>CM022530.1:15011197-15635133 GCA_012273795.1 Dendrolimus punctatus
TAGCTCTCACCTCAAAAGAAAGAGTAGTATTGATATTATTTTTGAGACGTATGGGGGACACTCAGAAAGTTTTGCGAAAATAAAAAAATGATCTATGGATAAATATTTTTTTAAGTCTTTTCAAAGTACTCTCCACCAGCCTCTATACAAAGTTTCATGCGTCTGAAGTCTGTTTTCGAACACTTTTTCCAGTCCGCCGCAGACACCTCGTTTGCAGCTTGCTCGAACGCTGACAGCGCATCTTCCGCGATAATTTGAGCTGATTTTTTATTTTCGGGAATAAATAATCACACGGTGCTTGGTCAATGTGACCCGGAACAGAGAAAATTTCTGCAAGCGTTTGGTAGTATAATACCATTCATCGTTGATGCTTTTTTGTTTCCGTAAAGGAGTTGACGCCAAGTAGCCAGTATAATTGAAAAAACTCGCGATCGATATCTTCTCCCCGCTTCTAGGTCGCTTCAGTTTGGTAGGCGTTGGTTCGTTTGTAACACCCAAACCGTCGACTGACGCTTCGTTTCTGGTTCGTATTGATAAATCAAAGACTCATCACCTGTAAATGATGTCGTAAATATGCCCGGTGGAGCCTTCCTTCAAATTTGTTTATCATAATTATCACGCCACCATTCCACCCGGGCCTGCTTCTGAGCATTGGTTGTGTAGCACCCAGCGTGGAACTATCCTCCTCACTCGAAGATGCACGAGTAGAATCTCGTGAAGGCTTCCCCGATTCATCTGAAATGCGTGATTGAGCTCTTGATACGTAACTCGCCTATTCCCTTGGATTACATTGTTCACTGATAGCACGGTTTCTGCCGAAAAAGCCATCAAAGGGTGACCACTTCTTTCTTCATCTCCCAAAGTTAGTCGACCTCGTTTGAATTCGTTCTAACAACGATACACGGTTGCCTATAAGGACCTTCATCCATGAGCTCCATTTTAAGTACACTTTAAATGGAGCTCACACTCAAAAAACTTACATAGCCGGATGAATCGTATGATACATCATACGATTCATCCGGCTTCAGGCATCAGTGGAAATCGTAAAAAAATCATAGCGCGAAAATATCTCCGGCGCAGGTCAATGAGACACGATAATTTAAATTAGCTCGCAAACAATCTGGAGGGATATTTTGAAATTGGAACGTACTCATTTTAAATTATTAATGATCATATTTTCAAAACAGATTATAACTGACTAGTCTCTCATACATAAATACTTTTGTTCGTAATACTTTCTGAGTGGCTTGGTGTGTAGTCTAGAGTCTTGTAAAGTTTCAGAGAATAACAGCTATGCATTCTATTTTAATCCCGCTACACAGCTTTTTCAACATTATAGTTATGACGAAATTTTAACATTTATAGAACTTTTTTATTAAATGACATTCAATTATCCTTATTTATTTAATACTTTAAACTTTATTATATTGGTATTCTTAATAGGAATTTACGATTGTTTAGCGAAGAGTCAAGAAATTTCTCTTCATATTTTATGTTGTAAATATTATACCAGACTTTATATTTTAATAAAATAAACTTTTTTTAAGGTCAAATTCAAGATATATTTTTTATTGAAGGTAAGTGCACAACTCCTTCGTTTAAGTTTGTAAATAGAGCTTCTGACTTCGGTAAGAATCGCAGACTAGCTAGACATTATTACAGTAAAAACGTTCTGAGTTCAAGCAATCCATTAAGTAAGTATTACTTGCAAGTATTCTACTACACGTTAGTAGGTTTTTTTATACTTTCGTTTTATCTCCTTTAATTGTAGCCTAGCACGATTTATTAATCTAGTCAGTGTTTAATTTTGAATATTCAAGTTGCAAAATAAACTTCCAACAAGAGCTTCAGTCAAATTAAGTTTTTGACTGACACTAAACGAAGGAGTTCTTATAGCAACTTAAATAAACGCATCTCACTAAGCAGTTAAGATTTTCCTTAAAACTTGTGAGGCTATGCTGCATCAATTATTGAGCGATATTTAACCATTGTCTATAACACCCTTTAAAAAAACTGCATAGCAAAACTTGACACTTAAAATCCAATTCCTTTTTCCGGGATAAAGAGTACCTTATAATATTATAGTATGAGAGTACAACAAAATAAACAAATGTTGTTTTTAATTGTCTCAAGATCTTGCAGTTGCAATAGTTATTGTTCATTCTTAACCAATTAATTTGAAAATACACTGGACATCAAAACCAGTGAAGTTCCAGCCAAAAAGTTATTCCTTAGAGGCCATTTACTATCCTGCATGGCAGTTGTGAATTAGGTGGAGCTTAAAGACTCAACAGGCATCCTGCTGTATGTTGCTGGATGCAATAGACGCTGCAACAATATTCAGTCCTGAACTACGCGGCGGCCTGCTAAACGGAGTGCTGTACAGAATATTTCATGGGCCCCATTAAGCTAGGTGGCCCACTTACGGTTATTTTATGACTTAAAAATACTCTAATCGATTACTTATTCTGCATATACTATAGTTGTAAGTGCAATCTTTGGTAAATCAGCTGTAGGTAGTTGTTTATGTGCGCTTCCTCGCACAGTGGAACTTTGAAAGAGTCTGCAAGGATGTTTGGCCCGTCAGATTTGGCTGACTCATTGGAAAATATTAAAATATTACATTTGAATTCATTTGATAATAGACTTAGTCTGGCCATAAATACTGTTAAAATGAAAAAGAAGCAAAATTTTACATTTTAATTTGGAATCTGTCATTTTTATATGATTGTGGATTGTGTTTTCTCATTTTGGCGCCAATACATTGTACAGCATTTTGTAATATTAAAATGGAGTGGGGCGTTAAAGAGAACCGAATCGCTGTGAGTGCATTACACAAAGTAGGCATGGAGCCAAATGCAATTTTTAAAATTCTCCATATGCTTGGTATTAGTCAAATGTTTGTATACCGTGCTATTAATAGGTACAATGAGACCTCCTCTGTTTGTGACAGAAAAAGATCTGGCCGTCCAGGTAGTGTTCGTACGGAAAAGGTGGTCAAAGCAGTAATGGAAAGAGTTCGAAGAAATCCTGTCCGGAAGCAAAAGATTTTATCTCGGGAGAGAAAGATATAACCTAGAAGCATGTCGCGTATTTTAATACATGGCTTAGGACTTGCAGTCTATAAGAGAGGCACTGGTCATTGCTTAACTCATAATTTAAAAAAGAATAGAGTGGTAACATCGAAACAACTACTGAAGCGGTACGCAAAGGGAGGTCACAGAAAAGTTTTGTTTACGGATGAGAATTTTTTATAATTGAGCAACATTTTAACAAACAAAATGACCGTATTTATGCTCAAAGCCCTAAGGAAGCTTCTCAATTAGTCGACAGAGTGCAACGTGGCCATTATTCGTCTTCAGTGATGGTTTGGTGGGGTGTTAGTTATGAAGGAGTGACTGAGCCATATTTAAACATCGACCCAAGTATATCAAGATATCATTCTTGAGAAGGTAGTTTAACCCCTTAACAACGTCATGTTCAATAACCAAGAATGGTCCTTCCAGCAAGATTCGGCGCCGGGTCATAAAGCTCGGTCCACGCAGTCTTGGTTGGAAACGAACGTTTCGGACTTCATCAGAGCATCACCTTTGATACCTGCTACCTGAAAAACGGTCCCGCTTTCAGCTTAGCGAGTATCCATTCCTCTCTAAGTTGATGTTAAACTACCGATCCTAAAAATTTCATTTTTCCTAAAAGCACGTAACCTAACTCTGAAATCTCAGTTTACGGGGAGCGCAAGTATGGCCAGACTAGGCAGGACTATTATTTTTTCGAATTGCTCGTGATAATTTTCCACTTCGCCCCTAATGCTTGATTCCAACAAATACGTACATACCAGTATCATAAAAAACGTCTGTTAAATTAGACAAAAATTTTTCTTAAAATATTAAACAATTGGTCCACCAACACCCCCAACACCAAGGTCCTTGTGCGTTATTTTATCTAGGGTACCTATAATATTTAAAAAAACAAGTTCGCAGTTATAGAAGCTCGCATAGAGCGCATTAAATACTTACGGCACTGACTATAATTACTAAGAAACTAAATGCATATATAGCCTACATAACTGGCCAGAAAAACATAGAGGCGAGTCAAAGCCAACCTGATTTGAACAGGGCCGCGCCGCCCTTATGTGCGTAGTGTGCGGTGCACAAAGGCGCCAACACAACAGTGGCGCCGCCATCGAAATTATTTTTATTACACTTACACAATAACATAATTATTCTTTTTAGTAGATTTTTGCAGTAAGGGGGCGTCCATAAATTACGTAAGGTGTTTTTTAAATTTTCGATCCCTATGGTGAGATTTTATTCAACCCCCTCACCCATCCCCCAATCTCACGTGAGATTTTTCAAAATATGAGTTTCTTACGTAAACGCGTTGGATTGTTATTGTAAAAAGAAAAAAACAAATTTGCTTCGTGCTTTTATTTACGACTAGTTAAGACTAGTAATCAATATTGCTGAGAGTTTAATTATAAGTGTAATAAAAATTTAACATTAGAATAATTAAATCGTAACTACTGTGATTAAAAAAAGAATACCTATTCTAATTTAGTCCATGGAGAATCATGCACGGTCTCAAGAGAGACTATTGGAACCAACATGTCCATATGATTTTCAGTAAAATCATCTGCTCCTTCAACTTCGTTCTGATCTAGCCACTCTAAGCCATTGGCACTTGCACAAAGTAACTCATTAGCTCGTCTTGTGACAATCCGTGAGGGTCGCACTTTGCGGAACATACGCGCTTGCTTAGCTGGTGCAATGTGGGCTGACCGCCTGTGCTCTGCAGCTCTTGTGCTAGATGCAAAGTAAATACCGCATGTACTGCAGCATCTTTTCTCTAAATCATCAAAATCATCACGTACACTTGGGCAATAGAGATCATAAGGCGTGCTGATGAATACATTCAGCGGTTGAATCGGTAGGCAGTGGCGTATCAGAAATGGAGCAAATGACTTTCCGTCATGCTCTTTCTTCTCTTTCTCAATCTGGATTAAATGGACCAAAATAGTATTATTTTTTTTTGCAATCTGAAAGAAAATTGCGTGATATTTGCCGAGACCCCCCCTCTCTCCAACGTAAGATTAGATAAGATTTGACTCGACCCCCTCTCCCCCTTAAACACCTCACGTAATTTATGGATGCCCCCTAATTGGCAAGCGGAATCGAACTGGTTATACATATTTAGGAAAATATTATCTAAGTATACAGTGGAGACCATTTATTTCGATCAAAATTAACAAATAAAAAAAATAGTTAAAATATGCAGCTTCGACCGCCCATTGTGCACATATAGAATATTTTTAGGCTATAAGTTCATCTGTGTTTTTTGTAATGGTGTACAATAAAGTGTTATCTATCTATCTATCTATCTTCGAGAAAAAAGAGGCGTTTCATACTTTTCGCACACAGGCGCTGTGGGGTCGGCGCGGCCCTGGATTTGAAGTATGAAATATGAATGAAATGTTGTCTATGACAACGTAGGTATTTGTTAGTGAAATAAAATAACTAAATAAATATTTTGCTAATCCGTTTATTTTAAGGAACCGACGTCCTTTATCGGAATAAAATGTAGTCTGCATGTTAGCACGGGTTATAAGCCAGTACTATGTCGAGTTCCCTTCATATACGTTCAGTAGACTCCAAAAAAACAGTAATCGCAGCGCCATCTTTTTCGCTATTTTCATCTATACCACAGAAACAACATCTTTTATTGGGATAAAAAGTGTCCAAAGTTACGTCCTGGGATATAAACTAGCTCTGTATCGAGTTTCATTTAAATCTGTTGAGTAGTTTTCACGTGATGCTCTCACAGGCAGACAGACAGACAAAACTTCTAAAATTGTATTTAAAAATCTGCTGGGCCGAATTAGCCCCCTAATTTTTTCAATTTTTACGCATTGTACAAACTCCAACTATTTACAGATTTATTATAGTATAGATTTAAAACTAGTGGACCCGACATACGTTCTCTTGACTTAGAAAAAACCTAGAACCGAATCCTACTGGGTTCAAATGTGAATTAAAACCATCCAGTTAGACATTCGAACATATGCACTGACGAAAAAACTAAAATATTGGATGTTAGCCACCTCTACAGAACCGTTTATAGTTCGTGGACTACGCACTCGAATGTTATGGTAATAGTTGCAAAATTCTAATGTGAGTGATCATGATCTATAAGGTCTTCGTATAGAAGCACTGTTATATTATAGGCTCGAGGCTAACGCTATTCAAGCAGAATCACAGGCTAGCTTTTTCAAAACAGTTATGCCAGAAAATATTTTTTAAGCAATACTATCGCAGATGGAGCTGCACATGTTTAAAAATAAAAGTCAACGAGTTTTTGGCGGGAACTGAAAGGAGATGTATGTATTTTCTAAATTTACTCTAAAATGAACAATAGTTGTAGGATATTGATAGTTTTTGAGTAGTGCTTATGAGTTTTGTGAGAAATGTGAACTGTACAGTTAACTGTGGCCTTTTGAGTTGTCACAAGAACTCCCTGGAATGGCACTGATTACCTACAGTTCAGCTGTGCTACACATAGGCTTAAGAAAATGAAGAAACTATATTGTAAACTAAGATCTGGCTTAAAAGCCTAGATGCCAAGCCATAAACCTAAATAAAATAAAATCAACCCACCTCGTTACATGGGCCGTTGTGAGCGTTGTGTGATCGAAAATGATGACGCCACTAGGAATGTTTTCACTATGACCGCGGTCGTCTTGTGGAACGGCTAACGGAGCATTTTGGGCGTTGTGAGCTATTCTTGGAACGCCCTGCATGTGTCATGCTTAAATATGAATATATCAGTTTTGCTCAGTGTTGCCAAATGGTTAAAATTGATACATATATCGTAACTTTTGACCGTCTCACGGAACATTTAACGAACTTTTGATAAAAGTAAATTTCGTAACTTTGATGATTTTTCAATTTTATATTCATCTTAATTTGAAAGTAGTTTAATCAATGTTTACGAATATATAAGAAAAGCCCAAAAAGTAAATTATGTTCGATAAATGTTACCTACATTTATTTACTTTTGACTCTATAACTGTCACAGAGTACTTTATATATACTGGAATGGAGTCAACAGTCATAATGTATAATATACTACGCATTCTATCAGTATGCGTCACTATTCAACGGCAAAAACCGTCCAGGGGTCTATAGTCTGGCTATCGAAAGTTGAACCTGGAATTATTTGCAAACTTTTTACATGGCAACTCTAATACGAATGTCAACGTCAATTTTGACAAACAAGATGGCGGTTTTCGTTTGGTTGTGAGTGGATTTGCCTGTGTTGATACTTTGGCGGAGTCCCATCTTCCGGAAACAGCTTTGACAGCCGGGGCTGCTGCTGCACACCAGGAGGCCCTGAAATGTTGCAAATATGTGTCCATTGGTAGTGGGTACTTATGTGGCTTTCGGCTCGAGACTAGGAGGCCGTGACGAAATCTGATTTTGATTATAGCGGATAAAACTAAGTTTTTACCGAATACTGCAGTTTATTTTTCAAAAAATGTAATTACTACTGATTTCCTGCTATCTACCGGAATTAAAAGTAGATAGTCTATATTCTATTGTAGGTCATTCTAGATTCGAGATATAAGGGTTAGTAATAAATAAGTATTCCAAATTTCATAAAAATCCGTTCAGTACTTTTGGCGTGAATTAGTAACAAAAACATCTCACAAACTTTAGTATTTATAATATTATCGTTAGAAACGAGTATAATGTATCTATTGTCACACATAAAATAGACAACGTAAATAATTAAGTAACCACTAAGTATCAAAATAGGTTAATCCTAGTAATTTTGATGTTGCCATACAAATATTATTTAAATTTGCCGCCATTTTCCAGGGTCAACTTTCGTTGGCCAGACTATAGTATTATTTTGATTTTTATATTAGACTTTTGGAAATTGCGGGAGTTAATAATTTAACTCCTGCAATTCGCAAAAGCCTTTCCAAAAAATGTTTATTTGTTAGTAAATAAAACAACAATTTAGCGGTAGCGTGATTTATTGTTTCCTTTTATTAAAATATTCAAAAGCATACATTTTCATAACATCATTTGTATCCCCATCTAATCTGGTGCCGTTACGATGATTTACTTACAAGTTTTACCGCATCTGGGCACACAACAACCTATTTCAGAAGAAGCCATAATCCAAGTCATCAGAGAACAAATCGTTAGGCAAATCGGTGTTCAGGGTACATGCTTAAGTCCAACGTGATCACAGAACACCAGTAAACGTGATAAGCGAAGTCTTCGGAGTCCAGGATCAAACAAAGTTATCGAAAAATAATCAAAACACAAACAAAATATTCACGAGTGTAACTAGTATCGATCGGAATGTCTTTTTAGTTTTGACATAATTGACATCTTTAAAATAAGTTTTTGGTAAATCGACAATTCATCAAAAATCCAGTAATTAAAGTTAAAAAGACCTTTATAATTTGAAAAAGGTGAGGAATAGAATTTACACACTTTAAAATATATTTATTAGATGATATGGCTTGCAAAAACAGAAAAACATATCAAATATTTTTTAAACAAGTATTAAAGCAACTGCGTATAACGAAACATATTATTTTCTTTCATTTGGTGTTCAATTTGAGAACAGTGACATCTACTGCAATACGTACCTACTAATAGAACACAAAAAATCTCTAAGAAAAAATAATTGTACTGACTGTTATGACACTGATTTGGTATTATTCTATTGTGTAGTTTGACTTGTTTGTAAAATTTACTTTAATTTACCTTTAGCAATTAGTAATAAATACAGTACATATTATTTTATATAGTGTAAATTTAGGGCTTTATTAAATATGGTCATCATGGATATACAGGAATCAATAGGAAGCTTAGAAGAGCAAGCTCTCAGACGCAAGGAAAGGTTAAAAAATCTTAAACGTAAGAATCCTCACAGCGAAACCACAAGCACTCAGAGTGAAAGCGCACCCCTTCCAAAGTAAGCTCTTCGAAAGTAGAATACATAAAGTCGGTAGAAAATATGTCATGAATTTAAAATATAAAACTATGTAATTTCAGACCAAAGTTTCGAAGTTATAAACCACAGGATGAAAATTTACAAGAAGCCAGAATAAAAGATGCACAACCCGCGGTGGTTGATGAAGAAGTCAAAGACTTATTAGAAGCGGGGAAAGAAAAGGCCAGTATTCACTTGTGTAAATTTTATTGAACACATTCAGTGCTTTAGGGAACTTAACGAATTTTCATTCAGGATCGCTTCCGAAATAGTGTTTTTTTGTGTTTCAGAAAAATAAGCCTCTTTTCATCATGTTTAGAATTAGATTTGCCTATATTCAAAACCATTTTTGTGATGCTGATTGTTGCTGGTTAGGTCTCATATGCACTACAATAAAGGTGTATATTCATTATATCATTCAGGTAATGCATTTGAGATCTAATAGGAGTTCTATTAGATCTCATATGCATTGGCTGAAAGTTTTTTAACAATGGAACTGCCCTCCATTTACATCATTTTTACAATAACATTAAATTGATGCTAATTAGTAAAACATGTATTTTCACTACCAGCCAATAGTGAAACATGACAACTGTGTACACATAGAATTTTAGAATTAGCTTAAGTATTTATATAGCTATTTCCCTTTTTCCTGTAACAACTACATCACCTAGATTTCCTATGAACTTTTCTTAATTTAGTTGGTTTGGACAAGATCACTTTACGCGATAGATAGGACCACTGATGGGATAGTTAGGGCCACTGATTGTAAATATTGTTTTTTTGTAATTATTTATTTCGGAATGCAATAAAATGATAATTATCTAACTATTCTGACAATGCTTGGTATTTAAGTGAAAGAATATGTACCAGGCATACCTGGCAAGATATTATGCAGTGCATAATATTACTATTACCTCATGATGATGGTAAAGGAAAACCAGTTCATTTTTGTAGAATGTGAAAGTTGAAGCCCAGTAGTGGGGTCTTTATGGGCTGATTATATTGTTACCTGTAATGTCATCTGGAATGAGGGACTTATCATCATTTCTTAAAATAACAAATTATACTATATTTTTCTTAGAACTGTAGAAACTTTAAACTTTTAAGTAATTTAATAATTTACAAGTATAATGAAAGCATAACCTGTGGTATATATGTGAATATGAATGAATATATGTGTTACTTTTTAAAACTGTATGTATTAATGTAATTCTGTATAATTTGTATAATATAATATTTACTAGGACTATGGGACATACTTTCCTGAACTAAAATTATAAAATATAGATCTGAATTTTAATAGTGTTACTCCGGACACAGTAAAATAAAAAAACAATAATAATAATTATCTGCTTTTCTGTAAAATGATGGTTTGTCTCTTACTATTGATACTATAAGATGCGGAACCAAAGCTTAAGCTGTAGATAGATACATTCTAGTATTGCACATGTTAACAAAAACTATATAAATTTCAGGTAGTGTTACAAGACTTGGATATTTCAAGCCTGGCACCAAGAAAACCTGACTGGGATCTCAAAAGGGATGTAGCCAAAAAGTTAGAAAGACTTGAAAGGAGGACACAAAAAGCTATTGCTGAGCTGATATGGGAGAGATTAAAACATGGGAATGAAGACAACCTGGGTGCCATGATTACAATGACAGACCACAGACCAGCTGATGATGATTGATTTCCATATTAAATCTTATATTTAGTGCTAAACTTGTGAGTTTCAATTTTTGATTCTTTCCTCTATTTTATAATCATATTACTCTTTACTGAAAATATGGCATGGTGAGAGCAGTTACCACTGCTTTGTTCCACATAAAGTGTGGAAAGTGTTTATGGGTAAGGCTATCACTTCAAACAGACTAATTTGATTTGTATGCAGATGTTTCTTGTCTGCATGTTTATTGTATACATTATTTGCATGTTTGTTTCATAGCTGTGATGCAGTTAGTCTAAGGCACACTGAGGAATAAATTCTCTGTTTAAAAAGAATTCACATGTATAAAGCATGTAAAACTAAACCTTTTTCTTGTTGATGAAATAATACTAAGCATTTCTCAAGTCCATTGTTAGTAATATTTCCATACTCAATTTAAACATCTGTAGCTGAAAAGTAAAAATTACCACCTGTAGAAAGAAGTTTGCAAACACAATATAAGTATACATCTAGGAAACATTATGATACATGAGTGGTCATTTTTAGAATTTCTTAGTGATTTTTTAAAGTACAAGGTTCATATACATCTATATGAGTGTGCATGTTATCTATAATAATATTATAAAGAGGAAAGATTTGCATTTTTTGTGTTTGTAACACATAAACTCCAAAACTACTGGACCAATTTCCAAAATTTTTTCACCATTAGAAGATTAATCCAAATTAATAAACACTATTTATTACTCGAAAAAATATCACTACTAAAACTTCAAATAATGTAACCCAAGATGTAGAAAAATTAGTGTTTGAGTGGGTCCGGGTATGGTTTAGATTCACAGTCAATTAGACATGGTAGGTAGCGCTGGAACTAGGTTCTAGATTTTTATTGTCTCAGGGCAGGACAACATCTGCTGGAACCGCTAGTTATATATAATTTAAATTGAAACTTAATGTTGAACTTGAAATAAGGAATTGACACTAATTATTGCTTTAAAATGTCTATGAAAAGCAGTTGCATTTTTCATAAAATTTCTTTATATTATTCAATGTACTCTTTGATAAAACTGACATTATGTCATTTTTTTAATGTCACTGCTATTGTCCTTGGCAAACACGATATGTCAGGGTCAAGTCACAGTTAACTCACTACATTTTTTTATAATAATTATGCAAATTGCAAGTATCATTCGATCAATGAAATAGGAAATGTTATTATTAAAATAAATAGATTGGTTGCGATTTTTTTTATTCTACTTGTTTATTTACACTAATAAATTACATTAGTATCACAGAATAATTATAAGAATATAGTTATTTAAATATGCACTTATTATATTGATTATAATTTACTTAACATTTTTTTTACTTTATAATTTGGTTATAATTCATATTATTCTATATATTATACCTATTATTATATTATACCTTATATAAAATACGATCAAGACTATTATTAGGCCTGTTCCAACACAATTTGAAATCTTCAGCATACTATCAAATTAATACACAAATTTTTAAACAAAAATAATATAATCTACTGCACATGTCTGTCTGTCTGTTTCAAATTGTATTCAAATAGATCAAATATGTCAATGTTTGATATATCACAAATATAAAATGTGTATGTGTTATATTGGAAATCTTAACTTTTATCTAACTATAAAAGTACTATACTATAGATACATTTGTTTTTTTTTATAAACCTTTGTGAATAGGTAAACGAGGACATACAAGTGTGATACTCAGCTAAACAAATTGCCCTTGTTACGGCTTGTTAACCATATCAAGGGTAATTTGTTAGGGTTTGAACTTCATAACATGCCGGTAAAATTCAGACCAGAGCAAATATTTAAAAAGTTCTTTCCGAGACTCAACCTACCAGGTATTTAACCCGGACCTCTGGTGCACCAAACTGGTCTATGGTTAAATCAGCAGACTGTAGAGGCCATCAAATATAACTTCAACTCATAATTGTCCCAGTGCTGGGCTCGAGCTACCATTTTATGGGAATGCAAAGCATACATACATGTCGATTTTGTCCAAGGTTGACTGGCTGGTTACAGTCACTGGGACTGGATAGTCCCAGTCGGACGTCAGTCCCAGTCGGACGTCAGTCCCAGTCTGGACGGTCCAAGAACAGTCACTGGACTGGGCTTGGACTGAAGCTCAGCAGTGGAAAATTTATGTGCTGATAATTAGAAAAAACGAGAAACATTCACCTAAAACTATCTCATAATTTTAATAATATACAAACTAAACTTAACACAAGGAAATACATGTTACTATATAAAGATTTCTGTCCGTTATTCCTCCACTTTTTCCTTTTATTTGGCTTTGCTGTTGTGGTCTCGTCAGGGTCGTCAATTTCGTTGTACACGAAATAGTTGTTGTCAATGTTGTAAAATACAACACGGTCCCCGATAGGCTGGATGGGTCTGAAATTGTGTGTGATTTTCCCATGAGCTGAACGCAGTTCTCGAAATGCTTCAATCTGTAAAACATGAAGTAATGCATAAACCATGGCATACTCTTCCACATATAGCCATAGAAGGCATATATGTGGAAAAGCGTCTCTTGCAACAACCATCGATTTTTATGTTAATATGTTAAATTCAATCATCAATTAATAATCGCAAATTGTTTTATGACAGCTATATCTTACAGTCTGTTTATTTTCATACAAGTAGTGTCAAAATTCAAAAGAGTCAAGGATAAGGGATTGAATAGTAAGATATATATACCTGCCATTAGTCTAGTGTTTAGTAGTAGGTAAAACTAAAGAACTTCTATCTGGTATGTATTTTCTTCCTATAGTACAGATGGGATTCCCAGGAGATTGAAAGTGAAAGTAAATGTGTATGTTCGTTTGAATATACAAAATATAAAGGTTTGAATTATCTAGATATCTTTTAGTGCAGTGAATATTAAAAATTGTTCAAAAAACTACAAAAGTAGATAAAAATTCGCACTCTCGCCACCACTGGAGGGTCGTTATAAAGCTTAAGTGTTAATAAGTATTCATTGTAGTGACCCGTCCTTGGCTTTTAATTTTCCCGCGTGGCCCCTGTTTCTTATAAGTTTATGCATCTTTGTTAATTATTGTACTTGAAGAGGATAATTTTCCGTGGTAAAATTGTGCATAAATGCTCTAAAAATGTATCCGACGCTTTGTTTCTACAAGAAATCCTACTATTATATATTTTCTCTTTACGACACAAGTTAAAAACAAACTTGCTGTCTTTGATCATTATTTTCTCATTATTTAGTAGTACCTACTTATGTTATAATTAACTCTACAGCTTATAAAATCATACGAAATTAAACTGTCAAATAAATACATCTTCATTAAAAAAACACAATAACCAGGGACGTAAACAAAATTACTCTTAAATTATTTACGTACTTCGAATTTTGAACACGATAATTTGATTTTTATTGTGTAATCACAATCATTTTTTTACCACGTGCACAATTACCATTGTACCATACTATACCATACGTTCGTCATTTGATTACATATACTTCATATTTAATTATATATATTTACCCATATATAATAATACTACGCATATAACTGTATTGTGATAAACGAGACTTCGGAATCCAATTTGAAACCTGACTGACAAATAAGCATAGCTTAGGATGGTTTAGGCACTTTTTTGTCGTTGTTAGCTATAGATAACCAGATGCTAAATATAAAGAAAAACAACGTGAAACTGTGTACTGCGAGATACCGTATGAAATCCTTACGTATTTCTCAAAGAAACCGTTAATGTCCCCAGAAACCGAGACGTCAAAAGTTTATATAAATTAGACATTTAGTGGCTAGTTTTATTAATGTAAAAAAATGACGAATAATGTTTCGATGTATTTATTACCTCAGAACAACGTAATATTTACCTGTTCATGTGTTAATCTAATTGGTTGTTCAAAGTCTAGCCATATCACGACTTCGGAACAAGGTGGTGTCGTCAATGAGCCCCTGTATGTAAAGTATCTGGTCAAGTCGTACGGCAGAATGTTGAGAAATGAAAATGGGTGATCCATAATCACGCTGGTATGCGGCTCTGTCACGTTTGCTAGGGCTGATGTTATTGCGTCGTATGCTGGGTGTTGATGGCGATCCAACTGTAACATTTAATTAAATAGGATTTTCTTATTGTTTGTTTAACAGGGCCATCTTAAGCGTATTAGGCGTCGGGGTGCGGACATCATTTCTCCCTCCAACAGTAAAAATAACATTTAAAAATTATCCAAATTTATCTATATCTGTAATAATTAATTGTGGGAGCTAAAAATAATTAAACTACTATATTGACGCCCCACATTGGGCTCCAGTTTCGTAGTTTAAATATTCTAACCTACTAAAAGATATTAAGATGTTTTAGATTTTAAAGTGATTTTAATTGAGATCACGGAAAATCGTGCACAGCGGACATTGGCGAATTGTCTTGCTTTTGACATCCTGAAACTACATCACTTTATTTTGGTGGAGGTCGCTGTCCGTGCGTAATACCTCCGTGTTACACATTGAATTTTTTTGTTTTATTTTTAAGGATCTCTAAATATATTCAGGCAGTGCTGGGTGTGTCTAAGGGTGGACGCAAGTGTGACAAGGAGACTTGGTGGTGGAACGACACAGTCCAGAGGGAGGTTAGGGTGAAGAAAACCTTTTTCAAAAAGTGGCAAGCGTCCAGATCTCCCGAAGATCGCGACGCATACAGGGCCGCAAAACGTGCCACTAAAAGAGCTGTAGCCAGAGCCAGACGAGACCACTTTCGATCGATGTACGATAAGTTGGAATCGTCTGAGGGGCAGAAGCTCATTTATAAGTTGGCACGTTCCAGGATCAAAGCGGCACAGGACATTTCCAAGTGCCGCTGTGTTAAGGATCCTGGCGGTAACCTGTTATGCGAGGACCTCGCGGTGAAGGAGAGATGGCGCTCGTACTTCCACGAGTTGCTGAATAAGCAACACAAAGAGGTGCAGCCACCGAACCTCCCTCCGAATCAAGGACTAGTGCCACCGATAACGCCTGAAGAAGTCCATAGGGCTCTTCGCCGCATGAGGAATCGGAAAGCTGTCGGAGCCGATGGAGTCCCCATCGAAGCCTGGAAGGCGATGGGTCCTCGTGGTGTGGGCATTTTAACAAACCTTTTTAACCGCATACTCCTCACCGGAAACATCCCGAGCCAATGGAGACTGAGTGTTATCACCCCAGTCTTCAAAGGTAAGGGATCGGTGCAGGAGTGCGAAAACTACCGCGGAATAAAGGTAATGTCCCACACCATGAAGCTCTTTGAGCGTATAATCGACTCTCGGATCCGGCAGGAGTGCACTATCTCGGGATGTCAATATGGGTTTCGCCCCGGGCATGGTACCATGGACCCTGTTTTTGCCCTAAGGATCATCATGGAGAAATACAGGACGAAGAATACGCCTCTGCATTTCCTGTTCTTGGATCTGCAGAAGGCCTTCGACTGTGTTCCTCGCGTGATGATCTGGTGGGCACTGAGGTCCAAAGGGGTACCAGAAACCTATATTGACATTATCCGGGATATGTACCGTGATTCCGATTCCTTAGTTCGGACCGCTGTTGGCGACACTACACCCTTCCCCATTACCGTAGGCGTGCACCAGGGATCGGTCCTTAGCCCGTTTCTGTTCAGCGTGATATTAGACGAAGTCTCGAACAGCATCAGAGATGCGCATGAGCAACCTCCATGGTTGCTCATGTATGCTGATGATATCGCGCTGGCAGATTCGGACAGGGGGCGCCTGGTGCGACGCGTAAATGCGTGGAAGGGGTCGCTAGAGAACGGCGGTCTGAAACTCAATGTGGCGAAGACTGAGTACTTGGCCTGCAATACCACAGATCCCACATCCGTGCGCATAGGCGAAGATACGGTCGAGCGCACGGATCAGTTTAAGTACTTGGGATCTGTCCTTAGTGCGTCCGGAGATATCGACCTCGACGTCAAGGCCCGTATTACTGCAGCTTGGGCCAAGTGGCGTGAGGTGACAGGTGTCATTTGTGACCCCAAAATGCCGGTCAAATTAAAAGGGCAGGTCTATAAATCTATCATTAGACCTGTCCTTTTGTATGGCAGTGAAGCGTGGCCTGTACTTGAGCGACACAAGCAAGAACTGCGTGTCACGGAGATGAAAATGCTGCGTTGGATGTGTGGAGTGACGCGGAAAGACCGTGTCAGAAACTCCCGCATCCGTGGCAGTCTTCATGTCCGTGACATAGCAGACAAATTGCAGGAGTGTCGCTTACGTTGGTACGGCCACGTTTTACGGAGACCGGCTAATTATGTGGGGAACAAATGTCTAGCCATGCCACCTCCGCCAGGTCCCGGACGAAGGGGAAGGCCCAAGAAATGTTGGCTTGACGTCGTGAAGGATGACATGCGTGCCAATGGTCTCAAAACGGGGGATGCCGAAGACCGCGCGAAGTGGAGTAGAAAAAGCAGGAAAGCGGACCCTGGGCGTCGGAGTGAACGCTCCGAACGCAACCGGGATTTAACGCTCGGATGATGATGATGATCTCTAAATATATTCAATATACTCTTTGATCTCTAATCATTTGGCAATAATGGAACACTTGTGTATTAATCATTTCCGTGTCTTTATGTAACAGTTGTATTTTCCAAAAACTACTGGGTTATGGCTGTAACATATGGCTGTTTGACAAGAAGATGTAGTCTATTTGGCGCTATACGTAAGCGTAGTATATTTAAGTTTCGTTAGTCAGACCTTGTGAAATCATGATGTTCTTTAATGTATTTTTTATTGAAACCAATCGGCTTACGCTCCTCAGGTCCCTGCGCCACCCCTTGTAGCCCTGGGTACAAAGCATTATATTTTCTGATATAACGCTTGAATTATGGATAACATTACAGTACAACTGTCTGTCAGTCTCAGTTATACAGCTACAGGCCAAAGCAAGAGCTGAGGTTTTTCCGAAATTATTGCCACCTGTCATTTAATAGGTCCTAACGGTCCTGCCGTGAGGTTCTATTAAAATAAACCATGGAGGCAGTACATAATCACTGTTTTTATTATGTATTCCTCGATTGCAGTATTCGTAGCTATTGTCATTGATTGGAGTATTATCCCAAAGTAAAAAATATTGACCCTGTATTTGTTCAGCCTTTAAAGCCGCGTACTCACTTGCGAACCGTGACCGTTTCAGTTACTGTAACCAAAAATAGTACGTGTCTCGTGAGCTCGAGGCGAGCGGCACGCGACGCGCTTACAACCAGTCGACAAAGCGAAGTTAATCTCCGCGTACACAGAGCACGTTACTGTATCCGCTCGGTTACAATTATGGCTCGAAAATGGATACGCAGCTTAAGTTATTTGGCTTTGTTTTGTTTAAATGTAAACCTTATACTTTATACTCCTTTACTTACCTCATAAAAGAAAGCAAGAACTGTTAAACCGTCGGAATACTTGATCGCTTCAGCCATTGTGCTGTAAGCTTCTTTGTAGAATACCATGTGCAGTTCCATTGGAAAACTGTAATTTAGAGGACAACATTTTAAAGAACATCAAGCCTTGCGATTTTTGTGCATACATTTACTTATGCATTAATTGAAATATATTAATAGTAACATTTTTATAATATTCAGAATATCACCGTTATTTTAGTATTCCTGAATAGAATGCTCCATTATTCTAGTTTAAGCTTATTTAGAGCTTCTTCTTCAGCCAATCTCAGTCCACTGCTGGACGTATGCCTCCCCAAGTACACGCCACATATCCCGGTCTCCTCATCCAACCACTGCCGGCGATCTTGCGCAGGTCGTCAGTCCACCGGGCTGGCGGGCGTCCTACGCTACGTTTTACGAGACGTGGTCTCCACTCCAGGACTCGTTTGCTCCATCGGTCGTCGGTCCTGCGGCAGACGTGACCGGCCCACTGCCACTTAACTTGCTAATTTTGCGAGCTATGTCGGTTACCTTCGTTCTCTTACAGGTGTCCTTATTTCTGATTTTATCCATAAGAGAAACGCCTTAGATAGCTCGCTCCATAGCCCGTTGAGCGCCTTTGAATTTGTGGACCTATCCCGTTGTCAGTGTCCACGTCTCGGCATCGTATGACATGATGGGTATGACGTACTCCTCGAAGACTTTCGTCTTCAAGCATTGCGGAATGGTCGACAAGAAGACTTGCCGAAGCTTACCGAATGCTGCCCAGCCCACTGAATCTTATTATTTAGAGCGTAGATATATGTAGTATAGTAGTAGTAGATTATATATTTAATTTTAAAGCCAACTTAACTGTTACTTTTACTTCCATGCTCTTACTGAGCAGATAAGGGGATAGACAGAATCTTGAGTAACTTTTGTTGCCGAGAATAATAACATTTGTCTAAACCGACTTATTGGGTTAATGCGATCGTTATGAACTATGAGCATTGGTACTCTACTCTGATTTTCGACTTGTTTCTTTGCTCCCTTGTTGTATAGATTGGTACTTCTAAATTAACTTATTTTGATCAAAAATGGATGCTTACACTTTTTACAAATGAAAACACTAACATAATAACTATTATAGGTTACGGAAGTACGTATATTTTTCGTAACTTCTACCTACATATTTCATTGTTTACTATTCTTTAAAGCTGTGAATTTTTGTTTGAGAAGGTATATTCTGACTAATTTATTGGTGGCAGTTGATTCATAGTCGTATGGGTCTAGGTCATAATTTTCCTGTGCTTTTTTAGCTTTAATGTAAAATATGCATTAGAAGATTTTTTGTCGGGTCGTTGACGCAAAGGTGTCAACACAAAGTTAACCATAAAAATATTTTTGGAATGTACTGTAAACGGAAAGTCATTGACATAGTTCCGCGCTCACCTCCTATGGTTGATTTTATCTTCGGATCCGAAAGTGTCATTGTCCCCCCAATGGAAGTGCATTTGGCTGAATACGTAATCACCGTCCAAGGGCCCGCCGCGGACTCTGGGGTGAGGTTCGTTCATTACTTCAATTAACACTAAAATAGAAATTGAAGGTAGATAACACTTTATTGCAACAGCCACAGTATGTCTTAATTTTTTAAGCAAAACTTCCATTTATCCGTATTTACATATATATGTAAATTCGTTTATGATATTCTTAGCCTGGCCTTACAACTATAAATTTCCTCATGTAAGCCTCTAAGGTTAAACGCGTATACGATTTAGACTCTGCTGTGAAAGTATAAGATTGGTTTTGAACGACCACAGTGCACGTTTAGCCTTAGATTTACGCGAATAAAACTTATAGCTGTACAGAGATTCTTAAGTAATCTGGTAATATAGGTGGTGCATAAACTTAGATGCTGCTAATTTGAAATTATAGAAGGTTAATTAGTAAAATTTTTGGCAACAGGCTACGTAGGAGAATGGAGTCATAGTGATTACATTATTCTATGCCGTGAACCATTCAATGGTGATGGTGATAGTCGAGCAAATTACAGCCTCAATCGCCTGCAAAAAGACCGTAAAAGAACCTAATAATTATTAATTTTTAAGCCAAACCAGTCACACATAGTTTTAATTATTTTTTTAATTGTAAATTTAACAACATATGAGACCTAAATAAACAGATTTTCACAGATTTTATGTACATACATAGAATTACAAAGGATCGACTCTAATAATATTTAGGGAACGAAATAGAAATAACCATCAAGTTAACACCTTAAAGTAGGTACTTACCAGTATTATCATTTCCAATACTCTGATGAAGAATATCATTGAATATGATTATCGAACAATGAAGCGAACAAATATTTATCATCTACATATCAAGCTGTTGTTTCAACGAAAATGCACGTATGGTGGGTTCCTATATCTTAACGAGTATTCACTTGCTTTACCGTCGATTAAAAGTGACATAAGCTTCATACATATTCTAATGTCAAATTACAACCAACGGTAGGGCAAATGAATAGAAAGATAACGGAACCGGCCATTAATCAGATATTCTAAACATACGACAAGTATTGAAATAGAAAATCAGATAAAACTTTTATTATCAATATCCGTCCCTATAGTCATAAAATGTATAGAGCATACAATTTCAAGTCTGCATTTAATGGGGTAGAACGTACCTGTATGCCCATTGTTGGTCACGTGTACATTGTCGATGGAATCGTCGAAGCCGATGAATGTGATTTCTGGCAAGCTGACTTGCTTTACGTGTAACAAGTTGATATTTATCGGACTTTGGTGCTTCCCTGCACATTCGCGGTATCGTTCCCCCCAATACGACGGACCTAAAAAATATATATAAACAATACTGTATGTAGATCAACGTTGAACTTGAGATGGCTATTAGCCAGTCCTTCCCACAGGCCTGGCTTGCCAGCTAGCCAGCCAGGCGGTAAGTATGATAGGGGCACGCTATGGCCAGGCTCTTACGACCTACAATATAGTGCAGATAGATTCCGAGCCTGTTGCAGTTCACAACACTAGTACGTATTATATAGGTACATCCAAGGATCTGAAGTTTCTTAGATACATTAGTAAAATTTGTATCATATACACATAACTAGGATATTTAACATGGATCGCATAAGCTTTGAATCCGTATTCCGCGGTAATATCCTATTTTCCCGGATAAGATTTAGCTGTCAAAAGTGTATGATTACGTTAAATCAGTATGATAATTAGTTAATTTATTTCAGTGGTGTAAATTTTTAATTGTTAGCTCGTTGAAAATATTAATGTTACCTTAATAAAACAAAAAAGCCATTTGCCAGCATTTGCCCGACTGGATGGGTACCACTGCTGAGATGAGATGCCGCTATAACAACCTTGATTTGTATTATGGTATTAGTGACCAGGTTTCAGTCTCCCTTAGGAGAGCAGCAGCGCATTTGTAGCGTCTTTGGTGTTGGAAATATCCATAGGCGATTACCCAGTAACCGCTTTATATCAAGTGGGCCGTCTGCCTGTCTGCTGACCTCATGCAATAAAAAATGTATTAATATAACAATTAGAGTATCGAAATATTAACACAGGTTTGTAAACACAGCGCAATGATGAGATCTCATATCGGAGGGGGGCTGTTTAGTGAATGTAGCAGTGCGGTCTACAAGATTATGATTGACACATCCCACTAAATAAATCCCCCTCTATCTATATATGTTGGTATGTATACTACTTATTATAACTAATCTACTATATTTTTATAGAACAAAGGCAGTTTTTAGTACCTTGTTTGTCGTGATAATTGTGTCATTATAACACTAATCTTACCAAATTAAACAACAACATACATATAATAATCATTAGATGTTAAGCAATGCTTACCTATTGATCCATCGTATCCGAAATCTTCACCACTTGTTAGTTCTGGTTCTGGAAACATAAACCATAAAGTATCAGACATATATTAAACACGAATGTACAGATGCGATTGCTAATGGTGTAATTTGTATACTATACCTACGCATTGCAGGCACATGCCTTGCACTGCATTACTTTGAATGGGAATAAGCCATTGTATAGTTGCTGGCCACCGGAACATTATCATTAACTTATCAAATGATCCACGTGGCTGTATATTTATGTATGTAACCTTGTATTAGGATCAGTAATATTTTCACCAATAATAAACACCATGATTTCATGTTTGCGCATAATTTAGAGCCATACCTCGCATTACATTTTCTAGGATAAGTACATAGTTTCCTTTGTTCATATCCGTTATCGAAAGCACGTACTTATATAGTAATAAATTATATTTCATGCAAATCATTCCGAGGCTGTGAAGAATATCCAAAAACAAAGTCGCTTTCATATTTATTTGAGTATCTTTCACTATTTCGTATAGTTTAGGGGTTGGATTTGGATTTATATATATATATATATATATATATATATATATATATATATATATATATATATATGTGTGTGTGTATGTATATGTATGTATATGAATTTTTCAGATGATTATTATTGATTATTCAAAAATGTACGTTATGAATGGACATTAGTAGGTATATTTTATGTTTAAAGTGTTAATAAACTCGTATTATATGACAATGATTATTTTAAAGGTGATATAGCTTTTGCCTCAAGTCACAAAAAAAATTTGAATGCATCTAAAACAATATAACACAAATTACACACCATTTTCTTATTTTGTCGGCAGGTAAAGTACAATGTAACAATGGTGTGACAATAGAAACACCTTTCCGATTCAATCAGAAAACTATTTTTAAATATACAAAAATAGATCTTATTCTATAAGAAAACATGTATTTTTTAACGTTTAGCATTGACTTTATTGATTAAAAAACCGATAGTACCTACTTAAATATTCATAGTAAATGCGATTTTTTTCACATGCACATGGCTCGACCGTTGTTGCATGGAATAAAAATTACTTCTTAGCTCTAGTCCAATTACTGTGTCTATATGAATAAAGTTTGAGACAAAGGTATATTTTATTCACCGCTACACTACAGTGTAGTAGAGTCGTGAAAAAGTAAGGGGTGGGCGGGCGTCATACATGTAACTGAGGGTAGATTTTATTTTTCCAGTGCAAGGTCGCGTTAGTTAGGCCTGTAAACAACATAAGGATATTTCTTTCTTTAGTTTATTTAAATAATAAAATTTAATTTTTAATTTCTTTCCGACTTTTGAACTATACTTAAGCTTAAATTTTTTGAAGACAAATCAGTTAGAACAATATCCAATTTAAGGAGTTTTGGAGAAATAAGATAACACTATAATATTAATAGTATTAAATAAATATCTAATCATAAATAATAAATCAATATAAGATTTGAATCTAGTTGTCTGTACATTTAAATTATTCCATATATTAAATCTTAATTCCATAGGTAAATGATGAAACAGACGTTTGTCACTTCTGTGAAACCCTTTATAAGTTTAAACTGAAACTCACTTCGCCGATTTTTAGAACAATGTCGTAAGTTCTCCAATTAAAAATAATTAATTGCAAGTGAAACATGCAAATAGATTTCCATCCGGTCTATGTAATTCAAGCATTATGTACATTATTCGTCTAATCACAGACGTAATTTATTCACAAAGCCTGGTTTATTAAATTAATGAAAACCGCTTTGCGTGACGTAATTGTAATCGTCGCTTCATTTATTTCGCTTTTAGAAGAACCATTTCACGGAAGAGTGTCTCATAATTTCCATTTAGGTCAATAACAAAATATTTTTTATTTTCTTGAAATTTTATTTTAAAATAATGAAATAATTAAAACTGTAGTACATTATGCAGCACATCACTACACGCGGGAGTCTGCCCAGAAGGCTACCCGTATTTCCACGCTTTAGGGCAATGCTTATTTCCTGGGCTATTTTTTAATATAATGTACATAGAAAGAAATTTGTTTAATATTATTTCTTCATTGCACCACACAGTAAAAAACAAAAAAAACTGCAATTTAAATTTGTGGGAGATGGATATCACTTCGATAATTTTTATTGTAAACATACAATTTTGTGAATATCATAATTAATATTTAATTCATTTCTGGATACGTATACCTTAGAATAAAATAGACTAACAATTACGCTTCGATTGCATTTATACCTTCATGCAGTTACGATTATATAATTTGCTGATCAACAATAACACCAATACGCCGACTGATACGTCATCGGTCAAGATCATTTCAAATTGAATGTAAAATTATTATCCCCATGATTTCATTATTTTCGTGGTCATTTTGTATTGCTGGAATACAAGAGACAGGTTGTCGGCCCAACTGTGATGGAAAGTGGTTATCGTCGCTTATAAACATTTGCAACATTAAAGAGGCTGTAACCTGGCCACTAACGCCGAAACATAACTCAAGGTTATTATAGCGGCATGCCCTAGACCAGGGGTGATAGCCATCCAGCCGGGCAAATGCCCTACCACCTGGTATCCTCCGAGTTAACTTTCACAGGTCTAGGTCATTGTTTTGATTAGAGATTGTTTTATTGATGAAATTGAACTTGTCACGGTTATTTACTCTAAAGGTTTAGTAGACCTAAAGTTGTTTTTAAAATCAACTGATGCAAACAAATTGTACCGTAACGGTCACTGACGCATGGCGTGTTCATTGATAAAAATATTATTTAAGCTTGTATCTAAAAATTGTTTTGACGTCCTTTGAATAGTGGCTATCGAACTGCACTGAATTAATGCCAGGTATTTATTGCTAGGGAATCATTATTACTATCATCGAAGGTTTTATGGTTCTTGGTGAATATGTTGGTGGTGAAAAGATGCAAGGCGTGTCAATGATCTCAAGTAAAACGGAAGTAAAAATAAAGAAAGCGGAATACAGGTTTTTAAACCATAATTTAGGATTTATGTAATTATGAGTTAACGCTGGGATACCTAATAATGTCTGGTCGTTGATTTAAAGGTTTTATAAGAGTCGTTTAAGTCTATTGGTAAAATTTATTTTAAAAGCCGATTCACATTGATCCTGTCATGAGATGCTGTCTTCAAATTCGAGGGGAGCTAGTACCTACTAGCATCGTGTAAATTGATTTGAAATTAGTACAGCGCTACTAACTCACTGACTTCAATATTCCTGATCGAATATTCTCAAGTCAGTCCACTCCCAAGTCCTGGATCAGTGTAAATCAGCTTTGAGAGAAAAAATTAATCAGAGAAGCGATTTATAAGTCTGAATCTACGTCACACGTGGTATATCAGATTTATTTATGTGTCACTTCTATGACATGGGTTTGAATTTATGGTAAAGTAAAGCACGTCCCGCTTAGTCAATTTTCTGCTTTATTATGCACATTTTTGCAATAAACACGTACTCGCTATGAGAAAGAAGATAATTCTTCACAGTACCAATACGTAATCTTCACGTGGAAGATAAATACGAGGCCATTCCCTACAAATGGACGACACAAGTAGTGGAACGTATATAAACTGATATTGTTGCAAATTATTATTATTATCAATAATGATATATACAACAATATCAAACTGCACGCCTGTTATGCGACCGTTTTATCTGCTGAGGTGATTTGTCGTTTCTTATAACGGACAAGTATAACAATGCCAATTTTTATTCAGTCAATTTACATCGCATTTAGTTTAAAGGACATCAATGACGATTCGTATAAAAGGCAATTGTCCAATATGATTCGGCGTGAAAAGGCTGCACGGTGCCACATTGTTTAAAATACGCTAATTGCCGACAAAAAGGTGAAGGCCCTAGGGTTCAGATCTCGTCAAAGTATTGTTAATTTTTACATCTCGATTCGTTACCATCAATCAAACTTTTCAAATCATTTTTCATGCATTTTAAACATATTATATCGTATATGAGTATGTCACCACCATGAGACGTGGTAGCCTAATGGCTAGCGCACGCATCCCAAAGGGCGCGGGTTCGATCCTGGTAGGAACGCATGCACCACTCAGTCAGTTTTTTGATCTAATGTGCATGTTGTTACAATTACCACGTGCTAATAACGATGAAGGAAAAACCTGCATATCGAGATACCGATGTGTCAAACCTGCCAAGCCGTCTCAAGATATGCGTAGCGGGTATGTTGTACGTTTTCCCTACAATGGGACGACCGAGCCTAGCAGTGGGAAATTTATGGGCTGATATATATATACTAGTGACTGAAGTCTCTAAAAAATAAAAAACATAGATCCTAAAAAGATAGACCTAATCATAATTAATTTGTGGATAAGTAGGAGCGCATCTACATGGCTATTGTGTTTTATATATAGAGTAAGTACGTATCGATGAAACCCAGATAATGTGCAATTGTGCCAAGAGTCTTAAATTTATTTTGGCTTGCTTGATATGGAAAATTATACGTTGTTTATCAAATAAAGCGTAGATAGAAACGATGCAGCTATGAATTGAATACTAGAGTCGACATAGTAATTGTGTGTCGTTTCGAATGTATGTACTTATCATGTTTATTATTCAGCACATAAGCAGATTTATTGGGTCGATTTTAAGCACTTTCCATGAATATCTATTTTATTCAAAACAATAAGTGGTGTTGGCCATTGTTGCACGCGATCAATCCTATATACATAATCGAATATATCCACCTTCCTGATTCTTAATGGGCTGTTCGCCGAAATTTCATGAAGGCTACGTCTTGTTATCAACCGCATTAAAAAAAGTGGTAACTAAATGATAAAACTTAAACAATTCTTCACTAAGACTGAATACTAGCATCCTTCTTTGAAAAGTAATGTGACTGATACTAATGACAATAGAGATATTAATAATTTAGAGAATCTTTTGAACGAAATGTTCCAGTTTCCATAAATCAATTAAAAGTTACTTTATTTTATGGAATACGGAAATGATAAAAAAAAATCTATTATTAATAGGAAAATATAAATTAATATTTGAAACGCACGTTATTGTACCCCAATCTATCAAATTAATCAATGAGTAAACATTGGTAGCGTTCAAATGAGATGCGGTTAAATGACCGGCGCAATTTGCTGTTTAAGTAATATATAGAAAACAACATTTTGTTTAGTGCTTTGGGTTGAAGGCCCACTTGAGAAATGCAGTTGTATGACGATTTTATTTAAAAGCTTTGGACAAAGTTTCTTTGATAATTTAAGCCTGCGCATCTATGAACAAACAACAAATGTAGACAATTTTATTAATGCAGTGGTAAACAAAATAATCAGCTCATAGACATACAGTGAAGTGATACCATGTGGATTAAATATTTTAAGTTTGTTTATCCGGATCCTAAAGATCATGATATACTTAATTAGATTTTTATTAAGCTTTGCGGACGTACCTGTATTCTTATAACTTGACATTATTATCAGGATAATCACGGAATTGACTCTTAAATTACCATTTGTCACTGGTCAGCTACCTATAAATTATTTAGTAATTGTTTGCTTTGAAGTTTAAATTATCCTACTATTTCAAATAATTGGAGCATCGTTATCAAGTAATTTGTTTGCTAACGAGCTGGGCACCAGTGCCCTTTGTTCTTCAAGAAAACATTATCATAAAGTTAAATATCAAACACGTCAATGTTGAATACTTCTACATGAACTAGATTTGCTATCGATATAACTCGTGCTTCACGAAGTAATTAAAAGTCCACTTCGTGATGACTATAAATATCATATTAACAAAGTTTCACCGGTTTCTAACTTTTTATAACTACGATTAGATGACAGTATGAAGACGAGCAAGATTTACCAACTTGATGTGCAAAGAAGTGCTTGTTATAAAAATGACTCATAATTCGTCGGATAACAGAAATATAGCATCTTAGGTAAATACTTTCGGGTTGCATATATGTACGAATATGAAATACTGGTTGGTTAATTTCCATTCCTGGAGAAAGGAGTAAATCCTATACCAATTAAACTTATTTTGGTGTACCTAAATAATAATTTGTTAGTAAATTATTCACGTTAACACTCGAAGCAATCTAAATTAAATTATGTATTTAGAAAATATAAGTTGCTGGGGGCTTAGATTAATAAGAGATTTTCATTGCTACAAGATATATTTTCCAGTGTAACGTCATCACACACAGCCACGCATTCCAAAATAATAAATTAAAATTTAACACATATAAAAAGTTTGTATGCCCATCATAAGTCGGTGTATGTGGGTTTACCTTAAATTTTGTTTGTAAATGATGGAATTAAGATTATTATTTCGTATGATTTGGCTAAGTAACGATATAAAATTGAATAGAATTTATTTGACAATATAGCGGCCTGACTTTCTACATATTGTATTATTATTAATTCAATATAATATTTCTTTCGAAAATGAAGCACTTTAAATTTATTAATATATGCTGTGTTTAGAATTGCGGTCCGAATCTTGTCCAAAAAGTATGCACCACTTGGTTTTGATGTGCATTGCAACGTGCTGGTGGTTAAAAATCGTTATGAAACCTGCTCATCGAGACATTCGATGTATCAAGCCCGTCAAATTGTTTTGGACTAGCGTAGGAGATATCCCCACGTTTGGACAAGCGTAAAGGGCAGGGTTTTGTCCATATGAAGTAACAGGTGATCAGTTGTTGTTAGTCAATGTGAAGTTTTATCTTTAAAATGTTTGATTTGATTCCATAAAACGGAAACGCTATTGTTATTGAATGCGATTCTCTACAAAGGCAAAACGTTAGATATTTTGAGGCACTGTTGCCCTATCCAGTCCAGAAGAGTTTACATGTTGGAATATTACATTGACTTGACAAACACATACATATATAACAATGAAGGCGAGCCTACCTTGACTAGGTTCACGCTGATTGCTGAATCACTAGTGATTTATGACCAGTTCCTACTTTCATTTGGGTATCATACTAGCCTACAATGTGTGCATGTGAATATGTATATATATATATATATATAAATATAAATATATTTATATATGTGTGTATATATATATATATATATATATATATATATATATAATATGTAACATTTTTAAAATTATTGTGCAACAAAACTGTATTATCTTTGGTGCCATATTTCTCTCTCCATCCCAAGGTTCGAAGAGGTGGAAGAGATCGCTGTCAGCAGTAAGACCGCCATTTCTACCTAATTTCAAGCTGTTGTTGTGAATTGTTTCATTAGTTTTATTGTATAATAATGTATATTTTACTCTTTTATATTCTATCGGTTAAAATTTATCTCCAGTAATATTAAAGTAATGTTACATTCTTACCAATGTTAAGGTAAGTGAATGAATAATAAGATATGGGAACCGGCCATCAGCGAGTTTCCTGTAAACGCTGAGTTTTTAACTACTTTACTGTTCTTTTAGGATTGTTCAACGGTTTATGAAGCATTCAACCACGATAACAAAATACCTGCAAGTGGACATTGTACAGCCATCATTGAAAGTATGTTTTATATAAATTATGTGTCTATAAAAATTACTGCATAAAGGCATTGTGATATACATATAAGTACAGTCTCAAGTTCAGCTAGTAATGGCCTCTATTTGCAAATAACGACGTTTCATTGCCCTGTGTTTACATTTTAGATCTCATATAATTCTTGCTGCCAAGCAAGAATTATATGATATGATCCCAAAACCTTTCCGGAACATAATATTTTTAACGAGGGGAATCCATTTGATTTCTATCCACCGCTGGGAAAATGCTGTGGGGAGTGTGGGATTCTCCCATGCTTGGGGTAGCACTAGTACTGCAAGCAAAAAGTGCTATTACCACGCCACGGTCAGGGATACCCGCTAAAACCCCACTGTTTTTCGCCCTTCGCCCTTGCACCTGTGCTTCGAGTATTGGGCGTACCTTTTTCGTGGGCTCTGGCAGGCAGCGGCCCATAAGGCCTCTTCCTAAGGCCGTGGGAAGACAAAGCCCCCGGCTGCGAAACACTAATTTAAGCTAATTTCTGAGCTCTAGAAACATATTTCTGAGTGGTTCTGTCATGTCTTAGGTTGACATGTCTGTGGATTCAATCCTCAATGAGTACAATTCGATGTTTTACTTAAGCCTATATTAGATGGTTCGTGTCTCTATTTCAATTCGGATGAATCGACCAAAGTAATCCATGTAAACAAAAACCTCAATCATTGAATGTTATTGAATACCGTTAATTTGTTGCTTTCATGCTAATTGTTTCAATTCGATGACCCGTGTAATATAAGCGTTAGTTCATATAGGGCGGCCTAAGGAGCCATTGGTCATGCTAGAATGCGATTTTTGGTATTGCCGATTTAAATTCTTAGTCTGAATATTCTATGATGCGCCGGCCGAATTATTCATGTAATCTTCAAGAATTTTTATTATGATAACGGAAGTTAATATTTATTTTAACTTATTTTTAATGTTTACTTATGTTCAACTTTCATAATTGTATTAAATTACAATTTATATAAGTATATTATTTTAATGTACCCTTATATAAAAACTTACATTCTAGAATAAATTCTAGATGAATGTAAACAAACATAAATTCAGTATGCTACGATTCCAAAGAAATATTATTTCGTCCTTCTATCACATAAAGAATGGTTTACAATGACTATACATATCGAGTCATTACCGCCTAATTATATTTTGTTTTGTAAATAGTTTTATACCTCGTTTACGATAACTTGTCCCGCAGTGTTACACGATCAAAAATATTAACACCTACAGCCAGAGTCAAAACAAAGCTAAAATCGCTATAAGTACTAGAAAATTCTTACAAAAATTAAGAATATTTTACGTTTTCTGATAATCTCTAGTTATAAACTTTAATAACATGATATTAAGTGATGTAAATTTTTAGAACTTTGTAAACCTGCGGGACAAGTTATTGTGAGCGAGCTGTATGAACTATTTTTTTGTTTTAAGACAAAATAAATGTTTAAAATACCTTTTTGTAACAAAAAATATATTCAGTTACAAATGTCTTGATATGCTTGTATATATTTACTGTCGGTAACTAGTTCAGTGCTACACGACGATTTAACTTTATTCTAATAATTACGTACTCGTACAAAGATTTCCTTATACTCGTCGAGTGCCTGTTCCGGCAACAAATTAACCATTAGATAGCGAACAAAAGCATAAATATCCTTAACCTTGCTCTTCATGCTTAATGTTACCGGTAAAATTGTGACCAAAAAGGTAATTTTTATTTTTTATTGTATAAGCAATTAAAGAGTATGTAATAAATCGCTGCCAGAGGGAAGCGTGCCGACGCTATGTGGCAACGCTTATTCGATAAGCGAAATATAACCCAGCCTATATTGAACACGGGTGGCATCAAAGTAACTTAGTTTACCTATTTTTGTAATATTTTGTTTATTCCTAAGCTTAGCTAGTTACCCTTGTGACTGACAACTCTGGGGCCGATCCTAGATACTTGATCACTTTCAAAAAATGGAGGTTTGTCTACGCTATTTACCATGCTGGCACTAGAACGTGAGACTTCTGAGATCTAGTATACTGGCGGGCCATTGTTTAGACTACTAAATTAAAGTTTTATTCAGCTAGTCTATCTTATTTTACCTGCTAAGAAACATAATTACACAAATAATACATACTAGGTATATTAGATTTTCGATGGCTGTGGAGAAAAACAAATGTAAATATTAAACATAATTATACAAATGAAATTACATTCAATTTAGTTTTTCATATAAATTAGCGTGGATTTTAACCTCATCTGATTAATATTTTTTATGATTCGTTAAGTTTGTTTGAATTTTAATCAGACTTAATTTGGCAAGGAACATTATAATTATTTTTAATTACACTAAAAGATAACAACGACTCAACCTCGTGCATCTGAATGATCCTTTTTTGTTCAGTACTTCGGGCCGGATTTAGAGCGGGGGGGGGGGGGCAGATTTGAACGTCGCCCTCAAATACATAATGCATCATTAACATTAAATTATATTTCGGCATAGGTTAAAATCCACAGACGCACGCGTGTCCATCGGTGGGCGTCAGATGGCTGAAATGATGATGTAAAAAATATAGAAGAACGGGGCGGCATTTTCAGATTTTGCCCCCCCCCCCCCTCAAATTATTCAACATCCGGAGCTGCAGTACCTACATAGTTACTTATATTAAGTTAAAACAAGGATTCATATGCTACTAGGGCTGTTTACTCGTGACCCTGGCATGAAACAAAGAATGAAACACTGCGGGGTTTCAATAGGTATATTCGACTCGGGTAGTGATAACAATTCTACGGGGGTGCTATTACTGGCCAAAGTGATGAATCCCACTAACTCCACGGCACTTTCCCCCGCGAAGGATAGTCCTCAATTTCCCCTATTTAAAATAATAGTAGATGATTGAGATTTATTTATCCCATTTTTTTAATGATCGCAGCTTCTGATTTTTTATAAAATCATGTATTAAATTCCCAATTAAAACATAAATACAGTCATTCAATGAAAGTATACTTGCTATTTTGTAACTAGAGTATCCGGCTTTTTGTAATCAATTTTTATATTTTAAAATAGTAACCCTGTCGGCGTTAATTGTATTATTACTATTGTAATCGTATTCTTCCAATACACTCAACCGGTCTTTACAAATAGAGTAGTGTTAGAAAGTAAATTCAATGACCGAATTATAATGCATCCAGTACAGAATTTTGCAAGCAGGTTTTGTTCCGCGAAATAATTACATTAAGATGGTAATCAAACAAAATTACTCTACATTTACCATCCTTAGTTTCCGAAAACTAAATAAGAAGCAGAAAATAACTAAAATTGCAATAATTAAAAATAAGCGTTGCCACAACATCAGAGGCCACCGATTTCTCAAATATAGTTGACTTTAAACATTTTAATTATGCTATGGTTGGTTTAACAGTAAGCGAGATACACATTTATTACCTTAATAGAGCATTTCATGCGGCATTACTTGTTTTTTTACCCTATCTATCTTCTAAAATATATAATGTAACTACTAAATTTCGTGAAAATAGATTAATCAGTTGTTAAATGAGAATAAAGAAGCACATTTTTAAAGTCATATATACAAATAAATAGAATTCAAGAGTCTGTTTGTAATTTCAAAATAACAGCTTTTTACTAAATTTATATGAAAGTATGTACTGTATTTATATCAAATTTTTTTTTTTTAAATGTTTGTCTGTCAGTCTGTCTTGTTGTGCTGGCTAATCTCTGAAACGGTTGAAATGATTTTGACAAGACTTTCACTGGTAGATAGCTGGTGTTATAAGGAGTGACTTAGACTATTTTTTAAATTAGAGTTTCGCGAAAAAAAATCATGGGCTGAAATCGCGGGTAGCATTTAGTACATAAATAACTCGAGACGACTATTCTATGTACCGTACACAGCTTTGCAATGTGTTGTTGTAGTTTTAAAGAAGCGGCAAGAAACTTTCCAACTACAAGCCAACGATTTTTCCAATTTCTTTTTTATTTCTTGCTATAATGTTTAAATTAATTGGTTATAAAAAAAAACCAAGGTCTTTTGTAAACCTTTGTACAAACTTACTTACTCAAATTTTATTAAGTAGGGATTATTCTTATTTATAAATTATGCATACTCTCATGGCTCCTCTAGTTCATTGTTATGTAAAATGTATCTATTCTTTTATTTCAAGCGATGGTAATGACACCTGTAATTTTATACCTATTCCGCTCAATTGTCCTTGACATAGCTAGGCGTAAAGTTTGGTGAAAGAAATACGCAGGGGTTATGGGTTCTTTCAGGGTCGTAACGTTGGCTAGGCCGTCCCGCGACGCTGGCTTGGGTGATTGGATTCTGTGGAACTCCGCAAGTTCTATATTACCACATTGGCTTTAACTGATGGATTCTGTACAAATAGCATTGGTCACTTCGATGAATTTTCGCAGATTTTTTTATAAGCAACCCTATGGACTCAAGATCCGTACACTTTTTTACAACTTAATTTCTAGATTATTTTTTAAAGAATTTAACACGAGTTATTTTGGTTCGTGTGTGTGATCTTAATTTAGGGATTTTTGCGTTGAGGTGTATGTATCTTACGAATAACTTATTATATTAATTTATTCTATTTTTAATACTAAACTAATACTAATGTTGAGTGTATCTGTTACATGCTAGTGTTGCAAGGAAGTGCGTGTGCAGTGTGGGCCTTATGTCTATACTTATATTATGATCCTATCTAGTGCCATGTGTGTTTTTTTGTGCCATTTTCGCTGTTTAAATAAATATGTTGTGCTGCGCAGTTTTATATCTTGTAAAAAATATATAATATTAACTTAATGTAATATAATATTAAGTAATGTTTATATTGTGGACTATGTTAACTCTTTAATGAATTGTCGCCTTTCATGTGGCCACAAGAACTTCGTCGTTTGACGTAGTCTAAGATCTACAATTTGTCTGAGTTAATAGTTGATAAATCTGACGAAGCAGTATATCTCTATCGTCTATGATCTCTCCTGTTTCTTCATGAATGAAGAACGAAAATTCTGCTACCACCGCAATGCCCTTGGACCTAAATCAAATATGGGTTTATGACCTTCGCGTTAATTTTGTAAATACTTATTGCAAAATGAAAACAAATAAATGTATTTATACAATGTAACCATATTCATTGATTTCTATGTTTGCCTTTATTCAAACGATTATTATGGAGGCCTGTAATTAGTAGTTTAGGGTATAATTTCCATATATTCCAACAAACTTTATTGTTTGACTTAATGTTTAAACAACAGTGTAATTTGGATAATAAATCGTTTTTGTTACTGTTTCAAACGATAAAATGGAATTATATTATTTGAATTCGATGATTCCATGAACCCTAGATTAAGTGACTACATATAGGTATTATTTTGACACGGGTGTAATCGTTTTAATAATGAAAAAATATAAAATCGTCCACAAGGGAATACAAGGATAAAATATCGTTTTGCAATATTTTACAGTCTTTTCTATATCCCAAATAAGAAGGCGAATTACTAAATTGCTTCTATAAGGAAACACAAACAAACGATAGGTTGCCGCACATTGTAAACATAATTTCACCTCAAAAAATTCAGTCTCTAGAATCTAGAATGTGGATAAGATCGGCAACAGGGTATCTCGAATTTTCACAAGAACTCCGTCGAATGGCGTCAATTGAAGACCTACAATTCAGCTGAGCAACAGGAAGACATTATACATCAAAATTGGTTGTATGGGTTAAGATTACCTTACCTGCCATTGTTTGTGGCGTATACTACTATTATAATTTTTGACATTTACGGTCTTATTTACAGAGACTAATAATTATTAGTCTATGAATAAGACCGTAAATGTCAAAAATCCTATAAAACAATGTTTGGCCTAACGTAGTATCTATCCTTATCTCAGATCAATTTTAAGTACTCATCCAGCAAAAACGACAATAATTTAAAAAAGTCTGGTCGATACAACAGGAGATCAAAAGGCTAGAGCTTACCTCGCTCAAAGGATTAGACTCTGTATCTAGCGAGGTAATGTTGTACAACGCCCAGCCAAAGTGGTGTGGTAGGGCTGGACGGGCTTTAGTATAGGTTTTTATTTTTTTACTATTGTATGTATATTTTTAGGTTAGTTTTATTTATAGGATAGTTTTATTTTTAATAGCTGCTTGGCATAATATACTGAATTTTCTATTTGGTATCACTGCGAAACATATTACCTGCATAGTTTAAAATCCATTTTTTTTTGTTTTTTAATGTGTCTCGCTATATTCAAAGACTAAATAAATACTATTTCTTTCTTTCTTTTTGAAATGAGTAGGTTGTAAATTGATAAATAGACGGGTAAGTGCCTACCTCATGAGGTTTGAGTTATTAATACTCTTTAATAAACTTGGGTTATTTAAACTTTGAAGTTTTATTAGGACGACGGTAAATTGGATTTTAACCGTAATTTAAAAAGGTTTTACACATAACAACATTTCTGATGCTACGTTTTTGTTTCTTATATTGACCTAGTTCATTACAGGCGACGTGAATTTTTACTTTCACATGCTTTTAAAAGATTTACGTAATATTGAGCATGTTTTTAGGATTCTTAAGCTTCATAAGGTAATGACAGGTTGTGTTAATTCTTGCGCCAGTTAAATAGTTTAAGCTGCACTATAATGACGAAACAACTAGGTACTAGGTCTTTTAACTTTAATCTCTTAGTCCTCCAAAACTACGAAGTTATTCAAATCCATAATTCGCGCCAACCAATAGTAAAATGAAGATTAGGCAAAGACGTCTTGTCTAACAGAACGTACACAGATTTAAAAAAGGCAAACGAATAAAAGAGCTTACTGCCAGGTACAATATGAAAAAGGGTCCACCCACACTATCTATTGCCCTTACCTATTTTTGTAGGAGCCAAAGAAATCCAACGGCTTTGGTTGTATGTGTTTTAACCTGTCAAAATTTCGTTATAAGTTTTGGTAAGCATATTTTGTTTACTATTTTACATTATCAAATTAATGCAGTGTTAACCTACGTGTACGTGTACGAAGTCGTAAAATTCGAAATACGGGTTTTAATTATTTCAGGCAATTTTGGACAAACTATTAACAATTATGATAATAAATTTACAACCTGTATGTCTAATTGCTTTTTCAAGAGCATGAAACCAATTATTTACATCTAGTTACTTTCAAATAAAAAAATGCCCCGATTCTTTGCGTGCCTAGTAAAAGTAAGGATTTTTCTATCTTGTTAAATGCGATGCTTAGAAAATGAACGACACTACTTCTTCTTCTTTCTGAATGTCGCGCGGCATGATCTTATATAGTGTATTCATGAATGTTATGAGTTTTTAGAAGAATCTTTAAGCAAAAGCCTCAATCAAGTTGTAAGATTTTTTTATTGCTTTGTTTAATTTTTAAAATAGTTTAGTTTATAATTTAGATTTATTTTATTATATATATTCTATTATATTAGTCATAAAGTTAATTTTATAATAAAAATGATAATTGTAAGTACTTGACTGACGCCTGGTCTTAGTGTTGGAGCTTGAAAAAGCACCTTCCTCTAAACCGTTCGTCAAACCGGTCGCTTCTACAAATGTCGTCCTTTTCCTCGAGCTGATCTGGATCCTTATGCACGTCTAGACCCTCATTCTAATCTTTCGAGAATTAACTCATTTAATAGTTTGAATCACATTTATATCGTAGGTATTTATTTTAATCTGTATGTACCTGTTTAGAATTGCAATCCAGATTGTTATGTTAGTAATATACCTAGACGTACAATTTCTTTTGTTTGTACATCATTTGTCATGTGCATCAATAAATTAAAAATATCAATATATTTTCCGGAATTATATCCGGTATCTGGATTCTACAATCTATTTACAAATGAACCGTGAGAGCGCTTGGCACGTGCCATTTGTTTCAAATTTTCTTACCGTTGCAAGAACCAATACTACCACCATATCCATTTAGTACGTTCAAAGTAAGACTAAACCACATATTATTATCAGGATGATACTAATAAATGATTTAAGAGCACGCATTTACGTGAACTGATTTTTAGTTCTATTGTACCCCAAAAGGTGCTTACCCTTATTTTTCATTCATTTACTACATCACTTTATAGTAACTGCGCATTGCGCTGTCCATCTCACTTCCTAATTTTTCACTTGATGTCGTGGTGGTCATAATGTAGACGAGGAAATTAATTCTTGAAACAATTCCAACAATTGCTAAGCTACATTTCACTGCTTACGTCGAATAGGTACTTTGTTATCTGCGACACGACCAAATAACGTCACAAGTAATTCGCATGGCCCTATTACTACGTGTAATTCAAAGGAATATATTGGTTTTTCGAGAAATAAGTTTATTACAAATAAACAATATATGTCTTTTCAGATCAGGACTTCCTTTTGACATTTACCTCATAATATTGAGTCAACAAGTCACAAAGAGAACACAAAATCTATCAAAAGTGATGACCATATTATTATTTTTAAATTTAAGTTCGTTTGCCATTTAGGTTTTTAGGGATCCGTAGACGAGTGGTAATAATGAAAAGGCTATCTGCCTGTTTGTCTATGTAGATAGGTCATAGAACCGGGAAAGAACTTAAAAAATCATGGCTGTCATATTTACACTGAGGGATGAAAACTGTTTTAAAAAAAGGTAAATAGTGTCTATCCCACATAGACAACGAGGGCTTTTTGCGCGGGCACGCAGTGCCCTTAAAGTAAATTTCGAAAATATCGAAAAAATGACACAAAAACTGAAAAATGAAAAAAAAAACAATTTTGCCAACCTTTACAAAAAAATGGATTTTTTTAATAGGTGTTTTGGAGTGGAGCTGCCAACAAAAAAATATAGACCACTTTTGAAGATTAGCGTGCACCCAAAAAAGAAGTGACAAAAAAGGCCTGTAGATAACTATATACCGTTACAGATTTTAAAATATCAGAATAATGTTTTTAGTCAATTTCATTTGTGAAATATGCACATCTAAAATCGGAATAGGTGTATTTCCTTCCGCCCTATTACTTCAAAACTATGGTAGGAAATTGAATTGAAAAATTTGCGGTGTATGGTTAGTTAGAAAATTTAAAATTCGAAAAAGTCCAAGAAAATTGGTTTGAAGAAAATTTATATAATGCCGTTTTTGAAATGTTTTCGTCAAACGCTCTTACAGGATTCCGTAGGCAAATCTCAAAAGCAGTACATGTTTTTCGCCTGAACTCTTTCACGGCGCGTTAACCGACATGCACGTGGTCGATGCTTTTTACTTTCTTTAATGGCCGGTTCCTGTATCTAACTATTCATTCACTTGTCTTACCATCCGTTGATTTGTGACATTACTTGTATGGAGCTAATGTCAAATTTTAAACGATAGTAAGGCAATGAACCGACCGGTAACAGAGGAAGCAGATATGGTTGGAACTATGTGATTTTATGGGGTTTTATGGGGTTACGCTGAAAACGAAGTCCTAATTATGCTAGAATTTTACGTTTTTAGGGATCCGATACATAAACGTCGATTCAACTTACAGTGTTATGATGACGCTGCGGCCTACTTAGCTTGTTTTAATATAAATTCACATTTTTTTGTGCAAAAGCTGCAAATAAACTTCGCAATGTACGAGGGATTAAAATACTGCAAGTTGGATCAGCAACTTCAGGGATTAGCCTCTAAGCACTACCACTACTACCTACTACTGAAGGAAGAAATCCCTGAAAGTTTGAGGTATATTTCTTCGAATTCTTAGAGTATACAAGAAACTACTACAACAACGGCTGCTAGCAATTTTGAATTCATTGACTCCCTCAGGTAAGTGTCCCTTTGTATATGTGAAACAGTGAATAATCTTCGGACCTAATATGTCTAGTACTCCTCTTAGTATATTGATAGAAGTCTCATATATAAAATATTTAAAATAACTTATATAGTCGGAATGAAAAAAAAAAAATTATTGGTTTAGGGAATATTATAATATTATCCAATAAAATATTTAATAGAAATTAGTAATATTAATCTAAAATGTGCAAATAATGATGTCATTAATTTCGTTTTCCTATAAATTCACGTACCTTGTAAAAGAGCCAACAAAAAAAAAGCAAGTATCATTAACCGCATCTTGAAATCACTTGAAACTGAGGTAAATACTTATTGAGAATTAAGTATTTTTATTTTAAATACACAACATTGGTTTGTAATACAAAAAACGCGCGAATTAACCGCTGCCGATTTTCATCATTCGCTGACCGCAGCGACACTACGCGGCAACAGACAACTGCGCGCTGCCAACGATTTCCCTCGCTTATAACTTCCCCTGCCCGGAGACATAGAAAGGACGACAGCTGCTTTCAGTGTAAAGTTTTCCGTTGTATATAATTTATGAAGTCAGACCTAATGAGGGCTCTATGTTTCAAGTTCTGTTACATAATACTTATTACCTGTCCCTATTACGAGCGCGAACTTTCTGTCTCGCTATTATTAATAACGGCCATTGCCAGGGAATGCATTCCTGTGCAATCGACTGTATATTATTTCCTGTCCTCTTTTGTCAGACCGTTGGCTCCCAAAACTTGCTTCATAACGATTAGTTCAATCGCTTTGTTTGCACAAAACATGGTAACAGGTGGAGAATATGGTTGATGTCAAAGTACAGCATGTTCTGCCCCATTGGACGAATGTATCAGACAACAAAGTGACCTTTTTGTTACAATTGTAGTAACATTATACGATAAAGTAACTATTCTTTATTTAAGTAAAAAGTCAATTAAGTAGTAAGTGAAACAAATAATAGTTAATTATAGAGAAAAAGAAAAGAAAAATTAAACAGAAACAAGTAGTTTTTATCAGTTAGATAGTCATTAATATTATAAATGTGAAAGTAACTCTTGTCTGTCTGTTACGCTTTCACGGAAAAACTACTGGACCGATTTGGCTGAAACTCACTATATATATATAAATTTTCGATGCTGAGGATGAGCATAGGATACTTTTCATCTCAAAACATAAAACTGTTTCCTGGATAAAAATATATTTGTCTCTTTTTGTTATGCTTTTACGGAAAAAGTATTGGACCAATTTGGCTGAAATTCGGTATGGGTGGACAAGGGATACTTTTTATCCCGGATAATGGGATATATTTATGTAAAGGTTATTCCAAAAAGTAGGTTAGGTTGTTTTTTGTGATTGTCATTTTGGTAGTTTTGATGGTTTTGCTAGTCTTAATAGTTTTGTTTATATTTGTCATTTATGTAGTTTACAGAAAGATAGACGGGAGATAGATAAATACAACTAGAACGGGTTGCATTAGAGGATGAAAGTTTGTGTGGAACCATGATTTCTCTAGTTTATAGATGTAAAAATTCATTATCTATAAAAATGCGATAGTAAATCGATCTGTCTATCTGTTAAGCTTTCACGGAAAAACTAGGAGTACTAGTTTGCTGTGATTTTGTTTAAATGTACGTTTAATTTAGAAAATGGACATTAATAATTTTCATGTCAAGAGATGAGATAGTTTGCTATATAAAATGAACTGAAACTTCCAGGGGCAAATAGTACTTACATATAAATTTAGTACAATGTAACCTGTATTGACGCCTGCTCTTTGAACAAGTACCAGTTTAACCCGCAACGCAGCAGCGGGTTAAACTCTAGTACTGTAATCTATTTTTTCTTTCAGAAATGTCTGTTTATTTTAAACTAGGATACGCTCGCGACTTCGTCCACGCTTGACGTGAAAGTCCCGCAGGATTCCCAAGACACGAAGTATCGTAGAATTTAATAAAAGAGTGTAAGCTATCTTTTTAGTGGCACCTTTGTCGAAATAAGCTAAATTTTATGTATTCGGAAAACACGAAACCGCTCCCGAGAAACAATCACATATTTTGTTACACACAATTTGCTATCGATCAGTAAAAATCACATTAAATTTCGATTCATTTTAATCTGGCTATTTAAAAAAATTCCCGCGGGATTGTCAAGATAAAAAGTAGCGCAGAAGTTAAATCTGAGAATTCGCTGTCGATCAGCAAAAACTGTATCGAAATCGGCCCAGTAAAACTACTACGTAAAAACTTACGTGAATCCCGAACAAACAGACAAACGACAGACAAGAAATCTAAAAAAAGCTAATTGCATTGTGTTCAGAGTCATAGTGTATTCCAGTTGTTTATTTTTCAAGAGATTAAATATAGCGACACGGCATGTTTAGGCTGGCGTGCACCGACTTTTAACCGATGATTAAAATAAAAATATCGCTAAAAACATATGCATAAACAGTGATTATTTTATTTTGATCGTTGGTTAAATGTCGATGCACACCAGCATTAGAATTTTATAATATTACAGATAATTTACCATTTAATTTTTTAAAGTATGAAGGCAATTAATTAAAGATTAACCGTTGCTTTTTGAGCATCTAAATGAGTCTTGCTCTACACATAACATGTAAAAAAAGTCTCACGGACTTGACGTGGTTAGAATTTTTTTTCACAATTACAATGATGGCAAAAGTAAATAATTATTAAGTAAGATTTTTTGTGCTTTTTGATCGATTCGTTGCGACAAAAAAAAGCACGAACATGTAAGTAGCGACATACATGATCGTAATTTTTGGAACGTTGTGCTTGCTGGAACTTTTACCATGCGTAGTGATAAGTTTCTAAATGCATAGACTTGAGACTATTTTCATATATATAATAAATTACGATCAACAACTTATCAGATCTTATTCGCATTGCCTGTTCTGTTTACTGTTTTAAGGTGATGACTTCCAGACTTATTATCATCTATATACCATCGAAGTCACCGGAAAACGGTCTAATCGACGAGTCGATGAAAGTACAAAACTCATAGATGACTCAGCCACGTGGTGAAAAGTGAAACAAAGAAAACCACAAATATATCGGACTTCACACATTTATTGTATTTTTGTCTAATAAAAATACTATTTTAATATATCTATCATAAAGAGGATATCTACGGCAATTGACAGTCTTGCTAGTCGTACACACATGTACAACATAAGTCGCTAATCAGGGCAAACGTTCAACCATAAAACTAAATTTGAAATGCATGTGTGGATCGCACTCTGTTACACATTAGGCCTGTGTCGAGATTTCAGTTTAAATTTATGGCTAAACGTCAACCTCGAGCATTTGCCTTACAAACCTGAAACGATTTTGCTTTTAAGATTTCTTTACTAAAACAAAATTATTTTATCTTATTTTACAGCCCTATCTCAGCTATTTTAAAGTTTAGAAGAATATAAACCTCTTTTTTCTGAAAGGACACCATCGAATGGAAAAATTACATATTGCACTATTGAAAGGAGGTATAAAGAATAGTGTCACAAGATAAATGGATTACTAAATCCAATCACATTTACAATGTTCTTGGAATTATCGCATTATAACTTAACCAAGTTGTTTAATTTTTTATATTATTGAAGATCTCATTATAAAGAAGACAACTTCAAAAGCAGTTAAAAAAACGAAGGCAATCTCTAATTAAAAAAAAACTTATTTAAATACTCGAATAATGTTCCTGTTATGTTTGTTTTTTACGTGAATGGTCTCGTGCTGTGTACACATACGTGAGGGACAATATTTTAAATAAGTGTCACATTTAAATACGGTACATTAAACTGTACAGTTCGCCCTAAAATGTATGGCTGTTCTTAGTAGCAACAGATCGCTATGCTATAGAAGGGTTTTCGTACAAAAGCAGTTATAGCACAGCTCTCTGTATGCAAGTTAGAAAGCACAATAAGTTTTCGCCCCGACTAGAAATGTTTTCTATTCAATTTCTCAAGTTATACTTGGTGCATTTTACTTAAATGTTTATAACATTGCACAACTGTATAAAGCGTAATTCTGTGTAATACATAATTTTATACACTGCTTTAAAGTTATCACTTGAAGATCGTTCATCCTCGAAAATTCAATGTCAACTAGTTTCAGATCGTAAAAATTTAGGCACAATTCATTTTCTCCTCATCATAATTTACATTTTCGCACAAAGGAAATTAAATAGTTTGTGACGTAAAAATCAAACGTGGCCATCTCCTTCAATAACATTCGACTGGGTTTTGATGAGAAAAGTAACTTAATTGTTTACTCTTTTAAACCATAAAAGTCAAGGAATCACCAGCTACACAACAGCCTTAAGCTTAAGAAAACTAGTAATAAGGTTTAAATTTAAATGTTATATTTAAATTTCGTTTAAAATCTCCTTAGGGTTCGGGCTGCCTGGAAGAGATCGCTATAAGCGATAAGGCCACCCATTGTTCTAATATCCATATAAATTGTTTAGATTTAAGTTTATGGTGAACAATAAAGAGTTTTCATTCATTGCAGGTTTTTCAAACTTTTCATTTCCCAATAAATGTCAAAGCAAATTTGGCCAACTTCTCTTACGCCAATAACAGAGTAAGTTACATTAACGCGAATTAGGTAAGAGAATAACGGACGCCATTTTAATTAATGTGGACAAGAGTGTTTATGAGGAAAACACTGTCAATAGGAAAAAAGTGGAGTGAAGTGACAAGTAAAAAGCTGCCATCTCCAGATTCTTATTTTTGTAAAAGCTACCATTATTTTGAGGGTGAATAGTGAATATCATTATTTATTGATTCAAAAATATAGTATATTTTTTCTTGTGTTTAAAAATAAACCCATACAACAGCTATAATACTATATAATGATAATTATCTTCGGCTGAAAAAAAGTCGTTTATAAAAGAGATGGCCATATTTGAATTTCACAGTCAACATTTCTACTGCCACATAAATGATTTGACATATTCAGCGAATATTTGTTAATTTTAACGAATAAAACAATTGTACTCTGTTACGCCACATTTGAAGAATCGTATAAACAAATACAGTTGATATAAATAATATTCATATTGAAATAATTAAATCATGCATGAAAAATATCCAATATTGACACTTCTAATCGATGATAATAATAAAAGATAATTAACAAATAATTATTCCATGTTTTGTAACAAGACATTACCCAGCCTCATGGGATTGATAAAATCATTTATTTATTAAATAAAGCTCACTTCATCATGCACATCGAGAAATGATTTCAAATATCTACTTATCCTATATAGGTATTTTATGTACAACATTTAACAAAATATATAGTGTGCGCTAGACTTTATAGCCGCTCTTAGCAATTACTGAGCTACGGCTAAAGTTTAGCGTAAACCACAAACAAATGATTGATCAATATTTCGTTAATAGACAAGTGATGCTCGACAAAGAGTTCAGGCTGAATTGAAATATCTCGATTTCAGATAAATCATAGTCGTGGGTATTACGTACGAAAAAGTACACAATCGCACCTCCGATAGCAAAAAACTGTATAATTAAAATGGCCACTTGAAAAAACATAAACGCGCTAAGTTATTATTATTCCACATTTTAATATTGACACCAAGTACGATACTGCTTCAAGGCTTATTAGAACTCGCGCCAAGCTTTATGACCTCTTGTAACAATCACAAAATAAAAGGCCCGATTTAACAGTTCTCGTTACAACATATTTAGGAATTGAAACCTCCAAATCGTTAACCAAGTTATTCGATTATCAGAAGAAATTGATTTAAAATTATACTAGGTACTTTGTATTCGTTTGATTTATTTTAAGTCACTACTTTTTGTGTCACACAAATACTTCACAAAATAGATATGAAGTGCTAAAGTTTTGTCTCACATCGCCTTTCGCGTACAGCACGCTTTCGTCAGGTATCAAAATAAATATACTGAAAATTTATGATTTTGCCCATATAATATACATTAAATCGTTTCTATTTTTAATACATATATGTACAATAGTACATATATATTTATTGATGTACATAATAATGTAGTATTGTTTTTTTCCTGAATCGAGTGAGCTAATGAACTGCGAGTACTGCGACAACCCTTGGTTGTAGCAACACTAAAATTAAAAATAAGATGCCTTAGAACGTAATTGTATAATGCAACTGAACAGAATTAATAACATTTTAATGTTATTTCGTTAATGGTTAATTCTATAATGCACCAGTAAAAAATGTATATTATCAACTAAATAAGTTATTGGCTTTTAGTTTTGTTAGTTTCATTCAAAGTTACGTTCTATAGACATTCTTATATGTTAAAACGGGTTTTTAATTTGTGATTATTGTACTTAGCAACAAATGACTGCGCATTTTTTTTAAATAGAAAAGCAATATATAAATTTGGCGCGAACCATAGTCGTTTGCAGACAGATTCCTATCTTCTTTGTTTCGGGTTATAGCTCCAACACTTTCAGCATTGATTTTCCCAATGTCACAGTGCTGAGAAAAAATGTCGGGTGCATATCCCTACTAATATTATAAATGTGAATATAAGTTTGTTTGTTACGCTTTCACGCGAAAACAACTCAACCGATCATCATGAAACTTTGTACACATATTCTGGGAGGTGTTAGAAGTAACATAGGATACTTTTAATGAAAAAGAAATCCACGCGGACGAAGTCGCGGTCAGAAGCTAGTATATATAAATAGAGGGAGGGGCATAAAAATTTCGACCGGTTGACTTACCAGTCCTTTCTGGGCGCCTGCGAACATGAATTGTTGGCAGAATAGGTGTCACATTTTTGAATGTTAACTAAAAGTTAACATCTCGTAAACGAGATTGGGTTAAACAGTAATTTATTAAGATACTTCAACTTCAAATCGAGATTTTTGATTTTTTTTAAATATCCTTTTCAAATAGTGAAACAAAAATTAATCGCCACTATTTAAAGTTAGCCTCTATATGACCCACTGCTGGACTCGAATCTCCTTCTTAAGGGAAAGCACGGTAACCCGAGAAGCTTTTACGACGCGATTAGACAGATATTATAATAGGTAATCTCGGTGTGCAGCTTTACTCACGAGATTTTCCTTCGTAGTTAACACATGCTAACTGAACTGCTTAAGAGGTGAATGTTTCAATAATTAAGAGTTGTTCGACTCTTCTTTGGAATAAAACGCGGTTGCCTTAGCTACTAAACTATTCATGGTTAATTGAACTTTACTCTCTGGTGCTACTCCACAAGTGGCCGTTTTAACTTTCGAAACTATGAACCTATATTCATTAATCACTACAGAACACATTGAATTTCACAAATTTAGAATAACTATATTAAAAATAAACTGTTTTTTTTTATTCTATCATTTGCCTTAAATCCTAATAACGTGAAACAATCTACAGTTCTACACACAGCATACATTGTATGTACAATCGTAACTATTTACACGAATACATCATGGCGAAGATATCAGATGAGCTCATTCTCGCTATTTGCGACCACGCTTCAGTATTTCCCCCTCATTCTCACAGTACATTCAAAAATATATTATGTTTGCCGCAAAGTTCTATAGACCCCGGCACGATTCTTGAGCGGTCACTATAGCGTACACACGATGAAATTTCGGTTCTTTGCCTAAGTATGAGTTATGGTTCCTTTATTCAAATATAATCGATATGTCGTTAAATCGCAACCCGATTATTGCGGCGACCACCCAAGATCCGTACCGGAAACTATACATATAAACTTTAATTATTATTTCAATTATTAAACGCGTTGTCAGTTTCTTGAACGAGCGAACTTTGTTTGCCCTATACTATGAAAATGCTTAGTTTGCGTACAGCTGTGCTAATAAGATTTGTCCTTGCTGACAAATGGTAACTAATGTTTCTTTATTGTCCAAATAGGTGAAGCATAAAATCCTTACACCCAAAAACCTTATCGCTACAAGGGCATACTCTAACTTCGTTAATTCCAGTATTAACATTGGGAATTCCTTTAATGTATACAATGTAAAAATAATTTAAACATCTTGAGTAACGTTACGGTAAGTGTTACAAGAATATAGACAGAAGAGAAATAAGGTAGAGATAATTTTCTAGTGTCAATCTTATAATGTGTTCATGGTCCTTCGAGCCGGATTTTAGATTCAGCGTCTCGCACCGTTCGCGCTAAAATGTATAATAAACGTTAGTTGTATTTGCAAAATACACGTATTGATGATTCAATAATATGCGTTATTTTCATCTATTTATTTTTACATAACAATCATGATTCCCGTAAAGCAGAAAGTGACTAAGTCTTCTACTTGCTACAAAATTGCGCTATAATTTTGATTCATATAATTACAAATTAATCATATACATTTAATATAATATTAAATAAAACTGAATGATATTTATTTAAACATTGGTTCAGATGGACCATGAACATTGAACATACACAATTGCACTTATTTTAAAACTCAGTAATATTATGAGAAATGTTTATCGAAAAGATGAAAAATATGTTTAAGCTAAAAAACAATGATATCTAGGAAGTATTTTTTCATAATAAAATTTATATTTTAACTAAATAATTTGTGCGTTCGATGTATAGAATACGGATGTCCTATGAACCTAGTTTGGGTAACCAGCGGGGTGAGGAGTCAGTATAACTTTTGCTGATATGTTGTTTAGTGACATGATGTACAAATTGTGTGAAGCCCCAGAGCACACTCTCAAAACACAACATATGGAAATATTCTTATCGCCGTCGTAACTCTCACCTTAACACCATGTCACAAAAATATTACACACTGCTGTGTATTTTCCATCATAAATATATTTATTTGTACATTTCACATGTGATTTTTACCTAGAATATTTACAAACAAACACAACACTCCAGCTCTCACTTATATTCACAAAGCTTTGAATATTACACTAATAAATTAAAACCTTAGAAAATAAACTTGTCTAGACAGATGAATACAAGTAAACAACAAGCAATCGTAAGGCCCTACTCTACTTTTACTACCAATGACGAGCGAGTTTTCATATAGTCGACTTTTGTTTGACCGTATTTGTAAGCTTTCAGATAGACTTTGAGGTAAGTGACTGTGACACGAGGCAGCGACACAGGGTTTTATCGCTTTGTATGAAGAACTGTCACCTGTCTCTGTCTCATACTCAAAGTCCTTATATAATAAGGGCAGTGGTCTGTCAAATCAACTGAGACACTTTTTATTAAATTTTTATAAACTTCACAGCCTCATAGATTTTTAAAAGCGTACCTATTTATGACGTCATTAGTAAGTACAAGAAAAAGAAGTTAAAAAGCGTATTTATTATTGATTGAAAATAATAAAAATTATTCCAATCATGATATTTTAAAAGTTACACGATAAAATGTTATTTTAACGCCTGTTCTTTCATATTAAATATAAGATAGAAGATTAATAAGATTAGAAGTTGTTGAAACAGGCTCGTTCTCCTATTGCATACAAGACGTATGTGTTGTGTGCCGCGGTACTCTGTCTCGTGTCTCGGTCGCGTACCTCAAAGTCTACCTTCCTGTGGACTCTAGACCGTTATATTATCAAAGATCAAAACTATAAGGGCTGTAAAATCTAACATAAATTAAAACTAACCATGACATCCAGATGTCGTATTTCTGTTTGTAGATAAAGATTTTAACTACAAGCAGAGTAAATATATATAAACCTAAATTTTATATTTCGAAATAATAAGAGAAAAATAACGTAATCCTCTGGAATTTGATGCAAACATCTTCCTCAAGAAGACAGCTGTGCAATTTCAATATCTAACAATTGACAGTGTTTTGGTAAATTATTATTTGTGTATTTATTATCTAGCTAGGCAATTTGGTCATGTGCTTGCCACAAAACACGTAGACTGTACACTTTAGACATCGCATATCATTCAAAATCATGAAATTTGTTTGTGTTGTCGTGTAACATTTCTTGCACTTGTGTAAATGCACTTGCTAGGTTTTAAAATGGCACAGCTAAAGAATTGCATTTCCAAAAATAATTTTAGCTTAATTTTTTTATCTAAAAAATTCGATAATTAGAATAAATTTTAAATTATTCAACGTTCATTTTCAATGAGCAGATAGACAAGCCATTTGTGTGGTTCCATTGCTTACGCAATTAAGGTAGATATAAGGAACAAAACAATATTAATTCAGGGCCTTGTCCTTTGGAATTCAAATTGCAAGTTGAGCAAAAGTTTGGTATGATAATATAAATATTTGCAAAAGCTACAATAAAGTAACATTATTGCAGATTTTCAAAGAATTCTTTAAAATGAAAATTATTTATAAGAATGTATAAAATTAATTGCTCAAATAGGCCTTTCAAGGCAAAATCTTTAACTATGTTTAATAGCGAAAAATACTAAAAGGAGCCTCGACGATTTTGACTGATTTTTAGTATATTTTTGAAAAATTAATTACCCTTGTCAGGGATCAAATCTGCTGTTTATGAAAAAATAAAACACTGTTATATTATAACAAATCATAGTATTGCATATTGTAAGGATCAATGTATGTCAAACGGCTAACCAATCGAAAGGATTGTTTTTGAATAAAATATCCTAATTTCCATATATTAATTAAACATCAAATTGCACTAGTCATTTCATCAGATCTAATTTGAATGCAATCAATATTAGCCCAGTGACTGATTTAATTGATTGGGGTAAAATAATGCACGTTCCTAACATTCATTTTAAAATGCTTATCAAAAATAGAATAATATTTATCATTTCAATATTGAATAAAAATTAAGTGAGGTTTAATTAATGTATGGAAAATAGAACATTTTGTTTAAAATCAAACAATTCCCTTCTTTGGTTTGCCTTTTGAGATTCCTTCATAGAAATTGATCCTGGCAAGCCACATTATGATTTGCTATAATAATATATTGTTTATGTTTTCAAAATCAGCCGATTTGATTACAGGCAAGGGTAATTGATTTAAAAAAATCTAATGATGCCAATTATTAAATTTCGCCAAAATCGGCCTCGAGACTCCTTTAAGTGTTTTTTGCTATTTCGTATAGTTTAGGTATTGTCCCTTATAGCCTACTTGAAAAACACCCTTGTATATAGCCATTTGGTATATGAATACTGATTGTCCTGAACAATGTGATCATAACATATTCCCTTTACATGCAGGTAAATTTAAAGGGTGTTAGGTAATGTATAATGATAACCTTATATTGAAGTCTCAGGTGATAATCTACGTAATTATATGAAAGGGAAATCTTCAGAGCCCTTTTTTAAAGTTGTTGTTATAAAAGTTTATATGGAGAATACGAGTATATGCAGTATGCTATTTTTCAGAAATAATATATGTAAAAAATAAATTAATTTAAATCGCTAACATACAGGCAATGTCAGACACATTTGTGATCAGTCGCACAGAGTAGGAAATATCACCTAGGCTTTAAAATATTCTAAAAAAAAATTACATATAGTTGTATCTCTTCCCTAAATATTCATAATAGTTTATACAAGGTTTATGAGCTCGGTAAAAATATTTGTCTAAAAGAATGACATTCTTTTATTACAAAGCTGGCAAACAGGCAAATGGCCCATCTAATGGGAACCATCGCCTGTAGATATTTGCAACACCAAAGGGTCGAGACAGTGCCAGCCTTTACGATGGGATAGGTTTATCATATCACATTTTGTGATTATGAATAACATTGTTTTTTAATTGGGTTAATAAAAGAGTTTTAAGAACATTCAGGCTCAAGAATTTAAAAGAATTACGGGATTTAGACAACTATTTTGGTCAAACAAATGAAGGAGACACAAAACAACTCGAAAGTGGACTAGGCAGGAACTCAGTTTATGCATTATAAAGTCAAATTTTTTATCCTTACAAAACCTATTTTGCCATATTGAAGATCCTAAGTGCCTAGCAAAGAGATGATAAACAGAAATTAAAGTTATAATATATTATTAAAGATGTAATAGTATTACCTGCATGTAATTGAGAGTAGCATGTTAAAACCACATTAAAAAGTAAATTACACAATAGTGTGCATTATAAGCTTAACTAGAAAAGCAGAATGATAGTTGATGTTATCTTTTAAAGTCAGTGTTAAAAGTGATTCACAAACCGAATAAATGTTTCTTTCAAAATATGTCTAAAATAGTAAGACATATGTGCAGTATAATTTTTCCATTTGAAAAACAATACTGCACATTTATTGATATAGTTTGCTAATTGGTTTAGAATAAATGTTGGAACAAATTTTATATGCTGTATTATGCACATATTGTACAAACATGCTGAAGTATTTCCTTTAGAAATATTCATTCATGTAATGATTATACTGTAAGGCTTATTCAAATTATTTCTGTGTTAATATCTACGACATTATTACTGTTTTGTTATGCAGTTTAATAAATTATATCTACTTTTTATAAATCTTATATAATCTTGTGGCTAACTTTATAATACAAGCATACAAAAGCCCGCGTCAAAAGCGAGTTTCAGGAGACCCATTGGAGACAACATCAAATGTATCACTACAGAAAAACGAACAGAATTCACTCATTCCCATACTTAAGAAGACAGGACAGATATCGATGATATTATATACAATGGCTGTTTCCAATACAAAGCCCATACAACTTTGTCATATATATATTGGCTCCTTTGCCAGCTGTGGTATAGTCAAAGGCAAAAATACATAGTTACAAAAATCATATTGATCACCAACTTTGGACTATCAAAGTCCTTTAATAAACAATTACACATTAGGTAATCTTTGACAGAAATTAAATTTTAGTAAAAGCATAAAATAGCCAGCAATACAATAATTATAAATAGTTTTCTTATATATTCAATTTGGTTTCATGTCCTATTATATTTTCTTAATTATAATTATGTATACAGATTTGAGTTGCACATAATTATATAGAGGTACTTTATTAACTCTGACATATAGCAAACCTATGTATGGCATATTATTATGAAAGTTTAACTCATGCATTTTTAAAAGAGAATGTATGTAGTACAATAAAATCATACATATTTTGCCTTTGACATTGAGCCAATTCAACTAACAGGGCCCACATACAAGTTATATTAATGAGCACCCAATTTGTGAATCAAAGTGATGTCACAATCAAGTTTAACTATATAAAAATATATATACTTTACATTGACAAATCACTAACACAAAACACTTGTGTTCCACAAAGGAAGTAGATATTTACAGGATATCAACATGCAGTTTCAGGTCCCATCAAGAATATTTACTACTGCATTTAAACAAGACTGCTACATAAAAAGGTTTTGTGATGACACCTTTGCCTCAACATATTATAACTTCTCATCCATACCTGCATATAACATCAGAATCTTCATCAATTCTAACTATATGTCAATTGATTTGTGACTATAAATAAAAATAATATTTTTTTTAAATACAAGTAGTACTTGAGTTGACTGGATTGGCAGTTTTCTAACACACATCAAAGGAATTTCATAGATGTGAAATTAAGAGATTCCTTTATGTCAATAACTTTATTATTATAGTCACTATTCATATAAATATGTACATATGCATTGGAATCAATACTAGAAGTTTTACAACAACCTATACTTGAGGTTGGATAGGTTTTTCTTCTTATAAATAACCAGGCAAATATTAAGTCCACCATAGTCTATTACAATTTATATGGTAGATATTGAATGACATGCTTGCAAATATATGTTTTCATACAAATCAGGGGACTTTTTGAGAGTGAGCTTCAAGGTTCAAGACATGGCATATGGTTCCATATTATTTTGACATTTTCATATTCGTAATGTGAATTTGCAAAAATATCTATTGTAACCCACCAGGTATTCAGCATAGAGCCTTCTATAGCCATAAAATTTTGCACAGACATAATTGTCAGCACTCATTTCATCACTTGTGCTAAGACAATATTATTAATATCTTGTTTAAATTAACATTATATTATGCGATAAAAAAATCGTCATGCAAATTTGGGGTCTTTAAAATGTGCCTTTATCACGATAAGTTTAGGCATTGATTTAAATTGACGAGTAAGTGAAGCTTTAACATGCAGATATGGGTGAGGATAAAATAGTTCGGTATTTGGAAAAAGACTACAAGTTTCCTATTATTGAGGCGTAACATATAACAGATTTATTGAACATTTGTTCTATAAGATAGGGTATATGTTATGTCCATCCCTTGCCATTATATATTCACAATTTAGGCAAATAAAATTTGGGGACAGTGTTAATTGTAGCATCCAAAGTTGGAATACAACCAATAAATGAGACTCACCAATACTGCTGCTTGAATGCACATTCCATTTTTCTCACTGAGCAAAGGTTATATCACCGTCTTCCATGTTCCAGCGAATTAAGTTTTCAGCTATTCACTTAAGAAGAAAGCCAGTGGCAGCCTTCAAGAACACTACACTATAAACCGGATTTAGGGTTGTCTCACTGAGATAGAGAAATTAATGTGCTGCAGAGTTCCAGTGAGAATTGCGCGTTTGCACTCAAAGTTTCCTCGGGCGAGTGAGTCGACGCTTCTTGCGCTCCGGAGTCCCGCTTGCGGTGTCCGAAGAAGCCCTGCGGCGGGAGGGAGGTGTCGAAGAACACCCTTCAGCACCCGAATCAGCTTTTTCCATTTAGTCTTCGCTTCAATTTTCAGATCGGGTTTTGATTTTGTCTCTGGCTTAGTGTCTGTTTTTGATTTGGTATCAGCTTTGTTTTCTGATTTGGATTTGGAATCTGGTTTGGATTCCTGTTTACATTTTCCTTCAGATTTGGTTTCTGTTTTGGCCACTTCGGTGACTGGAACTTCTGTGGATGTTGCAGTAGCAGCTGCAACAGCAGCGACCTCCACCGTCTCCATGCCTGGCTCTGCTTCCATTGATTCACTACTTGTTCCTGCTGCCCACTACAAATAAACATAATAAAAGTAGCTGTTTCATTGCTGGATAATTTTACATAATTTATTTTATTAATTATTGCAAAAAACTGGCATAAGGGGAACCAGATGGAAACTGATCACCACCATCTATTGATGTTTGCAACATCAGGGGAGCTACAAACACCTTGTGAAAAGTTCCCTCAAAGATATTGCTGCATAGTTAAGTGTGGTAGCTCAAGGAAATGAGAGTGAACATCCTGCTGATGGCGAGTGGTATGGTGGTGAAAATGTGGTGCTTCCTACCATTATCTGAAGGACTGGTGGTCAATGGAAATGCTAATGATTAGATAAGGAAGCATTGCATGGATATGAGGTGCATACAATACTTTTCATTGCAACACAAACACATGTTTCATTGAAGAGTTTAGATTTTATACACTGGTTATGTTACAAAGACTTGAAAATAAATCTGCACAAATAAATATTAACTTCATAACCTAGAGCCATGCTAATCTGTTCAATCACAAGACTGAAGAAAGACAGCTTTAAAAAAAGAATACCAATCCCTGTGGCCGGGTGGTCTGTCGCAAGAGGCGACAAAACAACCCACAGCCAGGTGGTAGGATATTAGGGCAGGCACGACTGGATGGCTACCACCCCTGATCTAGAGTATGCTGCCATAACTACTTGAGTCGTGTTCCAGTATCAGTAGCTAGGTTACAGTTTCTCTTTCAAGGCTGAAACTGTATTGGCAGCACCACTGGTATTGCTAATGTCCATAGGCAACGGTAACCAGTTTCCATTACAGTTGCGCCATCAGCCTATCTGTTGAGCTTGAGCAAGAAAAACGAAAAGAATAAATTTACTTTCACATTTATAAATTTATATTATATGAATAGCCAATTACAGTCGAAACTGAATATAATGATATCGTTAATAACAAATCAGTTATAACAACCGAATGGTAAGGTCCCATCAGAATCTCTATCTAAACTAATAAGTACACATACCGTCAATAACGACATCGGATACAGCGACATATCGTTTAAAACGACGAAACTTTCTTGATATTCATCCGCTATAACGACCAACCGTTTACCTATTCCAGCAAAACAAAACACTCAAAACAAAACACTACAAACAATTTTCATCTCTATACTAATAATGTGAAGGAATATCTTGTTGTAAGCTTATAACTAAGCCTAAGAAGGATTGTTATACTTCTACCTTATCCGAACCTATTTCCTGCCCTTTGCCATTCGACCTTGCATGTTTTATGACTATGTGTACATAAGGTCCGAAGTATACGGTCACCTCAGTGTCGTTATATCCGGTTTCGACTGTACTTTATATGAGTACAAATGAACATACCTGAGCTAAGGAGGAAGACGGCGACAGGCGCAACGAAGCGCCGCACTCAGCGCAAAGTGGAGGCACTGCCGGCGAGCGTGAACGCCAGTACTGTAGCTCCGTCTTGCACTTATTCAATTCCTGTAAAAGCACAATAAAATAATACTTATTTTTTATTCTAAACATGTCCGTATTATTGGAGAATCACAAATACCTTACAAAATGTTTTTTTAATTGCTAAAATAAAATAATAAACATTTGTTCAGTCAGTATGCCATGTGGCAAAGTAGTGCTCTTTCATCACACAAAGTACCGAGCATTTTTAGAAAATAAAATGTGACACCTAACTTTTCGATTACAGGGTTGGAAAATTCTTAACAAATTCAAGCTAGAAAAAAACCTTGAAATCGTTTTGAACAAGACTAATATTGAGTAGATTTTGAGAAAACGGTTATTTTTGATTAGATTTTTTTGAGGATTACAAAGCTAAAGATAAATAGGGGATTTAAATCAATAAAGAAAAAATGCATGTTATTTTTCTGTACAGAACCCTTCCATATAAATGGACTGGATACACACATACGATTTTTAAATATCTAATCCTCCAAGAAATTATTATTATAGAAAGATTACGATATTGACATAAAATAAAAATCACTGATGCAAAGCGCAAACTAGAGCACAAATAAAGTAGGTACTTTATATTTGCAGATTATATGAATATTTGGTTTTAAGTGGAAATCACATTGGCAGACAAATCTACGAAAACTAATTAGCGATTATATATTTGTAATATAAACTATACCATATATTTTTGTAATATAAACTCAAATTCAAAATGCAATATCACTGTTCAGTATAAGGCACGTTATTGATTAAACTATTGAAACAGTATAGTAAAATTATTGTTAGTTATATATATCCTGTAAGAAAATACACAGGATATGTTAAGAAATTATCACCTGTAATAAAGTTTGAAATTTTCGGCTGGTTTCCTCATTTTTCTTATCATAATCATCGAGGCGATTTGCATATTCCAATGTTTGTTTTTGTTGTTCCGCAATCTGCTTTTGTTGCTCGGCTATCTGTTTTTGTTGGAGTGCAGTTTTGCGTTTACAACTGCGGAGATCACTGCGTAGAGCTGACAGCTGATCATTGTACCTGATGGAAATACAAAACTTAGTTTTCATCATATATTTATATTTAGTAATCTGCTTAAAATATTCGTGACACTAAATATAAAGCGCTTTTCAATGTCAAAAGATAGAGAGTAGTGTAGTGTTCTTAACCATTATTCTCCATGGTTTGCGTATCTATATGCATTTGTTTTTTTAGACTCTTCAGCTTGTCTTTCACTGGCATTCTCTTATCTATACATATAATAAAATTGTAGAGGTCGAATTTCTGTACAATGAAAAAAAATGCTAAATGGATGTAAGAAGTGAAATAGAACTAATTTAGATTTTTTCGAATTTTTTGTTTGTCTGCCTATTTGTACCGGCTAATCTCCGAAACGACTGGACCAATTTACATGAAATTTTGTACGGTGATAGCTAATATCCTTGGTCAACATATAGGATACTTTTGATCCCGAAAAATTAAAGAGTTCCCGTGGGATAGTTAAAAAGTATTAATTACGTAAACAGCTTATAACAGACTCAATGTAATTTCTCTGCAACATAACATAATAGAAGCGGATATTTTGACAGGGTGTGGTGTCGGTGAGAGAGTTTTATCTTGTATATGTAAAATATAAAGCTGATAAGTTTGTTTCTTTGTTTGTTTGCTTGAACGCACTAATCTCAAGAACTACTGGTCTGATTCGAAAATATTTTTTTTCAGTGTTAGATAGCCGATTTATCGAGGAAGGTTATAGAGGCTATCATCACGCTAAGAGCAATAAACGCGGAACCAATGAAGAATGTTTCAAAATCGCGGGTTTTTTTAAAACTATTCCACACGAACGAAGTCGCAGGCAGAGCTAGTTTGTAAATATGATACATGCCTCCTCAACCTTGAAAACCAAACATTACAATGTTAATATTGGTCCATTGATTAAACTTGTGTAAACTATATAAAAGTTGTCCGGTACAGTCCCTCATTACGGAATAGAGAAAATATAAAGCATACTTTTTCATTCCCTGTTTAATACGGTGTATCCTTTTTCTTAACACCATGTTGCTCTGCGGCGGCGGCGGCGAGGGTGGCAGGCTTTCCTCCATATATAAATTGAGCGACGACACGCGGCGGTCTCCAGTTGCACTTGCAGCTTGCTGTGAAGTGGACGCCTCAAAACCGCTCGGCGGAGGCGAATCCAAGCAGATATATGACTTGCTGCTTTCACCAGCTGAAATGTATTTTTTTTTATAAAATCATCTACATATAAACAAACAATCAACTTAAAAACCAACCCGAACAGGAAAATGGATTGGAATAAAAATACCTGTTGAGTAAATAAGTAATAAATTCAAAACATTTAAATCAATTCAAATTCTTAAATACATAAATATGTTTCACAGCTTCTATAGTAAATTAGAATATTTTCCATTCATCATTGGCTTGACATCTGAGAGTGACATGCTAGTCACATATGAGGGATAACAAAGACCACACAAGGTGGAGTAGAAAGAATAGAAAAGCTCACTGCGGGATCCAAGTATATGCTTTAAATGCAATCAGAATTTGTTACTGGGATGATCGTAGTATTTTTGTTTAAGTGTCTTTTAGGGTTACATCCAAATGACAACTACTGTGAAATTAGCTATCTGTCGGGAACCTTTTACTGTGGACAACATCATTTACAATACTATAAATAAAATATGACATACGTGAAAATGCTGTTGTAATGTCAAAGAAGTCGGTTCCAAAATATGTAATTTCTGGTAAATTTGGTTCAATGTGTTCCTTGAAATACTCCATAGCCATTGTGGTCAGATCGAATAGCTCATCGGTTACTTTATAAGGCCTCGCCAACTTAGTAGTTGTTTTTAGATATGACAAAATACTATACACTTCATCCAATATCTAAAATAATACAAACATTAGGCATGTGTAAAATATATAAAATGTAATAAATAATAATGAATCACATTCAGAAACAACATTCTATATCTCCCAGTTAAGAAGGTTATACTAGCTTCTGCCCGCAACTTCGCGTTTACGTGTAATAGTAAATAAAAATAAGTTTAAGTAACCCCCCCGATTTTGAAATATTCTTCATTGGTGCTCCACTCCCATTGGTCTTAGCGTGATGATATATAGCATATAGCCTGCCTCGATAAATGTACTATCCAACACGGAAATAATTTTTCAAATCGGACCAGCGGTTCCTGAGATAAGCGCATTTAAACAAACAAACCCTTCAGCTTTATAATATTAGTATAGATTATGGTTGAGATATATTAGAAACTCCGAGGCTGATCGCATATATTCAGACCATAATGAATAATGTAAGATTTGTTTAAAACACAGGGGCATCTATGAAAATCAGTCAAATCCAAAACCTCTTTGTTCTAGTTGGAAGGCAAAGGCTTGGCTTATATTTATTTATAGTATAGCAGAGATTGCATCATGCAATAAGACAAATGATTGAAATTCCACACTAACAACTGTACTGTTACTTCGAAAACATACTCTACTCTATTCAGCAATTTAAATTTATACTGAACTGATAACACATACTCTAGTCTCATGTACCTCACAATAGATTCATAGTTCATAGTAATGAATGGACACTGTTCCATCATAATCTTTACCATAAACTTTATAAATGATCTCTGCTTATGTTACAACCATGATAAAATTATACAATTTGAGTTTACATGTTGTATATTTGTTCATAATAAGTCATTAATAATGCCTGCTAAAGTGTATTTTGCAAATGAATAATCGTCTCTACACAAGTATTTTTAATTACACCTCAATTTTTCCTGTTAGTTATATTTCCAGGTAATTTTCTAATTGGAAACCATTTATAACTAAAGCTAAATTACTCATATAAACTATCTACATCTTTACATAGTATAAAATAAAGTTGCTTTCTGTGACTGTCTATATATCACTAACTCCTAAACCATAAACAGATTTAAAGTTTGAGGTAGATAATTTTGCAAGAAAGGTTTATATGTATTCATTCTTGATTTCCTACACTATATGTAAAAACCTAAGTAAATAGTCATTTTATATTACAAAAAGAATCAAGAAAGAAAGAAAGAAAAACTTTATTTGCAAAAAAATCACATCACTTTTACACCTCATTTAAATTGTTAGCATAAGCAGCCAGTTACAAATTTCGTGATCATTTAGAAGCTTGTTTTTATTTAAAACCACAAAAGTAATCAGTATTCAAGGTGACTTTAATAACTACTTCAAAATGTTTTCTTTATAAATACTATGAATTCATATTACCATAAAAGATAATGATAAATTAATTAGTGAGTTCACTACTCAGTTAGCATATAAATGTGAAAATGTTTTCAGTTTAATATATGTATATTTATATGTATGTCCTTTATCTCCAGGAATGAGCAGATTCTCATGAAATGTTGTATATAAATATACCTTAATTTGAGGGGAGGACTATAGAATAATTTTTATCTCAGACCCCGAGACATTGCAAGATTTCCTAGGTTAGGAAGTTTAGAGGGATGAAGCCATATAAAATATATAATGTAGTTATCTTTATTACACCAACACCACTTTCTCACCACAGCACAGTAACATCTCTCAAGGTGTGTTCCTTTGACCTATCTCAAATCATTTGCCAGGTGGATACACTATTAGACACTTCCTAAGTATAAACTACATGTGTATCATATGTATGTGATACATTCATATTTCACTAGGTATCATTCATTGAACTGGATATTATGAACATTGAAATAATGGATATGCTTATTGCAGACTGTGAGAACTAATAGTCTATTATAAATGTATACCAAACCCACAGATAAGTTGATTGATTACAGTTACCACAACAATACAACACAACCATCCAAAAGATTTAATAACTAACAATATACATACAAAAAAATAAATACTAAAAAAATAAATTACACATATTCTACTCAAAACATAATGGTGAAAAAAGAAATGGGGGTGCAGTAAAGTTATCAGGCACATTTATTATTTGAGGTATAAAATTAACTTTGTGGTTATAAAAAAAATAACCATGAAGGCTAAGGCAGGTGCACAGGGAAGCAGAGCTTCTTACATATTTAAAAAAAGTTCAGATCTATTCATAATAAACAAATTTGCCCTATAACTCTAACTCGAAAAGAAATGGATAGTGAATCTAATAGTCATCAAATTTTGGTCTAGTTTTGCTTTATGCCTAGGAAAAATCAGTAAGTTAGTCAAGCTTCTATGTTATCTGGCATGTACAAATTAAAACCAATGGTTTTATTCCAGTCCCCCAAAGCCAAAGTTGTGGGTCATAAATAGCAAACTTTACCAGGTTTATAAAGTTTGCTATTTATGACCCACAACTTAGCTTATGCACTTGCCAAACTTGCTAAACTCATATAAGTTTACAGTGGACCAGGGATTTAATTGCACCATGCATGTAAATCAACTAACAAGTAAGAATGGACCATAGAACAAGTGTGACTACGTTGGATAAACCAAAATCAAATAAATTACCGCGCTTAAAACCGTTAAAATGTAATTTTATTAAGTGCAACTACATTTCAGCAGCTAATGTTATTCATAGGAACTTCACCTCTGTATGTACTAGACAATAGGCCAAGGTTCAACAGATGTAGCTACTCACACACTATGGTTTACTAGATATTAAATTTTTTTTTCTAGTTGGAATTATTCCTTCACATTTAATATATGAAAGAAAATGTGTTTATCATGTGTTACGCGATGTCCATCACAGCAGTTATGAAAACCATAGAGTATATTAATATCACATAGATAATAATCATACATAATAATATGATCCTGGCAACACTATGATGTAACGGTTGAAATTTCATACCACAATTGTCAAGGTTAGTGAAATAATATCTAAGTTTATACATACCTCCCCAGGGAAGAAACAACAATGTTTTCTCTCAATATGTTTACCAAAAGTCATCTGCAAGAGACTAAGCCTCATGTGCAATGTCTCAATGATATCAGATTCACAAGCCAATGGATGGCTTCTACGGGCGGACTCTCTCCTAGGCATTTTAGCCTTGATTGATTGAAATCTATGCAACATTTGATTTTGTAAACGTTGAAATGTTGAATTTAAAATGCTACTACACATTGTATTAAATTGGCGGTTGACCTGAAATAGTTATAAATAAATTATTGTGATTAACTAAGATAACAATATTCTTATTTTTATTAAATGTACAGATATTGTATTTAAATCATAAATACTTATAAAATAAACAAGAGTAAACTAAACAAGATAATAACTTATACAAGCCTCATAGATTATATACTTGCAAAATATATCTATGTAAATATGAATACATTAACCTTCAAACGAACTACCTCCCACATTGTATGTTGGTTTTGATAATACAATATACTTAAAAAATAACGAATAAGTGATATGTTCAAAAAATGATCTAACCATTCTTAGATGAGAAACTGATTTAAATCCCAAGTAACAGAATATCTTTTCAATCACTTCAACAGGCAGATCAAGCAGGCTGGTAGTGTAAGTTTTAGGGGTGACAGTGACGAAGCTGGTGCACTTAGAAGAGCTCGCGTGTGGTGAAGAGCCCCCCGGCATGAGAGCGCTTGAGTGGCGGGTCACACGAGCCACGGCCGTAGTTTCGGTGTGCGATGGGCCCGCTCCCTCGCTACTTCCATTGCCACTCCCCACGCTACTCATCTGTCTCGTCGACACCATCTTGCTCAGTTTTACTTTATTTTAATCTGAAAACTAATCTAATCTTTACATCGACACTTCATCTCTAAGTAACTAATTATTTTATCTTATCTTTGAGTTTAATGAAATTAAAATAATGGAGGTGAAACATTAGTAAAATCAGTATCTAGCATTGCATCTTTAGCTACAATCCGAACATGTTTTTCATAGAACAAAAATTAATTTGAGAGATCAAGTAAATTCTAAAATGGTGGCCATGGATGACTAGATTGGTGTCTAATCACTTAAAATATTTCATATATAAATGTAGTTATTGCATGTAAGATTGTAATAATTTGTTTAAAAAATCACCCACTCAAGAATCAAAGCACATTTTTTATTAGATCAACCAATATTTTGTTAAAAATCAAAGTAATAAGACGCAGTACTTTTACGTTGAGTTACGCTTTCACAAAAAATATTTTTCAAGATTTGATTCAATCCGTTCCCGTTCCATTACTTCCATTCATTCCAATTCAATTTCATAGACAAAACGATAACGAATTGAATGAGTTCAATGAATGAATGAATTGTCTCTAAGCAAACCTCAGTTTAAAAATGTACAATGGCTACGTTCTATCCAAGACTCACAACGACCACGTTCACAAACGCGATTTTTCCCATTTCACTTACATGCTGGTGGTACAATCGTAAACCCAAGTGGAGTGGTTATTCAAATCACCTCTTGACATGGGCCTTTTTGAGCGTTGTGTGAGCGAAATTGATGACGTCTTAGCGACCTTTTCGCCGTGCCTTAACCACAGCGTCTGTGGTCGCCTTGTGGAACGGTAAACGGAGCATTTTGGGCGTTGTGAGCTACTGAAAGAAAGCGTTGAATTTTTATTGAATATTCAAAGGCTTGGCCACGGCCAACTCGGATTTAGTGACGAGCGACATCTAAGTCTCATCTAAGGAGTCATACGATAAGTCATGGTTTTACATGTTAAATATTTTACGTTTGTTTCTCTCACCCTTCGCACCACAAACTTTTAGCTCAGCAACAGCTAAGTTAGCTTTTGTTCACAGAGATAAGTCCGTGGGTAGCCCACAAGAATCACAAATATTCATAATATGCCCACTTCCACACCACTCGTGTAAATACAAAACTTGTCGTACCTATAAGCTGCCCTCGTTGACGATTTTCATTTGGGAATCACATGACGGGCACAAAAAGTCACTTTACGAGCTTACCCCTCGTTTAAATGATGCGTATTTCCACGACAGCATCCGGGAAAATGGCTAATGTGGCGCAGGAAATAGGCAGCACAACTTTTAAATATTCAAATACAGTATTCATTTGCATTTTCATATTTGCACTGCCCACTTCGAATAAACAATCCATATAATTGAATTTAGAAATTAATTAATTAATTGTGGTTAATGTGAACAGTACTCGTCGTATGTTAAAATACCCATCGCATGCCGTGTTTATAATATGTATCCGCCTTATATTTTCTACAGCGTACACATTAGTTCAATAAACCTCTTCCTTTATCAGCGTATATTGGTCTAATGTGTAGTTGCACAATAATACAAAAAAAAACTACTTCTTCTTCTTTTTTAAGGGATTATGGCTCCAACCATAGACCTATATAATAGGGACGTGACGTATTGTTCTATACGTACTATTGCTTATATAAATAGCATCCATTTTGAAGACACACGCATAAACATATATCTATCTCGTTCTTACTCAGCACTGTAAGTCGCAGGAAAACAATATAACAGTATTTCAGTGCGTACATAAAGTGAAACATATATATACGTAAATACCTAATGCGGCCGAAAATCCGCCATGTTTAGTTCACCAAATGTCATTGTCAGTCAGTTCAGCCGGTACATGTCTTGTCAAAAAGTCGTGGTATAAATAAAAATAACTAGGAGAAAGTGACTGATGACATCTTTAAGGATACACGCGTTCGGGAATTCCTTTTAGTTTTCACCGGTTTTTCTGCTCTTCTAGGACTTGTGTTGTTGAATTTTTGTGTTGGTGGTGGTTTATTATACAACTTAATATCTGGTAGGTGTTAATTTTTTATTATGGCGTCCTCCGTGGGCGAAGATGTTCCTCCCGATCGGGGAAGAAATTCTATGGATGTTGCCATAGACCAACTAGCTGAAGCCTGTAAGACTTCTGAAAAGGCTGCTGAAAAACTTCGACCAAAACGTTCCGCCAAGTCTGTTGCATCCCCTTCCGAATATCCCTCTCTTAGTAAAACTAAATTAACGCCACCCTCTGCTTCGATTCAACATACTTATACTCGCCCTGGTTTTGAGTCTAATACTGATTTAAAATATACTGATTCAGACTCTGGTCCATTTATTGTTCACGTCAGTCTCTCTGATAGTGAATCAACTAGACTCTCAAATAACATGCGTTCTCTAAAGATTGCTCAAGCCATCTATAATGGTAAGGTTGCTGGCATTGATGAGATCAAACATTTAGGAAGAAACAAGGTCTCAGTTTTTTTCAAAACTCCTCATGATGCAAATAGTTTTCTAGATAACCCCCTTCTCCTTTTAAACAAGTTGTCTGCTACAATCCCACGTTTTCATCTGACTAGAATGGGAGTAATACGAGATGTTCCTACTGATTGGACCCTGGACGAACTGAGAGAGTTCATTGAACCTCATCACACATGCCTAATGATAATCAAAGCTCGTCAACTTAATAGGAAGAAGAAATTAGATGAGAAAACAGTATGGGAGCCTACTGGCTCAGTAGTACTTACCTTTTTGGGGTAAGTTCTTCCAGACTATATTTACTGCTGCAGTATGTCCCTCCCTGTTGATCGTTACTCCCTTCCGACAATCCAATGCCACAAGTGCTGTAAGTTTGGTCATGTTCGGGACCAGTGAAGCCAGTGAGACCAGTTCAGGGCCCCATGAAGGCTCATTCTGTAATATCCCTTATGAAAAGATCTCCTGTCTTTCCTGTTCAGGACCACACCTAGCTACAGACTTCAAATGCCCAGAGCATAACCGGCAAAAATATATTAAGATAGTTATGTCTGAAGAAAACATAGGCTATATTGAAGCAGCTCGTAGGGTTCCTGCTGTTCGAACCTCATATGCCAATATAGTCACTTCTTCTGAACCGAAAAAACCTGTCTTTCTAGCCAATCCCCCCCCTGTTCCTGGCCCCTCCTCTTCTAATCAACCTTCGCTTTTTCCACTATCTCAGCCTAATCAAACTTCCTATAAGAAAAGTGTTTTCATCCAACGTCATCCAAGACCAGCACTTAGCCAATCATATGACAAACAGGCTCATCACAATATAACTTCCACACCTCCATCAACTCTCCCTAATGGATGTGCATTAGACAACTCTTGTACAAATAATGCCGCTCCTAACGACAACCTGGCTGAATTAATGTCTATGACTCTTGTAAATATATTAACCAAGTTTAGCGAGATTTTACCGTACAATACCTTACAGTTGATCCAAACTATCCTATCTTCTTTACTAAACACACACCATAATAATGGCGAAGCTACTTCAATGGAACTGCAGAAACATTAAAAATAAAAAACAGGAACTAATTCTTCTAATTAATAAATTTAAACCAATAATTTTTTCACTATCTGAGACATGGTTAAGGCCAGGCTCTCTTTTCAGATATTATTATTATTATTAGGTATCATTATGAGAATCAGTTTTTTTGGCCATTTGAATGTTCTTTCTGTGTGTGTGCCATAGATATGACTTTAGAGTCAGAAGTAAAGTAAAACATTGTGGCATTATTTTTATTTTGCACAATGCAAAAGTTTCCTCTTAATATTGTACCCAATATATCTGTGCGCAAACTTATAGGGAAAAATTTAGGCTAAGTTTGAAAAAAGTTAAAATCTGTGATCTTTAAGTAATAAAACTCATATCTAACTAGAAAAACACGTCATAATAGATTTTAAATGTATGGAAGTTGAAATTGAAACCTTCGGCTAAATTTTTTAATGTCTTAAGTTGAGCTTGCATTGATTGACAGGTCTAGAGGTACCTCATCCCTTCTATATACTAACTCCTCCCCCTACGTCTCCCCTATTGATTTACAGAAGGTAGTATTGCGCACGAAATTGGCTTCGGATGAAGTACATTCAATTCAAAATTAATTTACTTACTTTAGAAACCACCTTTGACGACTCTTAATCCTTGTACTATTATTAATGTCGCGAATAATTACAATAACAAACAAGCGAGTCGTAATGCTAACCACATGCGCATAAGGGACAAAGGGGTGTGACTATTTCATATGAATGAATTCTAATATTATTTACATTATAGAAATAATGTTAATTACTCTTCAAACTCTAATTAATATCGTGCTGAAACCATTTTGTCGTAAGCGACATTTGGAACTAAATATATTTTTTTGTTACAAAAGCACAGTAAAATTATATATAGTGTTTTTTTATTGCATGAGTTTATCAGACAAGCAGATAGCCCATCTGATGTAAAATGGTTACCATCGCCTATGGACATTTGAAAACACTAAAAGGTGCTATCAATGTGCTGCTGCTCTCTAAAGAGAGACCTGAAGACCTCTAAAGAGGAACCTGGCGGCTGGTGCCAGGACGCAACTGAAGGTACTTATAGCGGCATACTCTACACCGGGGGTGATGGTCATCCAGTAGGGTAATACCCTACTGCCCTATTATTGTTGAACAAATCTTTATATGTATATTTGTTATCGTTTTCAGTATGCATTGAAACGGTTAAAAGTGATGTGCGAGGAGGCGTTATGTCTAAGCTTATCGGTGGAGACTGCGGCGGAGACGCTGATCCTGGCCGACCTCCACTCGGCCGACCAGCTCAAGGCGCAGACCATCGACTTCATATTTATTAACCTTGCTCTTTGCTCACTGATATACATCCTGCAAGGTCTTCCATTAGTATTACCATTGGTATCAGTATACTTGTCTCCATTACACTCAATAGACTTTAATATTAATACTGAGAATACTTCAATTAATAACATACAAATAAACTTTTTATGAACTGTTTTACACAATAGTGTTTCACTAGACAAACTTTTTAAATATAATTTTTAAAATTTGATATTTTCATACAAATAATTTTTTTTAGGTTTTTGTTAGTTTGACCCATACAATCCAGTGTTGCAAATTATGGCGACATTTTCTCTAGCTTAACAATGTAATTCTAATAGCAATTAGATAGATAACACTTAAATGTACACCATTACAGATAACCTTACGGACCTAGTATTATTCTAATTGTGTACAAAGGGCGGTCTTAATCACTTAAAAGCGATCTCATCCAGACAACCCGTAGCAAGAATATTGCTGATTAGGAGTGGCGCTGGTGGTGTGAGTTCAGCAGACGGCTCACTTTATGGGAAACGGTAACCATCGCTTACGGATATTTGTAACAACAAAGGTGCTACCAATGTGTTGCTGCTCCCTAAAGGGCGGCTGAAACCTGGCCACTAATGCCGGAATACAAGTCAAGGTTGTTATGACGGCATGCTTTAGACCACAAGTGGTAGCTATCCAGTCGGGCAAATGCCCTACCATCTGGCTGTGAGTTGTTTTGTCGGATAAAAGTGCTAGTAAAGATATGAAGCACCCCGCAGAATTAAAATTCACATTGACTGTTCATGTGTTTGTATAGTGGAAGCGGCCGCGTTAGTTGTAGACGGTGTTTGTATTATTGCAGGAGTCACGCGACGGACGTGATGGACACGGCCGGCTGGAGTACCGTCCGAGTAGACATCCGAGTGCACTCGGTCCCAGCCAACTGTTATTGTGATAACGCGGCTTTAGGGCCCAGCTGCTGGCATTTTACTTTTGTGCGCCTATCGAGAGTCGCATTGTCAGATTGACATGTGTCTACATATACTGGTCGGTGTTTGACGTGACACCGGGTTACAATTTATTTTGACACGTACATTCGTGATATGAATCGGTGAAAGTGAATATTGTAATCCAACCCATCTGAATCAATGCATTTAATAGTTCTATAGAACTAATAAAAAGATACTATTATGGTATTTTACTCGCTTCTATGTAATGTAAATTACATTATACACATTTTCACATCATCAATCTCGAGATAATTCTATTGATTACTTATTAGTAATCCTGAATATGGTATATATTTAAAATCACTTTCAAAAAGAAAGATTCAATCACTTTGTTAAAAATTTGGGATGTCAAGGCTGATTTTTACATTGATCCAACTTGAGGACCTGACTGATTTCAAAATATTCAATCGGGAATACTAAAGTCAGTCACACTTGTAGCATTTCAAATAATTTTACACAAACTAATTTTAAAAAAACGGAGAAAGAATACAATTTCCTGCGGCCGGGCGGCCTGTCGTAAGAGGCGACAAAACAACCCACAGCCAGGTGGTAGGGCTTACGCCCGACTGGATGGCTACCACCCCAGGTCTAGAGTATGTCGCCATAACAACCTTGACTTGTGTTCCGACATCAGTGACCAGGTTCCAGTCTTCCCTAAGAGTGCAGCAGCGCATTTGTAGCACCTTTGGTGTTGCAAATGTCCATAGACGATGGTAACCGCTTTTCATCAAGTGGGCCGTCTGCCTGTCTGCTGAACTCCTGCAATAAAAAAAATTAATGCCAGTATGAAGTCAGTCACACTTGGTATTTCAAATCATTTTACACAATGCCAGTGTGAAGTTGGCACTGGCTTCCTTTGAACTCGGTAGTTGGATCAACGTAATCACCTTTTAGTTCCGGAAACGCACGCAAGTGGCGCTATAAATTGATGCTCGTCATGAGTGCAGCAGTGAGTCGAGCCGTGGCAGTGGCGGCGAGCGGTCGTGGATTCCCGTATCCCTTTGTTTACTATCATTGTTCTCAAGACGATATTCGATTCTAATGTTTATTATTTGTCGGGCGGCCCCCCCTCGCGGCGGTCCGCTCAATGTATAATTAATTAATTGTTACTTTTAAAAGTGCGCGGTGACGCCGGACGCTTTACGCGCGTTAAGTAGTTTTGGATGTAGGCTTCCGAGTTTAGAATATTTTATGCATGTCATTTATGTGAATGTTTTCTTGCAGCTGTGTTTAGTGTAAATTATTACGATGTATGAAGCTCATGTGTAAAATTGGTAATATCCATGTCATATTTTTAAAAAATTGTTTAATCACTTTCTATTTCAAATACGATGGTATGTATGGCTGACAGATCCTGTAGAACGTAACTTGTGGCAATATCATATACGAATCAGATACAGATATTAATTATATGGATATAAATTAATCCTTATTACTGTTTAAAAGTGGTATTTTCATTAAATTAATTTTATTATTTAACAGACTGTTTAAAGTTATGTATTAAAGACATTGTGAGAATGTGATAATTATGCCTTTAGTACGTAACTTTAAACTGTCTGGTAAATAATAAAATGTTACCTGAAAATTGCATAAATAAAGAAAAAAACAGCGTGACTTTAATTGTAATATCGCTAAACACTAAGAAATATTGGAAAAATAGTACATAATTAAAATTTGTATCTAATTCATAGGTCAAGCATAAGATATTGCGATAAGCTATGTACTAGGCGATGTCAGCCATATCGTCGTATTTGAGATAGAGAGTACATGATTTGTAGTTTTCATTGACTAAAAATTAAATTAAAATTGTAATCTTGTACAGATATTTCTTTTTTGAATTATTTAAAAACTGGCAATGAGTTGTGATGAGTCAAACGATTGGAGTTTCACGTTTCCATAAAAAAAAAATTATATATACTTGTAAAAGTAGGCCTTTTTATATATATTTTGGAGTAGCGAGGCAATTGAATGCAATAATGTCGTGTAAAGGTTTGTTGTGCACTTTATACAATAATCGTTGTTTCTTTAGTCATATTTCTCCAACAAGGAATTGAAATACTATATATATACAAATGTATTATATTATCCAGAATTTATTGTGATAAGGGGTTTCATCTAAATATCTTTCCTAACTAGATGGCTTAATGATTTTATAAATCTACAATAATGGTCTTATTCATATTGAGTTAAAGTATATTTGAAGGCATCCTCAAGGACTTGAAAGAAGTTTTCAAGCTTACTCTAACTCATTATGACTAAGACCACTAAAGTGTTGCGGAGTTAAATGCAAAATAAACACACTATAGCAATGCGTAAGTCCTGTTATTTCAATGGCTAAGTTATTGTAGTTTGATCCCAACAATGTGGATTTGCTTTTAAATAATTTCCATTTACAAGCATTGAAGCAAAAATTCGTAACTTCACTTTGTGGTGTGTGAAACCAGTCAATTCACATTGAACAAGTAAAGTGGTTTAACCTGTCATTTTCCCTAAGAACGAGAAAACCAAAAGTTAACCCAAATAAATGTTTATATAAATTGGCTTTATGTTGCCATACACACTAACTTAATATCTCACTTGTTAGAAATTACGGGTTGCACTTTAATTTGTATTCACCATGTGTTAAAATATCAACCTGTTACTAAACTCATAAAAGTTGTTTAAACAATTACTTAGATATAATTATCTACACCACTTTGTGACGTGTTAATTTTGACGAGAAGTATCAAGAAATTCCTCTGCAGAACAACTCGAAATTACAAATTCTTCATTTTTGTCAATATTAAATTCAGTGAATTATTTGAATTTGTAATCGTTGGCTGTATTTTTAACTAATATCTGCATTGAGTGCCGATGTATGATTTAGTTTTTGTATATTGCTGTTTCTAACTCAAATTAACTGTCGATAATTTAAATTATCTTTATAAGATAGTGATAAATATGTCAATAGTGTGTTTATTTTACTGTGAACCTCATTAAATTTTGATTGACCGATGATCTTCATGCCATTATGAAGGTAGGTTCTCATCTGCGATAATGTTGTTACTGAATAACTATCTATACTAAGATCTTTCACGCAGATGTAGCTATGGGTATATTGTTTTATTTGTGATGCGACATTGTTAAATATTGATAGATAATGTATGTATATACATATGTACACTAATGTGGTTATTGTTTAACTTCGTTAGTTTTTAACTATAAGACATTTGGCCACAGTCAATAACAGTAACATTATCGCAGGTGAAGCCCAAGCATTAAAAAGATTTTACTAAGAGTTAATTAATTTAAATAAAGACATATTATTGTATAGATGTGTGCAACCAGTAGATTTTGTAGGGGACTCGATTGTTTGTATAAGTCTAAAACTGTCGGTATTGTATATAAATGAGCTACGATCCCACCATTAAAATATTTCTAAGTACTAAATCTTAAGTGGTATCAAAGGTGACACCATTCTTTTTTAATTTTATCTCTAGGATGTTATTCCATTGACATTATTGTGATTTTTTTTCGTATTTCCATAGGTTTAAATGCGCGCTTCTTGTTTCTTTCTTTCTTTCGTAATATGGTCATCAGATTAATTTAATGTTTCCATGTATTGTTAATATCGGTTTTGCTTCGTCGGTTGTATTGTATCGAGTCGTGTTTGTCACTTTAAATTTGCTCATTTGTCTCAAAATGTAATAATAAATACACCAACGAAATCTTTTGAATGTTCTATTTATTATATTTTCGTTTAATTTTCAACATTTCTACTGACTTTGAAAACTTCTAAGTATCAACCCTGTCTATTCATATATAAGTATGTAATATAATGACTACCTTAGTAGTAATAATAAATAACATACTGTGGCCAACAAATATTTAATACCATTTTGTACCCACTTCCCGTTTAAATAGTGGACAGCTGTTACTGTGTAATTAAATAGTTACAAGCAAAACAATTGTCAAAAATAACTGTGATTTTCGAAATTGTCAGTAAGTTGAGCAAATAAATGAAAATGATGTAAATATATGTTTTTTATTATGATTATTCTCTTCTCGTTTTTTGGGGTATGCGGCGTATTAACTTACACTCGGCTGTAGATATCGTATTCCACTGTTCTCTTATGGCAGATTCTATATCTTACCAACAGTTTTACTATCGAATAAAATTTGACGTAAGCTCCGTACACATAATGTTAAATTTCTACTGATGTATGGTAACGCAAGTGAATGAATATTAAAATATGGTACTGGCTATTAAGAGATTACTAAGGCTGTTTTCGACGTCACACTGTGCTCCCGAAATTTACGCTTCCGTTATCAGTTTAAAACAAAGATGCTCGACTAAGTTAAGATCTGGCGACTGTGCCTGCCAGTCGAAAAGAACGACGTTTATCATTATCCGAGCATTAAATCCTGGTCGCGTTCAGTACTTACCTAATTGTGAGTAGGTTCACGTCCAGGTTCCAGTCTCCCCTAAGAGAACAGCAACGCATTTATAGTACCTTTGGTTTTGCAAAAGATTAAAGCTTTTCTATCTAGATAAATTGTACGATTTGGATGTCCCATAGAAATTGTAACCGACAGACGTGGTCAATTTGAGTCTGCGCTTTCCAAATTCTTTCTAAATTTGCTGGTTATACGCACAGAACTACCATTGGCTACCATCCAGTATGCAACGGACTAGTAGAGCGTTTCCGTAGGCAGATGAAAACCGCCATTGTTTGCCACAATAACAGTTCATGGACCGAAATTATACCTCTAGTTCTTCTGGGCATTCGAAATACTATCAAGCAATACCTCCAAGCATCGCCAGCCGAATATATATTTCGGCGGAACTCTCAGATACCTGGAGAGTTCTTTGAAGCTGGGTCATCTACTACAACAGACAAAACGGACTATACAGATAGATTAAGAAAATTCCTTGTGTGGTGCATTGCAACCAGTTTATAAAAGCCCGTCCGCCCGTAGCACGGTCTCTGGAGGAGAGTGAGGTGGCGCTGGCCACAGCCAATATTCTTAAAATATTAATAAATAATAGACCCTTAGATTGTCATTGCTTTTCAAGAATATATTGCAATTTTATTTAATTTTAAATAAGAAATTATTTTTAATGGGGCTATCCTTGCCCACAAACTTTCCGCCGCCGAATTCCTCAGGTATAGCTATACTGAAGGTATAATTATGTGTTCTCATATATTATGTTCCAAACCATAGAACAACACACTTCTAACAATTTTTTATTTATTTTATAATAAGTTTTGTTATTCTGTAACTGTCTGATGTTTGAACATTGAGTAGGGGAGGGGGAACAGGTTGGAAGGAAAGGGTACTTAACCCATAGAGTATATTAATATAATAAGAGGTTACCCCTTTTGCAACCCGTCTAGAAAATGTATAGTTTTCAGATACCATAAATATTTTTTTACATAACCTCACTTATTTTTTCAATAAATAAACTGTTGTTATATAATATTCTTAAAACTTAGGCTTCGACAAAGACTAATTCCACGTATAGCACATTGTATTATCTGCCGGCATTTGAACAGATTGTAATCCTTTTATGATCGTCTTCTTTTGTTCACTTATTTATTGGTATAAGTTTCTAGTTATTGTGGAGAACAGCCCATTGTACTCCTTTACGGCCGCTCAGGAGCATCCTTAGCCATATGTTGTGGAATGTTTTTTTTATTGCAGGAATTCAGCAGACAGGCAGGCGGCCCACTTGATGAAAAGCGATAACCATCGCCTATGGACATTTGCATCACCAAAGGTGCTACAAATGCGCTGTTGCTCTCTTAAGGGAGACTAGAACCTGGTCACTAATGCCGGAACACAATTCAAGGTTGTTATGGCGCCATACCCTAGACCAGGGGTGGTAGCTATCCAGTCGGGCAAAAATAACACCTGGCAAAAAGCTTGTACGTTCAAGCTTATTCTAGGAAATTATGTCGACGTTGCCGGGCGGGCACATTTTCATTTGTTAAATATAAAAGGATGGCCTGATTGAGAGAGGCGGTCAGTTAAGCTAGAACTACGATATTGGCGTGACGTGTGTACATTCGGGAATATAATAGTGAGAGACTGCACGTTTTATTGAATTAAGACCTTCTGCATTATGTTTGGATTTGTTGCGTTTGGTTATATTTGTACCTGTGTTATACGTGTTTGTATAAATATTAAATAATATATAATTATTATTTTTTACACACCATGAAAATGGTAGAATGTATAGGAAATTATCATTTATTTATCATTGTAACAACTTTTGTCCTACAATCTGGTAAATAAAGACTATTATTTTGTTCTAATAAACTTTGTAGTAATTCTAACGGCATTTTAATTAGACTCTGCAAACTCGATATTAATATATATATAGAAGGATGGCCGAAAGTGGTTAATCTCCATATATTCAATATACTCTTTGGTGGTTAATACAGGCATCCTCATCTCTAACAAATTTATATTCATATTTTTATAAAATTATACCTACACTTATTTTGAAGCAAAACCTACTTACATTAAAGTGTTCTATGAAAGAAAAATAGCCTAAAAGTAGTATCCTTCAAATCTAGTTTTTCAGATATAAAACAAATTTTAGTTGGTTATAAAAAAATGCTGATCCACATGATATACCTAACTCAGATCTGTAATCTGTTCTAATGGAAAGATTAAGAATGGGATCTCTTAACATGGTCAGTTCCTACATCTCACTTTGCATTCATGTCTTACCATCAGTAGATATTTTCATAAATCAGCAAAGTCACATTGTATATCCCCAAGTTATGTTTGTATACCTTAGTACATACTTGTATGGGTAATATAAGTACAATGGACCATTGTGGGACTGATAGTTGGACCATATTAAATAATGGTAACACTCCAGGTATTTGATCAGGAGTGTCCGCATTCCAGTGAAGCCAGCCAGGAAAGGCTTAACCCACTTGACAAAAGAGGCTGTCTTATTTGTACATTACTTGTATGTATGAAGCTTATGTCAAATTGTAATAGCTAGGCAAATGAACTGTTTTTAAATACAGGAACCAATAAATAAATCATGGTGTTTTACAATTTAATTAACTTTATGTGTGTGTTTAATGGCGGCCATTAATTCTAAAAAGCCATCTCTCTTAAACTTAATTAAATTACACCTCCATACATATTCAATAGCTAAATCAGCTAAATTCTCTGTATACCCACGTGAATTATAATGTTTTGTTTGACAGAATTCCTTGACAACTCTCCACTGGGATCCTTTTTTTTGTGTATTAGTCCCATCTTCTGCTTCAGATGGTTTATCAGGGTGTGACTGATTTACCTTTTTATGGTTATACCCATAGTTCTGCAAGCAATCATATGCCTGCCAACAGCCAGTATGTATAGTTGTTCCCACCTCAATGTGTTTTTTAATGACTGGTATTAGCACCTCAGTAGAACTTATATTTTCTGAGCAGACTTCTAGACGAAGATCCTTAGACCCAATCTCAATTAGTCCCAGCAACCAATATCCTTCAATGTGAAGTCCTAAAATAATTAGAGTTATGCAGTAAGACAAAAAAAAACACAAAAAGGTGAATTTGATAGCATAATCATGATTATATTTACCTATGTTGTGTTTACGTTTCCCAAACTTGCTTTCATCTATTTGTACAATTTTTCCTGGTCCTCCAATTTTGCCAGTGAATTGAAGCGGATTTTCAATGTAGTATATTATAACCAGCTCTCTAAAGTAAGAGTACCAATCCGATATGGTATTAGAGCTCAAGCATTGTAGTTTTTTATTTTTGTATGGGTCTTCATGAATGGTATAATCATATGACCACCCACGAGAAAATGTATAAATAAGGTAATATACATGAACTAAATCAAGTGTAATATTTTCAAAAAGGTTCCTTTTCTGCGTGCTATTTTTTTACTACTACCACCACCTTTAATTCTACATGTACCCTTTGAACATATAAACATGCCAAAAGATTTAGAGCTGCTTGAGAATGAAATTTTCATTGGAGTGCGATGTCTGGAGCACTTTTTCTCTTTAAGGACCAGTCCCTCCTGCTCACTAAATTCAACGCATTGGTCATTAGTGCCAAGTTCGCGGATAATATCACTTAAATTCCACATATCTAAAATTTCACTGACGTATAGGCCCCGTTCCATATAAAAGTCGTCGTCGTAATAGAAATCGTTAGGTGGATTTGGCAGGGAAGTTGGCGCATGGGAAGACAACTCCATTAGTTGTCGTTTTGTGTCGGGTTCGTCGCAAGCACTCATTATAAAGTCCTTAGTCTAGGACGAAAACCAAAATTCAAAGTTCTGCAATCCAATCGAGGTCCAGAACAAAGCCAATAGTCAACGGTAAAATAAACTTACCAGTATATAAAAGTACTCTGTGATCAAAACAAAAACAGTCTACACCTGTACACCATATTATTCAATGATTTCAATGTACTCTGGTCTACGACTACACTAGAGGTGTGTAACTCCTGAGTGATTAACTCAAAAGATATATATCCGACGCGATAAGTGATTAGATCTGTATATCACTTTCGTTCAAAACGTGTCTTTATATCTTTAACTCTTTAGTTCATGCCTGTTCCACGCGATGAGGAAGAACGATTCGCCCGCGCACTGCGCATGCGTACTAAGTGAACGAGGAAACCGAATATAATAGCAAGCCAAAATAAATAGTAACACTATAGTTTTATGGTGTAATTTTGTTTTAATGTAATTAATTTTATTATATCTCTTCACTTTTTGTTTATATTGTTTTGCGTTGCCACAGGTACGCGTGTCGGCGCTGCTAGTATATCACTCACAGATAATAACTCATCCTGTATGAAATTGACACTGACACTGTTCACTGTAAAGATAAAGAGTTAAAGATATAAAAGAGTGATATATATCTTTGTATCAAAAAGATATATATCACGCTTTTCTTCTTGGCGAGTGATTTTTCCCATGACTAGACTACACTCTACACGGAGAATTCAATCCGTTCCCGTTCCATTACTTCCATTCATTTCAATTCAATTTCATAGACAAAACGATAACGAATTGAATGAGTTCAATGAATTAATGAATTGTCTCTAAGCAAACCTCAGTTTAAAAATGTACAATGGCTACGTTCTATCCAAGACTTACAACGACCACGTTCACAAACGCGATTTTTCCCATTTCACTTACATGCTGGTGGTACAATCGTAAACCCAAGTGGAGTGGTTATTCAAACCACCTCTTGACATGGGCCTTTTAGTTGGAGTTGTAGCTGGCCCTAAAGAAAAACTTTAGTGTTCATAATTCAAATATATTGGTTACCTAGCTACAACTACAAAATAACAGACATATTTTGGCAGTGTCATTGAAAAGTTAAAATCTCATAGACTTGTGTATTAAAGTGCAACAAAAACAATTATTGTATATATATATATATATATATAGTGACCTATAATAGGTTTAGGGCCCCAGCACAAGGATGGAGAGTGTCACTGGGAAAATACAGATTGGTTTGTTAGAGGGCAAGTCCAACTGGGATACATGGAAATATAAGGTCAGATGCCTGTTACGCACTGTACCCCAAGCGTTAGAGGTAGTAGAGGGCTCATTCCTACCTCCCAGTAATGATGCAGTTGAAGGTGGAGATGGCATTGGAACTTTTAATACCCATTTAGAACGGTATATAAAAGCTGATGCGACCGCGCTTCTGATTCTAACTATCAATATGCACGAAGAAACACTGAGAAAAGTAATGAGATTTACGACAGCTAGAGAGGTATGGCTTGAGTTACATAGATTGTTTGATGGAACTGATGAGGATAAAGCATACAATTTATGTATGAGCTTTTTCAGTCATAAGAAAGATCAGGGAGATGACATAGCCACACACATGTCGAAATTGAAAAATATTTGGACCCAGCTTAATATTGAGTTAAAGAAGGACAACAATAGGGAGTTACCTGAGTTGCTACTAATATGTAAAATTCTGGATACTCTTGAGGAATCTTCCTTTCCGTTTAAAAGCAGTTGGCTATTACAACCGAAAGCTGATCGAACCATCGAAAATCTGACAAGCCATCTTTGCGCTTTTGAGAGGGCACTCAAAGTTAAAAGCGATACTAGTCAAGAGGCGCTAGTTGTAAATAAGACTGTGCAGAGGAAAAAGCCAAAAGCGAAGAAGTGTCACTATTGTTCTCAGCAAGGACATTGGGTAAGAGACTGCCCTAAGTGGATAGGTGACGGGAGACCTCCGAAGCCTTCACAAAGTGGAACAAATACTTTGCCACAAGTTCAGAACATAACATTGATGGTTGTCAACGCATGTTCATCTGAAAGGCTTTCAGATAGGGACAATTGGTTTGTTGACAATGGAGCAACAGTACACATCACAAACAGGAGTGACATTTTTCAAGATTTTGCTGATTTTGATTTGAACCACACAGTGACCACAGCAGACGGCACTATCATTCCAGCAAAAGGGAAAGGATCGGTGGTAGTCGAATCAAGCATCAATGGCAGAAAGGAAATAATGACACTTGAAAATGTATGGTACGTGCCATCACTGAAGAGAAACCTGTTTTCGGCTTTAGCTGCACAGGACAAAATTCCAAACAGCATGTTTACTTCAACCTCAACACAGTGTAAGTTGATAGTAAATGGGAAAACATGCCTTGTTGGACACAGAAAATGTAATGGAGGATTATATAAGCTTGATTTGAAAGCGGTAATCCCAGCCAACCATATTCAAGTGAATGTAGTAACGTCACAGGAAGATCTATTGCAAATTTATCACGAGAGGTTTGGACATCAGAACCCAAGACATGTCAGAAGCCTCGTGAAGCGAGAGTTAGGTATAGACATACCTCACGATGGTCTCAAATGTGAAGGCTGCATATATGGCAAAGCACATCGTCTGAAGTTCGGTAAGAGAGAAAGAGCAACAAGAGTAGGTGAACTAACTCATACAGATGTGTGCGGTCCTTTCGAAGAGAGCTTCTCTAAATTCAGATACATTGTATTATTTAAAGATGACTACTCGAGTTATCGGCACGTGTATTTTATTCGACAGAAATCAGATGTCAAAGACATGCTAGTTCGTTTCATAGCTGAAACAAAAACAGCTGGCCATACGATTCGAACCATTCTCTCAGATAATGGAGGCGAATTTGACAATAAGGATTTCCGCGATATTCTACACAAGCATGGGATCATACAAAGATTGACAATGCCGTATACGCCAGAACCGAATGGTGTAAGCGAGCGTGAAAATAGGACTCTAGTAGAAGCAGCAAGATCAATGATGCATTCGCATGAGGAGTTGCCACAGATGCTTTGGGCAGAATTGATCAATACCGCAACATACATACTCAATCGAACAGGTCCTTCAAGAGTAGAGGATAAGGTCCCCTTTGAGTTTTGGTATGGAAAGAAACCGAAGATAAGTCACCTAAGAATCATAGGAAGTGAATGCTACTTTCATGTACCGAAGCAGAAAAGAAAGAAGTTAAGCAAAAAAGCTGTAAAAGGCATACTCATTGGCTACGAAAATGACGATGGCTATCGTATATGGGATGGTCATCAGACACAAAGATCAAGGGATGTCACATTTCAAGGAGAAGTTGAATTAAAAATTTCAACAGGCATCAACGAAGATCAACCAATTGAGGAGTCCAGGCAGTTACAGCAGCTTAATCAAGATCAAAACCATGATCTAGAGGGAGTAGAAAATGAAGATCATGATTTTGTAATTCAAGGTCCTTCTTCAGAGGGAGATGAGGATGATTTCCCTGACAGGACTGAACATTCAGTGCACGGTGATCTAGAGGGAGACAAACAGAGACCAGACCAAAGTAATAGACAGGACGACTTTTACGATGCTGAAGATGATGGTCATGAGCAACTGATCGACATCCAAGAGCCGATATATTTCTTAAGGGACAGAGATACTCTGAGATGCCCTGAGAGATACAATGACTTTGTCTGTACTGTAGAGTCTTTCCCTGAAACTTATAATGACGCACTGAAAGCTAAAGACCATGAAAGTTGGTTGAAGGCAATGGAAAGTGAAATGCATTCCCTAAAAGCAAATGATGTATGGTCGTTAACTGAACTACCACCTAATAGAAAGGCGCTACCTAGTAAGTGGGTCGTCAGAATTAAGAGAAATCCTGATGGCTCTATTGACAAATATAAAGCACGCCTAGTGGTGAAGGGGTTCAAGCAGCGAAAAGGCATTGATTACGACCAAACTTTTAGTCCAGTAGCAAGACTAGGTACAATACGGGCGTTACTAAGTGTAGCAGCTAAAGAAAAATTGGTACTAACTCAATTTGATGTATGTACAGCATTCTTGAATGGCAAATTAACAGAGGAAATCTACATGAAACAACCAGACGGCTTTGACGACGGATCCCAGAAAGTATGGAAACTCAAAAGAAGCCTGTATGGTTTGAAACAAGCTCCCAGATGTTGGAATTCCTGTTTTGCCGAAACACTACTAGAGTTGAACTTTAAACAAAGTGATGCAGACTCTTGTTTGTTTTTTAGAAAGAAACAAAATGAGAAAATTTTGATAACCCTATATGTTGACGACGGCCTAGTCGCTGGAACAAATGTAAAAGTGCTTAATGAATTTCTAGACGACTTAAGGAAGAAATTAAAGATCACTTCTAGGCCTGCAACATATTATCTTGGATTGGAGATCCACCGAGATGAGGATGGTTCTATAACCATCAAACAAGAAGCATATACAAAAAGGATTCTAGAGCGTTTCCACATGGCGGAATGCAATCCAATTTCCACGCCAATTCAAAAGGAATCAGTGACACCTACTATTCAGTCAGGGGAAGTGGATTCAGAAAAGATAGCATTTCCGTACAGAGAAGCTGTAGGCGCTTTAGCCTATTTGATGGTAGGCACACGTCCAGATATCGCATATGCTGTTGGCGTAGCATCTAGGAAGCTAGAAAATCCTAATAATTCAGATTGGCAGATGGTGAAGAAGATTTTTAGATACCTAAAAGGTACAGCATCTTTGGGTATTAAGTACAAATCGAGCCATGCCACATGTACATCCATAGATGGATATAGCGATGCTGATCATGGTGGGGATCAACATACAGGACGCTCAACCAGTGGCGTAGTATGCATGTATGCTGGAGGAGCGATTACATGGCTAAGTCAAAGACAAGCGTCAGTCGCTATTTCCACTACAGAGGCAGAAATTGTTGCTGCGAGTGAAGCCACAAGAGAACTCATTTGGCTGCAAAGAATTTACAGTCATTTAACGGAGCTCAATAATGTTCCATCACTCAAAGTTGACAATGAAGCTGCAATTCGTCTTGCCCACAACCCGGAGTTTCATAAAAGGACAAAGCACATTAGAATTAGACATTTCTTTGTGCGCGAGAAGGTTCTTAATGGAGAAGTGAGTGTGACGAGAATAGGCACCGCCAATCAAGTGGCAGATATATTTACAAAACCAGTGCCTAGACCCAGACTTGTCCAACTATGCGCAGCGCTAGGACTAGTCAGGAGTCTTTAAAACATTTCAATGAGGGGAAGTGTTGGAGTTGTAGCTGGCCCTAAAGAAAAACTTTAGTGTTCATAATTCAAATATATTGGTTACCTAGCTACAACTACAAAATAACAGACATATTTTGGCAGTGTCATTGAAAAGTTAAAATCTCATAGACTTGTGTATTAAAGTGCAACAAAAACAATTATAACTATTATATATATATATAGTGACCAGTGAACTAAAGTTACTAACGTAACTACCATCCCATATCTAATCTGCTAGATAGGTGAGTTTACCTATAATACTTTTTGAGCGTTGTGTGAGCGAAATTGATGACGTCTTAGCGACCTTTTCGCCGTGCCTTAACCACAGCGATTGTGGTCGCCTTGTGGAACGGTTAACGGAGCATTTTGGGCGTTGTGAGCTACTGAAAGAACGCGTTGAATTTTTATTGAATAGTCAAAGGCTTGGCCACGGCCAACTCGGATTTAGTGACGAGCAACATCTAACAGGGCGTTCCACCAAGGACTCACAACGACCACGTTCACGACCGCGATTTTTGCCGTTCCACTTGCTTGCGGACGTTACAATCCTAAAAGCTAGTGGAACGGGTTATGGGGCGTTGATGTCATTAATGTCATACGCAAATGTCATCGGTTGATATGAAAATCGCGCCTTTTTCAATGTGTAGGGTTGACTAATTTATGTTAAAAATAGCTATTTATACAAAATGTCCTTAATGGGTCAATTGGGTATCGGCTACTTCTTCGCGGTAATAATTTAGAAGAAAGCAATTCGCCTAGCTCAGTTGAACAGTGGACGTTAAGTTCATAAAACGTAATACTAAAAAACGTGATCTCAGGCCACGTATTACACAATATAAAAATATAGTTGATCGTTATTCAGATGAAGAATTACAAAGCCACTTTAGACTTTCAAGAAATACATTGAATTATCTATTATCTATCTATCTATAGTTCTGAATTCTGAGTTATAACTCTTACGTATAATTCTGCAGCAAAAGCTATGTCTACAAACAATGAATTTCTCATTAATTATATAATTGTATTCAAGTCAACAATAATGAAAAGTGATTAGAAATAAATTATGTAAATAAATGTTAATAACAAATAAAGGAAAATGATAGATAGCTGTTCAAAATACATTAAAATTAATTTTACAAAATTAATAAAGAAAGATATTTTTTCATTCGCCATCTTTGTTTCAAAATTCGCGCCTTTGTCAATATATTGACAAGAGAGAATTAATGCTCTGTGGTCAACGCCCACTTCGACCAACTTTTGACATGGGTTGTTGCGGGCGTTGTGTGATCGAAAATGGTGACGTCATTAGTGACGTTTTCGCCACGACCGCAACGCTCGCGGTCGCCTTGTGGAACGGCTAACTGAGCATTTTGGGCGTTGTGCGTTACTAGTGGAACGCCCTATATGTCTCATCTAAGGAGTCATACGATAAGTCATGGTTTTACATGTTAAATATTTTACGTTTGTTTCTCTCACCCTTCGCACCACACACTTTTAGCTCAGCAACAGCTAAGTTAGCTGTTGTTCACAGAGATAAATCCGTGGGTAGCCCACAAGAATCACAAATATTCATAATATGCCCACTTCCACACCACTCGTGTAAATACAAAACTTGTCGTACCTATAAGCTGCCCTCGTTGACGATTTTCATTTGGGAATCACATGACGGGCACAAAAAGTCACTTTACGAGCTTGCCCCTCGTTTAAATGATGCGTATTTCCACGACAGCAACCGGGAAAATGGCTAATGTGGCGCAGGAAATAGGCAGCACAACTTTTACATATTCAAATACAGTATTCATTTGCATTTTCATATTTGCACTGCCCACTTCGAATAAACAATCCATATAATTATTATATTTCACAGCGGTGGTTTTTTGTATGATATAATGATTCAAAACCCAAAACTGCAACTATTTTTGATCTGTCGTTGCTAAGAGTTATGAGCAACATTAAGGGCAATATGTGAATATTTAATGTCCGCAACGCCGCCACTTAAGTATTATGGAAATTACACACGATAGCGCGATCAGAACTGGCAGTGAATGAATGCAAAATGTTTTATTACAAAATATATAGCGTTAAGCAAGAAACATTTATTAACTTGCAATGCGATCCAATTTTACGAGTCGCGTGTGAAGTCAAATAAAAGTACTATTTTCTGTGACAAAAAAGACATAAAATCTGCCGATACCGATACAATGCGTCGCAATCAACTCGACGTAATGCCCTCGCTCCAGATCAGGATGTTGACTGTTGGTGGACGCGTGCTGGACCCATATGTGTATTATGTATATACTCTAACAATGACGTGGGGTGTAAATTTTTTTATACTCACTGCCACGCGTTTGTTGGTCGAAAATGGAATATGTAAATTGCCATCGTAATGTGGTGTCCGGTGTGGTTAATGTGAACAGTACTCGTCGTATGTTAAAATACCCATCGCATGCCGTGTTTATAATATGTATCCGCCTTATATTTTCTACAGCGTACACATTAGTTCAATAAACCTCTTCCTTTATCAGCGTATATTGGTCTAATGTGTAGTTACACAATAATACAAAAAAAAAACTACTTCTTCTTCTTTTTTAAGGGATTATGGCTCCAACCATAGACCTATATAATAGGGACGCGACATATTGTTCTATACGTACTATTGCTTATATAAATAGCATCCATTTTGAAGACACACGCATAAACATATATCTATCTCGTTCTTACTCAGCACTGTAAGTCGCAGGAAAACAATATAACAGTATTTCAGTGCGTACATAAAGTGAAACATATATATACGTATAAATATACGTAAATACCTAATGCGGCCGAAAATCCGCCATGTTTAGTTCACCAAATGTCATTGTCAGTCAGTTCAGCCGGTACATGTCTTGTCAAAAAGTCGTGGTATAAATAAAAATAACTAATATTTTGCTTGTAATTTAAAATAATTGAAGCCAAATATAAATAATTACGTCGCAAATATGTCAGTGTGTAGTGTTATAGGGTGCGGCATAAGAAAAACACCAAATCAGCTATCTTTAACCATACACAGGTACGCTTTAAATAACATTAAAAATATTGGTTATTGTTAATGTTTCCGGGAAAATAAAGGAAGATTTACATTATAATTAGCAAGGTTCTTATGTGCAGTTATAGGACATGTGGGTGTTTCTTCAGTTTAGACAATATTTGCGCGTTTTTTTCACAAAGAGCAAAATTTAATGTAATTTAGAATTTGATTATATCACGCTATTAAGCGTCATTTCGTCTAATAGATATATGAAAGGCACGTATGTATTTCAAATATTGAACGAGTTATGGGTACTTAAAATTTATGACAAGTTACGGTAATGACCCATGTGCTCGGTAATGATGTTTTTAGTGTACGGTAATGAAATACAGCCACCAGATAAGGATATAAAATAATTTTAATAAATCAAATATACATAATTATGTTGTAAATTACCCTTTATTGTTAAATTTAATAATCAAAATAACAAAAAACTTCTTTCATAATAATAATAATTATAACAGGTTTGGCAATAATCAATCTTCAACCTCAGCTTGTTAAATCTCTGATATTCGAAATACAATAAACTAAAAAACAATCAACTAAATGAATCTTAATAACGAATAATTCTTCCATAATTGCAATATTTTGGTAACAAATCAGCCTTTGTTTTAGAGATTCTTAAATGAAATATTAAATTTACAATTAATAATTATTTTATTTCAGCTCCAGTATCATTTCCACTCTTTTTTCCTACTCCTTTTCTTTTATGTTTCCACTGTTTATCCTTCTCTTGATATTCATTCTCGGCAATATTTTCTTTATTTTCTCTCTTTTCTACATCAGAGTCTCGGTAGTCTTCAGATTTATTTAATTCAAATATAAATTTTTCAAAATTTTCACAATATGACTTGCTTTCTGAACCAATAAAGGTTGAGTTCTGCCAATCGCCCAGTTTTGCAATAGCAGATAAAGCGTGAACCTTCTCTGATGATTGGAATTTTACTAAAGTTGAAACTTTTCTACAATCAGGAGGAAATATTATTATGTCTCTAGCTTGCCCTTCTTGTTTTATAGGTTTGTTTGAACGTTCCATACGCCTTTTACTTAGACATTCAGTTTGTAACAATTTTGGAATATAGCTGGTTGAGGGTTGTGATGTATCAAGTAAAGAAACTGGCACAGGTGATATAGCATCTTCAAGTGTTGAATCTGCAGGAACTTGGGAAATCATAACTTTTTCGAGGTTGTGTATACCTAGATAGTAATGTCGACAAATGTTCTCTTGACATCGAAACAGCTTCGGCTTCGCATCTCTAACCGACTGTTTTCAGAGCCACATTTCCAAATGACTTGATGGACGGCCATAGTGCCTTTGAAAGATGGAACAAAATTGGGCATCATGCGTTCTCTCTTGTTTATGTTAGCACTTGTAATCTCAACAATTTTGATATTTGATACGTTAGCTCTTATAACTTTAACAAATTTGGTAAATGTCCCGACGTCTGTTCCCGAATTGACAATTCTGTTGGCGGTCCTTTTGACTACTGCTCCTAGGCCATCTGGGGCGCCTTTCCCATGACCTACTTCCATGTAATTCCAGGTTAACTTGCGAAGTGCTACAAATTGCTTTTCTAATTGAGTAAGAATATAAAACATATTTCGATTTCTGTACTGGCTGCTGGGAGAATCGCTGTAGAAGTGCAGTGTATCAATAAATGGCGATAAGTCTGAAATATGAAGCAAAATCGGTTCCAAGTGTGCCCAAATGGCAACAGCTGTGTGTTTTAAATTTTCAGATAGAGTACAAACTGAGTGAGTGTTTAATTCAAGTGTTTCAATGTCTTTCATATATATTACTACAGTGTGAATAGATACTTCTTTTCTGCTGCCACCGAAATGAAAAGACTGAATCTCCGTATGATGTTTAAGGCCATAGTCCTCACTAAAATCTAGATGCACCACAGCTTCGTTTATTTGAATATTATGTTTTAGTTCTTTAAGAGTTTTATTTTGGACAACAACTGTGGCACAGTGTGGCAAAAAGTTCGTAATAACTTTCTCTAATTTATGGATAACATCTAAAGGTGGCGCATAATTTTCAGTTTTAGTCCAAAGAATGTTACGTTTCACTTTTCCGTCTTTCTCGTAAGTATTTGCAATCTTACGCCATTCATAATATTTAATTTGTATATCATTGCTGAATCCTAAGTATTCAATTACCTTGTGTTCACATTTGGAACATTTGCGATCTAAACATGTCTCATTATATTTTTCACAGCAAAGTGTCTGTAGAAGGTGATGGTTTGTTTTTACATTTATTATTTCAGCTTTATTAAGAGCCTTAACTAGGAGTTCTGAATTGCAGTGATAGACGCATTCACAGGTGTTTCTATTTGCCTTAGGAAATAAGACCCAAAATGGTCTCAATTTACAGAAAAATGAATACGATACAGAAATTGTTTGGTTTTCAATGCAGAATTTCTTATATAAATTTTTAAGAGTATCATTTAAATACCGTTTCTGTTTTCTGTTCTTCTTTCTTGTTATGTACTCCTTTATACCAGGAACCACTCTTGTATTTTCATCTTCATTAAAGAAATGCTCTATTTTTTTAAAAACATCTTTTTCTTTTATATTGTAAAAATGTTTCTGGACCCTTTTATTGCCCATTTTCCTTATCTGTAGTTTATCAATAGTCTCAGTAAGTAATTTAGGATCTTTATCCTCCTTTTTATATTTATTTAAAATTCTCTTCAATTTCTTGCATTCCTTTTTTACATCGCATAGCTCATTTTTTAGTCTTTTTAAGTCCTTGTCTCTTTGATAACGTAAATGTCTTATTTTTGCCCTTAGTTTGAAAATGTTACCGGTCTGATTATCGTCTTTGTTTGTTTTGGTTTCTTTTATAGAATTGATAGTTTCCTTTGTAGATTGAGGTGGATCATGGCCATCATGTTTGCTAGACTCGTCTTGAGATTGTTGGATATCCAGAACCACATTTTCAATTTCTTTCTCTATCCTTTTTTTATGTAAATATTTATTACTATTAGCTCTCCACTTTCTGCGTCTATCTCTTTGGGCACGTGGTGTTAAGTCTTTAATGCCAACAATTTTCTTTTCAACTTTTCTTTTCAAATATCTTTCCCTTTCCTTTTCTTTTTCTATATTATATAATTCTTCATTTTCTTTTAAGGCAGCATACCGTTTACGCTTAGCTATTCTTCTTCGAGCTAATATTTCTTCTTTTGTTTTCTTAAAGGGTGCCAACATTTTTGTCTAAAACATTCAATATATTATAATGATAGGATTAGTAATTTCCTAATCACCAAAGATATATTTATCTTAAAAATATTTTAATAAGTCATTACCGCGATTTGTCATGCATTACCGTAACCCTAAAAAGGTTACGGTAAACGACGGTAATGAAGGGCACGGTTATGACAAATAAGTACTTCAAGGTTAATATACTTTTTTGTGTAGGTAGTATATGCTATCCACTTATTTAGAAAATGAGCTAGCAACAAGCTTAATCAATTGTTCTATCATAAAGTTCATAATTAAAATACGTATCAAGATACAAGCGGACTTGTAATGAAATACAAACTGGACAAAACACGATAAACACACAACTTACCGTTATTTTTAGCCTGAAATCTTCCGCACATCCTCTCGTTGTTACGTTTGCCGGTCGACTGAGGAGCGGGGAGGCGATAGTACCCTACGTGGCGGTTTAATCAAAGGTTTTGGTTGTATAAAATCGAATTCCCCTAATGGTTCTGGTGATGAATTTTTTACCGTAACAAAACTTTGAAACAGAGTTATTGAAAATTTACTTCCTAAACTGCTTTTTAGATTATTATGAAGTACTAAACGATTAATGAATGATTCGACACAATTGCCAAATTTACGTTCTTTGCGCTAGTTTTGCTATAAAACGACTAAATACTTGATATCCTAGTAGTGGAACCGGTGCCTGTAATGAGATTTGGTGGTATATATATTTAAAAAAAAATCTTTTCCATTAAAAAAAAAACAAGTGAATAATACTCTAGTTAAATTAATTGGATATATATGATATATATAAATTAAATTCAGTCTAAACTTAAACTTGAATTTTTTATTCAATGGAACTCGTAATTTAGGCACTTTTGAAGATTTACCCATGTATGGTTTTGACTTATTTAACTATATTTTTATGCTTAAATAATGTTAATTTATTAGCTAGGGTTGCACATTATTTATCGACTTTGATATCGATTTAATATGATTGCTTTTATAAAATTTCTTATTTTATCATGCTACCTCGCTTAAAACATACAAAAATAATAATTAAAACATATTTTATAGGATCCCAAAAAATGAGTAAAAAGAAAAAGTGGCTGGAAGCCATTGGAATGGAAAATATAAAGCCAAATGTAAAATATATTTATATTTGCTCGCTACATTTTGATGATAAATGTTTCTACAAAATTTTGGATGTGACTCGACTACGAGATGATGCCGTGCCCTTCAAATTTGTAAGAGTAAGTTAATACTGTATATACTTTTATAGTTTGTATTGATATACTTTTTAAAATTATATACATACAACAAAGCGTGCTATAAAACGATAAAAATTAATATACAAGTTTTTTATGGTGGGACGATGATCAGCAGGATAGTTGGACTGTTGGTTTATTATATAATTTCTGCTCCGTCTTCGCAGTCGAAGGCCTTAATATGTCTTCTCGTGCCTCTCACCCTCATGGAGACTGCTCGTATAATTGAAATTTGTACTTTTACTTTTAGCCTTTGATATACTTGTTGTTGCTACATTATTACTGATGCTACTTACGACTAGTTGTGGTCTATATTATTCTCATTCTATTTATCTATTTTAGAAAAACTTATGGGTTTTGTGACTGCGATTCCATCCAAGAAACGTATTTGCTCAATTTGAATGATAATGTCATCATTTAAGCAAACTTTATGAAAAAAATACTGTGGGCACAATTATTCTAAACTAATAATTCAATATTTTGCAGCAACATGCCAGCCAACATAAAACTGGCATATTAAAAGAAAACCAGTCGGAAACAATTGAAGACGTGAGTGGATGAAGGTGATATGTCGCATATTCGGTTTTTTGCTTTTTTTGCGTTGATGAAGGTTTTAAGTCGATACCATAGATATAAGGTATATTAAAATAAATAAAAGTTGAAAAAGGTGTTAAGTTCAGTTCAGTTTCAAGTAAAAGTAAAACTTTTATCTTAATTTACTCAGAATTGGAATTACGCGACTTATCACCTTCATCCACTCATGTCTTCAATTCCTGTTTTGGCCATTCCTGACTCCTCTACCTTGGTAAATGTTGATTTTCAACTTAATTACTATTTTCATGCCTGAAAGGGCAAAAACATGTGAAACAAAATAATATATTGTCATCTAATATTTTTACTGACCATGTTTTTAAGCAAATAAATGATTTGATTTGAAGGTGTTTCGTTTTTTTTATATCACGCGATCCCTTGATAAATTTAAAATTTGAATCACTCTCACTTATGGTGCGGCGCACCTATCTTGAGGTGCGTTGTAGTAGTGTTACGGACTTTAGAGTCAACAACACAATTAAAATAGATTGTAATAGAGAGGTAAGTAGTTTAAGAAAAACACGTACTCTTATAAAAAAAATATATATCCAAACAGCATAGCTAGCATGCTAACGTTTTATCGCCGACATAAAGCTTCCATCCCTTTCCGACATATATGCGAGTGCAAATGAGACGGCAACATACGACACGACGATAAAATTTAGCATGCTAGAGATGGGCAGATGGCACTGTACTACGCCATATGTTTATGTTTTGCGGTCACTGAGTTGTCAAACGACAACTTTATAAAATCAGTGTAGCAACTTTTATATATCGTCATATTGACGTTTACTTGGCAAATTTGAAGCAAGAACTTGTCTTAGATTTCACACATCTAAATCAAAGTATCTTTGCACGAAACAATATACTTACTTCCTATTAAAGTATAAATTCTACAAATAATTAATACTCAATAATATTTAAAATAAAATGAGCCAAGAACATTTATCGATAAAACCTAATAACATTAAAATCTTCTGGGCAGCACTAAAACCGCCATGTTTAGTTCCCAAATGACGTCACAGTGGCACGCATTTCTTGTTGACGTTTCATTTCCATAGGTTTCATACTTCAGTGGCTCCAACGCAGTTTGCATTGATTTCGCCAATGTCACAGTAAGTGGTAAAATGTCAGGTGCATATAAAAGTATAAATAAAAAAAAACGAAAAAAATTGGTCGGTGATCTTCCAAACCACTTTCTGGAATCCTGAGGACAACACAAAACATAGATTATTAGACTAACTACATTATAGATATATGTTATTTATTGTTAAAAACTTTGATAATATATGTACATGCCTACTATCAGCTAGGGTAAGGAGAAAGTCGACATTGACCGGTCGGGGAAAATCTTTGTGTAATATACTGTAGAGAGGAGAAACTATTTTGGGGCATTAAAAAAAAATGTGATGGACAGAACCCTCGGCTAAACCACACTCACAGAGAGAATTATCGCGAATTCTTAATTTTGCATGAAATACAGGAGAGCAACAGTGGCCAAGACTCAACCGAATTATAGTTGATACAACGTTCTTGGGTAGGTTTCTAAACTTGAAGAACCAAGGTTTGGGCCGCAATGTTGGTTTCAAACTACCATAGTATCTGCCAACATTCAGGTGGGACTGTTGCCAGATACCATTCCAAGTCTCAAACATCTGGGGCCGCGCGAGGGAGCGTAAATCGCGGGGAAAGCATTTATTATATTTGTTAGTGCCCGAACAGACAGCTTCCTTGGCGCAACAGTCGGCAATCTCATTTCCACCAATTCCACAGTGACCTGGGATCCAGGCAAGTACTATATCTAAACCAGAGGAGTGACAACGAAAGAGGGTTTATTTTTAGAGAGATGATAAAGTTATGTTTAGCATGTAATGGTAATTTTGTGATGTCCTGAAGGGAACTTAAGGAATCGGTAAAAATGATAGATTTACTTATGTTATGGGATTCAATATAAAGGATAGCTTCTAGAATAGCAATAGATTCACCGGTGAAAACAGAGCTAGGAGGAGGAATTTTGAAATTCAAAATTATTTTGTATTTGGGAATCCAAATAGCTGAACCAACAGGACCATTTTCAAATAGCCTTGATGCATCGGTGAAAAACTGAAGGTGGTCTGGCCAACGATCTTGTGTAATTTTACAAAGCAATTGGTTAGCATTTGGGGAATTTTTGTGAATATCTAGATTTAGAATTACATTAGGTTTATAAATAAGACTTTCAAAGCTACATTCAAAAATAGGATTTGTATAATTTTGGAAAATACCAGTACGGAGATCTACTAGTTTCTTATATGAATTTATAAGAAGTGACACTTGTGAGTCCAATAACTAGACGTGAACGAGATTTGAAAAAGTTGGTCTAAGATACCTAAAAGGGGATGATCTGAGAGCTCTATCACTTTATAAAAGAATCTATCCAACAGAAGCTGCCTGCGAAGAGCAAGAGGGGGGTCTACACACTCAACCTGGAGAGCATTTGTTGGCGAAGATTTCATTGCGCCTGTGATGATTCTAAGGTATTTGGCTTGTATGCGTTCCAGTTTCATGAGAGCGGATTTATTGCATGGTTCCAATATGAAACAGGCATAGTCAAAATGGCTGCGGATGATGGCATTATATAGCAGCTTCTGACAATAGGGGTGGGATCCCCACCTAACACCTGACAGGGCTCGAATCACATTAGAGTTTTTTTCTGTTTTTTCGCAAATATAGTTCAGATGGGGTAGGCCTGAGACTTTGGAATCGAGAATGACACCTAGGAATTTAACAGAGTTAGCAATTTGGATTGGATGATTGTCAATGTGAATGTCAAGGACAGGAATATCTCTTTTGCGGCAGAATATTACAGCCGAGCTTTTTGAAGCAGAAAGTGTCAAACCGTGCTCTGAAAGCCATGAGTTAAGATAAAAAAGAGCAGAATTGAGACGATTCGAAGCATCATTGAAAGAGTCAGAAGTGGCGTATAGAGCAATGTCATCGGCATACTGAAGGACTTTGCAAAAGCAGCTTACAGAAGATTCTAAATCCGCAGTATAAATGTTATAGAGGATCGGGCTAAGGACAGAGCTTTGGGGTAAACCTTTCCATACAAAACGCGGGGGGTAGTCGATTCCCGAAACGCGGACGGAGATTGATCTCTCCATGAACATATTGGTAACAATGTTGACAATCCTCGGGGGATACTCAGATTGTGCAGCTTCTGCCCGAGTATTTGAAGGTTGACGTTGTCGTATGCAGAAGTGATGTCTAAAAAAACACCTACGACATGCTCATTTCGGGAAAAAGCTAATCTTATGTCGGAAGTAATAAGGCTGAGGCTGTCCATTGTCTCTGAGCCTCGTCTGAAACCAAACTGGCTCTTGGCTAGTATGCCTTTGCTTTCGACAATCCACTCGAGTCGATTTTTAATTAGATGCTCCATAATTTTTGCAAGGACTGAAGATAGGGCTATAGGTCTATAAGCCTCAGAGTCTGAAGCGTCCTTGCCAGGTTTTAATATCGGAACAATTATTTGCTTTTTCCAAGACTCTGGTATAGTTCCGGAAATAAAAATGTGATTCATAAGGTTCAGTAGGTAATATTTAGAAGATTCACAGGATTGAATTACAAAGGAATAAGTAATACCGTCTACTCCAGGAGAAGAGTCTCGAAGATGATCTAGAGCAGCACATAGTTCTGCGAAGGAAAATTTAGAGTTCATGGGGTTCAACTCATCTGAAGGTGAACAGCTTATGGGGGGGAAAGGTTCAAGGGGAACAAAAGGGGGTGCAAGTTTATGCATGAAATTGGGAAGCCAGGAAGATGGGTTATTGGAATTAATATTATCGTCATTTTGAGACTTTCTAAAAGCTTTTATTTTCTTCCATATCATAGAAGCTGGAGTCCTGGGAGAAAGGGATTCGCAGAAAGCTTGCCAACCTTTCCTTTTCTTTGAGCGTAAAAGTCTTTTAGAGGAGGCAGAAACTTTCTGAAATTCTAAATAGTTTTCATATGTGAGGTTCCTGGTAAATTTAATCTCCGCTTCTTTGCGCTTTTTTATTATAGATGAACATTCAGAATCCCACCAGGCAGGGGAGGGAATTTTATTTTTTACAGAGTTTTTCAGGGGGATTTATTGCTCAGCAGCAGATGTCAATACAGATACATACTCATCATATAAGGAAGTAAAATTTAGAGAAGAAACATCAGGAAGGCAATTTAATTTGGTTTGAACCAACGAAGAGAACTTATGCCAGTCAGCTAGTGCGAGTCTAAATTTCAAGAGGGGGGTCGGAGTGACAGGAGGGGGTGAAGAGTCAGGCAAGGAGCAAAGAATAGGCAGATGGTCACTTCCAAAAGAGTTAGGAAAGACAGACCATGAAAGAGAGTAGGCTATGGAGGGGGAGGATAAAGTAAGGTTAGGGGCACTCGGATTTTGAAGGGGGAGAGACTCTACGCGTAGGGGTTCTATCATTAATGATGCATAAGTTTAGATCATTTAAAATATCAAGAAATGATGGAGCTATAGGATCACAGGAGGCTGAACCCCACAAAGTATGGCGGATATTTAGATCAGGAGATCTAGGAAGGATGAGGAGAGGGACAGGAAGATGACATAAGAGGGAGGAAAGTTCTTGTATGAGGAGAGCATTGGGGTGAGGAATATAAACAAACACAAATGTTATATTAAGACAACGGACAGCAACAATATTAATATCAGGAGAGTGACGGGGGAGGGTTAAACGAGAGAATGTGATACTTCTTCTAACAAGAATAGCACAACCAGCCCAACCATCCGATCTGTCATCTCGGACACATGAAAACCCAGGCACTCGAAATAGAGAACCAGGGCTCAACCATGTTTCAGAGAGGGCAAAAAGGTAAGGATTAAACTGATTAATTAAAAAGGAAACTTCATGTTTTTTATTATTTACACTACGACAGTTCCATTGAAGAACCTTCGCCATTTTGGATAGAAGAGTTTATGAGAGAAGTAATAATTTTTTGAAGCATATCTATGACGTTGTACGGTTGTATATCACCACATTTAGAAAATAGATTAATTAAAGCTGTTGACAAAATTTGAACTAAATTATCATTAGAGGTGATATCAGGGGAGTTATCGCCAAGAGCACAACCATTTGGTAAAGAGGAAGTTGGTGAGGAGACAATATTAGCATGGGCAAGATGATCATATGCTTTACCTAGCTCCTGTCTAGGTTTTCTCTGAATGTAAATAGTTTTCCTATATGAAGAGGTTGGAGCAGACTGAGCAGTACTGGGGGGAGGTTCAGGGCACATAGGAGAGGGTGCAGAATTAAGAAAGGGATAAGGTATGTAGGCAGATTTGTTTGGAACTGTCGAGGAAATGTCAGCATAGGATGTTCGAACAGGTTTAAATCTACGAGCTGCCTCAACATACCCAATATTTTCAGTAGACATTATGACTTTAATGTTTCTTTGGCGTGCATGTTCAGGGCATCTAGAGTCAGTGGCTGCATGGTTACCAGAACAAAACAAACAAGAAATTTTATCCGCAGGTACCTGGCAAGTGGTATTTTCTTGTGGGCCAGCACAGCGAGAACAACGAGGGTTAGATCTGCATTTGTCACGAATATGACCGAAACGGCAGCATTTTAGACACTGAATGGTGGGAAGGGTATATGTTCCAACAGGTTGAGAGAGGTTGCAGCAATAGACATGACTTGGGAGGAATTGGCCTAGAAAAGTGAGGACTACAGTACCAGTGGTTTCCCAGCAGGTTTTATCTTCAACACGTATTTTTTTATTTAGTCGTCTGGCTTTAATTACAATAGAGGACTCTGGACGGCACTCAGTTCATGAAACCAAGTCCTCCAGAGTCCAATCTAGAGGGATTGAATGAATTACGCCCATACGGGTAAGTTGGAAACGGGGAATTATAGCTGTAAGATTATTTAACTCTAGGACAGGGTGGGCTAAAAATGAGTTAGCTTCGGAGAATGTTTTAAAATAAATGGAAATTTTGTTTCTGCCTATATTTTTAATTTCGTCAACCCCTGACACTTTGCTATTGTAAATAACTTGGGCTATTTTAAGGGCACGCATATTGTTGGATGATTTGGGCAGGTCCACATCGGGACCTGTAACATATACAATAAAAGGGCCTGAGTCAGTTTCAGAATACCTGAGGTCTGAGTTTGCCTCAAATCCAGGTCTGGTGTATGTGTGTTGGGCAGAGACTGAAGGGTCAAAATTCTTTTCTCATTAATATTTGAAGGAAGAACTAAAGAACGTTTAGCTCGTAATTTCTCCGTAGCTTGGCCACTAGGTTGAGGTTCGCCCACTTCCATTGCTAAAGAATGTCTCCCTCTATCAGGAGGGACTTTCTCTCCCACCGACTGCGACATTTATAAAGTTAAATACTTACCATTAATAAAAAACTTAAAACTAGCCAACACCAACAGATAAATGACAACACAAAGCCAGGAAAACAGAAAAATACAGAAGAAAACCAGGAGAAATTCACCAAAACGTGATTCCGCAGGAATGTCATCTGTCACTTTTCAAAAAAAAACTAATAATACTTGACAATTTGACATTATTTATATTCTTAGTTGTCAGTTTATCATTGTACTTTTCTTATCTTTTCAAAAAGATTATAAGAATTGTATGAAAAAGCGCGGGAAACCTTCGAAGTTGGCGGGCGCAGTTTTTCAATATTTTAGTTTTACAAATTAATTTATACGCTAATAGTGATCAGAATAGTTATCCTTTGTAAATATTAGTATTTTATATATTTCTATTCATTAGTTACTAGTTTAGATCTCTTCCTAGGGTAAGTTTTTTCTCTTTTTTATGAACGAACCTCTGGACCCGGGGGGCTTTGTGCCCCCCGCGAGTTCTTACGTGACAATTTCTAATGAGTCTGGCATGGACACAGACTGTTCTTTGTCGAAAAGAACACTGAAGCGTGAGTCTGGAATGGATACGGACGGTTCTGTGCAGAAAAGAACAATAAAGCGTAGTCGACTGCATAAAATATGCAAACACTGTAACAAAAGAAAGAAAAAACATAGTTCAGAGGCAAATCCTGCTAAGGACTCCGATTGCCACTGCCATAATAATGATTTGGTCGTAGTTTCTCCAGTTTTACCAACAGCTGAATCCACTAATACTGTTATTCCTCAGCCTCCCACACAAATCGGCAGATGTCAATATGAATCGAACGATCACGGGCCTTTTATTGTTCATGTACAAAAATACAGACATCTGCTGATGATGGACTTCTTTAAATCCCATCGTCTTTGGAAGATTTTTAAAGAAAAATACATTTAAAAACATTGTTAACGGCAGTCTGAAAAGAATAGGGAGAAACAAAATGTCTCTATCTTTCCAAAATTTTGTAGATGCTAACAGCTTTGTCTCTTCAAATATTTTAAATAATAATAATCTTAAAGCGTTTATACCTACCTTTAATGTAACTAGAATGGGATTAGTTAGAGGAGTCCCTGCTGAATGGTCTCTGGAAGAAATAAAGGAAAATACAAATGTACCAATTGGCTGTGGTGATATAATTAAAATTAGGCGCCTAAACTATAAAGTGATTGTTGAGGGTTCCCCTACATGGAAACCATCACAAACTGTAGTGTTTACATTTGATGGTCAAGTTCTACCCAAACGTGTATTTATGTGTTTTAATTCATTACCTGTAGAATTATATACCTACCCCACTATACAATGCTACAACTGCTGTCGTTTTGGACACACCAAAACACAGTGTCGTTCACGACCAAAATGTTATAAGTGTGGTCAGGGCCACACTGGTGAGAGTTGTAATGTTGAGGAGGATCGCGGATCTTGTTGCTTATGTTCTGGGCTTCATTTTGCTTCTAGTAAAAATTGCCCAGAATACTCTAGGCAAAAACAAATTAAAATTACTATGGCTGAAAATAGCATATCGTATATGGAGGCTTCCAAACTACATCCTACAGTCACGAAACCATATGCCGATGTTTTATGTTCTATGCCTAGCAAATCTGCCCAAAATGAAGTTACAATTGTTCCTGGCTCACCACCCCAAAGAACTGTTTCATATAAAAAAACAGTTTTGTTAAGCCTCGATCACCTCCAAAACAAAGTAAAGGCTATGATCATGAGGCCCATAATGCCTTAACAAAAAATTATAATATGCCTGCCCCCTCCAATGGTTGTGCTTTACCATCTCTTTCCAATGACTCCAATCAAACACTTGCAGATATTATTTTGTCTTTAATAAACTTGTTATCTCAATCCAACTTAGGCATACCGAACAATGCAGCTACATTAATTAATATGTATTCAACAAATCTCAATAAAAATGGACAACATGGACCAAATAGTCCAATGGAATTGCAGAAGTGCAATAAATAAAAAACATGAATTAATTTACATTATAAATAAATTTAATCCCTTTATTCTTTCACTATCTGAAACTTGGCTTAAGCCAAATTACAGCTTTAAAATCCCTGGTTATTCTTGTTTAAGGAATGACAGGGCTGATGGGTATGGTGGTGTGTGCCTACTCATCAGGAATACTTATATTATATCTCCTTTTCCTCTTCCTTCACACAGCATTCTTTTTCTATTATTGCTGCTATTGTAAATAGAATATGCTATGTTTCTATATATATCCCTCATCCTTCTACACAAATTTTCAATGAAATAAAAAATTTGATTTCTCTTCTTCCTAAACCTTTCTTGATTCTCAGTGATTTCAACTCTCATCATAGATCATGGGGCAGTTCAATGTCTAACAGTTCTGGGGATGAACTGTTAGACATTTTGGACTTATATGATTTATGTGTTTTAAATTCAGGCACTCCTACTCGTCTCACTAAACCTGATGAAGCAATAAGTGCTGTTGATTTGTCTATATGTACTTCCGATTTGGCTTCATCTTTGTCTTGGTCTACTTTAAGTTCTACTTTTAATAGTGACCATTATCCAATACTCATTTTCTTGCCCTGCAAAAATAAAAGAAATCCTATCATAAAATATCCTCGATTAAAATACAAATTAGTTGACTCTAAGTGGGAGCAATACAAATTATCAGTAGAAGAAAACCTTGCACAATGTTCAGATATAAATTCAGATTCTTTTAAATGCATTTTACTGCAAGCGGCTGATAATGTTTTTTCCAAGAAAACACCAAATAGTAATAAATTGCAATCGCCACCATGGTGGGATGAAGAATGCACTAGTGCTATTAAAAAACGGAAAACAGCTGAGAAGAATTACAGTAGTAATATGTCTACAGAGAATTACGACGCCTTGTTGGATATACAGAAGGAGACAAGGAAGTTATTTAAAAAGAAGAAATTTGAGGGTTGGAGAACATTCTGTAGTTCTTTGACGCCTGAAACTCATTCTACTGTTATTTGGCGTAACATCAAAAGATTTAGATCAGCAACTAACCATTCTAATACAGCACTCCTTCCTGTTGTATTAGCTGATCAATTAGATCGTTTGGCCCCTGCTTCTGCCCCACAGCAAGATTTAATTTGTCCTTCAATATCTACTTCTGTCAATACTTCTTCCACTTTAAACCAGCCTTTTATTTTAGTTGAGTTGAAAGGAGCCTCGCTCATGTTAAGGATAGCCCCCGGCGACGATGGGATTCTTTCTATTCTATTCTTTTTATCTCATCTAGGTGAAAACGGTCTAAATTATTTTCTAAATGTTATAAACAAAGTCGTCACGACATGTGACATTCCCCCATCTTGGAAAAGTCAAATAGTGTTGCCATTTTTAAAACCAAATAAAACACCTTCTGACGCTCAATCATATCGCCCAATCGTTTTATCGTCTGTTTTAACTAAAATTGCTGAACATTTGGTGAAAAATCGTCTTGAGTGGTATATGGAAAATAAAGGATTTCTCTCCCAGACTCAATTCGGTTTTAGGAAAGGCAAAAGTGTTGCTGATAATTTAGGAATTCTTGTTACTGATATTCGCAACGCTTTTTCGGAAAACAAATCTGTAGCTGCCGCTTTCTTAGATATTAATTCTGCATATGATAATGTATTAATTCCTGTCCTCAAACGAAAGTTAGATAACTTAAATGTCCCATACCTTTTAACAAACTTTGTTGTACACTTACTTTCTGAGAGGAAAATTACTTTCGATGTAGGAGACCCATATACACCGAGTAGACTGGTTTGGAAAGGTTTGCCACAAGGATCTGTTTTGAGCCCCTTGCTATATAACATCTATACATGTGACCTAGAGGGATCACTGGATGATACTGTCAGTATTCTACAATATGCGGATGACTTGGTACTTTATGCTATAGATAATAGTATTACCACTGCTGGACTACTCCTTTCATCTTCACTGATCTCACTTAAAGTTTGGATGGATGATAACGGGTTAGATCTGTCACCTTCCAAAGCACAGCCATTGTATTTACTAGATCTCGCGCTCACCCTCCTGTATAAATTACAACAATACACCCATACCAACTAAAAATCAAGTAAAGTTTTTAGGAACTATACTTGATACTAAGTTGACGGGCCTCCCTCATTGCGATTACGTAGCTGCAAAATGTGAACGGAATTTGAACATACTTCGATGTCTACGTGGTGTCTGGTGGGGTGCGCACCCGACTACAATGGGATGGGTTTACAATGCCGTTATTAGAAGTGTATTGGATTTTGGTACATATTTCTTGGATCCGGGTAGTGTGGCTGGATTTAAGAAATTAGATCTAGTACAATCACGAGCTCTAAGAATTATTTCCGGAGCTATGAAGTCTAGTCCCATCAATGCCCTTCAAATTGAATGCTGCGATCCCCCTTTGCATTTAAGACGGCAGTATCTTTCTGACAGATTCGTCTTTCGTATCATACAGTTTTCTAACCATCCCCTTGTTTCTAAACTTCAACTTCTTTCCCATAAAATACCCTCCTCTAAGTATTGGTCTCGTAAACCTTCACCATGTTTAGTTCAAAGCTATCAGAAGTTTGAGATTATACGAGCACCTACACAATCATTTCATTTACTTCCTTTATTTAGTGGTTCATACGAATCTTTGCTTCTTACCCCCGATATTTGCTTTTCACTTGACATTAAAAAGTCTGACTCCAATGCCAACAACACTTTTAATTCTATAGTTAACAAAACTGGCATCATATTTATACCGATGCATCAAAGCATTCTATGGGATGTGTTGGTGTCGGTGTGTTCCATAAACAGTTTAATATAGTTCAAAAAATTAAGTTTCCTCCTGAAACATCCGTCTTACTGGAGAATGTTTTGGTCTTTTAAGAGCCATTGAGTATGTAATTACTTTCAAATTAAGCAGAACTGTTATATTCTCTGATGCTCTAAGTTCCTTACAGGCCTTGGCAAAATTTTCATTAAAATCAAACCCATATTTTCATGTCATATTTGAATGTAAGAGAAAGCTGTTACATTGCCAAATTAATAATTATTTAGTAACCTTTTGCTGGATACCTAGTCACTGCGGTATAAGTGGAAATGTCAGAGCTGATAGTTTAGCGAACGATGCTACTATGGATGGAGATATTTATCCGTACAGGAATTTTGGCCATGATCTTGCTTCTTGCCTAGCACATAGCTCCATGATTCATGGAATATGTGCTGGAGCGAGAGTGGTCGGATCAAGGGTCGTTTCCTTTACGGTTTGCAGTCGTTGGTTCCCAAGAAGCCCTGGTTCGCTAAACTCTCGTTTGGTAAAACTGCTACTTCCATTTTGATTCGCATGCGCCTTGGACATCTCTGTATTCCGGTGCATTTACATAGGCTTGGAATTGTCTCCAGTCCAGCTTGCGAATGCGGTGAAGATTATTGTGACCTGAACCATGTTTTCTTGTCCTGTCCTATCTATGATCACACTTCTCTTTACGACTCTTTAATTTCTCTTTCCGTTCCTCTTCCTACTTCTACGTCTTTATTACTTAAGGATTGTAAATTTGATGTATATAGTGTATTAAATTCATTTATTGTAAATAATCAAATTAAACTTTAATTTTAGTAGTTTGTTCATATTTAGTAATTATTTTGACACTTTTTTTCTAAATTTCCGATAAAAAAAATTATTTTTTCGCGTTACGTTTCCCTCGCTTTATAAAACTAAATAGCAAAGCCATTTACACATGACTCTGGCTGAATGCACAAACCGTGCCAAGCCATTATTGAACAAAGAAGAAGAAGAATTGTAATATCACGATTTAACAGGTGCGCAAATACTAATAGTTTGCAAAACGTGTTACGTAATTCTATTTGCAATTCCGTGCGATTTTTTTCTTCAATTTGATGATGGGTCCCTTACCTTTCTTACGTTTATGTAAAAGATAACATCAGTAGCAATTATGGCTATGTTGTAATTTATTTTTGTTTTTGTTCTTGTTAGTTATTAAACTTTGTTTAGTTATTTAAAATGTATCCTCGATGTGGAAGCAGCGGTTCAATACAGAATATTCATCAAACACCATCTTCATCAAATCAAAACACAGGTTGGTATGTTAAATTTATTGAACTGTGTGATAAGTTTTTTGTATACAAACGTTTGAAGATTGACTACATTTTCGTATCAAAACACGCTTTGAAATCATGATTGCTAAAGTACATTTGAATAATTGTTGATCTTCCTTTATCACACTGGGTATGACAGTTGGGGCTATTTGTTTATCTCTGAAGTTTATTGGTATTGATAACACAACCTAATCAAAGTAACTAGAGTTTTTCGCATTTATCTTTTAATATATTTTAATTCTGAATACAATGTTAATAAAAATAAAAATAAAATGTTTAGAATAATTGAAGAAAAAATTTTGATAATTTTGAAAATAAAACTCAAATTATACTTATATTAATGACAAGAAATGAAATTCATATGAAATTTATAAATTAAATTGAAAATTTTCGAATATCTCATCAAAAACTTTTAAAATCCGTACACATGAAAGTTTGATGCTGAATATCTTTTGAACCGTTAATTTCATTGCCAAAACATAAGAAACCATTTTTATACAGCAGTTAATTTCCAACAAAAATTTATATTGCGCATTTTGTAAAAGTCATTTATTGTCGAGTTATAAAATTCATAAACAAAAATGAAATTTGTCTTAAAATAACCAAAATTAAATCCTTAATATCTTTCAAATGGTGAGGTTTACGGAAAAAATATAAGATACCTTTTTTTGTAGAGCATTATATTTCCTAAAAAATTCTCAGAACATTTTTCTGTTCAATTGATAAATGATGAGGTATGAATTTTTTTCTATTGGACGAGAAAAAAATACAAAACTGTGATGCGGAGGATCTTCCTATTAAAATTAAGAGCTCATGCTTGGTGAGAAACCCATTTTTCCGTGTCACTTGACAATTTTTTGACCCACCCTAATATATATAATTCTTCTATATGTGACAACTCCTAAATGGTTGGACTGATTTTGATGAAATTTTGTGTGTGTTCAAGTGTTTCAAGAATGGTTTAAATTCACAATTGGACCTAGAACATGGCATTGGAATCAAGTTTTCATTTTTATAATTAAATATAATTATATTATTAAATATAATATATAATTTTTGGAGTTTATTTGAGTGGCACGGGAACTAAGACAGATTTTTTATTTTGAGGCGGGTAACCCCTCTCTTACCGACTACTCCAACCCTTCTCTACCCCAACTTTAAGGCAATTTAGTTTGAGATTTTCACCAATAACATCAAAAAGTTGCTGGGTCTTTATAGTCCAAAATGACAAAAAAAATAGAGACTGATTAAGTGCTGGAGAAGTCCAGAACATCCACATTCAAAGAAATCTCCACAATGTTTGAGAAATGGGAGATTGATACTATTAAGATCTAAAAGAAGAAGTGTGTAAGAATAAGCCTAAATGGCGCTCTGTTCTTCGTGCCTACCCCGCAAGGGACCTGGCGTGAAGTTATGTATGTATGTAAGATCTAAAAATAATGAAAAGTCATCTCATTAATTTCATTTTGTAAATGGAATATTATATACTCATCTTTAAAAATATTTTGTTTTTTAGAGGATGAAGATGATAACAGTGATAACAAAGCATCTGCACTTAGTTTTAAAGAAAGGAGGAGAGAAGCACATACTCAGGTATAAACTTAATATTAATAATTCATAATCATCTATAGAATAATAGCAGCATATACACATGTCACTGCTGGGAATTCTTTAGGATTTCATTTAGTGTTATTGTTGGGGATTGTCTTTACCTTAATTTTTAATACTCTTTTGCACTATGTGTTACATGCGCGCGCGTCCTCACAAAAATGGCCGAGAATAGTGATGTGTCGATTAATATTGATGAGATGGTGAGTGATGTGCTTTAACATGCCCTCCCGGCGTTGAAGGTCTTGATCTTCAACAGTTTCTTCGTCTAATGGAAGTGGACAAATCCTATTAAAAGCTCGTGTAATTATGCCTTTTTTGGTTTGTATATTAGCTACTCTGGTTACTCCATCGGCACCTGGATAAACTTCAACAATGCGTCCAAGATTCCATTTCATGGGGGGTGTTGTTTCTTCTTTTATGATGACTAGAGTGCCCTTTTTTAAGCTGCCCTTTGAGTATTTCCATTTAGTCTTCTGTTGTAACTTGGACACATATTCTTTATGCCAATGTGTCCAAAAATGTTGGCCAAGACTTTCAACACGTTCCCAGTGCTGTAGCCTAGTTGGATTAATGTTATCCAACTTTGGAACTGGCAGAGCAGTTAGAGGACGTCCGACCAGAAAATGTCCTGGTGTTAATGGATTTAGATCATTAGGATCTTAACTTAAAGGGGATAATGGGCGCGAATTAAGTATTGCTTCTATCTGGACTAATATTGTATAAAGCTCCTGAAACGTTAAATGGGAGTTTCCTAAGACTCTGTTTAAATGAAATTTAAAAGACTTAACCCCGGCTTCCCAAAGCCCACCACAGTGCGCTGCATAAGCTGGAATGAACTTAAAATTGATGTTTTCATTAGCTGTTATATCGGAAATGGATATATGGTGTTGTTTTAGAAATGCACTAATTTCATTTTTTGCAAGACAATTGACAAATTGTGTGCTGTTGTCAGATACAATTAATTGTGGCTTTCCCCGTCTTGCAATGAATCTACGCAATGCAGCAATGTAAGCTTCTTTTGTCAAACTAGTGACCAAATCAAGATGAAGACATTTGGTTGTGAAACATACAAAGACTACAAGTAAACCTGTGTCATCAAGTAATGGAGATAAGCTTAAAAGTTTATTTTTATTGGATAATGATTTTTTATAATAAAATTGTATTTAGAATTGTGTAATTGTATTTGTAATGTATAATATTCATCAAATGATTGTTTTTGTGACCATTGTAATAGTAAATTGAATGAATTGTTTATTTCCTCTGTGGTGAGGGGTCCAAATAACTTTAGTTTTCCTTTTTTGAAATTATTAGTAAACCGTAATACGTAAGCTAACGATCTTTTTAATTTTAATAATTTAGAAAATCTCTCGAAATTAATTAAGCATTCTTCTGGTTTAACAATGGTGGATGTGGTTGTAATTATTTCTGGAATTTCTGGATTCATATTGGAAAAATTATTAATAGGCCATTTGTTTTCTTCATCCAATAAAAATTTGGTCCGTTCCACCACAGGGATAATGTATGTAATTCTGAGATGTTTACTCCTCGAGTCAACAAGTCAGCAGGATTAAGATTTGTGGGTACGTGACGCCACTCATAATTGATTGAAGTTCTTGGATTTCCACTACGCGATTTTTTACAAATTGTTGGAGTTTACTAGGTTGCGTTTGAAGCCAACCCAAAACGATTGACGAATCGGTCCATAGAATCATTTACTTACAGGTCTGCGAAATGATTTGAGAACTTTTTCAGTTAGACGTGCAGCTACAAGAGCGCCACATAACTCCAAGCGTGGAATTTTAGTGGGCTTTAATGGAGCTACCCTACTTTTTGCACACAATATGTTTACATGAATTTGCCTTCTGGCTACTGATCTTATGTATAGACATGCACCGTATGCGTCTTGGGATGAATCACAAAATGTGTGAATTTCTATCGTACATTCAGGATTGTTCATAACAGTGCAACGCGGAATTTTAATATTTGAAATATGTTTTAATTCTAAAAGAATTTTTTGCCAAATTTGAATGATATTAGTGGGCACTATGTCGTCCTATGATAATTTTAATAACCAAAGTTTTTGCAATAGAATTTTAGCTTGAATGACACATACGCTTAATAATCCTAACGGATCAAATATTTGTCCTATGACGGACAAAATAGACCGTTTGGTTGGGTTCTGTCAGTAACTGGTTTTATGGCAAAATACAAAGTGTCACTATTCGGTGACCACCTGAGACCTAAAATATTTGATAAACCATGGTCACCGAGATTCAATGTTTGTGATGTATTGGATTGAGAAAGTTCTATGTTGGATCTTATTTTTCGCAAATTAAAAAAACCGATTGATTGATTTTTTGTTACTAATGTTCATGTGTATGAATTTAATAGATTTGAATGTATTAAGCCCACTGGTAGGTCCAGAAACGATATATCCAAGTCTGATTTTTTGTAAGATTGAACTGATTGATTGTTCAAGCAAATCCCAGAAAGGGTCTGCGTCGAGTAGAATATCTATGCTCGACGGACAAAGTGTTCTGGATCAAGTAGATCCCAGAAAAGGTCTGCGCCAAGTAGAATGTCTATGCTCGACGGACAAAAATGTTCTGGATCAAGCAGATCCCAGAAAAGGTCTGCGCCGAGTAGAATGTCTATGCTCGACGGACAAGAGTGTTCTGGATCCGCCAATATTATCTGTGTATTTGTGTATATTTTAATCGTAATTTACGAAATAAGGAATCCGTCATAAAAGAGGCTTAACTTCCTGAGTCAAGAAGTGCCCTAACTTCATGGCGGTGGTTGTCCTTATCGTATATGTATATCACTGCAGTCGATAGAAGTACACGCTCTGTCGGTTTGACTGAGAGCGATGTCGTACCTATACGACTGGTGTTTCATTTGATTGCGATGTGTCTGTATGCAACATATACAATGTTGTATGTCTTCGTGAACATTTTGTACAGGGACCGAGTCTGCAATAACGCGCCTGGTGACCAGGGTGTAAGCAGTTTTCGCCTAATTTGAAATCCTTTACTACTTGCATTCTTTCAATGACTGATTGACTTAAAAATTGATTACATCTGTATATCCGATGATTTCCTTTGCACAAGGGGCAAGGATATGTATGTGTTTGTGATCCTAGCTGAGGATATTGTTTTGTATATGTATTTTGTATTGTATAAGTTTTAGTCACTGATGCTAAATCTTTATAGTGTTCGCCAGGCTTGTATCTTGAAGGTCTGGCGGTATTAGTGCCATGAACATTGTTACTCATGACTATGGACTCAAGTAGATCAGCCCTGTTTTATAAAAATGAAGTGAAATTTTCCACTTTAATTGGATTTAAATTGCATTTATGTTCTTCCCATTCCCGTAATGTTCGAGGGTCTAATTTAGTGCTCATTATATAAATTATGAGGGTATCTCAAGAATGAGTGGGCTCACCTAAGCTATCTAAAGCTCTTAAGTTTTTAGTAAAGGTGTCTATTAATTTACGTATGGATTCAAAGGATTCTTTTTTAATTGGTTCTAATGAAAAGAGCTCTTGAATATGATTTTGAATAAGCAAACGTGTGTTGTCATATCTGCCGCACAATAAATCCCAGGCAATTTTATAATTTTAAGAAGAAAATTCTAAAGATCGTATTACTTGAGCAGCGCTCCCCTCCAAGGATGCTCTCAAATAATGGAATTTCTGAGTGTCCGAAATGGAAGAAGAATCGTGAATTAATGAAAGGAATGTGTCGCGAAACTCCAACCAACCCTCACATTGACCGCTAAATTTTGGTATTTGAATTGTGGGTAGTTTAACACTGCACCTCGATGTATGCTTCAAAACCCCATGACTTTGTGGATCTTCGCCAGTGCCATAATTTGAGCTGGCAGAAGAGTGGTTGTCGTTATTGTTATGCACGGACTTATTCATATTTAATATTTCTTGTGCAGTCGCAACGTTTGCATAAAAAAGGTTTTCAAAATCAGTACGCACGGCTGCCTGTACCGCTATGTCCCTCTCATCCACTATAAGGCACTCAATTGAAGTTTGAATTTCCTCGAATTGAGAAAAAAGTGCATCTATTTTGTTTAAACGAACTTGAAGTTCTATAGTTTCGACTGATGTTAAATTATCCAACTTGTCTATATAATTAGTAAAATTTGTCAAACGACCCTTAATTACACCACGTTTCTTAATTAATTCTTTAAGCTCAGTTGCCATTGTATTGGGTAATGGAAGAACAATCTTACAATCTGAATATAATGTATAATTTATGAATAAATGCAATTAATTGTTTCAATAAAATTGGCGGTATATAAATGTCAATGAATTAGGTACTTTAAATTTATAACTCTTAATTGTATTATTGTTCTTTGGTATCAATTTGTCTGTTGTTTATAATTATCATATAATTCAATTTATTATTTTATAAATGTTTCATCTTAAAACTTAAGTAAACCGCTTAAGTGATGATATAATTATTAAATGATAGAAAAAAATGTCATATGTATTGAATCCCTAATTAAAATGTGTCATTAATATTGTATACAATTCAATTCTAAACCTAAGTAAATAAATTATAAATCAAATCTAATAATAATGTATTATATTTATTTCTAATGTATAAATGTGAATATGAACTTGTTTTAGCTTGTATATTCGTTAAACCGTTTCGTCACTCCACCTTCGAATTCATTAGATTTTTATGAAAATTGGTTCACTTGTCTCTCCGTAACGTAATAGCAATATTTAAAAACAAAATAATTGCAGCGGCAAACGTTTCGAAGCTTACGCAGGCGTAGCCGCCGGTTTACACTTGTGTATGATAATCGTAATATGTCGGTACCTATGTAATTAATATTAATTTCCTATCATGTCATAAAAAATACCTAATTCAATGTTTAATTTAATTAGATAATAATTGCACTAATGTATTTGTTTAAAATATAAATCTACTAGCGACCCGCCCCGGCTTCGCACGGGTGCAATGCTGATACAAAATTAAATACACTACAGAAAATGCATGTATTATACATATAAACCTTCCTCTTGAATCACTCTATCTATTGGAAAAAACCACATCAAAATTCGTTGGGTAGTTTTAAATATTTAAGCGCACATAGGGATATAGGGACAGAAAAGTGATAATCAATTTTATAAAACATTGTAGCCTCGCAGCGCACGTTTTATAATGAATGTAGGTAAGATTGAATATGACCGTCGCCGGTCGGCGTTTGCGTTAAATTGTATTATGACGAATAATACGTATTAATATGACAATGTATTAGCTGATCAATGAATATTTCGATGTATATGGACTGTAACGTATGTATTTTTAAAAATCTAAGAGATAAATTGGAATGGACTCACTCATTTGCTCATCTCTCCCTATTTCCAGTTTTTGGCTATGCACTTTGTAATTTGAATTTTCACTTGTCTTTTTTGTATTAGGGCTCGTTCGTTATTGTATCCGGCTCGAAGGACCAGCATGTTGGGGATTGTCTTTACCTTAATTTTTAATACTCTTTTGCACTATGTGTTACATGCGCGCGCGTCCTCACAAAAATGGCCGATAATAGTGATGTGTCGATTAATATCGATGAGATGGTTAGTGATGTGCTTTGACAGTTATATTTATTTTTAAACAGGCTGAGCAAAAGAGGAGAGATGCCATAAAAAAGGGATATGACTCCCTCCAGGAGCTGGTACCAACTTGCCAGCAAATAGATGCATCTGGCTACAAACCAAGCAAAGCAGCTGTAAGTTACATTTTAAAATGTTGATATAGTGAAATATGATGTATAAAGGACAAAGCATGTTTCTATAAGGCTTATGTCTAGTTCCCTTAGGGCATGTACATTAATGAAATTTTCATTAAGGATTTTTTTGCAAAACGCAAAAAATAACACTAACATATAGTATAAATACTATACACAAATATTTACAGAGACTGGTTTTCTTAGATTTTTATTTTTATTGTATTTTGCTTGCTGCTCATAGAAGTATGGATAGTAAGCCTATAATAATAATGTTCCTTATAACTAATGAAAGTATTGATTTATACTAACAGAAAGAAATTGCCAAATAGAATTGAATATCAGGAAAAATATTATACTTCCAATAGTACATAGTTTTCCTTAGTTAAGAATAATCTATAAATAATATGTTCATTAAGGTTTGGCAAGTTGCCATTAGTACTGCTATTCAAAATCTGCCTTCAAAGTTCAATGTATTTTTTATAGACACAGAACAAATTTACCAGTGCTACTAAATATTAATTATGGTGTTATATTTATTTTTATGTTTGCGTATAGGCAAACTGGCAGACAGGTCCCACTTAATGGCAAGTGGCTACTGTCACCCATGGACATCTGCAACACTAAGGGAGTGGTCGCATTACCTGCCTCGTTAAGATTTTAAAAATCTGTTTACACCCTTTTTGAAGAGCCCATATTGTATTAAAAATCTGTTTACGCCCTTTTTGAAGAGCCCATATTGTATTAAAAATCTGTTTACGCCCTTTTTGAAGAGCCCAAATTGTATTAAAAATCTGTTTACGCCCTTTTTGAAAAGCCCATATTGTATTAACAAACCTGTTTACGCCCTTTTTGAAGAGCGCATATTGTATTAAAAATCTGTTTACGCCCGTTTTGAAGAGTCCATATTGTATTAAAATCTGTTTACGCCCTTTTTGAAGATCCCATATTGTATTAAAAATCTGTTTACGCCCTTTTTGAAAAGCCCATATTGTATTAACAAATCTGTTTACGCCCTTTCTTGAAGGGCAAATATTGTAGTGATCTGGGAAAATTGCGGAAGGGAGCTCATTTCACAGCTTGCTCATATATGAAATAAAAGAGTGAGTGCCACATACAGTGGATAACTTCCAGGTGTCGAAATAGTGTTTAAATTTATGTTAGTAAAATCTTTTATATCTTAACTTTTTAAGCCTTTTTATATTCTAATAACATTAAAAAATGTTATAATACAATTTTTACAAGTTATCGTTAATGTAATGTGTTACCTTCAGGTACTTCAAAAGTCAATAGATTATATTCAGTACTTGCTGCAACAACGTCGTCGGCAAGAAGAGGAGAGGAATGCCCTCCGCAAGGACGTCGTGGCACTCCGTATTATGCAGGCAAATTATGAACAAATCGTTAAGGCACAGCATTCTATACCTGGTCTTAATGAACAGAGGCTAACTGATCAGGACAAATTCCAAGTTGTAAGTACCTATTTTTTATTCTCACTGTTTGATACTTACAGAAGATTTTCAGTTTTGTGGAAAAGATACAATTCGATAGTTGACAGTATGAAAAATATAGGCTGATTTTAATATATATCGTAGATTACGATTAAAATATGTCAAAAATAAATTGTTTTAACTAAAATATTAATTGATATTTTTGAGAGATAACATTGTTATATTGCCATTAGCCACGTGACAGTGAACGCCGATCAAAGCGCGTGACGTCATATTGTGCAAAACACAAGAAGTTATCAATGACTTCTCAGATAACACTTCAATGAAACAGATGTTTGTTTTGCACACTGTGACGTCATGCCGGACGCCATGACAGCTTGGCGCGTTTTTGTGACAAAATGTGAAAATACTTATAAAATTGCTAAATTAAATATGTTAATGTTGTTTTTTTGCTGATATATTAATATTTTGGCTAAAATAGACCATAAGGCTCAAAATAAACCTGTTTCTCAAAAATTGTCAACTACCGAATTCTGTTCTGAAAAATTGAAGTTTCTGTGAGGTACGGATTAGATGATTATACAAGACAAGCTCTACTAATCGAATATCTAATTCATAAATAAAAAATTTAGTATGTTCTTTGTTGATAATGTAATCCAAAGGAAATGTTGAACAATGGAATTCTTCTGGAAACTCGAAACATAATATATTTCATTAAATAATTCACATTTTCCATAAAGACGTAGATCTTTATTTTAAAAAATACCATTATCTTACAACTATTGATCTTTATTAACCAATATTACATGTACCTGAATATTAACGTTTTTTAAATTTATTATTCAAACTAGATGCCTTCATATAGAAATCTTATTTAGATAGATGTGATAATAAAAGTGAAGACATTATATTGCAAGTTGTGTTCACCTGTAATTAGTTTTTACATTGCATTGTAAACCTTAGTCATAAGTCTAGTAACTGATTAAATGTAAAAAAACTGTTCGTGATCATTATAATAAATAAATATTATTTCAGTTTCAGGGTATAATGGACAAATTATTTGATTCATTTGAATCGGTGCCAACAAACAACTTTGCAGAATTTTCAGCAGGAGTGTTCAATTGGCTAGAGGAGTATTGCAAGCCTCAGTCTCTTAGGACTATGGTACATGGAGTCCTGCGCGAACAAAATTACACGCCATAATTTACCGTATCCATAATTTAAATTACGGCTAACAAAAACCTAGACAACAATTAAAAATTAGATTAATTTTTAACAATTTTTAGTGAAATTATTTGATACAAAATATAGGTTTTAATATAAGAGTATAACGAAAATTCATTACCTTATTTAAGTTTAAATTTAATGTACTTCAGCTTTGAGTGCGCCTGTTTGACGATAGGGTTGCCAACGGTTCTATTATATACATGAATTTCTCAAATGGGTTTTCAGGACCAACTCCTTAACTATGCTAATAAATAGCAGGAAATATGAGAGGAGTCTCGAGGCCGATTTTGACGAAAATTAAAGGGGTATTAATTTTTTATAAAGTCAATTATCCCTGTCAGAAATCGTACCGCCTAGTTAAAAAAAAAAACAAATTTTATTATTATACCAAATCATAGCGCAGCTTATAAGGATCCATTTTTGTAAACGAATGTCAAACGGTAAATCAAGTGAAAGGGTTGTTTTTAAACAAAAACATTCTTCATACATTAATTAAACATCAAATTGCGCTGGTCGTATGACTGCACCACATTTGAACTCAATCAATGTTTACCCATGGATTTGATTGATTGGGGTAAAATAGTGTGCGTTTCGTATATTAACTTGCCTATTAAAAATAAAATAATTTTCATCATTTCCTTATTAAATATAATGATTTTTTATTTAAGGTTTGATTAATGTATGGAAAATATAACATTTCGTTTAAAAAAATACTCTTTCCTTTAGTTAGCCGTTTGCTATTACTTCACTAAAAATTATCCTTACAGGCTGCTCTATGATTTGGTATAATAATACAAGATGTGGTTGTTTTAAAACCAGCCAATTTGATACCTCACAAGGCTAATTTGATTTTTCAAAAATCGTATCACTTAACTTTTCATCAAAATCGGCCTTGAGACTTCTTTGAGTGTTTTTCGCTATCTAGTTATTTACTTAGTAGTTTAAGATTTTGCCCTGAAGGCCCACCTGTAAAATTCACCTGTGCAATAGATAGATTCCAACGCCATTCGAAATCTGCTAGTTTGTTCAAGGTATCAAATGAACGGACAAGCACATCTTTCCCGTTTTATTTGAAACCTATACCACTACAAAAAAGTAAATAATATGAATATGTGTTATAATGGAAATATATTCATTATAAAAGACACTATCATTATAAATAAATTTTTGCACATAAAAAGGTGTAACTTTAAAAATATTATAAATAAATTTAGAAAGTGGCACGCTGTTTCGAAACATCGTGATGTCTGCAACCGCATTCAACTTTCAAATTGTAACTTTTGAAACAATTGCTAACTTCATGGAATGAATATGTAGAATATTGTAAATGTATCTGTAAATTGAGTAAGAAGTATATTTATACTAGATAAATACAAAATATAATTGTTTCTGTTGGCTATTTTAAATATTTACTTCATATTGTTGAAAATATCCTTTAAATATTAAATGAGCAATTACCAGCATGATAGTAACTAAAAAAAACTTTTATTTTTCAAAAGTTACGGGCTACGGAATTCTCTATATTTTTTATTAGTATGTAATAAATAACCTGGGGTATTATGTTTTCTAAGAAAATTATAAGATGTTATTTTGAAAATACTTAAAATATGTGATTGTCTTATGAAGTGCCTTCATTGAAGATTTTGTATTGTTTACAAAATGAAATAAAAACATATCTTGGGTATTATGTATCTTTCATTATTACGCCTCAGTTGTTTAAGTTTCATAATAGTATAAGGCTAAGCCTTTGGCGCCGTGAATTTTGATGCCATAAAGAATGGAAGTGGCAGTGGGCCGGTCACGTTTGTCGCAGGACAGACGGCCGATGGAACAAACGAGTCCTGGAGTGGAGACCAGGTCTCGGTAAACGAAGCGTAGGACGCCCACCAGCCCGATGGACTGACAACCTGCGCAAGATCGCTACCAGGGGCTGGATGAGGAAGACGGAGATCGGGATATGAGGCTCGTACCTGGGGAGGCCTAAGTCCAGCAGTGGACTGAAATTGGCTGAAGAAGAAGAAGGAATGGAAATTTGCGGCTTATGAAAAGTAATTAGTTTTCATATCTGGGCTCTAAAGACTATGTACCAATTTTGTTACTATCGGCATCATCATCAGACCACGCCAGACTCATTGTTCGTTCATATTATCTGTATAATGTTGCGTGATTCGTGACTGCATAAAATCCATAATATTGCCTAGCTGCACTTAATTAAAAGTTGCAACTTATACGATAGACTATAATTGGCGTGGTAGCTAGCAGCTAGTGGTTAGCGCACTCTCGTCCTAAACTTAAGAGCGTGAGTTTGAAACCAGACTGCAAAGCATGAATCACTTATGGCCGGTTCCTATATCTCACCGACCGTTAATTTCTCTTACTATCGGTAATATTTTAACATTAGTTCCATACAAGTAAAAACCGATGGTCAGGCAAATGAATGAATAGTAAGACATTGAAACCGGCCATTAGGCAGTTTTCTAACCCAATATGCATGTTATTACAATCACCACGGTGAACGAAAACGTCTTGATAAAATCTGCACATCGAGATATTCGAAGTATAGAACCCGCCAATCCGCCTTGGAAAGGCGTGACGAATATATACTGTCCGTTGCCTATAAATGGGAGGCCCCAGTCCAGGTGTGGGAAATTTCTGGGCTGTTATTATATACCTATCTTAGACATTACACCTAATGTCAAGTGTAAACATGTTAAGTGAGAACCCTTCTTAGTTTTAAAATGTCCCCTAAGTTAGATGCTCGGCATCAATTCATCTCTTAAAGGCCAGAGCAAGGTGGCTGCCACAAATTGGACGAGCAAGTTGCCAGGCTCATCACGCCTCTATACAAGCTACACTACACATATAGGATTATTAAATTACAATAGGCTGAACAGAATGAAAATCGCTAGTTCACATGCTTAATAGTAGAAATGGGTGCCTTCACCATCGGCGGCAGGGTCTTATATCCAAAAAAACACTCATCATGTTAAGAAAAGGATCACACCAAACGATACCCAAACTGTTAGAACCAGGTAATGTTTTCCCGCTCAATATATAAAATTATCTTGAATTTTCAAATATCGTTTTTTTGTTTAAAACTTACTTTTAGACCAATAGTTTATTTTCTTTCATCTGACCCCAATCATTTGGAGACGGCACAAAGTTTCTTTCCATACAATATATATACAATTACATTAATTAATATACAATTCAGGTATACATTCTCTGTTACTCAACAATAATTCATCATGACATTCTTCACACTATCCACCATCTCTTTTTTGATCTAATTTTACATTGTAACAGTAATGTTAAATACAGTAATGGTAGTCTAACTTTCTTTTCGTCCCGTCTTTCATAGTATTAGTACCTATTCTTCTTCTCAATTTTTCAATCACGGGTGCAACTTTCAAAGATTCTCGTATGTACTCATTTCTCCTGTACGTTTCAACGTACGGCGTTTTGACGATGCGGCCTACTTTAGGCTACTTTAATATTACTATAAATAATGCTCACAAATGTTTATGTGATCGAGTTGCTATTACATCGCTACAAGTCGCTACTGAGTTGTTATCACATCGATGATTTGCTATTACATCACTATTAGTTGTTACAAACAACCAAGAGTTGTTATCAACTAAGTTGAACCCAGCAGTCAGCGTCTAGGCTCAAGTACGACGAGAATAAATCCCTGTAAGAACCAAGGTGTATTTTCGTCGCCCTACTTACCTACCACAAGGAAGCACCAGCACTCCACCAAATTCTTATTGCCAGCATCAAACACTACAAAGAGATCGTTCTTAATAAACTCCTTCCATAGTAGTGGAAACAAATAAGATTTTATATTGAATTTTGACGGAATGACTCTAATTCCCTGGCAGCGTGGCAAGCCTTTGGTGTGGGATGCGACTTGCGTAGACACGTTGGCCGCATCCCATTACCAAACACTTCTAGATCGGCCGGTTCGGCGGCGGAAACAGCGGAATCACTGAAGCGACGGAAATATGCAACCCTCAGTGAGAGTTATATGTTTGTGCCGTTTGCTGTCGAGACGCTTGGAGCGTGGGGTCCTGAGGCCATGAGCCTCTATCAAAATTTATCAAAACGACTCATCGACTCTTCAGGTGATCAGAGGGCTGGTGCCTACCTCGGCCAACGGATCAGTATGGCGATCCAGCGAGGAAACGTAGCCAGCCTTCTGGGCACCTTACCCATAGAAGACGGTGATCTGGGCTCAGTATTCTACTTATAGTCTTGAGGGACTATGGGTAGAATACAATACAAATAAGTTAAGTTTTCTTACATTGTATTCAATAGTATGTAATTTAATTTATGAAAAAAAAAAATTTATAGTAAGTATACACTTTGAAAACTTAAAGAAAAACAAGAAGATTGTATTACTAAAAATTTATTTGTATACAGACGGGTTCATCGTCGATAATTAATTATTTCATTTTGCCTTAATTATTTCATATTTACCAGATCACCCAAGAAATATTGAAAGAAAAATAAAAGAGGATAAAAATAAATTGCCTACATCATTACTTCACTACCTTCGTTTCCTTTTGCGTGAAACTGAATAAAATAAATATAAATTTACCATAAGCATTCATATTTTGCTTATGGATATTATGAATATTGATTATTTTATGATAATCTACATATATGTGTAGTCATATATTTATTATATCTATAATATTATAAAATTCTAATAATGCCGTGTCTGTACAGGCAGGTACATTTAAGCTATTTAAAAAAAGCAACTGGAATAGACTATATATACGATGCATGTTTTTTTTAATTCTTGTCTTTGCGTTTGTTCGGAATTCCCGTAAAAATCTCTGGGCCGATTTCAATGCGATTTTCGCTTATCTACAAAAATGCTTAGACTTAAAATCTGCTCTACTTTTTATGCTGGGAACCCGCAGTAATATTTCTGGGAAGTGATGTAATTTATTTAAAACATTAAACTACTAAAAATAAAACTATTCTAAAAATAAAATTAACTTAAAAACTTCTGAGAATTATTTAAAACGGCCAGACTTGAGACAAATTTCGAGTTCCAATTTTTCACTGATGAAGAGCAAATATATTATGTAGGCAATTAATAAAGTGTGATTTTCCCGGTTCTCCCTCGGAAATTTTCCCGGGAGTGGTTTGTAGTTGTTCGGGTGCATAAAAATTATCTTAATCCGACACAGTTTCCACTAAAACGATAGCTTACATTCTTTTTTAAATGTTGCGGTGCTTCGTGTTCCAGGGAATACCGCGAGAATTTCAAGTCAAGCGTGGACGAAGTCGCGGGCATATCCCAGTATTACATATTATTATGAAAGTGAGTTTTGTAATCTTATTCGTTACTTATTCAGGTGTGTTAATATTTTCCTTAGTTTAGGAGATTGCCAGGAAGAGATCGCTTCAAGCGATAAGGCCGGCCTTTGTTCAAGTATTATTGTACGTACCTAATTTTTAAGAACGTAGTTTTATTTTTTGGTGAACAATAAAGTGTTTTCATTCATTCACAGTATAAGAAGTGAACCATTTCTTAGAACATTCAATTTTCCATACCTAACACTTCTACCCCAAAAATATGGATTAGAGTCTTCGATATACGCATGCTAATTTGACGCAAGAGGTGCCAATTAAACAGACTATTATTGATGGCCGATTCGTATATGTAATTATTCATTCAATTACCATACTTTCGGTTAAATTTTTAAATTACTTGTATGGAGCTTATGTCATATTTTAAATAACACGGGACAGTATTCGAAATTTACTCGAACGAAACCGCAGTAGACGCTCAAGTTAAGAACGATTAACTTTCTTATTTTTAGGCCTGAACCAATTTTATATTTTTTGTTAAGATATATAACTAGTAGATTCAGTCTTTTTATAATAATTTTGAAACAACCGAACTGCGGACCTCATATAAACAATTTTCCCTTTGACCCGACGAAATTAAAGGCCAGTTTCTGGTCTTTAATTAAAGCTTGTTATCCTATACCCGTTCACTTTCGGTTGGTTGGGAGAGCAAGGTGACGTCACCCATGGGGTAACTTTCAGTCCTTCTCGCGCAGGCTACATTTTTGGCACGTTCCCTGGGCGTGCCACAGCAGAGCCGTTTCAGGACACACGCGTAGCACATCAGGAGGGAGAACATGAGGAGCAGGCCGACCACGACAGTCACCACGAGGAGTATCCGGAGTTCCCCGTTGGCGTCGACTGTGCTCGAGCTTCGGCCCATCTTTGACTGTCAGTTTGGCTTCATCTGTAATACAACCAAATATTTATATTTTTATATAGCCGCAGTAAATGTCAAATAATTTAAAATAGACGCCGTTTAACTATTAAACTTCGCCGTAGTTATCTAAGTAGATATTGATAAAATAGTCCATAATATGTAATCTATCTACATAAATAAAAATGAATCGTAGAAATGTATGTATGTGCATAACTTGAGAACCACTGCCGATTTTGATAAAATTATTTGTGTGCTTAAGTGGAACCCCGAATTATTTAGATCCAGAATTGGAATCAGTAGGTGATGCTGAAATCGGGTTGTAGGATCCTTCTAGTGTCCTGAACCGATTTAGTGATTTTTGTGTGTGCCCGATACCGATTTAGTGATTGGGTGCCCGGATAGTTTAGGCTCGCAATTCAAACCAGTAGGTGGCGGTGGTATCGGGTCATAGCTTTTTATTTTATTCAGGACAGGACAAAGTTTGCTGGGATCTCTAGTACAATTATAAAATATGAATATTTTTAAACTCGTAGACTGATTTATTACTATGAATTTAAAATTTACAAAAATTACTTTTTTTTCAGAAATGTTTATATTTCATGTTAGAGGTGTGCTCGATTACATAGCTAGGTAGATTTTAACCCGGCAAGCTTATATGGTAGAGAAGTTTTAGCTCACCATGAAAAAATGGAATGTACGAGAATATACGATAATTTACCATCTTCAATATGGTACTTACACATTCTAATAACATAAAAACATTGTTTCAAGTGAACTCTACAATATAAAAATAAAATAAATAAGTATACTTAGTACTTTATCACATAGTTCATTCTGTAGCTTTCATAAAGCTGTTTAATCGGACGTATCCAGTAACACAGAAAAGGAAAAATAAAGGCATTACAACAGTGCCAAAGAAATATTGCGTAAGGAAAATAAACTGCCTTCTTTGAACGTGGACAGTTTTTTATGATAAAGTGCCTTGAAATCAGATTATAGTATATTTCATGAGTAGACAAAATGTTGCTGAATAAATAATACAAGTTTTAACATGAATAAAACGGAACTACAAAAAGAAAAATGTGCGCGTAACGGTACACCAGCCAAACCAAATTTAAAGAAAACAACCCAAATATTCGAAGAACTTTTTAGCTACCTACTTTAAGTTACCAGGGAAAATGATAGCTTCCTTATGAATATAAAGTTTAGTTTAAAGCGAAAGAATTTATAAAAAGGTCACCTAGAGAGGGCTTTTTACTTACGTGACTATTACGTATTATAAATTAATCCCTGTCAAAAAAATTGATCTCAATATCCTTAGAAAAACGAGATTGAAATTATGAGATTGAGATTATGAAATTCAATTGAAAATATCATAGAATTTTGTCAATATTTTTATTTTTATTGATGTCAGTATGTTTCAAACAGTACATTTGGTAGAGACCCAGATAAGTACTTTTTTTCTAAAGAAACCACATGAACGTAAACATTATTATAAAAGGAACCAAAACCTGATGTAGTTTCTTGTTGCAAATTGGTCGGTAGGTAACAATTAAACTGTAGGCTCATCCCGAATGTTGGTCACGAACTCAGTAGGCTGATATTGGGGCACTGAGGGCGCCTCAATGTGTAGATAATGGAATAATTTACCGAATTCTGAAATAGCACGCCTTTGTTATGTGTATAGTAGTGTGAAGCAATCCGTCAATCATTCCACTGTGCGCAGATTCCATCGAACTACGATCAAAAATCAGTACAACTATCTGTTTATATTTCGGTCGATAAATATTTTTGATTCTGCGAAAGCTACAATAGTTATTGTAGGTCTTTGGATTAGTAAGATTAATAAGAAATTATCGTGACTTTCACTTTATTTGCCGATGGATATTTTAGGATTCTGCACACGCCTCCACGCCACGTGTTTAAAAGAATAAGTTTAAAATTATGCTTTAAAGACAACTATAAAAATCAAGCTGTAATAACAAACCTAAAAGTAGAAAATAATTTAAATTAAGTAATTTTTTATTTTTCCCTGCAGTGATTAAAATAAATCATTAATTCAATATATTTAAATAATTTTTAATAAGTTTAAAATAAGGGTTAAGAAACTAGCAATGTCTTATTTTTTTCTAAAATATGTGGAGTTTTTTATTATAATGATTTTTAATAACCCGACTTTTATAAATTTTAGTAACGTTTCAAAAACAATCCTACCATCTTTTTTATGTACCATGTTTTATGGAATAAATGATTATTTGATTTGATTTGACACATTATATCACATTTAATTAAATTAGTTTCAGCATCTCAGGCAAAATATGCAAATGTGTCTCGCGGAAACAATATGATTAATAAAAATGTATCTTGTATTCATTTTCGTTATTGCAAGCACATATTCACTGACTTTAAATTTTCATTTTATAATAAATTAGCTTACTCGTGCCCACTTCGCTGGGCATCAATAAAAATACACATGCACTCATGCACCCGCGCACACATGCACGCACGCACGCACAGTGCGTGTTAATCAAGGTTTGTTACCTTTAATTAATTTATAAACGCAGAAAGCACACGCAGTGCCTCGTACGAGGATATGCGCATTTCTTGCGTGGAACATTATTGCTTTAACATATTTGACGCGCGTTCCCGTGCGCACTTCGCTGGGCGTAAAACATTTTTACTTTCTTGATTTATTAATCACAATGAAATTAGCCTACGTTACTCAGGAATAATGTAGCTTTCTACTGGTGAAAGATTTTTCAAAATCGGACTAGTAGAGCTGAGATTACCTCGACCATCCAAACTCACAAACTTACCTCTATAAAATATTAGTATAGATTTAGTGGGTTGCCCGGAAATGGTACCCTTAAGCGATAAGGTCGCTTTTTGTTCTACATATACTGTATCTAGTTTGTAAAAATCTATTTCCTGATTGATGAAATTACTATAGTGTTTTCATTCATTCATACTACAAACAAAATTCCATGAAATCAGTATAACAGATAAACTGTGCAGGACCGTCTACCAGTCTGCTAAACTCCTGTAATAACCAAAAAAAAATACCAAATCAGAATTATTTTCAAATATGGATAGAAAGTAATATTTGTTACTAAAGCATTTGTTATTCTTAAGAGTATGTTAGCAATAAGCCTCGGTTTTATTAATCTTAAGAACATACAAAGGAAATATATCTTTTGGCGGTTCTATAAAATATATTTACGTGGTTAAATGGATTCGTAATGTCCGTGATAATGGACTAGGAAAAATGTATTTTCCTGTTTTTGACACAAATAATGGTCACGTTTTTAAGGTAGAAATGAAATATAAGATTATGGTGGATAAAAGCTTTGAAAGCTATATAGTAATTTTACCCATCTATTTTTGTAGTTTATTTTTTGTTTTGTTTTGTATAATGTGTTTTTTTTAATGATCGATAGTAAATTTAATTTAATAAAGTGAGATTTTTCTATCCCAGGAATTCCTCGGAAATTTACCCGGGAGCGGTTAATCGTTGTTTGGGTGCTAAAAAATAGCTTTCACACAGTTTTCACTAAAACGATAGCTCCCGTACTCTGTGTCCCGGAAATTTCGAGTCAAGCGTGGACGAAGTCGCGAGTCGCGAGCATATTCTAGAAATATTATAAGATTTTAAAAACGCCGTGTTTGTTTATTGAAGCATTAAAACAAAACAAACGGATTACACTTTACAAACAAGGGGGAACATGATGCATTTTTTCACATTTCTTATCTGTTTGTCGATTGCTTTTTTCGGGATTCACGTTAAATAAAACTACTAGGCCGATTTCAATGGGGTTTTCTTTTCGACTTAAAATCTGGGCTAATTTTTATTTTGGGAATCCTGCGGGTTTTTTCTAGAATGATTATTAAATTAAAAAAACGCATTCCAATATTATTTTTTAATAAATCGATTTTATTTTATAAAATGTGTGTGATTTTTTATCCCGGGAGTCCCGTAGGAAATTTCCCGGAAGCGTCACAATTCACTAAACCGATATCTTACATTCTTTTTTAAATGCTGCGGTACTTTATATCCCAGGAAACCCGCAGGAAAGTCTTGGACATATCCTAGTAATGTAATAAGAAAGGAGACTCTGGACTTCGTTTAGCTTTTTACTAGGATGATAACAATGCAACGTATTGTATTTAAAAAAAGATGTACAATATGACATACAATGTAACTAGTAGATTCGTGCCAGTAAACCGCAATGTATCGTGATCAAATTGAAGTTATTTTCAAAATAGGCCTGACAAAAAGTACTTTAAATAAACGTGTATGCATGAAGAGGTTAACGAAAGTATAAGCAACAAAAATTGATTGTCAGGATCGTACCCTGTCTCATCGGGCATCTTCTCTGCCTAACTAAATAGGAGACAGGCGTGACAATATGTATATATTTGAAAAACAAACGAAAATTAGATCAAATTTTCAGCATATGGGTATGATGAGTTGACAGACAATAACACCATATGCGAAGTTTGAATGAACTAATTTCCGAACTATTGATGAGTTTCATTTCAGTTCTGTACTTCGGGATTGATTGACAGTTCAGTTACTGTACGGCAATTCAAAGTGCACTTTGTTAAACATAAGATTTCAAGCTTTTAATTAATAATTTATTTATTTATTAAATAAAAAAGAAAAGTACAATAAAAGACAAAAACTTGATCAAAAATAAATGGGGGCTTCAACACCTAAAACTAGGTAAAAACCTGTATTAATTAGATGAAAATTGTTTAACTAGATTGATTATTATATTTATATTTTTTGTAAAGAGAACTATTAAAAGCTATTCATGTCTATACTACTACTAAGCTACTAATGTTTATTTTTTACAAGCGTTTATTTAGCTTGCAATGGATGTACCTACATATGTATGTAAGTTCGGGTGGCATATTGCAAGTTAAATTTGATCAACTTGCCGGTTTCCGATTGAGCTGAAATTTTGCACGCATCTATGTATCGCGTGACAATGCAATAATACTACGGTACCATGGAGCTGACCTGGTGATGGAATCGGAAGGTGGCCACAGGAATTCCTGTGCTAAAAAAGATAGACCCGTCGTGTTTGGGCTCGTTTTACTTGTCTTGGTCAGCACTTTGCTGCTATATGATACCCAGGATCTCAAAACTTATATTTAAAAACCTTTTAAAAAATAAATTATTATTGCAGGACTTCAGCCGACAGGCAGACGGCTCAACTGATGGAAAGCGGTTACCATCATCTATGGAAATTTATAACACCAAAGAAGCAACCCTAGGCTTGTTTATATGTAAATCCACCCGTGGATTCATAAGATTCGTACCCTACACGGTCCAAGCGTTTCGACAGAAAACGGCACAAGCAAGAAACTTTCAGTGAAGGTTGAATATTTACGCCGTTTTATTGATTCAGCTGTTTCCGCCGACGGACCTGATTTTTTAAATCGTATGTTCTTTTGATACACATATTTCTGTGAGATTGAATGGCGCCGGTACATTTTCCGATAAAACGTTTCGGACATGTCTTGTATAAACATGCACTTGTTTTAATTGGAACGAGCTCGAATATTTGTTTGGACTTTTGAACTAGAGATTCTATTAAAAGTCGGAATTCAATTAATACAGCTAACAAATAGTTGCAAATTACTTTGAAAGTTTATTCGACTCCATTGTATTCTAATTGGATGTCGTTTGAAGGAAATTAGACATAAAAGATTATTATGTGAATGAATATAAGATTATTGTTGTTGTAACTTTTTATTTACTGTATTAGATATTGAAAACTTAGTGAAGCGAAATTTATCCTATTAAAAGTTAAACGCACTCTTAAGATTATATATTATATTTATGCAATTATATACATTATTACTATGATTATTATTTATTTCTATATATCAAAATATGTATATTTTGTCTTATACTTGCCATTATGTCTATTATACTTGCCATTTTAAATTTTTTAAATACTTTTTTATTATTGTTATATTGCAAAACCCACGTGTTACATATTTTTTCTCTAATCCATTCTAAGGTTGTCTGGAAGAAATTGTTTTCGTGCTTGATAAGACCGCCTATTGTCTATGTAATAAAGTATATTCTATTCTAAGATTAACTAATTATTAATAATAACTGATTAATGTATCATCGCGTTAGTTTATCCAAATGAGTAATATGTTGAATAAAAATGATAAAAATATTCGTAGCCTAGAAAACTAATCAGGGCCCCAAAGCCGCTATTACAGTGGTGTTAGAATAATTCCTCACTGGCTTGATACGAACCGTTAATGATTAGTTTTCTACAAGAAAGCAACCATTGTGATGGCATTATGACGCTAGTGAAAGACCATGCCAACACGTTCGTAATAGTAAACTCAGGGTCCTGATGGTTTAATAATGTTAATAAGGGTTGATTGTTATCTCCTAATATGTTAGCGATTAACATAATCTGTTTGTTGAAAACTTCCTAACCTCGCCAGATGTTTTGGCAGTTTGTTTATGTGTAAAGTTTATAACTTATGTTTGTTTATTATTATTGTTACTACATTTCCATAATATTCATTCCGGTGTAAATAAAACTGGTCAAGTGCTTGATAGTCCAAACAATAAATATTTTCATAGTTGACAAAATTACCTGTTTTTTTATTTGGCTACGGAACCATAAAAATATATAATCAAAAATATCCCATATTACTTCAAAAACTTATTAACGAATATTTTCGTTGAAAATATTTTTGGAGGTCTAGGTACAATGTTCTTTTTAAGAGTTTTCTATATCATAGTTCAACGTTAAAAAGCATTAAATAACGGTTTTTTTGTACCTTTCTCCGTACAGGAACGGAGAAAGAAAACAACTTGCTGCGGCCTGGCGGCCTGTCGTAAGAGGCGACAAAACAACCGCCAGCTAGTTGATATGGATTAATTTTCCCTTATGGATGGCTACCATCCCTGGTCTAGAGTATGCCGCCATAACAACTTTGAGTTGTTTCCCGGCATCAGTGGACAGATTCCAGTTTCTCCTTCAAGGCCGGCAGCAATTTGCTGCCCCTCTGGTATTACTAATGTCCACTTTCCATCACAGGCCTGCTGTGCTTCAGCAATATAAAAAAAATGTATAAAATAAATAGGTTATAGTTTCCGCTATCTAGGTAAATAATTCAACCTAAGCAAAGATTGGGTAAAATGTAATTAAACAGATTTAAATATCTGCAGTTAATAGGTGAAGCGAAATCGAAATGCCTAGCTGCCTCTATCAGAAGTACCATGAGTTCACAAGATACTCAGTTGCTAAAGATGTGAAACAAAAATCGAAATTTGTGCTGGGATACATATTAGAAGTGAAACTTCAACGGACAAGTTGAAAAACGAATCGCAACGGACAAGTGGAAAATGAATCGTAACGGTCAAGTGGAAAAACGAATCGCAACGGACAAGTGGAATGTCTTCAAATAGCAAGTGACAAAATGAAACAAAATTTTAACTTGAATTGTTACGGGCAGATTTTTAATGTACTTGTCCAATTTGAAAACCTGCCTTCATGTTCCAGAATGCTTCAATACCTTTGTATAAATTTTTGAATTATTCAATTCGGACATTCCATTCGAAAGATATACGAGTTTAAAAATGTAATATTAGAATACGCGGCCGTGACACTTTATCGTGACAGGAAAATCGTAAGACCCGTCTATATAGAAGTTTTCCTTCAAAAAGTAATATTTAAATGAAAAGCTACTTTATTTTATTTAGTGTTGACAAAATATTTAAATGTGATAAAATAACATCCCTTTAAGGACAAAGCAAAGTTACTCGAAATAAGTTTACTCGATTGTTTGCGTAACTTTATTGGAACAACTTCACAATCAAAGTACACTAATGCGATAACAAAACTGTGCGACGAGAAGGTGTTTTTGCCGTCTTGAATACCATTATTTCATTAGCTATGAACCTGTACTTTCTTATAAGCGAGGAGAAATTAGTTTTAAAATATTCATTCTAAAGAAATTTTGCTAAAATAATTTCATTAAAATACTTAACCAAATTTCGTCCATCCTAAATACTTTCCCCTTCTGAAACATTCTTTTAAGAATAATTGTATCTGTCTTTCTGTTAAGATGGGGGATCTTGTACCATTTAAGTGATTGGACTGTCAGTGTTGCCACTTCAAATTATGCTCTTAAGTAGAAAATTATTTCATTCCTACCTAAAATATGCGTCCACGCTTGACTTCAAATTCCCGCGGGGTAACTGGGACACAAAGTGCCGCAGCTATCGTTTAAATGGAAACTGTGTCGTGTGAGCTAATTTTTATGCACCTTAACAACTTCAAACCACTCTAGGGAAAATTCCGGCGGGATCCGGGATAAACAATATTATACATTTTATTTATAAAAATTTCTACCATCAGTGAAAAAAATCATATTGGAATTCGATTTTTCTTTAATATGCCCATTGCTTAATCATTCCCAGAAAAATTCCTGCTTGAATCCCAGGATAAAAAGTAGTGTTGATTTTAAGTCTAAGAATTTTCTATCAATCATCGAAATCAGGATCGAAATCGGCCCAGTAGTTTTTACGTGAATCCCGAACAAATAGACAATAATTTTAAAAAAATTACACCGTTTTCTCCATCGTTGATATAGTGTAATTTAGTTGTTTTTTAAATAGCTTTAAAGTACAGACATGTTATTTTTAGAATTTTATAATACACTAGCTGTCCCGGCAGATGTTCTCTTGCCTTTAAAAAATAGAAATCTAGAACCTGTTTCCAGCGTCATCTACCGGGACCAACTGTTAATCTAAACTATTCTTAAATTGAACAAACAAAAAATTTCATCACAATCAGGCCCAGCATTTAGGAGGCGTATCGCGGCGCCACCTACTGTGTCCAATCGTTTATTTAAACCATTCCGAGACAAATGTCAACACATACAACAACAAAAAGAAGATCTAAATTGGAACCCGATTGCAGCTCCATCTACCTGGTTGAAATTAAAATCTAAATCATCCCAGTAGAAAATTATAAAAATACTAATATACTAATATCGCTATTAAAAAATAGGGGTTGATCGTAGAGGGTTGAAAATGTAGGTTTGTATGTATTTTTAAATTGTGTATCATAAAAAAATAATCATGAAAAAAATCTCAAAAATTTAAAAAATATATTTAGGGGTGGACTACCCTTAATATTTAGGGGGATGAAAAATAGATGTTGGCCGATTCTCAAACCTACCCAATATGCATACAAAATTTCGTGAGAATCGGTCAAGCCGTTTCGGAGGAGTTTGTTAACTAACACTGTGACACGAGAATTTTATATATAAGATTATTTATTAAAAATAGTTCTTCCCGTTTGTAATTATTGAATTATCTCAGTACCTATTAGGTATATTTTTGCATGAAAATCAACGTAGTTGCTCAATGTGCCCGATAGATGTTAATAGACACTTTCAGAGGCGCCTTGTACAAAGTGCTCTGATAATTGCATTTGCCGGCTGCCTGGGGACGTCGCCGCAATGCCGCAGGGTGCTCGTACCGATGTCTGAACATTTCAACAACCATAGACCACAAACGACGACGAAGCAGTTATTACGCATGATATTAGGTTTCTTTACATTTGTATTAGTTCAGGGTGCATTATAGAAATAAATATAATATTACAAAAATTACAATTGTTGTTTGATACAAAGAAACATAGAATGATAGAACCATAAAGAAATAAAATACGATATTTTTCACCTAAGAGCAAGTCTGACATTATTACAGCCTCCGGTAAATATTGTAGGTAACTTATATTTACGAGTTACATAAATATAAGTATATAGATTTACGAGGGTGAATCAAAAATTCTTAGAAGTGGATATTTATAAAATCATTTTGGGAGAAGTTCAATATTCAAATTAAAGAGTGTCAATAACATACATACTAATTGTGCCAACTTTCACTTTTTTTGTCAGTTCGTTCGCACGTAATAGATTGTTTTGTGCAATGAGTTACTTAAAAACACAGAAATTTTAGATAAAAGTGAGTTACGTGCGGCGATAAAATACATCAGCTTGAAAAAATGCTTTGAATTTTTTTCGGACATTCAGCAAACGTTACGGGATGATACTATATTACTATTCTACGCATACTGGAAGCTGAATTAAAAATGGTAGAATAAACTGTAAAGCTGGCCTGCGTTCTTAGCTAGCTAACTAATTTGATGTTTTTAAAATTGTTAAATTAAATTTTTATTAATATAAAACTGTATAATATGGAAATAATTTCTGAAATAAATGAATTATTATTATATTATTATTATTATTAGCGGCCCTCAACCTTCGTTACGGAAGAAAATGACAAAAAGGTTGAGAATCTGGTTTTGGAAGACGTACAGATATCTTTTTGTAGTTTGTAATCCATTTTAAATGATTCATTGGCTTTCAAAAAAGTCTCGGCAAGATAGGTGCCACGAATGTTGACCGACGAAAACAAAAAGCGACGTTTGGAAATTTCTAAGCGTAATCTCAAAATGTTCCAGCGTGATTCGGATATTTTTTGCGGTCGCCTTGTCACCATGAATGAAATGTGGGTCCAGCATTTCGATCCTGAAATTAAGAGACAAAGCATGTCGTCTTCGAAACGACCATCCTTTCCATCTATTAAATATTTGGAGTTGCTCCTACTGTTGGCAAAATGATGGTCTTAATATTTTAGGATAGTGAAGGATCTTTTATTGATTACATGCCAAAAGGCCCGTAATCGTCTCATTACTAGACTCTATTATGCAAATTTAATTCCAAAAGTCTGTGAAGTGATTTAAGAAAAACGACGTATAAAACTGTCGTTGAGCGTGTAATTTCTTCACGATAACGCTTCCGCTCAACGCAATCCGCTATGCTGACTTCAATCTCGTTGATGACCCACCATATTACATGTGATATTCACTTAATCCCAAAATTAAAAGAGGAAATTCGTGGAACTAAGTTTCACGATAATGACGAGGTTATGGCTGCCGCAGAGGAGTTTTTTGAAACTCAAGAAAACATTTTTTGCGTAAGGAATAACGAAGTTAGAAACACGTTATTCTAAAGGCATTGCATTAGAGGAGATTATGTAGAAAAATAAAATATTATCTTTTAAATTTTTGCATTCTTAATATTCATTCCAAGAACTTTTTGATTCACTTTGCTTGACATGATTATGTTAAGAGTTAAATATTTTTTAACTTGTAAGTATATACATATAATAGGTTTTGTATCAAAGTCGTGAAATATTATGTTTATTTCAAAACTACAAGGAAAAGTTCCGTAGAAATTCTTTGCTACCTTGAAATATTTCACTTTACATGATATGACAATAATTTGAGCGCTATTAAAGAGTTAACTAATATTAAACATTTTTTTTGAAGGGATTTTCTTCATTAATCCCAAGTGTTTGTATTGTAAGTAAATATACAAAAAATATATGAGAATATCGTCAGACAAATTGCTTAATATATGACAGCATTACCAAAGACAAATTGGTATAGATACTATCCAGTAAGAATTATTAGCCATTAAGATAAAGGTATTAACTAGGTTCTTACAATTTAGAAAGAATACTTCTTTCGCAAAGTTACAATCAAAACTACATGTTTTTACGTTTATGTCAAAACCATCCCATTTTTAAATATTTACTTATATTTTTACGGTTATTAAGGTTTAATATTACTTATACACAACAAATAATCTAATACAATAAAAAATAACGTATTTATATTGTATAGACTCCCAAAATTATAAGTATAATACTGGGCCTAGATCGCCGTCTTCTATGGGTAAGGTGACTAGAAGGCTGGCTACGTTTTCTCGCTAGATCGTCATACTGATCCATTGTCCAAGGTAGGCACCAGCCTTCTGCTCACCTGAAGAGTTAATGAGTCGTTTTGATGAATTTTATTAGAGGCTCATGCACTCAGGATCCCACGGTCCAAGCGTTGTAACACCAGACGGCACAAACACATAAATATTGTTACAACCTGAACACCGACAAAAGACAAATTCACTGTAGACATTTTATTACCTTTTCAGCATTTGGACTTCTTTTGTTTACTTTGTGTTTAAAATGTGATTAGAAAAACAGCCAATTGTGTATTGTAATCTTTTATGGTAGTCATTAGTCAGGTGTGATTTTAGGAAATTCAATCCACACAGTCGAGCAGATATATTGTATTTGTACAGTATAAAGTAATACCCTAATAGAGGGATGAGGCAGTTGAGCGATAAACACAAGCGGAGCAAGACTTGTGTACATTCGGTAATCTATTTAGTGACGGACTTTGCGCGTGTTATGAATCGTGCTTTACGTGTGGACTTATTGCGTCCGGTTATATTTTTACCTATATTTTTACCAACCTAGTCATTCTAACGGCATTTCAATTAGAGTTCTACAACTCCTAACAAAATCATTGAGCTGTTTCCGCCGCCGAACTGGCTGATCTATACGTGTTTGGGAAATGGGATGCGGTCAACGTGTCCACGCAGGTCGCATCCCACACCAAAGGCTTGGCGCGCTGCCAGGAAACTAGAGTCATTCCGTCAGGACGCCTACCATCGTCATGTGGTTTCAGGCTTATTTGCTTCTTGTTGTAATGGAATTCTTATCCCTGGGTATAAGAAAATGTATTACTATCTGCCCAATTATAATAAAAAAAAGTTGCTGCCGATAATGTAATCTGTCGGGCATATAATAATTATCCGAAAACACGTATTTGGAAAATCTCATATGGATCCGATAAGAATTTAATCAAAAGCTTACGTTTCATCCTCGTGATCCCGATTTTTTATACGCCAAGCTTGATTGAGTTTTACGGGGTGTTTATATTTCTTTATATACCTTCCTTTATATATTACGTTTATATACCTTTGTTTAGCGTTTGATTATATCTGTGCAAATGTGTAAATGTTTATCGAATTGTCAATAAACGGTTTAAAAAAAATAACAAATACTATTCTCGATGTGGAAGCAGTTTTGAAGACTGTTTGTCACGTCTCTGTTTTGTTATTTCCTTATCGCTTTGACCTAACAGAACACCAGATCAATTTTATTTTAAATCCCTAAAAAACAAATTGCTATATATGAATTACATATTTCCTGAAGTGGTAGGTATTTGCCCGATGGGACGGATACTATACCTGGTCTAAAGTATGCTGCCATAACAACACTGTGTGTGTTCCGGCCGGCAGTAGTGGCCAGGTTCCAGTCTCACCTTTAGCGCCAGTAGCCCTTTGGTATTACAAATGTCAATAGGCGACGGTAAACGCTTTCCATCAGATAGACCGTCTGCCTGTCTGATGAACTCGTGCAATAATACTCGTAAATTGTACTATCTATAACAATACTATAAATACGAAAGTTAGGATGGATGTTTGTTTCTCATTCACAACAGAAGGGCTGAACGGATCTAGAGATAGATTATATTCTGAAATAGCATAAGCTACTTTTTATCCCGGAAAATATTAAGGTATCCGTGGGATAACTCTCTATCTATAAATTGTAAATTAACACAAGTTAAGCCTCGGGGAAAATCTGTTTTTTTCATATATATGTTTTATATTGCAAATAATGTAGGTGGACATCATCTTCTTTCTGTTGTGTTTTTATTATCTTTAATATAATAAATATTTGTAAATGGTAAGTGCCTAAATATAGAAACAATAATCTTAAATTATACAACTCCGTATAGATAGACTACAAATTATTTTGGCGTTACATTTATGTTATTCCATCTTCAAGGAGATAATCGGTCCGTCCTTGCTCTACTTACTCTTTTTTTGGCGAAATAAAAGCTATCATAATAATGCTGAGAGCTTTTGTACATTATGTATTATACATTACCTACTAAACTGTACTGTCAAGATCAGAGGCGTTGTTGTCGACATAACTTTATGATGAGGCACGTTCTATTTTATCTATCTATGTGAACAATAGCTTTTTAGCAATATGATTTCTCTTTATGTACAATAAAATATAATTTAAGAAGTTTACTTTGTATTGTCATACAATAAAAATCGATGTTATGTTCAGTCATCTACGTAAGTAATGAATATTATTTTCATAGGTTATTACATCTTTGCTACTACTTAAACATAAAACTGACTGCTTTGCGCAGAAAGCTTGTAAGCCTATAGATTTAAACAAATACAGTAAATAATTTATCATAATTTCAAAAGGATAATGTATTTTTCAGTCGACCTGCGTTTTCCATTCAAAAGTTTCCTAGAAACTGGCGCGAATAATAAACTTACTCATTAGTGTAAAATGAGAAATTTAGTCAGGGCTATTTGAGGCTAAAGAGCTATTATTATCCTACTCCGAGTGCGGAAGTGAGTTTATGTTATAGTTATTTATTACTTACTATATATAGTAGAATGTCTAAAGAATGGTATGGCTGATCATACGGTAATACCCTATGATCAGCCATACCGTTCTCTTAAAATTACTTCAGTTTTAACGTCAATCTCGCGCGGTTCTCTGTTTTGAAATGATAGCAGTGTATTTAGGAATTATTTAAAAAACCTTTTTTTATTGCAGGAGTTCAGCAGACAGGCAGACGGCCCACTCGATGGAAAGCGATTACCATAGCCTATGGACATTTAAAACACAAAAAGTGCTACATATGCGCTGCTGCTCTCGTAAGGGAGAGACTGGAACTTGGTCACTAATGCCGGAACACAACACAAGGTTGTTATGGCGGCATCCTTTAGACCACATATGTTCGCCATCCAATCGAGAAAATACCCTACCAACTAGCTGTGGGTTGTTTTGTCGCCGATTACGACAGGCCGCCCGGACGCAGGAAATTGTATTCTTTCTCCGTTCCTGCACGCACAAATCTGCGAATAACTGAAAATGCTTATGTAAATAGAACAATATATGTACGTGAATTGAGTTTTATGTTTTTCTAATGGATACTTCATGTCCTTTAACGACCGAGAATTAACATGCGAAAGTTTTTATCTCCGAAAATCCAACAGCTCCCCAGGGCTACGGAATCGATATCATTAGGTAAATGTAAATACAGTACTGATCGAATCGTTACATGTTTCGGTTCAGTATTACTTATATAGGTTGTCTCGATGAACTAAGGTAGATTAAAAGAGTCGTTAAAGTGTTAATTCGGCTTTCCTAGGTTTTTAATAATCAATATCAGCCCGGAAATGTTCCACTGCTGGAGCTTGGGCCTACGAACGAATGTTCCACCCGCTACTCTTTTACTCTTATTTGGAAATTGGTGGATTCCACATTGGGGTGTAAGTTTTCTGTTTTCTATTATCGACAGCATGTGATAATTATAACAACATGATTGTATATTAAATCGGAAACAAGTATATAAACAAATATTAACTAAAAATCTTGATAAAACACAACTGTGTTGACCCACAGTTGAAGGAATCTGCTACTAATAGGTTAGACTAAAGGCGCCACAATAGATCTTGATGCCAGACATGACGAACCTATAGCCATAACTTACAATTAATAGGGTGGCGTCTTGAACTGTCCGAAATGTGATCGCATATTCTTGGTCAAAATAGGCTGTATACGAAGCACATGCGAGTACTACCGGGTTTCTATATTTTACTATCCATTCACCAAACTGTTCAAGCCCTGCTAGAATTATTATCTTGAAAACAGCTCTTAGGGCCGGCTCGATCTGTGTTTCGTGCGATTAATGAGAATTCTGATAGCCCACTTCCGCCCGCAATAGCTTGCAAAATTAGCAAGTTGAAGTGGTAGTGAGCCTGTTACATGTTATAATAATTTAATTATAATAATTTAATTTATTTATAACAGCAAAAACCAGATACAGTGACATAACATGTGTGCCGCAGGACCGATGATCGATGGAGCAGACCAGTCTTGGCGTGGAGACAGCGTCTCGGTAAACGTAATATCGGACGCCCTCCAGTCCGATGGATCGACGACCTGTGCAATGACGCCGATAGGCGCTGTATGAGGAAGTCAGACTGCACGGATGAGTGGCGCCTACTTGGGGAGGCCTACGTCCAGCCGTGGACTGTGAATGGTTGACGATATGCACAAGCATCTCATCTCTTCTATCCCATTCCTTTTGTCTGATCCCATTTTCTCATCACTCGCTCCTTTTTATCAAATCTTAAAGGCTGGCAACACGTTGGATTTGCCCCTGGTGTTACAAACATCTCGGTGAAGCTTCGTAATTTAAAAAAAAACTACCATATCATTGGTAGCGAATGTATGCCTACTTGGAATATAGGAAACATGATAGGGAGAGGAGCTGAACTAGCTGAGACAGATGGATTGTGTGAAGAATTACATGACAATTCATGATGCGACAAAATATGTATATATACAAGAATAGCAGAGGATAATGAAATATGAGAGGTAAGGTGAAAAAAATAAGAGACCATTGTTAGAAATTTGTTATTACTTGTATGAAGTTCATGTCAAATTTTAACCAGTAGTAGTAAGGCAAATTAAAGTATAAAACGATAGAATATCATGTACACGATCGGCTTGAAAATCAGAGTTCTAATGTTCAAAATACATAGCGGTCGCTCTAACCAAAATTGGTTAACACAGTATTTTTATTAGGGTAAAAAACACCCTAGTCGCTAACTATTAAGCTTAACTATTAAGCTACTACGGCTTGGAGATTATAATTTAGAAGATTTTATTTATATAACAAAGTTGGATGTTCCGCACAAAAGTCTAAGAATGAAGAAGTTTTCCAAAGCGAAAGAAGTTCTATGGAAAGCAGTACACAAGTTCGTGCCTAACTTCGTTCATTCGTAACTGGTAGTAAACCCACAAAAATAATCAAATATCGGTTGTTATGGTCAATGCCACTCTATTTAATGGTAAGTTTTTCCACAAGACTAAAAGATTTATTACATTCGTAACACAAGCCGACATTTGTTTACGTGACCGTTTGACGTGATGAGAAATGGCAATTTATAAATGGACCGTGGTTATGTGGCCATATATTATCTTTGAACATACGTGCTATATTGGGAGATAACTAATTTAGTACCACAATTATGTAGATATCGTCTATTTCACGCAAAACAGAGGTTAATTGCATGTTAGAAACACAATACACAGTACAGTAATGCTACTTGAAGCCCTAACCGTTGGTAAACCTTCACCAAATAGAAGTGTGGTTTTCTATGGAACTCTGGATAAGAAATCTATAGCTATTTCAAAGGATACTAGAGCTATATATCAAACTCGCACTATATTAGACGATTGAGATTTATGGCCTTTATTTTTACTTTTTTTGTATAACATCAAAAAATTAAACTAAGAGCTGATTTTCCAATCACTAAAAATTATTGGTAGAATAAAGTATAACATTTTTTTAAACGACAGACTAACACACTCTATAGCCCCAAGGTACGCAAGTTATGCTTGTTTTATGGGTTATATACAACGGTCCACTCTGGGGCCAATCTCAGAGATCCAGATCATAGAAAGTAACGGAAAGTTCATTTATGAAACTTACCATGCCAGGAATCGAACCTAGAGCCTCTGCGTTCCAATGAGCTCTGACAGCTAAGATTTAGCCCGCTCAACCACAGATTCCGTCTAAATGTAAGTTATATGAATAAAAAAGGTGAATATTTTCGAAACACTCAGGTTATTACTAGCTGAACCGTGCCCACTTTGCAGGCCATCAGAAAAAAAATTAAAAAATACTCATTATTGATCACAATCAAATACACGCTGTCACTCAGAAATAATGTAGCTTTCCACTGGTGAAAGAATTTTCAAAATCGGTTTAGTAGATCCAGAGATTACCCCCTACGTCACAAACTCACAAACTTTACCTTTTTATAATATTAGTATAGATAAAACCTAAAATATCAGAGTAAAACTAATTTTATAATATAATAAAATCCGAAAAATAAACTAACTTATAAATATAAAGAAAGAGTATGTAACAAATTGCTGCTATGTGGGAACGTACCCAGAAGGCTGGCTACGTTGTCGCGCAGTATTGCCATACTTATTAAATAGAAGACAGTCTTCTGATCACGGGTGGCATCAGAGCTTCTTACAAATGTCTTTCACAAATTTCAGATTATACATTTTTAATACTATCTAATGTAATATTTTTTTTAAGAATCTCATGAAGCCAAGAAACTTTCTCTAACGCAATATGAATGAGAGCGTTAGTGTTTAATCGATAGCAATATAAAAGAAAGTGAAATTTTCCTTTGTCAATTATTCATGTCATACAATTATGATTGAAATTAAATTTTCGGTAAAATCCACTTTATTTTCTCACAAAGACCAAATTCTAGGAGTTTATTCATTCGGAATGTAAAGAATTTAATGATTATGTTGAAAAGGGCGGTTTGAAGGTTTCTATATAAAATATTTGTACCCATTTATAAATGTGAACGTTGTATATTAAAGAATATGAGCATTTTAGGGATGAGTGTTTTTTTTTAATTTAATTCATTTCATAGCCGAATATGGAGTTAAACTGGAAGTAAAATATTTTTAGATCACACAAATTTTTCGTTTCAAGTCAGGCGAAGCTAAAAACAAATTAACACGAAGCGAATAACGCGATAATGGCGGTGCCGATTGTTCTTTTTGTTTTTGTGATTGTCTGAAATTTCCCTTGTATAAGATCAAAGGATTTGGATATATTAAAACAAACTTGGGTTTGAATTTTATTTATGTATTTAGGGATTTCACATTTAGGTTCTATATAGAAAATATTAGTTGTTAATAATAGACGTATGTAAGACGAGTGACGTGTGCGATTTATAATATTATAATGTTTCGATGTAATGAGGTTTTATGAAATAAAGATATTGCGTTAATCGATAAATTAAGGTCGTATTGCCTTTTGCCTAATCATTTATATGATTTGCTTTTAATGTATAGATTTAATTTCACTTAAATATTATTGTCTAGTGACCTATGTCTGGTCCCGTGATCATAGATTTGATCCTCAGAATATAAATTTAGTGAATCAATTTTCCGCAATTTGTTCTGGGCAGACTATCTGACATCGGCCTCAGGATTGTATATTACCCTTAAAATATGCATAACTTCTCTAATTCATAAATAGGTATAATATACAATTGTATGAGTTTTTGATAATTGTTATAGAAAAGTCAATTTAGAGTAGTATTTATAATTGAATTGGGAAAGAGAATTATTATTTTATCCGTGTAGGAACGGAGAAAGAATACAATTTAGTGCGGCCAGGCGGCCTGTCGTAAGAGGCGACAAAACAACACTCAGCCAGGAAGTAGGGCATTTGCCCAACTTGGATGGCTACCACCCCTGGTTGAAAGTATGTCGCCATAACAAACTTGATTTGTGTTCCGGCATTAGTATAGATCAGGATCTAGTCTCCTTTAAGAAAGCAACACCGCATTTATAGCACCTTTGGTGTTGCAAATGTCCATAGGCGAAGGTAACCGCTTTCCATCAAGCGACCCGTCTGCCTGTCTGCTGAACTCGTGTAATAAAAAATAATTAAGTTAAATCATATTTAATTCTCTGTAACATCACCATTTACCATTGAATTTGCACAACCTGAGCTGTGAAATTACCGCACTTAGCAACTGACATTTGACATTTTGGTTTTGCTACACATTTGATGGTGTAATTATTGTAATTGAAAACACTTGGTTAATACGGTGACAAAACATAGTAGGTATCACTCTCAATGAGTTAAAATAAATATTTTAAAATCGCATGTTGTTAAAGTTCGTGACATATTTTGCTGTAATTTTTATGCAATCACTCGCTGGTTTCTGATATTTCACACCCAAGATGTTAAACATGATTTTAACGACTTATTAACAAAACCGCAAAAGTATCTTTCGTGTGTTTAAGGATATGTAAATTACAATATACAAACATCCTTGTTACGAGTGTGTTTAGCAACATATCCATATTTAACAGGTAAAACCCTATCTAATATCACGCTTACTCGCGCATAAATATTTAATTTCACCCGATAACCAAATTAATTTTGACAGACAACAGATATCGTATCTGCAGGCACATCGGGACATGTTCGATCGAATAAAATCCAATTTGCAAACATTCTGTGAACAGACAATACATATTTTGGATTCATAATATGTATGCATCGAAAAGATTCTCTTAGCCATTACCGCTGACAAACATGAATCTAATCTTCTAATATATAAAATCTCATGTCACGGTGTTTGTACTCGTAGTAGAATCGTCTATGGTCATACCATACCATAAATGTATGGTACCATAAATGCGCTGATACTCTCTTAAGGTATACTGGAATCTGGTCACTAATTCCGGAAAACCACTCAAGGCTGTTGTGAAGGCATACTCTAGACCAGGGGTGGTAGCCATTCAGACGGTCAAATACTCTACCACCTGACTGTGGGTTCTTTGATCGCCTCTTTCGACAGGCCGCCATACAGTAGGAAATTGTAATCTTTCTCCGTTCCTTGACGGATAGAGATAGAGAGACTGAAAGACAGTCAAAAAGAGAGACAAGGCAGGTCCTGTTTATACCAATACTGCTATGAAACACTAAAAGTGGCCATAATATTGTAATTAGATAGATAGATAGATAACACTTTATTGTTCACCAAATACACAATTTCAAAATATACAATTACAATATTGTCATGGTAGAAACAAAAGGCGGCCTTATCGCTGAAAGCAATCTCTTCCAGGCAACCTAACTTAAGGAATAATTTAATCTAATCTGGCGTTATAGGTGGTGCAGATCATTAAATATCAAATAACATAAATAAACATATTTAAACTAAATAATTTATAAAAATAAATAAAGAAAAATAAAAAAATACACATACTTAAACTAGTTTATAAATTAAATACATACATACATATATATTAAATAGTCTATAATATAAGAATTAGGCATAATTATTTAAGGAAAAGTAGTGTTTTCTGAGTGCGTTCTCGAATATAGGCGATGTTTTGGCCTCTCTGACAGTAAGAGGCAGCGCATTCCAAAGTTTGACAGCCTGCACTGTGAAAGAGTTATCATAAATTGATGAAGTATGTGCAGGCGTAGTGAGTTTACGATATGTATGAGTGCGCAAATTGTGGGAAGTAGAAAGGCGAAGGAATTCAAAACGTTCCTTAAGGTAGGGAGGACTACTAGGGGTAAATAATATGTTATAAAGTAATGTGAGAATGTGAGTATTCCGGCGAAAGCGAATAGAGAGCCACTTGAGTTTTTCACAAAATTCAGAAACATGGTCATATTTTCGCAAGCCAAATATGAACCTAATACAAAAATTCTGAAGTCGCTCAAGTTTACTTAGCTGTTCTACGGTTAAGTCAAGATAGCAGGCGTCAGCGTAATCTAAAATGGGTAACAAAAGAGACTGTGCAAGCATAATTTTGGTGGCAGTAGGCAGAAAATTTCTCAGCCTTCTCAGGGATCTAGAAGACAGAAAAACTCCGACTTAATTCGGAGAGATGAGACTTCCAAGACAGGTCACTATCGATGACTACACCCAGATTTTTGACTGTGTCACTCAATGGGATACAAGTGCCGTCAAAAACAATGTTCGGTAGGGTTGCGAAATCCACTTTTGCACGTATTCTGGGGCTACCGATGACAATAACTTGAGTCTTACGAGGATTCACTGCAAGACCAAACATTGTACTCCAATGAAGTATGTGGTTTAAGTCTAGATTGATTTGTCTCACGGCAGTACTTAAATCATCTGGAGCAATTATACATGTATAATTGTAATTATACATGTATGCTATGTATTTAGTAAAAATACTTATATACGAAAATTAATGATAAAAAATTGTGTAAAATAAATACAGATGACAGTTACTAAATTACTACAGGTGGTTCGTCTGCTAGTTTTCCCATTGTAGACAGAAATACATCTGTGCCTACTTAAAGATAGTCAAGTAAGAACTACAATAAAGCAGTGTCCATAAAATTTCTAATAAGCCGTATTTTCTTCTGAATTGACTTTTATGACAAAAAGCTTCTTAAGTATATCACTCAGTATATAGACAGGGGGAGGCGCTTTCTACCTCTCCTATATATATCGTAATAAAATAATGGTCTAACTATTGTAAGAAGTATGAGTTTCGATGTCCAATATAGATTAATTAAAGTAAGACCAATATGATTGTTTCAATTCTATCAAAACAATTTCAATTAGGATACGAAAACTCTCCCTTCATTGTTTGTGAATATTGTTCATCATGTTAACAAAACAAAGTAAGATTTAAGTAAAACACAATACAGTAACGGCCTTACAAACAGCTTTTAAATATTCTTATATAATATTGCCAGAATTTTAATATTGAAAATAACATGTAGTAATAGTAGTTAGGTTAGTTTATATTACCTAATTTCCAAAAAATGTAAGAGGTTTTTTTCTTGCTGGAGTAGTCACAGCAGATAGGCTGACAGCCCAGCTGTTATAGAAAGTGGTTACAATCTTCTATGAACATTTGCAACACTAAAGGTGCTACTAATGAGCTGCCGGACTTATAGATGGGACTGTAACCTGGCCACTAACGCCCGAACACAATTCTAGGTTGATGCATGCCCTAAACCAGGGGTAGTAGCCATCCAAAGTGACAATTGCACCTAAAGTGCTACTATGAGCTGCCGGACTTATAGATGGGATGTACTGGCACTAACGCCGAACAATTCTAGTTGATGCATGCCTAAACCAGGGTAGTAGCCATCCAAGTGACAATGCCTGCACCTGTGTGGGTGTATTTTGATTTTTTTATGACATTATCTATGCATTCTCCTTTACTGCGCAGATAAAGTAGTACCTATTATAAGGAAATTAATTTCAGTACTATATACAGCAAAATACTGGCAGAATTTAATCAACTACAAAAAGGATTTATCTATCTCTAAATTATTATATGGGTATAAATCAAACGTTAAATGTGAGCCAAATATACTTATAACAAACAAACAATATATTCCAAACATTATAGGTAAACAAACTAGAGGGAATTCTCTGGTTACTTAACGTAAAGAGGATATCAATACAAAACTAATGTACACGTACATATGTGTCGATGTAAATCCTTCTAAAATTAGGACCAACATCAATATAAATACGGTTTCCAATACCTATTTCATTGTCTAACAAAATTTATATTGTTTATATTGCAGTTTATGGTGAACAATAAAAAGTTGTTCATTCGTTTGTTCTATATCAATGTGCAAGTTTGTTTTTTCCTTCTTAACGCCTTAGCTTACTTAACTTTTCAAAATTAGTAGAAATGTAGACGTAAGTAATATTTATTTATCCCGCGGGACTGATCTTCGCAACTAAACGCGAGTAAAATATGGAAGAGTGTCTTAATGGTTTAATTAAGAATAAAAGCTTTTGACAAATGCCTATAAGGCAATATGTTTGCGTTTCCTACCAACAGCTAAAGACGCCTTTGAAAACTCATCACCATGTTATTTCCGTTATTATCGGGAACGTTCCCATTCAGATCAATGCATATTATCTGACGCTTTTGCTTCTGTTCTGCTATACTCGTTCTCAATCAATTAATTGACTTTATATTTTTTTAAGATTTCAGTTATGAATATTTTTGGTTCTCATTCGAACTTCCTATTCATCTATATATAATATTATAAGCTATTAAACGTCTCATTATTAGGCACGGGCCTCTTCATTTCAGGGAGAAGGACGGTATACCCGCAACAATGATCCAAAGGGAATTGCGGGTTTCACCAAATTTTTAATTATTTCAGTATTAGATAGTCCTTTTTTTTTTTTTTTTTTTTTTTTTTTTTTTTTTTCAGTTTAGATAGCATTTATCGGGGAAGGCTATAAATCATCACGCTAAGACCTATAGGAGCGGAGCACCAATGAAGAATGTTTTAAAGTCGGGGGGTTTTTTATTATTACTTTTTTTAACTATTCCACGCGGACGAAGTCGCGGGCAGAAGCTAGTCATATATAAACCAGGCAGTACTTTTTGGTCAATAATTAGATCAGGAAACTGCTTCAACGGTATACAATACTTATGCTTTCCGGCCAGGCTGCATCGAATCCACGACTATTTGAATGATACAGTAATTCTTTACCCTCTAAGCTATCACTATATTTTGTTTAATTAGAATGATTAGATTTAATTTAGTTATGTATAAGTAATAAAGAAATAAAATGTATCTTTATGAGACTTAATTAATCACTTTATTTATATTTAAATATCTTCTTTCTAGCCTACCACTGTGTTATTGTGTCCTAGATTCCGAACTTAGCTCAAATCGAATTTGTTTATGATATATTATTTTTTTCACCACCTACTTTTAATCTATGGTGAAAACAGAAGTCTTATCATTAATCATTATTTACGACAACTTGTGCTAAAAATAAAACATCATATCCAATTATCATATCGGAAAAAGCATTAGCCAGTGTAAACAAGAAAAGGCTAACTGTTATTACCATCCACTCTCCTAATGTGCGACATAATAAATGAATAAAATGATTTCCTCTCAATTAAATTTGCCGGTCGCCGACTTTTCTTCCCACTTTTATTGTATAAATTCACGTACTCCTCGCAATAGTGATTTCAAGCCATTGTGAAAGTAGAAAATGTGATGTGAAAATGTGCTGACTTAATCTTCGGAGTTATGACAAACACCATAAAATGATCTTATAGGATGGTCATAAAAGAAAACACTCACCTCATTATTGTTTGCTGAGCGAAGTATAAATACACATTGGCAGGGTTTAATATTAATTCTATTAGATTTTAACTACTTTATTTATATTATATGCACCAACAAAGTTTAATATTTATCAATTTAAATGTTGATCTTGAGTTATTTAATTAAACGTTGGAAATTAATTAATTATCACAAGGAACATCTTCGCAATGATACGCTATAAATTCCAAACTGGAAACAATGTGAAATATCGCAATTAAACTAATAACAATTGAGAATGGTGTAAAGGTGACGTGCGCTCTTGTCCGAGCCTGAAATAATACTGATCAGCGTCCACATAGGCCAATAATAGACACTTCACACTAGATACATTCAGTATCTTCGTAGCACATATTTAAGGTGTTTTTTCCATCTCTCTACATTGCTGCTATAAATTCTGTAGAGCTTGTTTCAGAAGCATATTGGAAGTTACACCGAACTAATGGATTTTTTCTAATTAGCGAAACAAACATTAATGGCAGGAAACGGCGGCCATAAATTTTGCTGTGTATAAATGTGATCATTGGGTAATATCAATGATAGTATAAATTTTTCATGGAAGCTTCGGTGAGATATTTCATTAACGACTTTTTGCATGTTTCTATTCCTGGTGATTTCTAAGAACTTTTCCTTATAAGACAGCGACTTCAAAAGGAATACATAAAATTTAATTTTGACTACACATGTTTATAAAAGCTTAATATATTATTGCTATATGCTATATATGATATGCTTTATTGGCAGATTCACTTGCCCAATTTCTCGTTTTCATATTTAGCGTTTGCAGAAAAAATATTCTATGTTAATCTTACTCAACTCGATATTTTAATAAAGTTCCATTTGTGGTGACTTGCTCGCTATCATTTATCATTTGTTAATATAAGAAAAATAGGTGATAGTCATCCAAAAACAAAAACCTCGTGTGTTACGTTATTTGAATGCGTAATAACACACCAAATTTAATGAAAGAGTAGTTATACCAATTACCATTATTACACTCATTCCAAAGGGGGTGAACAAAAAAAAAGCAATTGTACATCCCAAAGAAGTCAAATCAAATATATACAATATGCTTAAGTAAAACAAGCGATAGTCAAAGATTGAATCTATTGAGGCTTCATTGTTTTAGAATTAGGAATAAGAAACTTGAACCTAGTGTGAACAGGCTCTATAAGGAACCCATTGACAATACTGCTCTTTGAATAAGTTTCTAACCCTCCGATATCAAATGTTAGGGACCTAAATAAAAAGTTATATATCGAACTTTTTACACGACCGCGATCGTGATTTATGTAATTTTTCGACTTACCCGGTCTCCGAAGGATCTAATTTTCGTGGGGACGTTCAGAGTGAATGCAAAGGGTTATTGCCCTTGAGGGTTTGGATTTGACAAATTAAATATGCACAAAAGCATAATGGGACTATTTTACGTATTCAAATTTTTTTTTACTTCATTCATGTTTCGAAAACTCGTATTTACTAATAAAGTACAAGATGAATTATTCTTTCAGCTTATTCTATTAAGGGATTATAATGACGTTCAATTCCTCAGGTAATTAGAGGCCTCGTGCCTAGTTCGGGAAACAAATTAGTATTACAACCCGCAACAGTTAACTTGAGACTTCGCTCGGATGACGTAAGCCGAGTACTGACGCGTCAATGACGAGAGTGTTAAGAAGGCTGGATCGGGAGGGGAGCGCGCATTCCGCTCAGGTCTCAAGTTAACTCTTGCGGATTATAAAATCCAATAATATAACGTTGCCAGCTTGCCTTTAGAATAATGTGATCAGACGCCCCAATTCTGCTGGTTCAATATCTCGGCGTTGCTTAGATAAGAAATACAATTTAATTGTGTTAGTATTAACATTCGTATTCTAGTAAAACCACAATATCTTCTCGATATCGTCGATATAGTATAGTACAAAAAAATGTATTACCATAAGCAGAAATGGCGTTAGCCGAAATGAATATTGAAAAGTTACTAAAATTTTAAATATTAATTTCGCGAGTTTTTTGTTGCATGAGTTCAGCAGACAAGCAGACGGTCCGCCTAATGGTAAGTGGTTACCATTGCCTATGGACATTTGCAACACCAAAGGCGTTACAAATGCGTTGCTGGTCTCTTGAAGGAGTCTGGACTTGGCCACTAATACCGGAAAACCACTCAAGCTTGTTGTGGCGGCATACTAGACCACCTGGCAAATACACCTGACAGAGTTTACGGTTATTTATAAAGACGGACTGGCGCGTGCCACGGGCACGCCGTTGGAGTTAACAGAATATGAAATCAGACAAACCTACGATAGAGACGATACTGTCCTGCGAAGTGGACGAGATAGTAATAGTATACTAGTATAAATGTATTCGGTTACTTAGGTTCAATATTTTAATGTACTAAATTGTTATTTTTTAATTCAGCAGATTAACAACTACTTCCAACCTAAATATATGACGCCATGTTAAGGTAACTAATATACATAGTACAACCCTATTAATAAGGGTCAGCAGACTACAGACCAGAGTAAATGACGGAGTTATCATTTTACATTTATCGTGCCGGGAATCAAACTCGGTATCCTTTATTTCCAGTGAACTATACTGGTCAATGCTTACACCATAGAGGTACTTATGTTGCTGCAAATATAAGTAGTATATACGTATAATTAATGTTAATTTTACTAAGGTATAAAAATGTAACCACAAAATGTAGTCTAAAGAAAACCATCTTAAGAACAAAAGACGACGTACCTATACTGCCAGCGGATAGAGGAAGTAAAACTGAAGTTGGTCCCTCGTAGGGTTGCCATACGTTCGTAATTTTCCGTATTGCTCATTTATTTAAATATTAGTCTAATAATATAAGGAGCCATTCTAAGCTGTTAAAAATCTCTAAAATTAAGGTTCATATAAAATAAAACATTAACATTTTTATTTAAAAAAAACGTGTGTGCAGTTTACACGCAGTAGAAGTGAAACAGTGTGACAAGGGGTGGGAGGTATTCTAAATTTCGTGACGTCACATTTCATATATTATATCGTTATAACATATTTAAGCTTTAAAACACGAAATTTAAAGTTTTAATGAAAAACTTCAAACATTTCTCTTTTTGTATGACCATATTATCCCCTCAAATTGCTATTGCGCCTGGCCCCCATTTTGGTGAAGTAACCGTAGCCGAACACTCAGTACTGTTAGCATTATTGGCCGGCGACTACGCGTACATATCTAGTTGCGGATGACGTCACGTGAGTGTTAATTTGACAAGGTTCCAGCGCATTATAAATTTGCGGGGATAATAGTGCTTAAATGATTAAATATATCATACTCTATCTGATTCTCTCCCAGGCTTAGTCCTATAGATGTATGTGTTGTTCTCCTTTTAGTGTCGCTTTTTCAAATCAAAATTTTCAAATTACGACGACTCAAAGAAGTTTCACTTCAATATTTGTATTCATAAAACTATATTTATAAACCGTGATTTGTGAGGATCCTGTTACATGAACTATATGTGAATATAATGAGTGAGCGTCATTTAATGGATGTCAAGTGTGACGAAAAGTCAAAATATGACGATATAATGATTTATTATCGGGCAGCCCTAGTCTCGTAGAGCCATTAGAAGTTAATTTTAGTAATAACGAATACTGGCTCTATCGGGAAAGACGTGTGCCGATGTTTAATCAAAGAATAGATAAAGACTTTTCTAATTAAAAGTAAAAACTACTTTACGCGTCTATTCGGATTCACATTTTTTCGTTGGCGATTTGTCATTCCCAATATAATCTTCTTTCACGATCCCTCCTAAAATGACCGTGAAAGTGAATTTATTTACATTTTGTTCTTATTCCAGTCCTTAGACGTTTCACAATTCGCTTCAGTTCATCACAATTATTTGCCTACTTTCTTACTTTAAAGCCATGGTAGAATAGTGGTTAATGCACTGGCATCTCAATATCGAATTACGCGGGTTTGAAATCTGGCCCGACAAGCACCTTTTAGGCAGTTTTTTTATAACTGTTAGATAGATAGATAGATAGATAACTCTTTATTGCACACTAAAACATACAATTACAAAACAGACAATATTTACAATATTTTCTAGGCGATACAATAGGCGGCCTTATCAGGCAACCTAAATGAAAAACAAATTTGAATCAGGCGATGTAGGTGGTGCAGGAAAAAAGCAATGGACACATAAATACTCAAACTAATTTAACAAATAAATATACAAATACATACATATATACATAGTTATAAATATAATATACAATAATATACGTATACAATAATATATTACAAAACACATATGTTATTATAATAAATGTATTAGCATGATTATATTGTGTTAATCAGACATAGCTATTATGGATAAATAGTGTTTTCTGAGTAAATTTCTAAATGTTGGTAAGGATTTGGCTTCTCTGACAGTAAGAGGCAGCATATTCCAAAGTTTGACAGCCTGCACTGTAAAAGAATTATCATAATAGGATGAAGTGTGTGCAGGTGTCATAAGTTTTCGATACGTATCAGAGCGCAAATTGTGAGCAGTGGATAGGCGAAGGAATTTAAAACGTTCCTTAAGGTACTGGGGACTATTAGGAGTAAATAATATATTATACAGGAGAGTGAGAATGTGAGTACTCCGGCGAAAATGAATAGGAAGCCACTTGAGTCTTCCTGTTATGCATATTGTTATAATTACATATTGACGATGAAGGAAAACAACGTGATGAGACCTACCCGCGATATAATCCGATGTTTCAAACCTGCCAAGCCACCTTCGGCAAACGTAGCGTGTACAGTGTCCATCCTCCTAATAATTGGGAAGCGCGGACCCAGCATTGGGACGTTCATGGGCTATTATTTATTTTTATTTTATTTAGGAACACATATAATAATGAATATTCTTAAATAACTATAATAATATGAAATTATAAAAGTGTAGTCTATTGTTTTTTAGATTGTTGTGTTTGTCCTTTTAATCTAGATTCACGTAAAAACTACTGAGCCAAATTCGATGCGGTTTTCACTGATCGATATCAAATTTCCAAACGTAAAATTTGCAATACTTAATATCCCGGGAATCGCACGATAATTTTCTTGAGGCGGTTCAAAGTGGCCCAGTTGAAAAAAAGGATACGTATGTAATATTTCACTGATCATTAGCAAATTCTCTATCATAAAATCTGTGATACCTACTTCATATCCCGGCAATCTCGCGGAATCTTTTCCGGGAGCGGTTTCAAGTTGTTAGGCCACATAAAAATTAGCTTATTTCTGCCAACGTGGACAAGTCGCGGGCGAATCCCAACAAAATATAAATTTAATACATATGCATTAAATTTATATTAATTATAACTTTATTATAAATTGATATATATCAATTTTCCACTAAAAATAATTGATATAATGATCAAGAAAATAAATTATATAATATTACAAAAAATAACATAAAAATGTCTATTTTAATTATGTTAATTTAAAAAAATATGTCATGAAAATACAATCACTTGTCGAAATATAAAAAAACACTTACTCTAGAGAGGATGGAAAGTAAATTTCATTTTCAAAAGCAGAACCCTTACGAGGGATAACGATTTAAACTCGCCAATGAAAATTAAATAGTCCGAGGATCATCATATTTCTGTGTAGGTATGGTTATCCAATGTATCCTACATTAGATAACAGTGATGAATATATAATACATTTACCACTTACAGGCGAACAGTTTCATCCATATAAACATTTATGGTAATATCAGAAGTTTATGTGTGAAATGTCGTGGAAATCTCTAGTACTAGTATAGTAATAGTATAGTAATAGTAGTGCGTAAATATGCATTACATCAAGTTTTGACAAACTTAAGTCTAATATGATTTTACTCTGCGAGGTATTAGGAAAAGTTGGCGTAACCAAACCTAGAACTTTGTTTGAATAAGTAAACAATGATCAACAATTTATGTAAATAGTAGTCGTATAGGTTTAGCCGAAATACTACACGTCTAGTGTTCTGAAGTAAGTTTGAGAATGTAATCTTTCAAATATCTGTTTAAATTTATGACATATTAGCTGTGCCCGCGTTGAAAAGTAAAAAAAATCCCGATTTTGAAAAATGTTTCATTGCTGCTGCGCTCCTATTAGTCTTAGCGTGATGATATATAGCCTTCCTTGATAAATGTACTATTCAACACTGAATTTTTCAAATCGGACCCGCGGTTCCTGAGATTAGCGCGTTTAAACAAACAAACAAATTCTTAGCTTTATACATTAGTATAAGATATATTTTCGTGAGTGTGAGAACGCTCTACCTGAAGACAACTGATGATGTTTTCGATCTTTAAAATCTTACTAATGAATATAGTAACTGGTAGATTCTTTGGAATTATAATTTCTTTTAGAATATAAGTATATAGATTGTTACTATGACTTTCAAACAATATTCTTCAGCAGAACTTAATTTTAATAAAATTATTTGAATTACTATCTGGTGATTGAACTACCATGACGTAGTTAAATTTTGATTGCTTTTGGATAAAAATTTATTTCTCTTTGAACATAGATTAGAACGCTTTAAAAAACCATTTGAAAAATTCACATTTTGTTACAAATAAATGCAGACAAACATACATTACATATAAGTAGGTGTATTTCCAAGCGAATCAGATTAACTTGTATTATGGTTAAAATACAACGGACAAATCGTCTACGTCATATGGAAGCGGCAGGCAATTATATGCGCTGCGTCAGGCTTCTCAGAGACCCCGCGAAATTGCATTTTCAAAATACATTTCATATTTCGTTGGTCACGCCTAGCACAGCCTACGGCATTTGTGGTGTGCCACTGCCTAACATTTTGGATACTTAATAATAATTACAAGTTCCAATGACCAAAAATATATTTCAAAAAAATCTCTCTCCAATTCCCAAAAGCATCATCACTTATTTTTATACGCAACTGGGTTTTACATATAATTAATATAAAAAGGGGTTTCATTTAGTTTAAAATGTTTTATAACTCAACTGCAGTCAATAAAACTTCAATATTTCCACAAAGCCAACATTTTATTTAGTTTGATAGTATAATACATTTTGAAAATATGGATTCTCGATATATTGAACAATAACTCTCAACAAATATTTTAATAATAAATTGTTCTAAAAATAGTATAATTTTGCATTACTTTAGCGATTTTTATACAATTCAAATGCAATTTCTCATGCAATGGTTGTAAGGTGGTTTTTTTGATCTTGATATTTGATAAGTTATCCACGAGTACATTGTCTAAAATTGTTTTTTTTAAGCCAAAGCGTTGTTCCAGGCATTCATTATTAACGTTTATTTTATTAGTAAATTGATTTTAATAACAATAGCAGCTATCTATTAGTTGTGATGTAAAAATTATACATCGTGCCTTCACCTCTTAATTGTGGTACTTTGTAAATTGTTAAAAATGTAATACATAGTCCAAATATAACAAACTGTTTATTTATGCCTACGAGGTTCCGATGCCTTGTTATTGTTTTACCTTAAGCCCATTTTCGACGGATCGTTTCTGTCTTTCAAATCGGATTAATCAACTAAAGTGCTCCATGTAAACATTTTAAATCTTTCTATGTCACAAGGTACAGTTGTGAGGTTTTAGTTATGTGCTTTTCAACCAAATTTATTCAATTCTGTGGATCCGTCTAATATCAGCATTATCAGCAGTAAGGTAAATAAAGGGATAGTATAGTAATATAGGAATCTGGCATTAATGAACAAGCGAATTATTTTTAATCAGTATTTATTAAACAAATGGCTGGATGACTGTTGAACGTCTCAATTGGATATTTAATTAATAACTCATAGCTATCAAATAAAGATTTGGTCCAAAATAAGAACACCCAGTTGAACTTTAACAGGAATGAGCAGTACAGTTTTTCGAATGGAAACACTGAACTGCGTATATCTCTAATAGCGTGTCTGATAATTTTCCGAATTTTCAATTATTCATACAAACTTTATATACCGCGTAACATACAAGTGGCTTCTGAGAACTGTGTTGTGTATCTGAGGTGTGCTTAGATAAACTGGTATTCGCATTATACTGCATGCACAGTGTGTTGCTTTTAAACTTGAAATATTCAAAATACGTAGTTTACGTATAAATAATATAGTCTAGGGCTATCTAAAGTCCGGTATATATTCTTAAATAGAATCGTTAACAATCAATATGACATACATTCTATAATCTTACAAACGCCTAAGCCATCTACATTTGTACACGCAAATTATGAAGTAATTTCTATAATGAGTCAAGTAGCGTCAAGTAATAAACATTATTTCTATCAATATATTTTGATGTTATGGGACCGACACGGTATTTGAATGCCTTGTATCTCGTTAGAAAATAGAAATCTAAAGCTAAAAAGCTATAGTTTGTTTCACTTATGCCTCTGCTATATTTGGGATAATGTAAGTTCTAATTTAGTGACTGTGTGCACAGATGTAGGCAAGGGTTTGAGTAATTTAATCTGCAACATTGTTAAATGATACATATACACTAATGTAGGAATAATTACTGGCGTTATTTTTAACGCTATAATAAAGACTAACATTAACAAAGGTGGAACATGACACTCGTATTACTTTACTGAATAAAAGAGCTGTTGTTTACCTTTAATTTTTAGAACCGTTTCTATCGTTTTATTTATTGTTTTGAGAGATTAACAGTGACAGCAGTGGTTGTAATTAACAACAATAATATTATCTTCATAAGATTTCTACGTTTAATAACAATTAATGGGATTTCTTACTTTTTGCACATACAAAGTAATTATGGCTATATACAATTTCTCTTTGACAATAAACATTTAATATTTTTTTAAAGAAAAGTTACAATTTCTTTAAAGATCTTTTAATGAATAAGTGGTGTGTATGGCGACTTTTATTCAAAATATATTACTGTATCAAATCTTTTCTTTGTGCTCTGTAGGAGATTCAGCTGTTTGCAGTGGTAATGAGCACAACTACGAAAACATGCAATGTTTAGTTTTTGAAACTAATATTTATATGGCAATCATTATGGCATTATCGTATTGGCAAAAATTTGTTAAAGCTTCCAATTCATTAAGGTACCTAATAGTTTTAGTTAGCTTTTTCTAAATAATTGCTTAACAGTATTAAATATGTTAAAATACCAGATATCGTTAGTTCATTATTTAGCATGGAAGAGAATACTAAGAATTACAATCGCCTACTAAAAATGTAACTAGAAAATCTACTAGATCCTATATAAGGGTGGTGCAGCTTATTCTTCCCTTAATTTTTTGCATTAAAACATATGTTTATTACGAGTGACAGTTATTTTTCACAAGAATTGATTGATTTTCTATATAGAAATGTAATATATGTTATATGAAATCAAAATGATTTTTTGTGAAACATTAATGATGTTTTTAAAATTCGTAGAATTCAGGCTTGTCGTAAATAAATTTTGTTAATTTATATTTTCATAAATATGGTAATGCGCTATCAAGATACCGAACTCGGGTTTTTTTCATTTTTGGACGATTGTCAATTCTGGTATATTTTTTCAGTTTTACGATAAGTCAAAAATGAAATAAAATCATTATATATAAATTAACTAATTTTTTGTTGTTGAATAAGTCTTATGTGTTTCAACTAAATTCAAATTATAGGAACCCTTTCTTCAGTTTAAGATCCATGTTTGTAAAACATGATCCACAATAACCGACTTTTCTTTGCATTAATTTAAAGTCAACTTATTAGTAACATTCAAAACTACTGATAGATAATACTTTTACGTTTTAAATACTAAAGATTGCCTATATTTTATTCAAACATTTAAAGATATTATAACAAGAATGTTAGTTCGTGAAAAAATAATACAATGTAAGCAATACAAAGTCACATTCAGTAACTATTTAGCTTTAATACCTAAAAACTACACAATTAGTAATAAGTTAGATAATGACTTTATGGTGAAAATACAATAAATATACAAAACTTTTAGTGTAAGGAGACTAAAGAAGTTAAGCATTAAGAAATAAATTATATCTAAATATTTTTCGTCAATTCATAAATAGATCTAGCTTAGAAATAATAATAAATAAATAAAATGTTAAGGCACTGATTTAGGTACCGTGATCACATTTCATAATATCCATTGTGGTTAAGTAGGTCAAAAGATTATACATGGAATGTCTGGTTGCTGTTGAATACACTTTTGGGAGATGACATTGTTTTCTTAAGGACGACTTCGTGTTGATTATTGTATAGATTCACTAAAGAAAGAAGTATAACTATAATATAATACAGTAACTTAAAAATATAAGCGCATACATTTAAGTATTTCTGCATTGTGCAGAATAACAATACCGACACAATTTACAAATATTTGTGTTACTAAATATGCAAACTTTGCAAATTGTATTACTAGGACTATAATACTTAATAAATAAATTCTTACAATAGTAATTATACTCGTTGTTGTCGACATTTTAATAGTAAATACCTACATATTTTGTGTTTACCGGCATCCGTAACACATATTTACACTTGCTTTGACCTTCACATTCATATTTACATCGATCATTATTTACAAGTCTTAGTGCACGTCCCGCGCGCTATATACGCTTCTTATTCGATTTTCGGACAAGTGTCAGTGAACTAGATTACACTACTGCGTCAGCGAAACCTGTAAGGTGATGGTAGTACGTAGTCTCCGACGTGATAGAGGGCGCTGGCGTACCAATGGACGCCCTTTGCGGGACGGGCCGTGGTCCAGCCGGCCATCCACCGTAGAGGCGCCATTGCTGCATGCGCCAAAGAATGGCTCTGGACAAGCGCATAACACGATGCCAAAGCATCATCCACTATAATAGTCCCAGCTTTAGTTAAAGGCGCGAACACACCTCGTTTTGGCACTAAGTTTGTTTTGACTACTTTAGACGGCCTCATCACACCTGCTGGGCCTCTTGTGAGGAGGACGTCGCCTTCTTCCACGTTAATGGCGAAAGATTCTCTCCATCCATCTGCAGCCGCCAAAAGTAGAAGATGGGATGGCGTACTTGATATTGTTACTCCATTCTCTGCAGTTACTTCAACGAATTGCCTTGTGGCATTCGGATCCCGGTCGATGAAAGTTATAACCTGAAAATTAAGTATAAGTACCTATTAAGTATTAGTACCTGTGGTGGGTATCGTGGCCCATGAGATACACAAACTTAATCGAGAGATCAAGCGCTTGGTTAATATCACACATCGCCTAAAGGCATTTTGAACCTTGGGTAAAGAATTAGCTTTGATATTCAACAATTCAACGTAGTTTAATATTATTTTCGTAATACCTACTAGTTGTGACTTGTACAGTCATTATATATTTATATCATAGTTTCAATAAAGTTGTAGGCAATTTTATTATTGTTTCTCTCTGTGTTATACGACCTTACTTATAATAATCTTGTAAAGAAACGATTAACCATATCTTAAGTAAGAGAATCAGAATCGGACCCTAATCAATGAATACCTTTTTTTCACTTATAAACGTGTAGGTAGTTGTAAGGTAATTGTTGTAACATACACATAACACGTTGCGAAGCGGTGTACATAGACTAGGAAGTAAAATTAAATTTTAACCTATATGTATGACCTTCAAAAAGTGTTCTCCAGTGGAACTTATTATGAATAAAAACTTTTGAATTTGAATTTAATTTGAATTTGTTTATCTAAGAGGAGCATAGATAAACGAAATTTGAATGATGAACGTAGGTTGTACCCAAAACATTCGACTAAAGAGGAGTTTATGACTAAGAATGTCACTAATCAGTTTCTTTAAATTTAAGAAACGATTATAAGTAAGGCCCATAGTATTTAAGCATACACAATATGTATCCGTTTTTTTATTGCTTAGGTTTTAAAACAAAAACTTCTTTCTACAAAAACTATTGATATTATTATTTAAAAAAGTAAATTACCTCTGAATATATCAGCTTTCCATCACTTCCGGCGGCAAGGACGCTATCACCAATTTGAAGCGTGGCAATATCTCGGGGGCCGTCCCTAGTGTGTACTACAGAGCCTGAAGGGAAGCACCCGGCACCTGTTCCCACAGATGATTCTGAAATAAAAAGTGACGACAAAAATTAGATTTATGATAATCGTCATGTTGCCTTAGAACTGGTTAGGCAAATGTATAATAAAAAGACAACGCAAGGCCCCATCAGAGGGAGTCGCTTGGAATCATTCGTATCGTCGTATCCTTATACGACACGAGAAAAACTGCACGCTACTGTGTACACTTATAGTTTAAATCTGATAAGTTAAATATAAAGTTAAATTCCCAAATGTCTTACATTGGACGTATTTGTAGGACAAACCCAAAGGAGGTTTTATTAATACAACCAGAAGATTTAACCTACTAAGAAAACTTTAACACATTTATAATTCCGGAAACGTTTTTTCAAAGTGAAATATTGATAGGTTATTTAATTTTATAAATATTTTTAAAATGTTTATGGCAAAGAATTGCTGTATTGAAATTTATGAGTAACTCTTGGTTGTCTCGAAAAGATCGCTCACAGGCGATAATATCGTCCATTATGCCTATTTTCATGTGTATTCATTGTTAGTCATTTCTGATTTTCTATAATTATATGTGACTAGCGGCGCCTGCGACATCGTCCGCGTGGATTAGCTTTAAAAACGCCAACGCAAAAGAATTTTTCCAATCGGACCAGCGGTTCCTGAGATTGGCGCGTTCAAACAAACAAACTCTTCAGCTTTATAATATTAGTATAGATGAGCAATAAAGTGATTTCTATTCATCTTTAATGCTACCTGTATAAACGACTTGTTATTTCACACAGCGAATTTGTATTGCACTCTCCCGCTGACAAGTCACTACTAGGTAAATTTTAATTAAAACATTGTCCGATTGCTGCGTAGTAGACAGTTTTGTCACGCAAACAAAGCCTTGTACACCTAATCTGTCTGTCTAAGTTTCTGAAGTTATTTATTTTATATAACATACTTATTTAGCGTCAAATATTAATTATAAATTACAATAAAATTATCATAAAATATCGCTTAATTTAAGAACGCACTCAGAAAACACTACTTTCCATTAAATAATTATGCCTAATTCTTATATTATAGAGTATTTAATGTATATGTATATGTGTATTTAATTTATAAATACACATAGTTGAACTACTTATTAAATTAAATACATTTAATCGCTTTCAGCTATAAGGCTGCCTTTTGTTTCTACCATGAGAATATTGTAATTTGTGTATTTTCAAATTGTATATTTGGTGAGCAATAAAGTGTTATCTATCTATCTATCTATCTATGAATTTCTAATATGTAATACCTATAAACGAAAAGAGTGCGTGGTATACAGCTCTTTGTGTAAAACTCGACTAACAAAAACTTCTTCCAAGAAACACGGTGTAATAAGCCAAAGGATAAACTTTTTAAGCGTTAGATAAACTAATTCAATCCGTTTTGTAAATTCTTTGACTTATTGTTTGTGCGAAAAAAGTTAGCTAAAACGTACGGAAACGTACCCACCTATTCTGTTTTTGATGTATTCTGTTTATTTATTAAATAATAGTATTTATTTAAATCCCAATCCAGCTTAAACTGTACCTGTTTTAATCTCGACGTCCTCGGGTATTGCAAAAAAGTGTCTATTTACGTGCAGCTAAATGGTTTGTTGAAGATCAGTCGCTGAGCATACAAGCGACCGACAGACCGAGGTATCCTCTCTCAAGGCAACACGGTCTACCACTCTAGCCACAAGATATTGTGAATCTTGTAAAAGTTGCATATAAGTATGAACCAGTTTACAATCATCCGTCCAAACCATTATACGCAAGTAAATAAAAGCTCCTATTACAGCGGGTGGTACAATTACTCGGTCTAATGAACAGTCGAGAATTACATTACAATACCTTTAGAATTGTTTACGCGAGCTTATTAAGTTATGATTTGTTGTGTAACCGACCGGTAAAAACTCCTATGCTAGTTTACAAAATTTCCTTAAAGCGAAGGGTCCGATCGCATTTCACAATAACCACACAAATTAGATTTCGTTCAAAGTCAAGCGCTTATTGTCAACATCGTGTTAGTTGTTGGGTGAACACATTATACGAATCAATGAATAAGTGTCGGCTAGCTTTTGTTTTTTTTATGAAAAGTAAATTTTTCACAAGTTATATATACCTACCTATTACAGCGATTTTATTTTGTAGGGTGGCCAAATTAAGTAGAAGGTGAGTGTTATGTTATGGTAGGTAGTCATATATGTAGCTTTATGGTAGAGGTGAAGTTGAAGAATATTACACCGGGATACACAAAAAATAATGCAGGAGGAATTTTATGTGTGATAATTTCTGATTAATTTAAAATATATGCAGAAAAATCTGTTTTATTTACATATCGATTGAAATGCGTGTACAATTATTTTAAAAGCCTTTTAACTTTGACCGGGGATTGAACTTAAAAGCATTCACGGTACAGTTTCCAAGTGACGTAAGCACCATTAGGCTGAAGATGCTGCGATAAGCGCGACGCGGCGCGACCACGAGGCTGCGCGTGGTGCGCGCGGGGGGCGCGGGGTGCCGTGCGCCAGCGCAGCCGAGTGGCCGCGGAGACCCCGCCCCGCGGGGACCACCGGGAGAGCTAGGCGGCGCGCGCCGCAGAGCCCCACCGACCGACGGCCGCGCGCTGCCGTGCATCCGAGCTTGACCATACATTACCAACTCCACAAATGCATTCATGTGACATTATTCAAAATTTATCTCGTTGATAGGTGACATTGCGCTCCCCGAAAATAAATCTCCATGCCAGATTTTTGATGTTAACTATTAAAAAAGGAGCGAAATAAATGCAATCTTATCAAAATCATGGCGTCGATTTAAATGCCCATTACCGAAATCGAGCGCCTCTGATGTCTGCGGCCCCAAAGTAAGGTCATTGCGACGCTCTCGCGCTTGATCGGCGGAACCATATCTTATTTAAATCTACAGAATAGCAATGCAAATGCCAAATTACATCAGATATTTTTTTAAATAATATTAACTAGAAAAGAAACTAGATCAAGAGAAGCTATTTATTTACAAGCCTCCACAGATGAGTTTCCACTTCCTCTCCACTTCCACACTCCACAGTTATGATTCATGCTCGTTCGAACGCATTACGTTTCTTATAACGTATATAAAGTGAAAATAAATAAGCATGAGCACACTTATTTGGTATGGTCGAATACCTACAAATACATTTTCAATCGGTCTTTAATAAATATTTAATTATTATTTATTTATATTAAGAATTTACATTATATTTAACATAAAATTAAAGATCATCAGTCTTGTTCATATTGAGATAGAATAGAAGAAATACATTTAAATTATTAAAACTTTTCAAAGAAATATCTACTATATTAACAAATTAATACTTCGCTAAGAATAGTTCTCTTGAAGCCTTTGTGGTGAAGCGGGGGCTAAGTATTGTCGGTATACCTCACTGCAACGTAGATTTTTCGGCTTCGATTCCTGGCATGGCAAATTTCGGAAATATATATTTCTGTTATTTACTATATGGTTGGGCATCTGGGATCGCCCCCGGTATAGTCTGTTGCATATTTTCCCATAACACAAGCGTAAATTGCTTAATTTGGGGATATACAATGTGTATGTTTGTCTGCCGATCATGTGTTTTATTTATTTATTTCTAATTATTCATAAGGTTTCTCTTTCTAGTCACGTAAATTAATTGTTTCAATTATTAACACATACCATTCCATGTTCATTTTGATGATATTTATAAATCTCTATATTATTTACATCCAAGCGAAGGCTCAAAAGTAAATAATCTAAACAAGAAATAGACGACACCAACTTTCAAATGTATTTATGTATCGGATTGACATAAGTAAAAGATATTGACAACCAAAATTATGACTTTCCATTGGAATTAACAACTTATGCTCAAGCCTACGCAGAATAGTAGTAATAAACTTAAAATCACAAATAGTATAGCCGATAAAGTAGATGACATTATAATATTGAATGCTGATTATTAATAAGTCTGTCATTGATGTTGGTTTGCTGAGAACATATCGCGTGCAATTTGTAATAGAGTTAAGAAAGCCTCACTGGGAAAGATACAGTTTATCAGCCTTATGAGAATAAATGGGCTCCATACTGTCATACTAAATTATAAATTATGCAATAGGTATTATAAATTTCATTCAACGATGCGATTAAACTCAATACGGCATACTTTATTAGAAACTCCTTTGAGTACAGTTAAAACTTGCAAATATGATGCTCGTTCTGAAACGTATACAACTGTTGAAGATATATATGTGAGCTTCATCTTTATGGAAAACATATATTTCCGCATAGACATAATATATTAATTTATTGTGTTAAAATTTGAATTTATTTACCATAATTTATTAGAAACCCGTTATCTGTTTAATTCGGTTGTCTATTTAAGAGGATGCTATTGTTTATGGATGGCATGTGAATAAATTGATTTAAAATTATTGGTAGTGTGGGAACAGCCCTGGAATCCAGCCGCAACCTTCCGGGATGTGGCGTCTCAAATGTCACATTCAGAGAGGCTTTCGCACGCATGCCCGCGTTCCTGATGCGCACTCTACTGCGTAACACCATGCGTCCGTACCTCACACCATGACCTCAACTTTCGTACGTTCTTTCCATCATCTAAAATATGTTTTATTATATTATTTAGAGGTCGGTTTTTATATCTCACTTGCCTTGCTGTCGGTTGAATTGTAACATTACTTGTATAAACCTTATATCATTTTTTACCGACATTTTGGCAAATGAACAGACGGTAATATATAAGAACCGGCCATAGGCCAATTATGTAACACTACACGTCTAGGGTAGAGTATAAATATAGCAGAGAATGAAATTATTTTTCGAATTCAAATGAAAGGATTTACGAAAATAAAAAATACATTTAACCAGCAATTAAAATGAACTCAGATTTAAAAGAATTCCAGATAATTTAAACGTTTTTAAACTCAGTCATAATTTACCTTCGGTACCTTTGACGGTGGATTGCAGCTTAATTTCAAGCAATTTGCACATCGCAAAAGATTTTTAGTCTCTGTTTAAAGCAGGAGGAAGAACAATTAATATATTTCTTTAACAAGCATCAGTTAGCATTTAAATAAACTTCACAATGACGATCGTCCTTCAATGATACGCAAGAATCTCATGGTCAGGCCTAGTGTGGACTCCGGTCGTGACCCGTCCCGGTCACAGGCGGTCACGCCCCATTTATCGCAAGCCTCCTATGTTTAGCCACCTTGCTTGAACGCTTAACGTGCCCATCGCATTGTTCTTATTCGTAGAACCAACTCTTTAAATGCCTATTAAACACAAATTGGATGGTAGGCTACAAAATTCCTTTCAATGACTATCTATGAAGTATTTCCGGAGAAGTATTATTATTTTACGTCACATCCATGAAATAATTTAAATCGTCTTAAACTTTAATACAATATTTTATAATTTGCTCGAGAGAAAGGCTTGCAAATAAGAAATTGTATCATTAAGTACATTTATCAAATAATCTAATCATAGTACAGGAGTAAAAAAAGTTCTTTTATCTTAGGTTTGAAATCTTGCCACGAAAGCTTTATTTTTTTATTCGTCTTTAAGTTTACTTTTCGATTACCGAACTTTCATTTTCTTTTCTTCTCCTTACTCATTTAGTGCCGAGATTCTATCATTTTTCTTCCACACATCTTTATTATGGTATATGTCTTCTATCTGGTGGTGTTTGGTTACCTTTAGTTTTACATCCATTCATTACTTGATAAAAAAAATGTTTTAATACATTACATTACATACCCATACTACGATAATCTTTCGCTGGATTGCTATGAAGAGAAAATGCAATGTAAAGTGTATTAGATACAATGTAACATAATTTTCTGTAGGTACGTAATATCACTTAAAAGTCCCATTAAAAGTAAAGACTATCCAATATACACATTGTAACTATTCAGGACGTTAACCATGTAGGTATTTATTTATGTATAATAATTAAAAACACTCACATAAATCTTCTAACGCGCAATGAATGGTAAATAATTTACACATAGTTTAAAGCGAGGTAGTTGAAGTATAATTAAGTACCGAGACCAGTTTTTGCTTCGATATCAATGAGACCGCTTTGACAAATTTAGCAATTACATGTGCATTCGAGTACGTGGTAGAATTGATTTCAAAATAAACGTGTTGAACGTTGAAGTTGACAGAATGAATGTGCATTTATTCATTTTTTATTTGCTATGATTGAATCATAAATCAATGTGTTTTCTTCTAAGTAATCAACTTGCAAATATATTAGCGTTGGTATGGATTTGATTTGTACACAAAAATTGATTGTATAATATGGTCATACTTTCAGCATAACGTATTAAATAACAATACAAGTATTTATTGATTGGAAATAAATGAAATCGTTTTGTTTTCTTTATAAATGTATTAATGTAATTATATTAAGCTTTTATCAAGTACGTTAAGTATATTTTTATATTGAATACGTATTTAGTTTAATATATTTCTTAACATGGCAAGGAAATTATTCGCTTTTTAAATATTTGATTAATATGGAAATGATTGAGTACAACAGATTTACGCCCAAGGTGAGATCGATTTTAAATATTTCTTAACGCATTGTTACGAGTTAGCGGGACTTGAATTAAAATGCCGTTAGAATTATTATAGAGTTTATTAAAACTATACAAACACGTATAATACAGGTACAAATATAACCAGAATGCGGAAGGTCGTAATGCAATAAAACGCGCAAAGTCCGTCACTTTCAGATTCCCGAATGTGCACACGTCACGCCCGTATCGTAGTTGTAGCTCAACTGAACCCCTCTCCATCAAGCTGTCGTTTTATACTTCACAAATGCAAATGTGCCCGTCCGGGAAAGTCGACACAATTTCCTAGAATGAGCTTGTAATTGTAATCCACCACACCTGGCTAATGATGCAGCAAGCGGTCGTAAACGAGTACAATAGAGCAAAAGACTGTTCTCCACAATACGTTTCTAACGTATGCCAATAAATAAGTGAGCAAAAGAAGACGATCATAAAAGGATTACAATCAGTTCAAATGCCGACAGGTTATAAAATGTGCTTTTACAAATCTGCACTTGGAATTGGTCTTTGTCGAGGGCTAAGTTGTAACAGTATGTAACTTCTTCAAGAAAATGTAAAAGGTTCGTATTTAATTAAATCAACGGGGAAACAAAACTTACAGTTCATATTACAGCTTTCGCCTTTACTATGAACTTTCACTACTGTAGCGGTATTCTTTTAATACGCTAAAATTTACACGACATTAACATCATAAGAATATTTAAATTTTATTATAGGTATTAGCATACTTACTCTATGGCCTGAGAAAAAAGCGGAAAAGCTCTTTTTCATTGAGTAAAACCTACTGATCAATTTCATAACGCACGTGTTTGTGGCTATCTCATGGTTTATGGCCACCTAACGGTGCTTTTTGGACAAGCTTTTGATCAACGCCTCTGACATACAACAGGGAAAATTAATTATGACATTACTGGCATCTTATTCCTATGTATTTTTACTTTATGGTCAAACTGCTATTTATATATTATATAAAAAACATTGACATCTTCTAGAACAAGATTTTTAATGATGGACGACATGGATTTATGCTGATCAGAAAGATGATTATGAAACCAAAAAGCAATACGTCTGCTATTATTATAATTGTATTGCTGCGTGCACGTGTGGCTTTTTAAAATTATAGTACTTTTATAAACAATATCTTTTAAAAAAGTATTACAAAATATTTATGGCAAACCTGTCATATAATATCAAACTTTAGTTATACTGAGGATATAATATTAGGCATAAATATTTCTTGAATTAGTAAGGACATTCTATTGGTTTGCACTTCATTATGATAATATAAGTTTCTGCGCCTCTTTACAATCTTACGTATTATATACTAGTATATACCTTTAAGTTTTCGTGGACTTTTATAAGCCTACATATTATATACATGCTATGTGCAATTGCATAACCTCTTTCACGCAACACACCGTAAGGTTAAAAAACTTTAATAATTATCTAAAACTCTCAAAATCACGTAACAAACTTTTTTGAAACCTTACCTAACCTAACTCTGAAAAGATCATGATCTTTTCCCTCATTTTTTAATACATAACTATAACAAATTTTAAAATTGAATTTCATGTCGTGTTGTCTTGTCAGCAGAGAAGTAGACGGCCCACCTGATAAAAAGCGGTTATAATCGCCTATGGATATTTGTAATACCAAAGGTGCTATCAATGTGCTGCTAATACCGGAACACAAGTCAAGGATGCTATGACGGCATACTCTAGACCAGGGGTAGTGGCCATCCATACGGGCAAATACCCTACTACCTGGTTATGGATTGTTTTGTCGCCTCTTACAACAGCCGCATGAAATTGTATTATTCAGGAAATATACACAATAAGTTATTAAACCTTTTAAGTGATTGATGGGTCCTGGGCCAGGAGTCGAACTCAAAGCGACTACGAACGTATATGAATATTCCTCATAGAAATAATAAAAAATGACATAAACATAAATAGCATAAGTCAAGAGTGGTACAGAAAAAAAGGCAGTCATCACCGGCCAATGGAAACCAATTAATCCGATCCAGTACATAAAAAGCGCTCGCTATAGTTTTATTGGCGTCGAGATGATCAGTGCGATACTTTAATTTAATATACGAGCCCATAATAGCCCGCTTAATTTTCCGTCTCTTTTAATACCTATGTGTTAGAGTGTATAGGATATATCGGGCATGCTTTTACAATTTTGATTACACTTATGGTTATCTCTCGCAATGCTTAATCAATTCTGAGAGTTACGTACATTAAAAGCATGTTTACTGTATTGTCTTTGTTCTCATATTGAATTCGTACTAATAATTATCTATGTATATAAGTGAACACGAAGTGGAGAAGTAAAAGTTGGAGGGTGAACTTCAGATGTTTTACACATAATAGAACATAAATATAAGGCCCATCTGGTGGCAAATGGTTACCGTTCCCTACGGATGCCTGCATCGAAGAAATTTTATAACGCCTTTCTTAAACCACCTCATCTGGCTACGCAAAATGAAATGGGTATTTGACACATATTACAATAAATTCCACAACAATATATATAATATCTTACTTTCAAAATTGCGTCATACAAATAATTTTAATCACTGTTTAAATAGTAATTAATAAGCTATTTGACTCGTTAAATTATGACGTCACAATGCAGTATGTCCATGTAAAATTAAGGAGGATATCGAGTTTTTTAAAACTGTTAAAAATATCTTTTTTGATTTAGTTATTAAGTACTACCTAATGCATTGGCTGGAAATTACTTCAAATCATTGTTGTACGCGGAATAAATATTCTATTGGTAAGTTTCAAGGTAGACGCTGCAAACCCAAGCGGGAATTTACGCTAGGATAGTGTTGGCTAGGAGTAGCGAATGTTCGTGCACCGCTCGTCCTTGACCGCGACCAACAAAGAGCCACGACCGCAACACACATACCCACACAAAGCGCATTAATTATTTATGAGTTCCAAATTAATACTAAAAGAGTCCGATACAAAATACCGGAATAAATAAACATGGAAACAAATTGCTTGCGACTGGCGATGGAGCGGCGACCCACCGACCGACCCGTGGACTGTGTGCGCACACCAGCTCGCTATCACGGACGCAGCTTTTGAAACAATGACATCCCATTATAGTTTTTAGATTTCATGTGTCAGCGATGTCTTTTTATAAAATGCTGCTTACAATTACATTCTTACTAAAGCTCTCGACTCAGTTTGACTTTCGTAACAAATAGTATTTTTCAGCGATAAAAAGTATCTAAGTACTTATATGCCAATACCCGTCCCGTGACCTATTATTACTATGATGACGTCAACTGCCCGAAGTATAATCACATATTTGTGGTAGAGCCTGCATAAGGCACATACACACAAACTGAATGAGATAGAGCTGTTTTGGGTTCGTATGTTACCAATTTTCGGGATAGAAACTAACACGTATATACATACGTTTCTGTTTCTTTTACCTTTATCGAAAAAATCACTCATCTATACTAATATTATAAAGAGGTAAATTTTGTGAGTTTGTGACGTTGTAGGGTAATCTCTGGATCTAATAAACCGATTTTGAAAATTCTTTCACCAGTGGAAAGCTACATTGTTCCTCAGTGACATAGGGTAAATTTGATTGTGATTAATTTTTTTTCTGATGTCCAGCGAAGTGGGCACGGGTCAGCTAGTATTTTATATATATATTAACTGTCCATATTTTGATTTAGAGTAAAGCGCAGAAACAATCCGATTTTCCGATAAAAATATTTTATATTCATCCTTCATAACGAACTTCATGTAAATAAAATTCCTGAACACGTGATGAAAAAATGAACAAATATACAAACAACTCACATTTACATGGAGATTTGCTGTGGAAGAGTGATTATATATTTGAATATACATAGGTACATTTCATTGTAAAAAACTAAGAAATAGAGTAACAAAAATAAATAATATATGTATAGGCGTAAAGGTAATTGGCAATTTCAATTTACATAGGGCCGTGTTTAATGAAGTACCAATGAACTTCAAAGGAGGCAATTTGTATAATTCAAAGGGTTTATTTATAGCCCGAATCATTTATTATAACATTGTTGCATCGCTGTGTATCTCTGGGTTCAGTATGTATTATCAATATATGTTATTTAAAGGGTCGTCTGCGGAATTTGAAACTGCAAACGCGGCTTGTAATAGAGATCGATGACAGTAATCAAGTGAAATGTTTGCAGATCCTTACAATTGTAAGCGCTATGGCGTTAGAACTTTAATGAGACAAATAGCGTAGCAAGTATTGCTTAAATTATAATTTAAGTAAATTTTATCGGGATATTCGAAAATTAAGACGATGTATTAGTCATCTACCCAAGTGAAGGAACGTGCCCAATACACTGGCCGTATTGTCGAGCTGGATAGTCCTAAGGCTGATGCATTTTTTTGATGACACAGGGGGAATACATTTCGTACAATACCGGGCCCGTTGTAGAGGTTACCTTACGCGGCGAGATTCAGCGTCGCACGGCTTGTGTGGGGTTCTGATACAGACGTTCCGTTAAACCTGAACCTGCGTCCCATGTGCCCGCGCTTGTGTTGGAAGAAAATGGGGGTTCAATTCTAGTTACACCCATGTACATTCTCGTATCAAGGCCTTGATCACTCCAAGACAGAGTGATCAACTTCACCAAAGAGATAAGACATCGCATCCCCAAATGCTGGTGGACCCCTGTGATAGAATCACGGAAGGAGATTTTGTAAATATCTGCGCCTCCGGAGGCCGGACTAACGTTGGCGTCCGGGAGTCGCATGCGTACTTCTCTCCCTCAATCGCCAGCCTCCTTGCACGGTTACTGTCTTGCAGAAAACCTCTGCTGCCCCCTAATGATCGCCGCTTGGAGCATGGCCTTAACCAAATCTCCTAGCGAGTCGATCGGCCTTTAGCTTCAAGCGCGAATCATTGAGGTTTCCATGCAACGTATCTTTGACTAGGTTTTTCGTTATAAGTTCTAGTGATTTTTTATACTGTCAAAAGCGGGCAAATAGACAACTAGACGGAAAATAGTTACCACCACCTATGGACGTTTGCAACATCAGAGGCATCGCTAACGCGTTTCCCGCCTCAGAGAAACATTATAAAGCACTTCTTAAATGACCCCAAGTCGTAACGCAGAAGAAAAAACATGGCGGAAAGTTCCTGGAGGGAACTTTCCCTCCAAGTCATTATTGTACGGGGAATAAACATTCTAGAAAACTGCTGAACCATCGAATCCTGTCAGCATAAATATTAAAGGCACTTCTTATGAGTTAATACGCTTGTTCTACAGTTTTTTCGATTACGTGAGTTCAATTACGGACATTTGTAATACCAAAGGTGCTACCAATGTTCTGCCGCTCTCTAAAGGGAGACTCGAGCCTGACCACTAATGCCGGGACACAACACAAAGTTGTTATGACGGCATACTCTAGACCAGGTACTAGCCATCCAGATACGCCAATATCCTACCACGGCTACCACCTGGCTATGGATTGTTTTACCGCAGGAAGTTATATTCTGTCTCCGTTCCTACAATGTGGTAACGCTGAAAAAATATGGTAAAATAACCCACCCACCAGACAAGCTTGATAAGTATATCACCTTGTACCCTTAAAATGGGGAGGCTCAAGTCCAGCTGTGGGATGTTTCTGGGCTTTTATCATATATGCAAACGCGTCGGAATGCCTCCATAATATCTAAAAGCACACGTACATGCACATAAAACGCGGTTCTCTCATCGTTATGCCGTACACATATAGATATAAGTAGCCATTGAATCACCGGTGTAATTATAGAAGTGGGGGATTGGCTGCGATGCGGCTGCGTAGGAAAGAGATGGAGATAGCGTCAAGCTGAAGTCAGAGAGGGACGGACGCTAACAAGAGGCTCGTTCGTTCGTTTGATCGACACCGCCGGGGCGCGGGCGCGGGAAGTTGTCTGAGGTGCATTCTTCTTGTAAAGTTCAACTATATATTTGGCCTGTCCCGTAGTCCGTAGCCTGTGGGCCATATTTTACAGTTACATGCCCCTAAGTGCGAAATGACTTACGCGTGTAATGTATGTAAAATAACAATGTACTTTGTTAAATACCAACCAACCGAAAATGTTCCATAGCTGGGCTAAGGTTTGTCCAATTCAAAGATTGTATAAGCGAGACTAGTCCAAAATAAATAGGTAGGTTTCATACGATAGCGTACATAATATCTGTTATCTCGATGTGTAGATTTCCTAACGATGTTATCCGTCGCTGTCAGCTTAGAGAAATATGCGAAATGATTTACAAAAACTTAAATAGTGAGTACTATCAACAGGGGTTCAAACCCGCATCTTTATAAAGACGCGAGACCTAAAGTAACTAAAATAATAAAATACCTATTATTAACCTGTACAAAAATAGTACTTAACAAGCTAGACAGGACAATGATTGAAATTATTATATTGCATTAAAAGTTTTAAGTGAATTTGTATATTGCAAGCAATTTAATTTAAGTTAATACATTAACTTCTACTAAGGCGTAAATGAAACGTATGGAAAACGGCGTCATACAAAAGACTTAAACGCACATGGGCGCTACGACACAAAGCTGTAATGTTAAGGAGAGCATTAAATGAATGTTTCTGCATATTTATTACTTTTTGTGCCTGTAAAGTCCCTCCTTCAATCATATTTATTAATACTTAATATGCGGTTTGGTTTATTGTAATCGCTTATTGCTTTCTATATGTGAAGTTGGTCTAATCTTAATATATATAAATTACGTGTCATGCTGTCTGTCCGCGATGGACTCCTAAACTACTTAACCGGTTTTAATCAAATTTACACACCGTGTGCAGTTTGATCCAACTTGAAAGATAGGATAGCTTACATCCGGCAGATGGCGCTGCAGCCAGGTTCTAAATTTTATTTCTTCTGGGCAGGACAACGTCTATTCTAGTATTATATAAATCTTAGCCAACAATAAAATAATGTTTATTTGTAAATTACAAATATATAAAACCCAAGCAAATATTCTAAGTGATAATAAATTAGTCCCGTGAAATATATTAGTGCCGTCGCCTATGAATTTGTAACACTAAGAGTGTCGCTAATCGTTTAACGGTCTTAAAGAAATGTTAAGTAATTTAAACCTAATTTTCTCATTGTTAATTTATACTTACAGCTAACATACAGATACTGTGGACGATCAAGGGTTTGTGTTTACAAAATTATTATTGTAATTGTCTTAAAATATCTTGGATTTTTATTTTAACAGAAATTTATGAAACCTATGCTAACCTATTGCCTGTCTGCTGAACTCATGCAATAAAAGAGGTGATGTTAGTTGAACAAACAGAGTACGCACCTGTTTTGACTGAACAATGGATGTAGGACCGGCTCTCATAGAACACCCAGTCAAAGCCGGCCTCCACGGCCAGCCGCGCCAGCATGCCGTACTTGCTTCTGTCACGGTCACTGGTGGTGAGGTCGACTGCCCGACCCTCGTAGTGAAGTGACTTGTCTAAATGCGAGTTCTCCTCGTCCCAACCTTCGATGACCCGCAGCCTCACACCTGGCCACTGGTTCATCACGCTGATTGCAAGCGTATTTAGTTTTTCTTTACATCTCTGAAAAAAATATTTAATAATATATCATTACTAGGGCTTCTTAAATAATTCACAGGACCTAAGGTGATACGAGTCTTAATATACATATATTTTTTATCAGTGCAGGAACGGAGAAAGAATACAAATTCCTGCGGCCGGGCGGCCTGTCGTAAGAGGCGACAAAACAACCCACAGCCAGGTGGTAGGGCATTTGCCAGACTGGATGGCTACCACCCCTGGTCTAAAGTATGTCGCCATAACAACCCTTAGTTGTGTTTCGGCATTAGTGACCAGGCTCCAGTCTCCTTCAAGAGAGCAGCAGCGCATTAGTAGTACCTTTGGTGTTACAAATGTCCATAGGCGATGGTAACCGCTATCCATCAAGTGGGCCGTCTGCCTGTCTGCTGAACTCCTGCAATAAAAAAAAAAAAAATATAGTAACATAATGTTCACTAATTGATTGATATCTGCGAAAGCGACTATTAGCCTGTTCGGTTGCAGTTTCTGACCTATAATAAAATTACCCTGGTGGAGGGCTTATCAATAAGCCTTGTCTGTCTGTTATTTGTATATGTTATAAATCTAGTTACTATATTATTTCAACTCAATAAAGTGACGTAATTTACTGACATTATACTAGTTGTATTTACCTGCAACTTATTGGTAAAGTATTTAAATATCACAAAAACGCCACATATAATGGGATAATAAAATTTTGTTTGATATAACTGCTAAAACTTAGATGCAAAATGGAAATTTCAGAAACAAAAGGGCCGGTACCAAATGTGCAAAATATTTCATAGCTATTAAAGAAAATACCGATAGATGTGTTAAGAAATTAACAAACAGCACCGCAACCGACCGAAGGGCGAACGACAGGATGTCGGCGTTGTGCCGTGAAAAAATAAATCAAATTGAAAGACACCACATAAAAGGCTCGACACAATTTTGTTTGTGAAATAGCGCCGCGAGATGAATAAAGGATATGTCACAATATTTATAAAGAAATGTGGACAATACATAGCGCACCGCGTGACGGCTTTGTGGCGCTGTGTCAGTTCACACTATGCAGATTTTGTCGTCAAAAAATTAGAGATTGACGTAACGAATCAAGTCTACGGAACGGGCTCGAAACGGGCGCCCCGCCATGCCGGCAATTCGCTCCATTCAATACAGATAGCTAAGAGTACCGTACAAAATCACTTCTACGAACGTGTCTATTTTCTAATGCTGGGACCGGACCTGTGATAATATTATGTCATTGACTGTGGCCAAATGTATCTTATTTATAGATTTAAAAATAACGCCATTAACGCATATCTACATTTGTATATATTGTACTGTTCAAGGTAGGTACAGCGTTTTGCTGACGCTACGGCCTACTTTAGGCTACTTAAATATTATTAGTATAAATAATGCTTAAAAATACTTTATAATTGAGTTGCAATCAAGTTGCTATCAAGTCGCTACGAGCTGCTATTAGTCGTAACATACGACTTCAACTACCACTAAGTTAAACCAGGAATCAGCATCCAAGAGCTAGAGTACGAGAATAAATGCCTGAAAGCAACAAGGTGTATTTTCTTCACGACTTTAAGAAAGCACCAGCACTCCACCAACTACTGCCAGCATCCACCACTACAAAGAAAAACACGTGTACAAACTGTACATATATATATTATCTGTCAACATGTAACGTCATTAACAATTAAAACCAACATCGCATCACTAATAACATATTACACCCACCGCCATATCTGCGTAAAAGGGCCTAGATTTGTAACAAGTGCGGCCCCTGCATTTTAGTTACCAGTCTCTGTAACAGCTTTAAATTTTGGTAATATGAACAGAATCTGGAATTATTCCATTGCAACCCACGCTTGAACCGAAACAACGTAATACACGTGTGAAGCAAAGTAAAAAGTAATCATTTGTGGGAAATTTTCCAAATGTGACGAATAACCATGAGTTGTTCGAACAGAGCCGGCTGAAGGGGGAGGTGAGGTCAGGAAGCTCAATGTTTGCTTCTCAGTAGACGTCTTGGTCCGCACTAAAACAATCGAATGCTAAATGATAATCCAAACAGTTGGTGCGTTTAAACGTGGGAACTCATCGGTGGCGCAATTAAGCATCACGCGGCTATCATAATACATTCCGAGCTTGGTTATCATTTAACAGTTTCATGTACTGTACTGATAATTCCATAACGGTCGCATCACTAACATGTATTTATGTAAATGCCCAGAATTTATTTAATCGCTGGCACAATATGTCAATAAGTGGATAAGCAAGCCTTGTTCGACTTCGAGACCGACCTGGTAGGCTAGATAGGGTATTATAAATTCATTATGCATATTTTTAGTAAACAAGCTGTCGATCACAATGCTCAGACACAGCGGGAAGCCCTGCCTCCGACACCTCGCCCGGTCTCGGTTGACGGTACCTACGTATATATAGGTATGAGTGCACACCCTAATATTACGATTACCATCATATTAGAACTCAACTGAGCATATAACTACATCATGATATCAACACAATTAATGATGTAGAATATTTAATTATACTACATTAAAACTACTTTTCAATATTGAGTATTGACAAAAAACATTAAGATATCAAATACCTAAAATGCTTAAAGCGAATCACTCGGCTACCTGAACCGGTGCCGATCACAGCACTTGCGGGTGTACCCATAATGAAGGACGTGAGATAGAACTGGAATAAAAACTATAAATATATTATACGGTAAGGCGGCTCAGTATTGTGAGAAAGGCGGATGCAAAGTAAACGCGTTCGATGACATTTCGGCAACCGAACAATTAATGCCCCCGAATATAATTACGTCCAAAAGAGACAACGTTGATTTGTTAGTTTCTATCTAACCTTAAAGCTTTTGCCACTTACAAGCTGCCCCGGAATGGACCGTTAATTTATAACCACCTCCCTCTGCGACCATAACAATATATTAGGATAATTAAATGGCTCTTTACATTCCTTAACACATGGTTTTTTCAACAAGGCCACTGGAGTCGAAAAGCGCCGACCAATGCTGACTGGTTTTTGATGTTCTGTTTTTTGTGTTTTAGTAGAATCCACAACAAATAGTTTAAGGTTATTTTTTGTGGTGCAGAACGTTCATTTTGTTCACGCAACCCTTGTGACTATGATAAATACATATACTATATTTTTTCACCTTCTATTTTGCAAGCTTAAAACGAAATATATAAGTTGTAGAATAGAAAAAATTTATAAGTGATAGTATAAGAAGCGATTTTATCGCTTATAGCCATTTTTACAGACAATTTTTGCATGGATAGAGCTAGTACAAAAACTTCCTTGTTTTCAGTATATCACTAATTTATTTTAAGAATATATGTGGAGACTTAATTCATTCTTAAATTTTTATTTAGTGCAATAAAGTATATATTTTACTTCGTAAATTATTTAAACGATTATATCGCCCCATAAATAAACCTTTGCCAAAAATGTACACGATTAGCGATGAGTTTATTACCCGAGTTACAAAAGAGCTCAATAGCATATTGATTTCGAATGTTGCTATATCTAAACTTAAATGTATATTTTGTATGAAATAAAGATCTGTTTAGATTGTCCGACAACTTAAACAGCACAAAAAACCACTTAAATTGAAATAAGACCACTTTATATTTGATTTTTATAGCCTGCCTTATACCCCATAATATTTAGGTGTCTACCTGGAAAAATGAGTGTTCTCAAAACATGTGGCTGACTCAAACCAAGCCACGTTTTCGGCAAAGCTGAAAATAGTAAGCATAAAATCTTAAGTAACGGTAAAATAACAACAATATTATCCATCAGCATCCCATTTAACAAACACGTCTAGATCAGCCGTTTCGACGACGGAAACAGGGGAATCATTCAAGTGACGCAAATATACAACCTTCGGTGAGAATTATATATTAGTGCCATTTACTTTTGAAATGAAAGCCGTGGGGTCTTGAGACCATGAGCTTCTACAAAGATGACTTTTCGGGCGATCAGAGGGCTCGTTTCTACCTTGACAGTGGATCAGTATTGAGAACCAGGGAGGTAACGCAACAACCTTCTGGGAACCTTGTCCGTTGACTTCGATGACCTAGGTTCAGTATTCTATTTATTTTCTTAGGGATTATAGGTAGAAACAATAAAGAAATATGATACAAATTTCCTTTATATAACAACAATATTAGCATAATATTTTCTTAAGTTTTCGCGACTTGTACACATAATAAAACTACGTTTTAAATTACCGCGCTTAAAACCGTTAAAACGTAGTTTTATTAACAATATTAGCCACAATTTTTTACCGATACTGCTCAGCTTGCGAATGGTTACTTAAAATGACTACTCTGAACGTTCAAGAGGGGTAAAGAAACTACATAAAGTGAATCACCAGTTAGGACAGCAATTATAATGAGGCAGTTCAAGATTTTCGTCCTAAGCTTTATTCACAACAACACTTTCAAAATACCACTCTATTCATTTGATGCATGTAAATATCTCACAAATATTTGTCAACCATAATTCCTAGTGTCGTACTCGCTGTCGAACACATCATAAATATGCATCGTGTGGGTGCATCACCTGTGTCTGTGTATTTTCAAAGCCCTCTAATGTTTGTCTACGAAAAATATCACCCTTTGTTGTCTTAATGCGCCTGTCGTCAGTGGTGTGCACAGTCGCCGCTAGCCACCGCTTAACTTTACTTTTATACCATCTTTTCACTTATTAATATAGAATATTTACTTTCATAAATGACATAAATCAAAACGCCAATTTGAAACGTTTATTTAAAGAAATTGTTGAGAATTATCTACAACTAGCGGTTTCGGCAGACGATGCCGTGCCCTGAAAAATTAAAATCTAGAATCCTAACCTAACTTAAACTAAGTGTAAAACTGAACCATGCCCAGACCCCACTCAATTACTATTATATCCACCTGGGTTACATTATTGATGTTTTAGCAAGGATTCCTAATTTTTTCTAGTAATAAATATAGCCTATATTAATCTGGATGGGATTTTAATGGTGAAAGATTTTTTAAATCGATTCAGTAGTTTTTGAGTTTAGTAGTTACAAACATACATAAGTACAAATCTTTCCTGTTTACGATATTAGTATAGATTAACAAATTTACATAAAATATAAATAAAAAATATTGTTATATTTTATTTACTTCCCACAAAAAAAGTTAATAGAGTACAAAATTCGAACTTATATGAAAATTATAGGTTTACTACTGTAGTTTAATAATCTAATCAATTACAAATGGGTCCTAAATCGACGTCCGTTGAGAACCTTCTCAAACTGCTGAATGGCAATGTTTACACGTTATCACAAACACAGGCAAAGTCTTTAGATGCGTAAGACTTCTATTAATTGTGTTGATAGCTCTCGATAAAACCAATTAATTTCGGGACTTCATTGTCCTAGAGCCTCTATACCAAAAGTCATTGTGTATTTTAGTATTTTTTATTATATTTGCTAAATTATTAATTTTCAGATTTAGATTTTTGTTACGTGTTTATTATAAACGAATCTAATCTAATGTCAATTATGATCAATTATATTGCATTTTCCCCATAATATTTCAAGTGCATAGCCAAACTAACGAATAAAGTGTACAAGGCTTTTAAGGGACGCGGGTGCCTTTCACCTCAGTTAAAAAAACTTTGAAACAAGATACCGATGTGCGGTGTTTGCTCGGGCCACGGACCTCTGTTAATGAAACGTTACACTTCATTCACTCAACTGGAGCAAGTGTCTTCAACAGGTACAATGGACTTGTGTACACATGACAGGAAAGATCCCTTACAATTTTTTAGGTCAACATATCATACTTCGAAAGGCGATGTTAATAGTTAAATTTTTAAACGGATAACTAATTGATACATACGCTATCCGCTGTTAACTAGCTATAGTATCTTTTGGTGGTATCGATGTTAGATGTAAAAAGAAACGTAGTTGTTTGTACAGAGAGAGAGAATATAATTTTAATATTTTCAAATTTACAATTTACTCTTTGATTCTATATTTAAAAAAATATAACATTTTCCCGGTGCTTGAATTTTGAGCTTTCATCGGTAAAGCGGGTATTGTTCCAGAAGAAGGTTATATGCACATTTTTTCAGCAGATAGGTTGACGGGACATCTGATGGAAAGTGTTTACCATCGCCTATGAACATTTATAATATTGGAGGAGCTACCAACGTTTTTCCAGTCTTGGAGAGTTTTATAATGTTATCTTTACAAATTTAAAATACAATTGATTGTAAAACTATATGAAAAAGTGCGAATCTATAATATTCGCTATCAACTTACTTTTGAAATATTACAATAAACAACATTTTTATTTCTAAGAATACTCATTATTTATACAAAAAAATACATACAATACTATAAAATAGTGGTGATATACAAAGGTGAGCTTAACCCTAAAAGCGCTTTCTTCCAGCAAACCTTTGGGCCTAGCGAGAAAGGGGAGAAACAAAAGGCAGGGTTATATACTGAAATATTTTTATGATTCAGAATATAACATTTAATTAATATAGCAAAACAATAATATTTAACATGAGTTATTAGTATAATTAACGTCATAACTTACTACACTCGTATAAAATCAAAAAGCTGTGACATTTTATAAGATGGTAAAAAAGTGCCAGTAAGTTAACCGACAACTATCCTATTGTATTTGAACAGAAAATGCCTTAACGGTTTCACCTGGTAGAATAAATAACAAAAACAGTTTATCAATCAAGACAAATGTACAAGAAGTAAGCCTGCTCATTCATAAGTTCCTCTTCATATCATTCCCTAGACGCCGATTTGTTAAGTCCATGTTCCCTATTACTTTAACATAATAACTCTGGTATTTAATACTCACGGGACGAATGTGACTCCATTATTTATGTTATTGTGATCACTAAAGCGGGCTGACGCGGGGTCAATGGTGGAGTACATGAGAGCATGCCCAATTATTGCAAGTCATGCGATTGAGCGATGGAATCCACGCTTCCGACACCGATCAAGATCCAACTACAAAGAGTTATGTACCTCTTTCAATTTGTACTGTTTGCACTGCATAAATTCGTTCTAATGTTTCTCTGCAATAAAACCTAAGTATTATTTGTAAAATCTCGGGAGCTGTTCATTATACAGGTATAGTTATGGTAGCTTGTTGGATAAGATCCCCAAACAAGTTACGCTTGTGTTATGGGTAAAAAACAACGGACTACTCTGAGGCCGATTCCAGACACCCAGACCATAGTAAATAACGGAGAAAATACGTTTCCGAAATTTACTATACCAGGATTCGAACCCGGAGCCTCTGTGTTGAAGGTAGGCCGGCAAAGGTTTATCCCGCTCAACCACAGAGGCCGTCATGGCCATATGGGTTTAAAACCTGGACGACAAATAAGCGCGCTTAGTCAGTTTGATCGAATAATATCCATATTACAACAATTATCATGTACATTGTATGTACACATTAAAGGAAAATGTCGCAAGGTAACTTTAATATTAAAATTAACGGTGTATGAAATCCGTCAAGCCATCTTGGACTGTCGTGACGGATATAACGTTCTTTTTCCTAAAAAGGCTCAGACCCTATTCCAGGAGCAACAAGATAATCAAGCTGTTAATAATTATTTAAAATGACAGAGATAGGGGTGTAAAATCGCGTACAGCTTACAGGAAAAATCTTATTTATTCCTGTAAGCACCTATTTCGTGAATCGCGAATGATTCTAGTCTATAAACCATAAAGGTGAATTGCGCTACTTTACAGTGTATAAAATTTCCACGAGACCATAATTGAAGTCGATCGATTTGCATTGGTAATTATGTCACTTTTATCAATCAGGTGATGAAAATGCGACAATTAAGTATAAGTGATTGCAGGGAGATAATACCCACCTCTTCCGACTGGACCGGTTCCAAGCTTTTACTTATAAACTACCGCTTTATACTTTGCTTATAATCGCAGTAAGCCGTTAGCAAAAAATAGTGCTAAGTAATTATAAAATACTGTTTAGTTTAAGAGATTAAGAAAAACATAGTGCATATATTTATTATTAAAATTCACATATGCATGTATTATATTCGTCTATCTCTGTACATATAATTATTTAATTTTATATTCTATTCTATACTAGAAACTAACACATCGATATATCGAACATCTATAATAAAGATTAAAACCATACTAATGTAATTAATTATATGGTAACATATAATAACATTCCATGAACGTCCCACTGCTGGGCTCCCAGTATAGGGAATGGATCGTAAACCCACCACGCAATACGAAGGCGGCTTGGTAGGTTTGACACATCGGTTATCTTAAAGTGCAGATTTCATCACGATGTTTTCCTTCACTGCTGTTAGCACTTGGTAATTGTAACAATATACACATTAGGACAGAAAATTGCCTGAGTGGTGCATGCGTTTCAGACAGGAGCGAGCCCGCGCCCTTGGAGTTCGGGACGCGTACGCTAGCCATTACGTTACCACGACTTATTAACAATTATATATGTATAAATATAGTATAATCATTGGACTATGTAAAATACAATTAAATTTTTTTGAATATTCTATTTATAAGTGAGTTATTAATTTATCAGAGCATCAGGAGTTCATAATACGGGTTGTCGCGTCGAGTTGAGTACGGCTCAGTGCGCGGCTCGCACACTAATCTCCGCCGGGTACGGTCGGCCACTGTGCTTCACACCTAACAAACCTATTCTCATCGAGATCTCATATCTAAAGAAAAATAAACCATCTTTGTTACACCACTGACGAGTAATCGCTTATATTGTTTATCCCTCGGCCCAAAGCGAGCTGATCACATCACGTGGGTGTTGAGTAAACAGTCGGACACGTATCGCACTATACGTCCTCTTTTGCTGACGGTCCCGAGGAGCCTCTTGATAATATTTTATAAGACAAATAACCCGATAAAGATGTTTTGACGTGAACCCGTGTTCATCGCTCACACTAAAATGCGTCCACTGAACAAGTATAATAAAATATTTATTTACAATTTTGTGCTTTGAGTTGGAATAAAAATAAAAGTTCTAATTTAGTGTCAACTTTATTGGTGGCGAGCGAAGCGTTAAGGCGATCGGTCGAATGTTTAATACGCTGACAGGACTTAAGGCGGTGGTCTTTACGTAGATCCATTAGCATTGTTTTAAGGGATTAGTGCGGCGTTTAGGCGACGCGTCACAACCTGACAACGTGAGGCGGTGGCGATGCAACCTGTCGCCTGACACGCATATTTTTATGACACATGTCCTTTTATCTATACGTAGTATACATATTTATCATATTAACAGAGCAACGTCACGCTAGTATGGTGCCATTAAATATGTAGTTCTTATAGCATTAAGAAAAATAAAAGGAAAATATTGCAACACTAGACTACTAATAGTAGATATTTGACTTTTGTTATTTATTTATCTGTCTATATATACCTTTCGCAGGTCCTCTGTCTTTAGGGCTGGCCGGCTCCCTGCACTACGCAAATCAATCGAAAAATTCTACTAACTCATATAATATTTTTTTTTGTTTGTATGCTCTTGTAATAAAGCTTTTATATTTATGTACTAACGATAATAGAGGAGAACATACAATGTTTTTATATCGAATATTAAAGTACTTTATGCAGGTTTCGAAAATTACACGAGCAAAACCGCGTGGCACCTTTTAGTAATGATTATTTTGGGTCTGTTAGTTTTTTCTGTAGAGTTCTTTGTTCCAAAGACATTTATTGGAAACATTACGCTAATGCAAAATGGCAGGTGTCTTTTAGCAGTCAAAGTGGTCTGAGGACTTTACTATCATGTTCAACAAACGTACTCGCTCCGTATCCATATCATATTACACAAAAAGGTTAGTTTGTTTTAGCGCTCGAATAAAAATCAACGTCTCCAAAAATTTCAAAGCTTTACTGACGAAGGTCACTTTAAGGTAGTCAACCGATCGTCAATCGATGGGCATGGTCTAGTTTTATTATCTATTGTCACACTAGCTTGTATGAATTCTATTGTCTTATTCACATGCTACGTTAATATTAAAATTAAATAAATCACTACACTACCCACCATACTTGTCCCACGCGGATTGTCTGGTTTTATATATCGCAAATCACGATATACTTCTTTAATTTACTTCACCACTGCACGTGGTGAGTTAAAGTATTAATAAGAAAAGCTACTTATGAAAATAAAAAAAATAATAATTAAGGTTTGCGTTTGACCGCTGTCTCACCTGATGTTGAGTGATGACGCAGTCTAGGATGGGCATGCTTACCTAGAAGATACCTATTCACTCGTGACTTGAAGACTTCAAGATTGTATTTGTCAGGAAAAACAGACAGGCAAATTATTAAATTAACTAAATATCATATATGAACTAACATAAATAACTAACATAAGTACTATATATGAGTTCTATAAATTCAAAATCAAGCAAACACGATAGGTAAAAAATTTCAATGAACTGTTCATTTTTGTTTCCTATATCATTCAGCAAATTACAATTAAAAAATTGCAATTATATCAGAAGCACACCAATTCATTAATTGGAGCCAATAGATCAGACACTGATTAGCGAACCCGTTTCACGTGATCAGTAATCGGAATAAGCTTCTAACTGGCAAAAATAATTCGGCGCCATCAAAGGGACGTTTGAAAATTAATTATCAATTTGTCGTGGGTGCCAAGGCGACATAAATCGATCGGGTGTATCTGCCTGCAGCCACATTAGCCACGCTCTAACATGAGATAAGGATAACAAATGCTCAGTTTAATGTTATCTCGACATCGCGGACATGAGAGAGCTTTTTGCCACCACATCCTTCGACCTTCTCGACTCGAACCTTCCTTATGCGATTTTAATGAATTCTGAACGCGTTTGGGTTTATATGAACGATTGCGATCTGTTTATTTTAAATTACATTTAAATTGGTGCAAAGTGGGTGTGTTATTATTTACATTTACTTTAAATTCGAATATATAGTTATCTGTTATCTGAGACGTGCTAACACATTTAAGTTGATTTTGTGCTAAATAGCTGTAACATGTTAGGAAAACTTCTATGAGGCAAATATAAATGCTTACTAACTCCTATCTCTAGAATGTGTAGAATTCTCAACAGCAGCAGTGATGTTACTAACATTCACTTTGACTACAAAAAATAATTTTATAAAAAGATTTGTTTAGCCCAACAGGACACTTATTAACCAGACTGACGGACAGACTAATTTCATTACCTTACACATTTATTTATGTTATATTTATTATTAGAGTTTAAGTAAATAACAGTGAAGAAATTATACTACAAGTTGTGTTCACCTATAATTAGTTTTTACATCGCATTGTAAAACTTAGTCATCAGTCTAGTAACTGATCAAAAGTATAAAATAAAAACTAATTTTTTTTCATATTACCATATTGATACAACGATTTTGCAAGGTGGTAGGGCATTTGCCCGACTGGATGGCTACCACCCCTGGTCTAAAGTATGTCGCCATAACAACCTTGAGTTGTGTTCCGGCATTAGTGGCCAGGTTCCAGTCTCCCCTCAAGAGAGCAGCAGCGCATTAGTACCAATAGCACCTTTGGCGTTTCAAACGTCCATAGGCGATGGTAACCGCTTTCCATCAAGTGGGCCGTCTGCCTGTCTGTTAAACTCATGTAATAAAAAAATATTATTTACCTCTTAAAGCGAATAATATTTTAAATAAATGTGAGTCCGGTATCAAAGCTATATATTTTTCGAATTATCACGTACATAGAAACTTAATTATAATCAATGTGTGAAAGTGGATAAGCGTGATATGTGTTTTCGGATATACTGTTTATTCGTTAGTAATAATATCATGTAGCAGCATGTTTGATCATGACTGAAGTTAGTTATATGTATATTATTTTAAACAATACACAAATGAAATAAATAATAACGGGATAAGGACATGTAATGGAGTAAAACCGGTATAGTGTACCTATAATATTTTTATTACAGTATATCCGGTCCATTATGGATAAAGATTGAATAACTCGAAATTTTGGAATGAATACGCCTTCGTAACAGGTGGTACTTGCTAACCATCTTCTCTATTGAAATTTGGGTGTTTCTCGATTTCAATAGCGTCACGCATCATTCTAGGTATGAAATGATTCTATTCCGTGAGGATTTGTGGGTTATCGAATCTGATACAGTGGTTGGGTTTATCCAGCGTGTGTTCGCTGATTGTAGAGTTCGTAGACCTTGTGTGTTTCATGTCAGCGATGTGTTCTATTACCCGTGTTTTATGCTTCTCTTTGTTTGCCCAATGTATATAGCTCGATTGTGAGTGTGGATTATCACAGCTTGTAGACATTGCATTCTGGAGTGGGATGTTGCATTTCACAGGTTTCAAAATCTGAATAAGCTTTTTATGGGGCTCGAAGTACATTCTGATTGAAACCCTCCTGAGGATGTGACCAATTCTGTCTGTAACCCCCTTGGTGAAAACGTCACCAATGACGTCAATATTATCGATCACACAGCAATGATCAAGAGCTGGATCGAAGTGGGCGTTGATCACAGAGCATTAATTCTCTCTATCGATTGACATTGAAAAAGGCGCGATTTTCAAATCAGCCAATAACATTTGTTTATTTCGTTGTTAACGACATCAACGCATCCATAATCCGTTCCACTACAGTTTATGATTGCAACGTCCGCATGCAAGTTGAATGGGAAATATCGCAATCGTAAACGTGGTCGTCTTGTGGAACGTAGCAAATATTTACCATAGCGAAATTGACAAGAACTTTATTTGAAACACCAGTATTTGTTAAAAAATAGACGAACAAAGTTACAGCTGTAAAGAAGAGGAGTTAAAATATTTTTTGTTATAGGATAAACTACATCAAGTTGGCAGTGTTGGCCCCACCCAATAATTGGCACCCAGTAAATTTATTTAAGGTATTAAAAAATCTTAATATTGTTTATTTTGTAGCCATACAATAATGCTATTATGGTTGTTACGTATGGTAACAAAAAAAACATGTAGTTTTGAATAAAATAATAAATTGCCAATTATTGTAATGAGGTATTTATGTAATGGTATATATATCCTTTACATGTTATTTATTATATAATCATATTTTTTTATGACGAGTATTGTACTGGAAATCCCAACAGTCAAGGAAAATACAAATTCGTTATTAGAAAAACATAAATAAAACCCAGACGTGCATAAGTAATACTTGTGAGAATAGAAATATTTAGCACTAAGATGTTAATTTCTTAGTGATTTGGCATTTGCTAGACTTTTGTTGTAGAATACTAGTAATTTTAAAACTCAATAAAGCAATGTAATGATTTACAACAATATATATATGGAATTAATTGACACTAATATGTTATTTTCTCACTGCTTTTGAATGTAATCTTTGTGAAACATTTGTTGCAAAATATAATTTTAAAGCTCCATAGAACAATATATAATTTGGTTTTCAAATGCCCTCCAGGCCCGGCTTGACCACTTAGTCAGCGTCTTTAAACTGTTCTTTTAATTTTAATTTCTCAACTCTATTACACTCTTGTCCTTTTCTTATGTATGTATATTTCTTTACTATACATATTATAATTTATAACTAGGTATACATACTATATTATGTATGTATATAAATAATATAAATTTATATACAAGAAGTATATAATCTTGCAAGTAGGTGTTTTGAATAAGGTAAATCATATAAAACATATTAAACACTGCCGTGGAAGACGGTGTATATTATCAATTCATCGTAATAGAACGTTATAAGTAACGCATAAGAGCAGTATATAAACACGTAATCGCGTTAGCGCTGCCATGCTTTAACTCCCATATGAACACTAACAAAACTAATGAGGTGTCTTTGTGACACCTGGTTGGAACGATGTTGAATAACAACAACGTTTACAAAAACTTCTATTTTTAAAACATATTATATTAAACTAATAGATTATATTTTAAATCGTCTTTCAATGTATTGATGATCGAAATTGTATAATAATATACACCGGTCAGCTTACATGCTTAACACTTTTATTTCGTCTAGCTCCCATCCGTCGACTAACGTGCGATAAGAAACTTCGTTTGAAAAAGGGGAGCCGTAGGTCAGCGGCAACGGAAGCAACAGGGGCAGGACGAGTGTGTTCACATACAATGCAATTGCAATGCCTATTTTCCTCTTATTTTTCCATGCTGTGCAAGTAGGCATAATGTGAATGAGGGTTTAGATCACAACACAAATCAAATACAAACATTACTATTTTATTTTATTTTATTCTAGTTATTATGTAAATATGTTGTGACAAAATGTAGCGATGTAGTCTAATGACGAATATAATTCATAAGTTGTTAGGGCGAGATTTATATTCATATCATATGCCATACAAAATGGCGCTCCTTTTCAGTCGGAGCTAGGGTATAATTATCAGGCAACGGGCCCATGCGAAATTGGGGTCTCACCTCGAGTCGACCGTCGTAAATAAACCAAAATGACCAGTGTTGGTGGGAGGAACACTGTTTTAATGAATAATCTTGACACGGACAGCACCGGCTTGAAATTTCATACGCAACACCCCCTAAGGCATATCCATACCTACTACATATTTTTATATAGGTATTATTATTGTAGTTTTCCTCCTTTCAAAAAGAACAAGAGGCAAAAAAACATTTTGTATGGCTGTGTAGACTAACTTATATTTCTATGATAATTTAGGTAATATGTACAAACCTGCATAAAATACAAGAAAACAATGTATATAGTGCATATCCATAATTATTATTATAATATAAAGATTTGTGCTAAAAAAGAGAATGGTTTTCACAACAATCGAATGTTGAAAGAAAATATATAATGAGCCAACCCCATAGGAATAGGAAAAAGCAAAAGGAAAGACGTACCATACATAAATATGTGCTATATTATATTATATATTTATTTGTCAATGGCAGGGTACAATAGTAGATATTATGCTCACAAGCGTCTCACATATAACTCTAAGGGTGTACAAATGTTACATTTTATCTAATACTAAATATTAAATAACAAATATATAATTATGAGCCTCGCAAGACCTTATGGTCTTTCTTAATTAAAACAGATGACTAGACAATTATATACAAAATTACTTAGAGACGGGCAATGCTTTGGCAACGCCCCTGGTGTTGCAAATGTCCATTGGCGACGGTAACCACCTTCCATCAAGTGAGCCGTCTGCTTGTTTGACTGCCAAATGCAATAAAATAAAATTACAATACTGCGCCGCCTTCTATGGCTAATCTTATACGAAGTTTAAGAGTGTGCGCATACTGTACAATATTAAAAACCACTTCATATATTTTGACGAAACTAAATTAGAAATATACCGTAATATGTGTTAATTTTGTCTATTTTTTAGGAGTTCCATCCATTCAGGAATTACCGTAAGCAGTCCAAGTTCCCAACATAACTGGGAACTTGTATGAATTCGTTTTATTTGTCGGGAATTCCACACTCAGTGACCTAGGAAGATTGTAAGGCTACGAACCGCCGTAAAGAGCAGCCTACGCGTCTCATGTGTTGGGTTGTTTATCTTTCTTTAGGGTGATTAGATTACACATTGACCGTTTAGGTTGGTCAGCACCCGATTTCACGATTGCTATGAATTTAGTAGTTTCTTTTCATCGTTTTTTTTAGTAATTCATAGAGTAGAATATTCTATGTTGCATACAAAAAATTGTTTATATTAGAATTAATAATATTCCAAGAAGTAGTTACAACACAGGTGTTCTTATAGTTTATCGATTTCCTCCACATAACCTTTTGGAGATAATTTTTGCATATACTTATATAATAGTGGGTCATACTAATATGTAAATATAAAAATTTTCAATACAGAAAAATATAAATATAAAAGAAACCGCGAGCAAGTTCTCGCTATTAATAGGTTAATGAAAACATTTTTATTTTTATTTACATATTTGAATAAAGAAAACGTACAAACGTATCCTTCAGCATACATAATTTATATTGCTAACAACTAATACTTACAAACTAATATTTATTTGTTTGTTTCTGTCAATGCCCTTGAGCTAGTTCAAAGAGCCTCCAAAGCACTTAATCGACTTTTGAAGTAATAAAGTGAGCGACTACCTCGATCAACAGGTCAGAATGTCTATAAGACGTAGTAACGTTATCAGGATTTGGTTTCTACTTACAATATTAATATAATATGTAGAAAAATCACTCACTCATATACATTTTAACATGTATTATGTATTAATAATATCAGTTCATAAATGTAACACTTCTGGGCTCTGGCTTTTCCATTTTTACAGACACGGACAGTATACCCCTGCCACTGCTCCGACCGCAAGTCTAAGACGGATCAGCTGGTTTCTTCGTAGTCGTCAGCCAACCGTTGTCCGCTGCTGGACGTAAGACGAGATTTCCTACATTAAGTCTGAAAAACTGTCTAAGCTATGCATATTTCCCGGATAGGATAAGAATCCACGTCGCTGAAATGAGACATAGGTACCATAAGCCCACAGAGCAGAGAATCCTGCAGAAATCTCTGTATGTTGAACAAATTCTCTGTAATGTTACTTTAAAATTTTGTTTGGTCACCTTTTTACTTTGGTTAGAACAACAAATGATTGCACAACGATAGGCATAATTTAACGTTTTCGAGAATGTTTTATCTGCGACGTGCGAATTGAGATTATCATCTTATTATATTAAGGTGATATTTATAAGATATATATTAATTACTCTATAGTTAAAGAATTAGAGGCATAATATAAGAAAAAGTTATATTTTCTGAGTGTGTAATCTTCAATGTAGGCAGTATTTTGGCCTCTATGATAGTAAGTGCCAGGTTATTAAAAAATTTGACAGCCTGCACTCTGAAAGAGTTAACATAATAGGATGAAGTGTGTGCAGGTGTAGTGAGATTACTATACGTACGAGTTCGCAAATTATGGGAACTAGAAAAGCGAAGGAATTCAAAACGTTCCTTATGGTAGGGAGAATTACTAGGAATAAATATGAGAACCAATGAAATGTTTCACAAATATAACACCCAATTGTAACCAACAAAGTATCAATTCATCTCACTAATACAGTTTCATTCAATTTATCTCTCCAATGATCCGATTACACAATTGTAAATAAATGTTAAAAATTACCCAACAAGAAATACCAATTTGAATATGAATAGTTAGGCGCCATGTAGGCAGGTACATGTAAAAACCGGCCCGAAATAATAATAGTAGACCAAACACAATGAACGACCTCTAAAGCAACCAAATCACGTTTAGGAGATGTTTATTGGAAAGTCTAGAGTGCCTTGTTACTATTTAGGGTCGTAATGATATAATACATACAATAATATATTCTTTTTTTAATAATGAATAGGTTCGCATTTGACTGACATTGCTCCTGAAGTTAGGTGGAAATGCAGTTTAAGGTGAAGAACGCTTACCTCGAAGATACCTGTTCACGCGAGATTTGAATACACCTATTTTTTTCAGGAAAGACAGACGATGGTAAATAGTTCCACTCCTCAGCGGTGCGTATGATAAAAGTGGACTCATAGCATTTCGTCCTCTTTGTTGATATTTCCACCATATATCGGTGGCGTGAACTCGTGCGTCTGCCTGCCCGGTGGTAAAAAGATGAGGGAGGAACTAATTTATGTAATTTCGTGGCACACTCCCCGACGTGTATCCTGTAGAATACCAACAAACTAGCGACTTTTAGTCGATGATTTAGGCTCTGAAACCTCTCATCGAATAGTTGGTTTTTGCCTATCAGTTTCCTAATTTCAGTCTTCCCATCTAAATTGTTTCATGTTCTAGGTCCTGGTGGTTAGGTTGGATTTAAATTATAATGCTGTATACATTATAAAACATTCTTATAATCTATGTGAAGTGTTTGGATAATCGTATTTCTAATTGAACATGAAAGAAATCCAAGCAGATATAATCTCAGAAGAATACAATAAATAAAATTGCCCAGTAAATAACTTTGGAAATTTTCTAAATCGCTTAAGATAGCACCACAGTTATTTTCACATTTTAGGCGTTTTTTATGTATGACATATTATTTAGAGCAAATGAAGGCTTCCTTTCTGGAAAAGCTTAAAGTTGGAGATCACCAGAAGTTATCAGTATGCCGAGAACGAATACTAAAGAATTTTGTTCACATAGCCCGAAAGAATCCAGACAGTTTGGAGAGCCTGGTCAGTGGTAAAGTTGGAGACCTCGTGGTAGATCTCTGAACAGATGGATTGACCAGGTTCTTCGTGTTCAAGACCGGTTTTATTGGAAGAAAGCGATTATTCACTGCCTTCAAACGCATGATCTTCAGAAGTTAGGGAACGATTTAGAAGATGACAAAATGAGTCAAACATTGATAATAAGTTTAAGACAGCTAAAAATCTTTATAAGTAACAAAACAACAAAAAGCATGAGAAAAAGGACCTGTTTTTGCCATCTATTTTAGGAGTTAAAGAGAATTACATTTATACTTAGCGATTGACATTGCTAATTTTCTTTTTCAGTAAATTAGTTGCCTCTCAATTTATGCTCTCTAAACTCTAAGCAAAATCTGCAAGGAATGCTGTCCTCTTGCTTCTAATATTTAGTATATTGAACCATTTGCCACAGTTCTTATGATATATACGAAATATATACGTTATTTCGCATATATCATAAGAAATATATACGTTAAGAATTCCAACATTTTTAAAATTTACTTGTTCTCAACATGCGTCTTAAGATTGTTAAAAAATTCATAAAAAAGATTATTTTAAAAGATGTATTAGGTACTTATATAACCGAGATATTTAATTTTGAAACAATTTTTTAAATGGTATGGATTTGAATTCTTCATATGAAAGCCGGGCTCTGGAATTTCGCAGGTAGCTTGTGCGGCTGCTATTATTTAAATTAATTGAGCACAAAACAACGAAAGCCGGACACAAAAGCGCGTCGGCCACGATATCATGTCGGCTGAGAGATGTAATACTGAACTCACATTCACTTACGGATTTATTAAAAGGTCTCATGCGAACATTATTTATTCTCAGAAAAACTCGTATGGTATCTTAATAATTTTGAGTATTAAGAAGTAGCGATTTATTATACTACAATATTTAATATACATATGTGTATATTATTTTGTACATAATTCACGTATAAAACAATATACATATGTGTATATTGACGGCTCCCGGGGACAACATCAGTCATCACCCAAACGAACGAAACGACCGCCAAGACGGGGCAACGAAGGACTTTCTAGATAAGACAGATGAAGCCGGAGCGATTTTGACACCTTCTGGAACAAGGACAGGCCTACTCTCTGGCAATGCCTATATTCTCGCAACCCTGGCCTATGGCCAAATTATTGCTTAAACATCAAAAGGATGACAGGCGTGTCAACAGTCTTACAATAAGAGATGCCGCAAACTACACGAAGTGGACAAGAAAATGTAAGTAAATAGCGGGCGCTCAGAATGCAACTCGGATTTTATGCTAGAATGATCACGAAGTTGTAGTTTTGTATATAATTAGACAATTTAAATATAAGTATCTAGCTTCAATTGTAAGGATAATTCTTCTGCTAAGACGAGCAAGATGTTGCTCGGGAGATATCAAGACGCGGGGGCGCGAGCGCAGTCGCTCAGTGAGCAGCGCGCCCCGGCCGGGTCCCTTCGTGCGATCGTTATCAGACGTCGCCGTGTCGACTTCACAATGCCATCTTTTGTGTTCCGACACGATAATTTATTGCCACCAAAACACTGCGCTTACAAACCGACCGAGATAAGTCTGCGAGTCTAAATTTAATTCATCCATGCCTTTCAAGGGAAATCGAGCCTTACGTTAACTGGATCGAAATTCCGTGAACGCTTATCAAATTTTACTATCAGCAAAAGTCTCTGTATAACATCAATTTAATTGATTTTTAATCAGTTCTAAGTCTATGTTCTAGGTCAATTGACAATTTTAAATTCTAAGCCGATATTAGATAATTCGTTTTTGCTTATGGATTTAGATAAATAAACTAAAATGATCCATCTAAACATTACACGAATAATTCAATGTCAATGACTACCATCGTGTCCATCCAGTTCTGTCTTTCAAGTAAATTAAATATATGTGATTGATCCTTGTAATATCAGCAATAGACAAAATTTAAACTAAAAGGAGTAAAGACTGCTTAAAATTTAGGTCATTGAAATAAACATAGTATTTCAAATTCATTTGCGGCTTCACTGAACATGTGCGAAATTCCAATATTTACTGCATTTTACATAAAATTATGACTGTTTATGGCCACAGTTTTGAAAGGCACTAATTGTTGTGTTAATTAATTTTTGTTTAAGGCGACAGTTCATATTTCTATGCTTATTATTTAACGTTTAAACTACATATCTAATAAGCTTAGTTGTTTTTTTTAATTTGCAGATAAGCAAGCTGGCAGATAGCCCGCCTGGTAGCAAGTGATTACCACCGCTTATGAATATCAACAGCACCAAGGGCGCTTATGTATTGCCAAAATTTGTTACTTCTTAAGAATTAATTTAATATAGCCCATAAAATTCCTGCTGCTAGGCTAAGGTGTCTCCATTTTTTAGGGGAACATATAGTATATTCGCAGCATGTCCAAGATGAATCGGCGAATTTCGCACATTAGTTATCTCGATGTGCACATTTCGTTTTTTCTTCAATACAAAGAAGAAAAGAGCTGTTTACCGGTTTGGATTAGAACCCATATCATTGGAATGAGCCGTGAATAGGATCCACAAAACTACCTAGCGCGTCGGAATGAGTATAAGTAGATAATTAGAATTTATTGCATTACTAGATCAGTCAATGAGGCTTCGCTTCAGATCCGCATCTCATAAACAGTGTCTTGAGTTTTTGGTTCATTCTCAAGATTGCCAAAACAAATAAAAATATACAAACCTTTAAATAAAGTCACACAAACATTTAATTGTTAAGATTAATAGGTTTTCAAAAAGTTATTTATAATCTAAGACAACAGCCAGCCTTCCGGCCACTTTTTCCACTACCATTGATCTGTTACGTAAAATCTAGATTTTTTTGAATTTCATATCTTAATAATATTAATTATAATTAACAAACTTGTTGATGAAATATTTACTGTGCCATTTTTATACGGAGGTACATTCAATCATGTATACATAATGCAGGAATGATCAGTTAGAATAATACAAAGCTACTGGATACTCTAGTCCGATATCAAAGAAAGCATTTCAGGTTAACGCATCTCGCATTTTAATAGTTATTGCTGTTGCTTCGGCCGTTGTATTAAAACAATGACCAGTAACTTTGTCTTTATGTGTCATTGGGCAGCAAAAGTAACGTGCGCCTCGAGTGCACATTCTGCTGTAATATCTGCAGCTGACTAAGAATATATAGAATAAGAATTTAAATATCCTATTATTTAAAATTTATTACAAAACTCTGATGTGGTGGAAGGAGGCGGTATAAATGGTTCAGTAATCATTGAAAGGACTGACATTCTTAGTTATCTCCATGTAGTATATATATACAACTCGTATCCTTCTTTATTAATGTATTCATTCACAAGTAAATATAGGTATGAATCATATTATTATATCCAATTAAAGTAAAAGTCAGTAAACAGTTCCTTTCAACTCTGGCAGACTAAGGCACTCTCGTTTATATTGAATGACCTATAGCCTGAAATCCAAAAATACATTTCTCAAATGCTATTGAAATCAGAAAACACCCAAATTTCAATAAAGAAGGTGGTTGGCAAGTATCATCTGTTTGGGATCCGATCATCCAAACTATTAAGACCCAAACCCAGCAAAAACCAACTGCCAGACCTCAGGACACTGTGAGCTCTTTCTGCGTGCAACGGAACACAAACCAGCTTACTGATAATTTCTTTTATTTTTTCCTTCCACCCATTTTAATATTATATAAAAATAAATTTTAGAACTAGGCATGTTTACTGAGAGTTTCTTGCGCCGCTTCTTCTCTTCAAGCCACAATATGTTGTGAAGCAGTGGTAAATTAGATTAGGCTCCCATAGAGTAAATAATAACCATAAACAAGATTAAAAATAAATAATTAAAATGAACAAGTTGGCGGTAGGCTAAATAAAACTTTAACAATACTCGGTGGATAAATGTCACAAAGGTCCGTCCGTGACCACGGCCACTGAAAAGCGGCCGAAACGTCGGACAACCCAAAACTTATTGAATTACTGCGCTTAAAACCGTTAAAACGTAGTTTTATTAAATAGTGTTATAGTTATTTATTGAAACAATTCATTTGCAATATTTTTCTTACTTAATGCAAAAGAAATTTGCATTTTAAATCTGCTACCGTCTCAATGTAAATGTGCAACATGATCCCAGCAGGATTGTAATGGTACTAGAAATAAATATTATAATTTTCTCAAACGGAAGTCACTTCTCGCGACAGTTTAAATAACATTAAAACACAATCACGAATGGGCCGCGAACGTTCTTTATCGGAGGCACGAAGTCGATCGTTCATAGTCAAAATAATGACGCGAACCACCAACCGCCTCGGGGTAACAATTAAGCCCATTAGTTTATTAATCGCGACCGACTCGAAGCATTGTTCTGCTGGGGACAATCGCCGCTAGACCAAATAACATCGGCTCCGTTTACCTACGTACGATTGAAACGGAGGTCGTTTTGTCTCACAGTTCGTAAAGAAACGTAATGTTATTTTCATCAGTTATAGGCAAGATATGAAAGGTAAGAGTTGTTAATATATCTCTAAACAGTTTGTTAAGCTCTAAATATAAACAAATCTATGATCTATCTATAGTATAATACATCTGTGGGCGTGTTAAATTTGTATAATGAATTTAAAAATAAGAAAAATATTAAGGGTGGTTAGTTCGAAGCAGAAGCATTTGAAAATGCAGCTTTTAGAATTCTTCACGAAAAACTATTAAGCAGATCTAAATGAAACTAAAGACAGAAATAACATTTATTCCAGATTAATACTTAGAATATTTTTATCCTGATAAGTGAAATCGTTTCTGTGGGATAGACGAATATATTCAAAAAAACCCGGCAGCAAAAAAGACAATTTAAAGTAATGCACTAAAAGGACAGAAACACGATTGAAAATAGAAAACGAAATTAAATAAACTATAAACAAATTAAGCTTTTCTTCTATTAACAGACTATATTATGAGCGGAAAGCCAAGTTAAAATACCCGCATTAAGTTTAGTAGCAGGCGGAACCCAATTACAAATTATAAACCGAAAGAAAATTAATGGGTTTGATTTAATTATTTATATTATTTTACTTTTTAGTATCCCGGCACACTCTTGTGAACAAAAACTGTGTACTTATATAAGTCGGATAAAGTGTAGAAATTATTGATTCCAAGCCAAATAAAACATTTTGCGTGAGGTTTAATTTTACTTGACAATGTTGATGCTGTGGTTGGTGTAGTACCTAATTTATTTGTTACGTTTTAAATATGATTGGACTTCGGATATTAATATATGATAGCATGATGTCCGACACGAACATGGCCCATTTTTACACTATAAAAAATATTTTAAATCAATTATTATTCCTAATTAAATTTGAATATATAACTTATATATTTTTGTAGTACCCTTTTAATTTTCTATATGTTGATACCCTCGACTAGGTAGTAAGGTAGGTAGTAAAAAATAATAATGAAACCTATAGAGGATTGTTTTTTTTAAATTAACATATTACTATTTGGCGCCAAAATTGCCATTTTGTGTTATTTTCGAAAACCTATCTAAGAACACTTGAGTTTTTAAGATGATTATAATGATACCTTAACTGTTAAAATCTATGAAGCCTTTTAGAAGATACAGAATAATAAAGCAAATTTCAAACATACAAGATACGTGCATAAAACATAGATAGAGCCTTATCGCTCAAAGCGATCTCTTCCAGGCAACCTAAATGAGAAAATTTTGAATCAGGCGAAATATCAATTAAATAACTAAATAAAACATTATCCTTTCTTAGCAGTCGGGTAAAAAGATAGAGTTGCGGTCCCGTGTTCCTAATTCCACCGTTGCAAATTACTACTAAACAGGTCGCGAGGGCAACGCAAATAAAGTTTCGCTAGCCTTTTAATGAAAATTCACATTAAAATCCACAAGTTTTACTACACAGTTTTAATTTCATACAATATCTATTAGAGCATTCCACGCTTACAAACAAAGTCACCTTTTTGTTTATGTATTACCTACAAGGGATAGAGTATGCATGTACATTTGTCCAGAAGTCATAAAACTTCCCATATTATATTCGTTTTTTATTATCAACAAAGCTTTGAAAGAATAATAGAAAGTAAAATAAGCCGCGTGTGAACATAACTTATGCGGTCAAGACTTCACATGGACCGACTGTAACCGCGATATTGTAATAAATATATTCAATTTTACAATACAAAACACCATTCTATTGCGCGGTAGCTTGTAAATAAGGCTTACAAGTACATAAATCAAACACACATTGTTACAAAAGAATGCTTGATGTATAAAAAGAGGTGTTTAAAACCACACATTTGTAAAAAAAGGAAATTGAAATTCTAGTAGGTATTTTGTTATTAAATCAGAAAACTTAAGTTATACATTGAATTACATTACTCTACTATATTGATTTTAGATTTCCACTACTAAACTACATTGATTTAGCCTCAGTATAGAACGGGCGTAATTTAGATAAAGATTCCAAATATCTTTTTCATCTTACACCAGCCTGAACTAAAGAAAGTGTCCTGAAGTTAGCAGACCTTATAATACTTACACTACAGCAATAACCACTTACTGCACAGCCTAAACAGTTTTCCTAACTTGATGTGCATATTTTTATCTTAAAATTACCAGGTGCTGACATTTAAATAAATATTGTGAAAAATATAAATCCCCTGCAGCAATGCCTGAAACTTACCAATGAAATGCTGCAAGTATAGAGTGCGTTCCTGAAATAGGGAAGTCTGAATCTAGTACCAGGTGGGACGTTTACATGGTTAATATGTTATAGCCCGAAATGCATCTGAGTTTTCGTCTTACAATTTCTTTTTCCTTGCTTTTTATATATTTAAGTGCATTTCCATTGTATGTTACGTTCGTTTTTGTCTAATATATTTTTGTACTTCTAAGATATGTTTATTCAATCTTTCTTCTACTAATAACTCTTTCGGGGTGATCGGACGAAAACGAACGACGATAGGCGTTTGAGAGAAAGGCCTCTGGAACGATCGGGATTAAATGCTTGGATTAAAATTATTTATTAACAAATGCTTTTGATTATTACATAAACCTAACTTGAGTATCAGAGACAACTCTGTAGTTGGCATTATATTTGTACCTATCTTGTTTTGTAGTATAATTTATTTTTCACTTTTCTTTTTCTTTTAAAGCCTCACATACTTAAAGATATTTTTTATAACCATTTATATTTTTTTTTATCGAATACATTTACTACTACGAATACTTTCCCCTTAATTTCATTGACCTAAAATCTAAGAGACCATTGCAAGTTCGATATTAAAGTATACAACAACAATTTAGCTGCTTACAAACATACCACAATAATTGTAATACGTAATGTAGGACCATAAAACGTTAAGCGAAGGAGTTATCGCATCACGGCTTTTCCATATAAACAACAATGCCATAAAGAAAATCAATTATTCGTTTGTGAAGCATAACGCTGTACACGAAATTAAGAAACAAAGTTTATTTACTAACACAACGATGAACAAGGTACTTCTCAGATAATTTTATTTACAAACACGAAGCTGGCATATAATAAATGTAATATTAAAATTTCCATGTTAAGGCTAAACGTCAAATACGAGTTGCATACTTAAATCGCGTCGGCGACAAAATTATTAGCTGTTAAGAATATTATAGATTATAAATAGTGTAGTACATAGTAAAAAACGCACAATATATTTTATTAGGAATTATTACCAGCTTCCGTTATTTGATGTCATTCATAGAACTACAATTTATACTGAGGCTGTAATAGGATTCAGATATGGGAATGACGGGATAAGATCATCAGAATATGGCGGACGCCCGATGTTTATTTGCTTAAAGGTTATTGTAAAAAAATAATATTCACAAATGCTCGACATTGGTTAGACTCGCAAATCGTGAGAAATCACATTTAAAAAATCTCATTTATTTTCTTTCGGTTTATAATTTGCAATTTGTCACCGCCTGCTACTAACTTACCGAAGTATAATAGTTTACTTCGTTTACAGTTTATTCTAATTTTGTTTTCTATTCTCAATCTTGTTTCGGTCTTTTAGTGCATTACTTTTAAAATGTCTTTTTATAGTCAGGTTTTTTGAATTTTGTTATAATTTATTTAACTCTATACTTTTTAGTGTCCCGGAAAACAAAACAAAAACTTTTTAACCAATTTATTCCTAATTAAATTTAAACATATAACGTACAACAACAATACATAGCAGAGGTTTGGTTAATTTTATTTATTGACGTATTACTATTTCCTGCCAAAAATCCACCATTTTGTTTTTTTTCTCAAATACCTTTCTAAGATTACTTGGGTTTTTAAGACGAATATAACAATACCTTATATGTCGAAATCCATCAAACTGTTAAGAATTAAAAAACATAGAATATGCGCGAAAAAATAAACCTTCCTTAGCAGTCGGGTAAAAAGAATTACCCTTGAACATATGACCTTCTAAACTCTTCGAGTGCGTCAATACTCACCGACTAATTCAATAATTTAATCAATTACCAAGCTACTTAGCAATTGTTGATATCAAAATTATCTGCTAATGTCACGAAGCAGTTGTGTTATTTCTGCTCCCTTGAACTCGACCGCACTTAGCATTGTACCATTCACGGTCAACGTAGTACACATTGCCTTCGAACGCACTTAATAGATTAATATAAATGCAATAGTACAATTAAAATCCATTCATAAACATACTCGTCCATTGATTATAATATAAACCCGATTTAAGCTGCATAAATTGTTTTACATGTTAACTATGGTCATTATTTCATCGATTTTATTGTCGATAAAATTATTGATGGTTAATAAAAGTCACGATTACGTGTCACGGAGATGAATATGCTCCGGTTATGCATGAAGTCACTTGGAAGGCCAGGAACTCCCGCGTCTACGGCAGCCTTCATGTCTCAGTTTGATGGATATCGAAAAAATAGGTAGGGAACACAATTTTCACTATACCTACTGCTGCCGTCAGCTCCCAGTGAAAAGAGTACTCCCTAAAGTTCTTGTTCTGACTTCGTAAGGAATAATATGCATGCTAATGGTTTCACACAGTATTGTCGGCTATTGCTGAGATTGTGCGAAGTGGAGAAAAAAATGTTCATATCAACTCATAATCTTGCCACTACAGGGCAGTGATAATGCTATTGTGGTCTTGAGTGAGCTTAGTGTAATATATTTGTCACACTAATTAGTATCAAAACAGTGTGTGCTAGGGTTCGAATCACAGTAAATGACAGTTTTTTAGCTACAACGTGACTTTCTACTTGTCTACTTTTGCGACGTACATAAACCAGCTAAAACTTTTAAATATTATTAATATAAGATAGGGTTACGTTTAGACACAAAAATAACTTTATAAAAAATATATATAAAAGTGAATGTTTTACGAAAACTGAAAACTCTTTCTTAGAAAGTTTTTACAAGAATTCCATAATGGTCTCTATAGAAAGCTAGAAAGTAACCAAATTAAACAGTCAGTAAGTACTCAATGCACATTTACGATCAATTATATTGGTGTCTTGCGTAGGACGGTATCAACGTACCTCAAGTATTTATCATCAAATACAACTGACAGTATAATTTACACGCTTAAACATATTCCTGATACGGCAAGAAAATAAATTATTCAGTTTACGTAATTTTATTTGCAATTATAAAGGAACCGTTCTCCTTAATACCTTAAAAGGCGAATTGATTCTTAGCCAACCGCTTAAGATTATATTAATGAATCTTATTGTATGATAATCGGATTACCCTTAACAACGCACTTAATTGAATAATAGGAAATTCAATTATATTTAATGTATAATTGCTTATATTTGTTCTGATGATTCCATTTCTTTCAAATAATTTTAAATAATTACTAGGGCTTTTTACGAGGCATTGTCCGAGTAATTTGTCAATGCTTATCCCGCTGAAATCATTTAATTCCGATAGAGAAGTCTTCTTTATAATGATGGGGAATGCCCCGTTCTTGAAATGATTTAGGTACCATAAAACATGAAAAGACGTGTCATTGTCATGTTTTGCAATTTATTCCCAAAAATAAGCCAAGCGCGTGCCATCCTACGCAAAATAAAATATTCTGTACTGTTTTGTGTAATGTACGAATACCTTAAATATTTAATATTTATCTAAATTACCACATAAATTAAACTTCTGACTAATGTTTTAAAATTATATTTTAAAGATACCTTGAGTTTTTTTCAGAATTTTCTGCCTTATCCTATTCAAACACTTTTTCGGTTTTAAAGCGAATATCTGCCCAGCTATTAATTTGATTACAAACATTTATAAGTAACATTAAGTTTTTAAATAACTACTATCTATGCTCGATAGGCAAAGTACACAGACATTAATTTCATTCCTTAGATATATGTATAGCGGGAACCCCTAATTCAATGGCTATTGGAACTTTATTAAAAGTTCCGTTAAACTGGCTACGGAACCTTATAAAGAAGACGATCAATATCAAACGTATATAAAAATAACTATAAGACCGAACAAAGCCTGGGTATAAAGTCGATGGCAGCTTTTAATCTGTCATAAGAAGGCAGATACTGATGCGATTCTTATGAAGGGTACATAAAACACATTTGTAGAATCTTGATAAATAATGTTCCAAGAGTTTGCAGTGTAAACGAACCATATGGATGTATACGAATTATAGCAGTAATAAAGTAAACAAATGAATCACTACGCCCACATTGAATTCCACTGAAGTATTAAGAAGCCCATGATACTAAACTCATAATTAGGAAAAATGTACTTCAGAAGCGGTGCTAAAATACATCTGCGAAGGTGGCTAAATCGAGGTAAAATAATACATTTACATAGTAGTTCGCTTTTTATTTCTAGCCATGTGGGAAAACAATGTCCGCACCTTTATGTATACGGTTGTACATCTGTCAGTGGTTATCACAGCCTTTTTTATTTAAAGCACTAGTACTGTTAATATACTTTACAGATGAAATTAGAAGAAAGTTTTTTCTATGAACTTGCAATACGGTGGTGTGATTTGTAAAAAACAAGCAGCGACGTTTATTACACAAAAAATTGTACCTAAGGATGTATCAGTTATTTTTTATATCTTTAAAAAACAGGCATCGTTTCTATATGTATACTTGTATAGTCGTAAAGACTGAATATACCCACTAACGGTTTCACTGAAGAGTAGAAATTATGTGTAATAAATTAAGGTGGGTTAGTTGAAATCTAAAGTATTTTCAGCGAAAATTGGTTTAAGTAAGGCATATCTTACCCCTTCTTTACATTATATACTGCCGAGGAAATAAGCATAGTGTAGATAAATCGAATGCGTAAAGTTTTGGAGTTGTGGGATGTTTTCAATCATACTGTAATTTTAAGATTGCATAGTTAAATAAAAATTTTAACTAAATCGTCATAGTTCTTCCTCACTATGAAATCCATATTTGTGGGTTTCCCTGATTACTGTCGTTTTTCAATCACCAGGTAATGAGTTATTCATTATATAAAGTGTGACATGTGATAATTAAAAATGTCAGTGGCATGTATAAAACAGCACTTTTAAATTTCCTTATGTGCCAATTTATCAGATAAATAACTATGATCTGATAATTGTAAGACTAATAAAACAACTATATTATCGTAGAACGAGAAAAATACAATTCCTGCGCTGGCCTGTAAGAGCGAAAAAACCACAGCAGTGTAGGCATTTGCCGACTGATGCTACACCCTGTCTAGATATGCCATAACAACTTGATTGTTCCATAGTGACAGTCCAGCCCTAAAGAGAGCAGCGCATTCGTAGCACTTTGGTTGCAATGTCATAGCGATGTAACCTGTCATCAAGTCTGCTTTGCTGATCCTGCAATAAAAAAAAAAAAAAAACTAATTTTTCGGCAGTAAAAATTGTTTGGTATCAACTATTTCAAGAATAATACATTTAAAAAAGACGGCGTGCGTCGGGGACACCCGACAGAAGAGATAACTTAAATTAATCTAACATAAGAGAAAGGGAAGCCAGGCACACTGGCGCCGTAACGCGTAACGTAACGAAGCGACTTACCCTCCCATAAGAAGTTTTCACTTCAAAGTACAGCATAATATGGTAAAATTTAAAAGTGAGTGTTATTTTCGAATTCGCTTTCAACGTTGAATGGCTAAGGCTATTGTGAATTTGTATTGAGACAAACGTCATTTATGTCCGAATAGGTATTTATCCGCACGCGGCAGCAATGCCTGTTGGTTACAATAACATACGGTATCACACATTCGCACATTCCCGCGAATTAATATGAACTTACACAAGAATGCACTTTACCGTCCGTCGAAGTCTCAATCGGTAATTTTTATACGCTATTACGAACGAACTGCTGAGATAAACATGACTTGACATCGAGAAATTAATATCCGATGTGGCGGATTGTCACTTTTATTTATGATCCACCATTGTCTTCTAAGTGACGTCATTTTGTGCAACCCGTCATGTTGCCATCTGATTATATTTAAAATGCGTATTAATAATGTTTGAATGTTTGAATTTTTTTATGATGCATATGAATATACCTATATTATAGAGCAAACATTTAATACTATTATATTTGTAGTATTCTTTTCCATGCTTACAGCCCAGCTAAGATCCTGTCGCTATGCGCGAAGCGGTGGGTAAAAGTAAATCATCATGTCTGTTTGGCTGTATAAGTACGACTATTACAACCATTTTTCTCACAGTATTATATCTATATAATGGATCAAAGTGCAAACAAGTAGGTACTAAGTATATAATATAGTTCTTAAAATCCACGAAACCAAGCGAGCTTGACTCGCTTCTTCGCTTCTGAATATTTCCCGTATTTACGATGACCGACCGGTGACATGGACCGTCCATAATGTAGATATTTAACAAGTAGGTGTATTCTACTCCACAATATTTTAATGAAGTTATTAATGATTAATTTATTGATAAAATTTATGTACACAACATGTTTCATTATGCGTTGTTATCAAATATATTTTGCCTTATTAGAGGCGTGCAATGTCCGAATATCAAAATTTTAAAACTTAATTACATTATAAAAAAATATGAAATATTGCAATAAATTATTTGTCTAATTATAAAATATTATGAATCATATCTTTGTCATACTCATATTCATTTACAGTATAATACATTTTGTTTAATAAAATGTTCTTAAGGGAGCTTTTAAACAAATTTATCGTCTGAGCTCGTAATATTTCCGGAAGTTTATTAAATACTAGCTTCTGTCCGCGTGGAATAGTTAAAAAAAGTAAGTTATTAAGTATCCCACGGGAACTGTTTAATTTTTCGGGATCAAAAGTGTCCTATATGTTGACCAGGGATATAAGCTACCACGATCGATCGAATCGATCCAGTTTCTTCGGAGATTAGCCCGTACAAACAGACAAACAAACAATTGGAAAAAAAATCGTTCTATTTCACTTCTTACATCACCCTGGTTCGGTTTTTAACATTTTTTTCATTGTACAGAAATTCGACCTCTACAGTTTTATTACAGTTATATTATTTTATTATTTATGATAGGTGCCATACAGTACATACTATGAAACTACTATACTATAATAATACTTAAAATTAGGGATGACTTTTTTCGAGTGTACCCAGGCGCGTGGAGTGGAACATTATTTTTACTCTGAATACTTTATATCATAATAATAAATAAACATCCTGAATTTATACTTTTTTTTTATTATTTGTGTAGTTTTACTTGTTTGACGATGGAAGCCAATAATACTAAGATTATTTTTAGAAAGTAATTGGGCTTCGGTTTTCAGTTCTGATTTAGATTGGACTTTACTTATGAAGAAATGAAATTTGTTATTACCTTAATAATTAAGTAAAACGAATTAAATCTTGTGGCAAGTGAGCGGCGTCAGAAAGACAATCACAATGTATATTGAGACTAGGTCATAGCAATACTGGTTACCACTGTGATCTTCTTGTATTTCAGGTGACCGCAAGAGACCAGTCATCGACCTCAATATATCCAAACCGCGTTTAAAATCATATGTAGGTACCATTTACATTCCTTACTAAACATATTTGTAGGTGTAAAATCATAGTTTACTACTTTTGCAACGTTGATGTTTCATATAATATAATTATATTAAATGACTAATCAAGTTAGTTAAGTTTTAAAACCACCATTTCACATAAGTAATTCTTGTTTAACCTATTACACTTGTATTGTCTAATTATTAAGAACCGAGTTTTAATTATGGTGAACAATGTTATTTTCATTAATTTATTAATTTGTTTATAGTTTAGATAACGGGGATAAGCATAGCATACCGTTTATATCGGAAAACGATATTATATCTACTTAGTTACAACGAAATATGAGACCGCATTTCCTCAAGTGGGCCGCGTATATTACTAGATCTTTTTTCTTTTTAATAAAAATATAATATAAACTTAGTTCAGACCGGGGTCTATATTTAGCTCGTGTGTTAGTTACAATTATCTTAATCTTAATGTTAGTAGTGTTAGTAATATTATATATTACACAATTTTTAAACCTATACCCACTTATTTTAAGTTTATGACTACCCATATCTAATGTTCTTGGAAGGGGCAGTCATATCTAACTGCAATAGCCTTCACAGTTCAGCCTTCTGAACTCTGAAGACCAACAGCCTTCTGTTGGTCTTAATATTAGCTACTTTTTATGTATTGCTAGAGAATTTTCGTCACTTCTTAAAACAGCGATAACTAGACAGTGACGTGTTGTACACGGAGTAGGTAAAAGATTTAATTTTTAAGTAACAGCTTTGAAAGCCTTCGAATATAAAATTTATTGATAGTAAATGTCTAGTCGAGTAATGTCGTAGTATGCTCCTATAGTTTAATATCTATTTACTTGCCATACCATCGACTGAATTTCGACCTTACGTGTATGGAGCTTATGTCAAATTTTAACAGATAGTAGGACAAATTAACGACGGTTAATAAGTGATATAGTAATAAGTGACATTATAAACCATATTAGTTTTTAAGAAAATTTGTATGCCAGTAAATGGCGAAATATGGTCTCACTATATAATAAGACCTTGTTATCCATGTTTGATACAAATAAAATTTTCATTTCATAAGATACTAAAACGGGTCATTAGACAATATTGCAAAATTAAAAAAATATGCATCCTATAGCTGTTCTGAATCCCAAAAATATATGCGAAACATGTATATTTTGTTTTAACACATCCATTGTATTATAGTGTAAGGCGTGTATACAAGATGTAAGGTGTTATGAATGGTTCATATTATTTAAGCGCTTTAGGCATGCGTGTCTTTTGAGAGGTTGTCAGTATGTTATACAAAGGTCTCTCAGCCAGAACACCGCTGGGTGGAGCTAATAAACTATTTGAGTAGAGGCCTAGTGTTGACACTGGCGTTTCACACCTGAACAATGCTCCTCGTTTGCATTAATGTAAATTAGGTTAGGCCCGCCGCCGCCGCCGCCGCGCCGCATCTACCTTCAATTAGATGTGCCCTAAAGTAGCGCATGTGTGCATACGTAGGTATACTTTGCTAAGAATACACATTTACGTTATAGGTATAAGAAGGTAAATATATGCAATATAAGGCAAGCATACAAACAAGACAAACTTTATTATAATAGATCTAATTAGATTTGAACTTGATCAAACTAGACATGTTTCTAATTATAAAATTATTCGTTTTTTAGGATATTCCTGCGACTTCATCCACATTTGAAATGGAAAATTTCAGCAGGTTTTCCGGGACACAAGTACCGCAGTATCTAAACAGTAGATTGTTACACCAGAGATGAAAGTGGCCTATTTAACCACTTTCAGCCGAGGCTAACACTCTGCTTTTCGTTTCAAATATGAGGCCAATACATATATCTGATTAATTAAGCAAACAACTATTTATCTAATGAAATCAGGGGTTAAATCCATGTCTAAATCTGATGATCTCATTTCATACTGATGACTATGGGGACTATGGCGTCTGCTCGTCGCAGTATTCAAGGAACATGGAAAAATGGGTAGAAGGTGATGGTTATTAATGCTAATATTAATAAAAAATAAAATAAATTTAGTGAAAAATAATTTGTAAGTATAAAATGATGTTACAAAATTGTTTTTTATTACAAGTTATGCTGCGATTTGACAGGGGCTGTAAAAAAGTTGGGACATGAATCGCGTGTCTTATTTATGGTTCGCATAGTTTTTAATTTTTTCGGCAGCTTGGAAAATGTTTCCCAGAAGGAAAGTACTGTTTTCATCTCTGTGATCAGGCAACTCTAAGCGTACTGTCAGAATATGAGATCGTCCGCATGGAATAGTTTAAAAAATGTAACTTAAAAAACCCGATTTTGAAACATTCTTCATTGGCGCTCCGCTCTTATTGTTCTTAACGTGATGATATATAGCCTTTCTAGATAAAGGGGCTATCTAACACTGAAAGAATTTTTCAAATCAGACCCGTAGTTCCTGAGATAAGCGCGTTCAAGCAAACAAACAAACTCTTCAGCTTTATATATTAGTATAAATATATATATATATATATATAGATATTTGCAGCACGTGGTAATTATAATAATATGCATAACAGTGTAGGACAGTTACTAGTGTATGCGTGACCTTTTTTGGGATCGGCACAAACTTGACTGGAATAAGATTTTACTATTTACGTTTGCTTTATATTTTTAACCTATCGGCTAATTGAACCAAGAGAAACATAATAATATAAAAGTGAATAACATAACAATATGTTATCCGCGAGAAATAAAGCTTATTTAACTAAAAATAAGTTCAAACAACATCTGAGGCCGGCTGCTGTGTCAAAGACTGGGAGCTTCTGTTCAAGATCCGTCAGCGCCTGCGCCGGCGATCGCGTAAACACCGCTACGGCGCGCACCTAAATTATTTGCGTTTGTACCAAATCCGCGCTACCGATTTTGTTGCCACTTCCTCAAAACATTGCTCATAGACGAAGACCAAATCCTAGTGTAGGAGTTCTCAAACGACTTAAAATAACGCTCTCATAGAAGACCTTATTGAGTCACTTTCTTTCATGAGTGACTTATTATGATAAACAATTAGCTGACGCGACACTGGTCTACTTAATTCATCATTGAAAGTAAACTCTTCATCATTTCATGTAGTGATGAGTGCATACCCTTTTAATATATCATACAATCTTTTAAAGAGAATAAAAGAGTGTTAATGTAAGTAATGAGAGCGATCTGCCTTTTATACTTCGTTTTGAACTAAAAGAGATAGCAAATTATTACTGAAGCTATAAACTAAACTGGTCGCTTTTACTAGTGACATAATGAACAGGTCTACAAAGTTCATCCAAGCTTTGAAGGAGTAGAATGAGCAAAAAAGGAAATCAATAGGACGTGCAATCAATAGTTCCGAACGTCACAAATCACACCACCAAAATGCGAGATCCATAACCGAAAAAGATCTATGTTGGGAACGATTTTTTTATTGTGGAGCGGCTGAGTCGCACGCGCGGCTCGATTGTGCCTGTGTGGTCCCTCGCTGGCCACTTTGTAAATAGCGCGGTTTACCTTTTTCAACTTTTGTGTTTTGTTACCTTTGTGCTGTTGTAGGGCCAATATTACCATAGCTATTTAGGCTCGTCGGATAAATAAATACGCTATTTATCATGATAGATAACTGACGCGCGCGACGACGTCGCGTCACACACTATTCAGATGCAGTTAAGATTTGATCTTTATCTTTAACAATTTGTTGTGATTTATTTTCGTATTGTTTACTGAAATGTTCTATAAATAATAGCTTGTCTTAAGATGTCCTCGAAGTCGATAGTATTAAGAAATGTTTATGGTTAAGAATTTTATTAGATATCATGGGTTGAACACTTAACGACGTAATCTTATAATAGTTACAAGGTTTTTTATGTAGCGTTTATATTCCAAGGAATCAATAAAATCATTTCAATACACAAATTATTCTAATAATCTATCTCTACGTACAACTTAGAAAGAGCAGTTGTTATTAATGATTAAAGGACAAGGAGCAAAAAATTGCATAGACGACTAATAAAATAAAAATCCAATATTTTTTCTTTTGCAGGTTCGGTCAGAACATGTAAGTCGTAGTCGTAGCACAATAAATTTACTCAAAACCGCAGGCCCTTTCACAATATTTGTATCGGTCGTATTACGTTGCGACAAAAAGGGCCGAAAGGGCGGTCCCCGGTGAATGAAGGGAAGGTAAATAAATATAAATAAAGAGGATGGTGTTGCAGGGCGCGGGGGATGGGATGGCGGACGTCCCGCGGCGGTTAGACGACACGCACCCAGATCTCGAATCCAGAGTTACAAAGAGAGTAAAAGACAAGCAAAGTATAAGCACCGTGTTACCTTAATTAATCTTTATATTTTAACAAAAACCAAGCGGCATACTTCAGCCCTATATATATACATGTAATTATGCCAAAACAATTTATACAAAAAAATATGCCCATCTACACAAATAAATAAATGTGAAATTTTTGCTATTCCAAGGTTTTTTTCCTTTCGTAAGAGCCTTGAGAATAAATCAGTAAGCACGTATACATTGACTACCTAGATACATGCCATACATATATAAATCTGACGAATGTCCGAAAAAAATCTTATGCAGACAGACATCTTTCCAGCTGAGATATTTTATCACCGCACGTAACTCACTTTTATCCATATTTTTTACATTTTTTGCAACTCGTTGCACAAAACAATCGATGACCTGCGAACGAACTGACAAAAACAAGTGACAGTTGACATAAATATTCTGGGAGTGACACCCTTTAATTTGAATATCGAACTTCTGTCAAAAAAGTGTTATATATGCACTTCTTCGAACTTTTTCATTCACCCTGATAGATCTATGCACGGAATTAATCTTATGAAAAATCTCTAAATTGGCAGGAATATCGCTCGATTATTCGAAGTTCACTCAAGCAAAGCCACGTAGAAAGCTGTCATATTATATACATTACATTAACAAATTACCATTCTGTACCATTGTATAAATTCCTTAAGAGGTCATTTCGCGGAAATTTTCAAAGTAGTTGAAATCCAATTACAAGTATATTGCACTTAACGTCGAATTGTGTCACACGTCATTAAACGGGACCAATGAGAATCGTAAATGTATTGTCCACAGCAATCGCGCCCTCCTGCGCCAGCGACTGCAATCGTGCTCAGAGGGACCAATTACGGAGTTGTGCCTGCAGAACGCGTACTTTTATTGGGTGTAAGATTTAAGTGCCGATCGACACGCCGTGTACTGGTCCTGCCTGATTTTTACGGTCACTTAAATCTTTCATTGATGGCCTTACCTTGAAAATGTCTATAAACTAATTGTTTATTAAATTAATAATTTATTAACTAATATTATACATACATAAATAACTTCACGCCAGGTCCCTTGCGGGGTAGGCACGAACAACAGAGCGCCATACAGGCTTATTCTACTACCTCACTTGCTTCTTTGACATTCATAGCTCTTGTCATGCACACTCGTCTGTTCTTAAGGCTCCTGACATCACCTTCTGCTAATACACGATCAATATGATAGCTAATATTATCTGTACTAATAAATAAAACTGAAGAGTCTGTCTGTAATTTTAAAATAAATGCCAAAACTTAAGTGATTTTTTTGTTAGTCCATCTGAAATCTTACTTATAAAGTTTATTTTCAATATGATCCGAAATGACTTAAAGAATATCAATGAAAATTTTAGGGTTCAAATCAGGAAGTTCTTTTAAATGTTTACATAGGGAACATAGTTACAGGTACAACTAGGTCAGTTAGTAAAGAAAAGTCGTGCACAAAATGTATCAATTCTCTAATTGACTGTCACCGCGCGGCTGGATAAATTAAGTGTAGGGTCCCCTTTCCAGGCCCCTGGACCAATAAGCAGAAGGTCTTGATGAAGGATAAAGAAGAATAGCGAAGGACAAGTAAAGGTATATGTGACGGAAACTCAAAACGGTTCGTCGTAGAAAAAAAAGTTTCAAAATAACAAAAATATATTAATGGGAAATTCAAAAATAAAATTTCAACTGCTGGACACGTTGCAAATGGTTCTTATCTATTATCTTTTGTAAATACTATTTGAATACCCAATATTATAATACATATTTTTCACATAATTATCTATTTTTGTAATTATAAATATAAATTTTATAAAAGTTTGTATTTTTGATAGGAAGCTGACCTGCTAAAACTTGAATTACACAGATCTTGGTTGCCCATGGCAAGTTGGGAATTCATCTTCTCCAAGACATATTTCATTAACATGAAAGTACTTGTAAATAGATTAAGTGTATGTTGACTTTAACTATTTATAGATACTATCTGAATCAGCTTGAATAAACCCTACACGAGTGAATCAATGTAACATTATTTGGGTGTTAATACATCATAACATGTTGCGAAATATCGGAAGAGATTCTGTGTACCATTTGAATGTAATAAATCAGTGGAAACCATCGATAATGTACAAATCGGATTATGTTTTGAAATACATAAACGTCGATGTCTGTGAATCTGGGTGAATTATTACTTTGCGGATTGCTATGTAAGTATGTACTCGGCGCCGACTGCCGTAATTTATTTTTTTCTTTGATCTGTAATTTGAATTTTATAACCAGAGACGCGTTTAAAATACTTTCATTGACATTTAATTTTGTAAACAAGTTTTAATTTTCCATCGACATTTAACACAGTATCATTTTGATTGCTCTAGATTCTTTTCAATACATTGTAGGTATTCTGAATTATTATTTTTATCAAATTAGTTAAACTCGTATATAACTTGTTCTTAAAGCCTTTGTCAATGTAAATTTTACATGTAAACATGTTTAATATTATTTTTCATATAGTTTAGTTTAGAATCTTAAAAAATATTTAAATAAGGATAGTATAAGTATGAATTAAGATTATGCCTATATATTTCAAATTGCTTAAAAACATATATATATATATATATATACTTTATAGTTGTGATTTTTATTAAGTTTAATCTTACAACAGAGTTATCAATAACAGTATTTCAAATTCGATTTTTCATAACATTTCTGAGTTTTTCAGCGACAGTTAAGATGATAGATAATATAATTAAAGATGTATTTTCTCCTTCGCTTTAAGCATTAAATATAATATGCTTGATTTTTCATTCTGATCTGAATTTTGAACAATTGTACACATGATAATAAAATGATTGAGATGAGAAAGTTTTCTCAATTAAACAAGTTGAGGGTAGATAAGAAATAACAATACAATGACGAATATTAACTTTTATCTAATGTTTGTAAATTCTGTTAGTTTTAGTTGTTTGCACCATTGGTTAACATCTAAGAAAATTACGTATTATTTTACTCTTGTATACATAAGGATTTTTTACTTACGCGCGGAAGTGCACGGCAAACATTAATATCATTGCCCTATTTCGATGGGTTTCGAACAAAGTCCCATCAATTTACGACCGATTGCGAGGTGTCAGAACTCTTTGCGTGTGATGCCAAAGTAATCATCAGTCATAAATATGCAAGAGGTTTATGTTTCGTAACTTGAACCGCAAATCGTAAAGAACCAGTAATTTAATATATATTGATTTTAAACGCTAAATTAATTTTTATACTTGTGATACGTTACGGTTTCCGAAATTTGAACTGTACCTAGTGGTAAGACATATTGAACTGAATGTCGTTGTTAAAATTGTAAATTACCTATCATCCTTTTATACGGATTTTCATTTTTAAGCTTATTATTATATTTTAAAAATAGAAAGGTACTCGAACATCAATTTGAAGTGATTTTTATTTGCATACTTTAGTATTTGGCACGGACTTCAGGGTGAAGTCCGGGCCAAATACCTACTATAGTATGCAAAATAGCGACAAATACTCAAAGGAGTCTCGAGGCCAATTTTGACGAAAACTGAATTTTATGTTGTTTTTGAAAAATCAATTACCCTGGTCAGGAGTCAAGTCGGCTGATTTCTAAAAAGTAATCACACCTGTATTATTATATCAAATCGTAGAATAGCTTGCAAGGAATAATTTCTGCGAAGGAATGTCAAACTAACGTGTTGTTTTAGAGTTTTTTTCATGTTTAGAATTTAACCCTGAAGGCCCACTTAAAAAAATCAGGCTGTATATCTACCGAACGACAGGAGACGGCTCACTACCTTATCCCGGTACAAAATGAAGAGTTAAGAAAACAGTGTTAATCTCATATTATTTAGAGGGTGACAACATCACAATCGTAAAGTTTAAGTCGTGTTAAATGCTATGATTGTAATACCTTGGTTAGTGCCTCTTAGCATTGACTGAGGTTTGACAGATAAGAATAAGATAACCACAAACAGCTGGATGTAACATAACAAATATTTGCAGCAAGAATTAAAACAAACGCGCGTCTCAAACACACCACACTAGTGTAAACACCGACCGCTTTTTGCGATGACTTACTCAATATTTTCTCTTTTTTTACAAATACTTTAAAACTATACAGATATTTTTAAGAAAGAGTCTTTAATACTTTGGTGTGTTGTTTTATATATCTATATCTAATTACTGACTGTCGCATGACCGACGGCCGATAGACCAAATGTGTCCTGGAGTGGAAACCACGTCTCGATAACAGCATACATAGGACGTCCGCCATCCTAGTAGACTGACGCAAGGTAGCCAGCAGGGGCTGGATGAAAAATGCGGGAGACCGGATATGCAGCGCAAACTTGCCTACGTAAAGAGGTGACGGGAACTGGCTGAAGCAGATACCTAATTACTAAGGGCCGGTTCCTGTATCTTACGTTCATTTGTCTTAAACATCGGTTAAAATTTAACATAAGTTTAATACAAGTAATGTCAAAATTCAAACGATGGTAGGATAATGAATAGGATAATGAATAGGACAATAATGAATAGTAAGGAATATAGGAACCGACCATAACTGCACCTATATAATATTTACCTACTATCAATAATCAGTTCACGTGATTTGTAAATCTTTGAGTTTAGTGATAAACAACGAAGTTTTTACAATTTCAAAGGCCAAGTTTTACGTTCAGCTAGACAATTAATTATTTACGTATTAGATTATTATTTGCATATTGATTATTATTAGATTACAATAAAGACTTATGATTTGGCTGTGGCTAGGATCAGATATTATACAGGTCTGACTTTGGATTGATGTCTTGTGAAAACATTAAGGGCCGCTTGTATAACGATCGCCTTTAAATAAAATTAGTTAATATGATTAACTTTAGATTAAGCTGCCTAAATACGTTTTTCACAAAACGTATTGACAGTTCTTTAAACATATTTATCGGCAAATTTTGCGTTGTGAAAGACGCTAATTGTATTTAAGGGTGTTAAATACGTTTTGTGTTTCTTAAATAAATTTACGTAACGTTATGCAAGCGGCCCTTATTACTTGAATTATTAATACAGGCACTGGTTATATTAATGTATTAACTTTAACGAGCATATAATTTTTATATATCTAAATTATTCTAAAAATATATATACAACTTAATTTACAATAACTACTGGACACTGGTTAAATACACATACCTTACAAACCTGTATTTAGAAGAGAATATTATAATGTTTGTATTAAATAAATCAAGGTGAAGGTGATGTTAGGAGCCTTAAGAACAGACGAGCGTGCATGACAAGAGCTATCAATGTCAAAGAAGCAAGTGAGGTGTGTAAGAATAAGCCTGTATGGTGCTCTGTTGTTCGTGCCTACCCCGCAAGGGACCTGGCGTGAAGTTATGTATGTATGTACTAAATAAATCGTTTTTAAAAAGAAGTCTACAAGCTATGTGACTACATGTATTTTACGTCATCGCAACGCAGGTGAAATTGCAGTACATTAAAACACTAACAATTTAAAAGAGATGTATTAAAAAATATATTTAACATTCACGCCTCTCGAGACTATAACGTGACGGTGGCGATAGGTATTTATAAAATTCTGCTACACCTCACATCATTTGAGTTTAGACCGTGTACGTAGTAAGGCATTCTTGTGTTTATTTTCCCGTCTAGCGGGCTGAGTTATTGCAATAAAATTGGATAGTGGTTCTTAGTTAATTTGGGATTCTTCATATAATAGAATATTCTTTGGATTTCTACTATTTTCACTTTAATCAAACATAGTACATCACCTACATAATGTTCACTACAATTTTTACGACTTGTAAGGGCGTTTGTCGCCAACTACAACTTAAACAAAGAAATTTAAAATCTGAAAAATATTATCCCTTAGAAGCCTTAGATAGTATAGTCGTCTAGCCATTTTTCACGATTTCAATACTCTTGAATATTGGAATGTGGAAGAGGTTTTCTTTCTTTTCGTCTTTACAATGATCTTCGATAAAGTGGCTGTGACACACAGACAGACGGACAAAGAACTTATAGGCTTCCATTTGATTACGAAACCGTAAAAGTTTGTTCATCAAGAAATAATTCTTTGATTTAATCGTTGTTGTATAGCGTAATAGCTTTCCTGTGCCGTTTTATAATGTTGCAACACAACAATGCGAAAATTAAATATTGTTTTTTAAGTGAAATATTAATAAATATTTAAAATCTTCCATTACGTTTTATTCTCCAACAATATCCTGGGACGTGAACTCTTCGAATACAATTTTCTCACGATGAGGTATTCCTTTGTTATAGAATACACACAGTATAAATGGTTGCAACTAAAAGCTTGTTACTTAGATGATGTTCGAGATTTATCTTGAGGTGTTCGCGCACTTGTGTTTACATGTATCACGCCTGTTTACTTAAGCAAGTGAAATGCAAATCGTTAATTTATCGCCACCTTAAGAGGCAACTATATAAAACAAACCGCAAACACGGGACAGGTTCAAAGACCTATCAGTGAGCAGTTTGGATTGTGTTTGAACAAGTGTTCCTGGGTGTACTTGCGAACGCTAGGGAGATAATATATGGGATAACCGTTTGCAGTACTTTGTGACTTCACTTTTTGACGAAAAATGTCTTAAGGTTGCAAAATCTCGTAAAACACTTGTCATAAATACATTTTCATATAAAAGAACAAAACTTGAGATAAGTTTAAACAAAAGGCATATTACCCTCACGAGAAATATACAAAACTAACAGAAGTATTGTAACAGCGATATTTGCGGTCCAATGTTAATTTTAGTATTCATCTTAGAAAACAATAGTAAATAAATAAAGGTACGTTGCATAATTATCCTTCAAAATACCACAAACGACCACGCTGGTACATATATAGAATGCATTTCAAAATATCCAAAGGCTGAAAATTGGTGATTCCAATGAAATATTACTTTGCATATTTTGTCACTTGGTTTTTAAGACTAGAGCTCACAAAGAATACTAATCCTGTTTGGGGCGGCCTGTCGTAAGAGGCGACAAAACAACCCACAGCCAGGTGGTAGGGCACACCCTCATATCATTCTTCGCTCAGACATGCATTATAAGTGAACTTAGTTTAGACACATACAGTCAGTCTCTCACATCTCTACATTTATTGAACTACCAACACATTGATAACGGACGATGTTCATTTAGCACCTAATTCTATCACTATTATTGAAAAGATACTGGAAGATGCTGAAAAGCGGCCGAAACGTCGGATAAACCAAAATCAAATAAATTACCGCGCTTAAAACCGTTAAAACGTAGTTATATTATGTATACAAGTCGCGAAAACTTAAGAAAATATTAAGATACTGGAAGCTTCTTTATGCGAGCTTCTAGACCTATTATAGGCAATTATAGATTAGATATTGTGGGTCAATGAGCCAATGAATTCGTTAGCTGCCATCTTTTATTTGACAGAAAAACAAACATTATACCTATCAGTATACCGAAACTAAACCAATTACGCTGTAAACATTTTACTCCTTAATATTTAAGATATGCTTATAATATAGGTATATACAAACAACATTAGAGAAAAAAATTGAAATTAATTTTCAAATTCGAAAATTGACCCCAGTAACTCTAGAAACAAATATCTATTTGCCCAACGTTTAAATAACTGAAGACTTTGAAATTTATTCAGTAGTGGCACAACTCAAAATGTTTATAATCTGTGTAAAAAAACATGGTCTAAATGAAACTCTTCTTGCTAAAGACATACAAGAACCAAATAGAACATATGCATCTTAGTCAGTGGGTAATAAAAGTTTAACATGCGATTACTTCAAAACATTTCAATTGTGTCATCGCCGATTGTTCAGCGATAAGATAATGAAAACTAGTGACAACTTCTTAATATGTATAAAATTTGCAAAGATACCCTTTGCAAACCAATATAATTATGAGTGTTCCGTGTAGATACTTCGACATATGGGTATATAAATAATAGGTTCCCTCAATAAAAAGCGTTGTTATAATACGGCCGTTAAGAGATCTTTATAACTTTTTACAACGTTGTAAACCCACCGTTGAATTTTAGGATTAATTTGATTATGGTCAATTATTCACAAAGCGATTGGAGCTCGTTCCGTTTTTTTATCCTGCGCTAATAAGCCGAAAAGTATCTAATTTGGACGGCGGTGTCTTTGCTGCTAACAAATTAAACCACTTTAGCGTATCAGGCAATTGAAATTAAATAAATATTAACAATCGATAATTAAATGACTCTAAAACGACGCCATCGCATGAGGTTTGTTTAATTTACCAAAATGTGAATGACTTTGAAACAGGCTTTTGAAAGTTTAAATAGAACTGTTTCCCATGGTGATGATATAAAGTGTTTTAATTCGACGTTTTCGTTACCTGAGAGAATTAAAAACACGAGTCTAATCTGAGGATTACAATAGGGTTTAAAAAATAGATAACAAAAGTAAGTAAAGCGGTCGCGATTGCCACGCTATCTGCGCGCGCGCAGCGCAGTAAAAGCTCATTGTAACCCGAGCCTCAAATACGAAATTGAATAATGCTGACCTATCCCGCGACCGCCTCGACCATAAATCACCGAGATATTTATGTCCCTCAACCCCCGCACACCCGCCCAGCCGCCCCTCTCTCACCTGCCTTATTCGCATCCGGAATATAAAATATTAAATAAAAACTTACATACATAAGTAATTCCGATTGGAATCAGAAGTACATAGGCTACTCATATAGTTTATGGTGTGCACACATGGGGATTGTAGTCATTTACTCATTCAATTTGAAATTATTCTTGCTTATAGGTAACATGTAGGCAATCCATTATCGGGAGTAGCATAATATAAAGTGATATTATTTGGATGTTTGTTCATTTCTTTTTCACAGCCTTGATAATTAATCCGTTGTCATGAAATGTTTGCAATAAATAAAAATAATATTAGATAGAGTTATTTTAAAATTGATCACCTATACAAACTGACCGATCATAATTTAAGTTGTTTTCATGGCGAAAGTTTTTATGCTATCCATTTTGAAGGCGTGCTGCGTATCTACTTATATACCCTTCAACTCATGGCCAAAATTTATGTATTTAAACTATGATCGACCCAGTAGTTTTACGTGAATCCCAAACAAACAGACAAGAAATCTAAAAAAATAGTCTATTTCAAAATTCCAGACATGTTTAGAATTTTATAATATTATAGCTAGATATTTGAAGAATCTGTCAGTTTGTGTGATTGAACGTTAGAACGGATCTTAATTAAATTTGGCAAGAAAATATATAACGTTTCCTTTTGTTTAAACAAAAAAAAACATGATTGTGGTTGAATAGGAGATGCGAGCAATTCATAGTTTCTCTCGTTAGAGATATAAAAAATATTTAGGCTGAGCAAGCCAAAATATTTTTCGCTAACTCGAGTTGTTAGACTGGCTGCCAGGCTATACCTAAAGCGCCTAAGAAATAGACAGTTGTGTTTTTATCTAATTCAGTAAGTATGGAAAATCCAGATGACTGTTTATGATAGATGATGAACATAAGATACTTCTTTGTGTCATAAATGGGAAATTTTGCGAAATATAGATCAGTAGTTTACGTAAGTGATGCTGTATTGAAAACTTCAGAATAAATAACATACCTAAGCGTTTTTTAGACGGAGTTTATAGAAATTCCTGAAAGTATAAGCTATTCGAAACATAGAAACCAGGCAGTAGAAAACGCAGAAACCATTTATCTTCGAATGCGTTTTGAATGTCCAAACCATCTGGCATATAACATACCGCTTCCCGTGTGCCTTAACTTTACTTATATTCTATGTTATTTATGAGAAATAAATAATACTATTAGACAGAGATACCGATTCCTGATAAAAAGTGGGCCCCGAGTTAAATGGGAGTCACAGTGGAAGCAGAAAGAAAGTAATGGAGGCGCATCGAACCGGTTTGGAGATTTTTACGTATGCAAGGCTGCTCAGCTTCGGCCGGCTATGTGCTCGCCGCAGGCAGCACATAACATCACCGACGGCGGATTCGCGCCGCGCCGGCACGGCAGGGCCGCGGCCTTTCATGCGAGTACGCACACATGCCAAGCACGGATTGTCTGTTCAGTCCCCGCTCGATTATATTATTATCCACATAAGTGAAGAATGCTGCAATGTACTTGAGCACTTCTCTTATAGCAATTTCATGATTAAATACGAATTCAATTATTTATCATTAGCAGCTTCCCGACGCGTAGATAATAATTATTTATTATTTAACCGTTCAGAACGCATAAAAGTCTTACGGCTGAATTCAGGCCTTCTTATTTCTTATAAGTGAACAATATAACATCTTTTGACTACTAGTTCTTCTGTACCATCAGCATGTCAGCAACTATAATTATACCAAAATTAGGACTAAAAACTGCCTATGCGATTTGCTGGAAAGCGATACCACTCACTTCTGCTTTTAACAATTTCGTTTGTATATAAATTATTTTCAAATAAATGTAAAGCAACAATAATTCTGTGAGTGGAAATTCACGCTACATTCGGGAAGCCAGACCTCTCTTATACATAAATCTGGATAGCAGCCTTGTAATTTTAATCAAATGAGAATATCTATTGCTTAATATGAGGATACCAAAGTTGTAACAGTAAAACAAAACAAAACGACATAATTCGCTAAACAGTGCCACCGTTGCAAGTTGCGACAATTATTTCAAGATTGGGGTCAATCCAGATTGAAATGAAATGTTGTCGGGAATAGCATTGGCTGTGATTTTGGCCCTGCTAGTATAAACACCATGTCTTGAATGCTAAATCAAGTCTATTACGTTCGAACTACATGCTCTTGACATCCAATCAATTTAAGACGAATGGAAATATCAGCATTGTTAGATATGCAATATTTGGTTTAAACATAATTGTATAACGTAAACTTAGACGTCGTTATATATTATTTTAGACTTTACCCACGACCTCGACAATTATATCAACATACTTTACTTGTTTGCACCATTCCTTAAACAAACTGTCTGTTACGACTAGCTTTCATAAACTGTTAGCCGCGCGTTGTCTTATAGTTGTAGCCTGCAAAATTGACTTATAATAGAAACTTACTATATTTCGTTTTGGGTCGGGGTAGCGTAATGGCTAGCGCACGCGTCCTATACTCAAAGGTCGCTGGTTCGATCCTGGCCGAAACGCATGCACCACTTAGGGTGTTTTCTGACCTAATGTGCATATTGTTACAATTACCATGTGCTAACAACGGTGAAGGAAAATATGGTGATGCAACCTGCACATCGAGATAACTGATGTGTCAAACCTGCCAAGCCACCTTGGACAAGCGTGGCGGATATACCGTCCATTCCCCTACCGTGGAAGGCCCGAGCCCAGCAGTGAGACAGTTATGGGCTGTTGTTATTTATATATGACGTTTGATAAAAAAAAATCACTTATGAATATTTCAATGATATTAAAGAATTAACAAGCTTCGATAGCTTAGTGGCTAGGGCCTCGCGTCCCGAACTCAAAGGGCGCAGGGTCGAATCATGGGCGGAAAGCGTGCACACGTTAAGCAGTTTTCTAATCTAATGTACATATTGTTACAATAACCAAGTGCTGATGGTGAAGCAATACGTAAATGTACCTACATATCCAAATAGCCGATGTGTCAAACCCAGCAATCAGCCTTGGACAAGGGTGGTGAGAATAATGTTTGTTCTTCTATCATTGGGCGCCCCGAACCCAGCAGCAGGACATTTATGGGCTTTTATTATTATTGAAAGAATGAAAACGCGCCGAATTTTTGTTATTTGGGTTATAATAAAATGAAAAAATCGATTAAAATAATTTTCCATTTTATATTTAAAAATGATTATTGTTGTTCCATAACCTATATTTAGACATAAATATAACTAAACATCTGACATGATCAAGGGATATTCTATTTCAGAAAATAGTATCGTTTCCGTAGAAAACGTGATACATATCTGAAGTTAACATGGAAGCTGGATGAAGCAATTGTTATGAAATTTATTATACATCCAATCACATTTATGTAGATATGAGGCATGAAAAGAAAAAAATCTATACCAAATAATATCTACAATAGTTTTCCCGGAATATATATCAAGTTTTATGAAAACGACGCCATGTGGAAATTCCTAGAACTTGTAAATTTTCAATGTTACTTCAAAATACGTAACACTTGCCAGCATTTGTTAAACAGTAAATAAAATGACGTATACATTTTTTGCTCAAATCGTGCGTATATAACTATAGTAAATACTTATAGAAATAACATTTTAATGCAATACTAATGTGAAATTAAAAACATAAGTGGGTTACAAAATCTAAATAATTAAATATAACTGTTGCTTACAGAGTATAGTGGAACGTAAATATCGAATCATATATTGATCTCAATTATCGGCATGCCATACATGGAAGTTGCTTGTTTAAATATTTGATTTAAATACCTATACGAATAAGTGTAGTAGCTTAGTGGCTAACTCATTAGTATCTCGAGCTCCCGTTTCAAACACATGCCCACTTAGACAATTTTCTGCCCAAATGCACATTCTACAATTACCACAAGGTAGTAGTAAAGAAAGATATTTGTGATGAAGCTTGCACTTTGAAATAACCGATGTGTCAAACCCACCAAATCTCCTTGGACAAGCCTGGCGGGTTTACGATGCCCTTTTAAATCTAAACATCTGTGCCCAGTATTAGGACGAGTACCTATGCGCTGTGGTTATATTTTATGGGTCAATGGCATAAAAATTGTACATTGGGCGAAAATTGTTATCTTCAGAAATTAAGTATCTATAAAGAAAAACTGTGAATGAATAAATTAAAAATTATTTTGGAATCACAGCTAAATATTTGTTTTAGTTAATTTTGTTTAGAATGAATAAATAATTTAAAAAAAACGGGTTAAGTGGGTACTTGGGGATTGGGGAAGCCTATATCCAGCAGTAGACAATGTTTGGCTGATGACGAAGTAGGTACAAATATAGAGGGAAAACTGAAGAATTGCGATCTATTGTAAAATATAATGAACAGATTGACTTAATAATCGAATAATGCATAACAAACTGACCTACATAATCCAAGAAATAGAGCTATTATATGACGAGGGTTTGTTTGTTTGTCAACACGCGTTGGTGTTTGACGAGCCATTAGAGCGAGGTCGGCCAAACCCAAAGCCGTCATTTATTTATGAAGACTAAAGTGTTCCAAGTAACACATACAAGAACATTAGTATCGAATATCATGTTTGTCCTTGCAAAAATTTGCACTCCTGCACCTCCGTCGATATAAATATATTAATTACTTGAATAGACAATACAACCAAAGGTGCTCGGATCAACACTACATAAGATGGACACATGGACATAGCCTTAATTAAGACTAGAATCATAATAAGCGTCTTGGTCGCGGTGACCAAGCCGCGGTGGACAAATCGCAGTGGCCAAGTCACGGTGGCCAAGTCGCGGTGGCCAAATCGCGATTGCTAGGCAGGGTCTGGTGCTCAAGAACTGTAAGTAATTTTACAGCCATGTCAACGGCCACGATTAGCCGCTAGCGCATGTGTAGTATCAAATCTTGCTGGTCGCAACGGCCAATTATGTCAAAATACCGTCATTTTGATTCATTTTATGCACTGACGAGATATTTTTTTCATTGCGCTTATTAATAGTATGTGCATTGAGTTATAACATGAGTATGTGTCGCAAAGTATTATTGGTATTCAAGTTAACCTATAGTAACGGTATTTCTGATAAGTTATCTATGAATAATCATGCACTATATTATGTACAAATATTTTCAGATTACTTTGGATGAAACCTAAAACCGATTTGCAAATACGCTAATCGGGACTAGTTTAACCGGATTTATTTCAATAAACACATTCACTAGTACGCTAAAAAAACATTAAAATATGACCACTAGATGGTGGGTATGACTACGTTCAAGTAAAAAATTAATAATTCATTTCAATGAAGTGATTAAAGGTAATATGAATGAAATCACTTTTGTTCACCAAAAATTAATTACATTCTTAAAAACTAGGTACAATAATAGTTGAACAAAGGGCAGCCTTATCGTTTTACGCGATCTCTTCCAGGCAACTCCCTGAATAATATACCTATTGCTTTTGGCTGATTCCTATATTTTACCAACCGTTCACTTGCCTTATGGCTGCTTTAGATTTAACGTAAGCTCTTATATAAGTAATATCAAAATTTAACTGATGATGATGTGATGATGGCAAGTGAATGATTAATTAGACATAGGAACCGGACATTAATCGAATTTAGTCCGTATCATTTGATTTATCCGATTATCGCTTTTGTACTCAGTTTTGACTTAACAGGGTCTGTGTTCTGTCTCGTGGTCAGTATCAATGTCATTGCAAATATTCAGGCAAATTTTCGTTTCAACAGGCGCATGGGTGTAATGCAAGGACTATCAAAGTTGTCTATCTAAGTGCATAAAAAGTAGCTGCTTTGGCAGATTTGTATGAAGAACATTATCAAAATAAAGTGGAACTATATACTAGGTCTTACACATACCAGTATATCTAGACTCGTGTCAATTTTACTAAGTGAAACTCCAAAAGTGGGTGCTTTAAGTTCAGGTCAACTGAATGATACAGGTGTGGATGAAGAATAATGTTCATTGGTTAATCAAAAAGATTCTCCTTACTTATAAGTTGTGTATATTTGTATCATATGATGATATATGACAACATCAATACAGTTTCTGGCATGCCTGAAACTACACAAGTACAACGTCGCAACCTCCGTGCCTTTTTTTACTAGCCAGGGGAAATCCGTTTGAGGACTAAGCCACGACAAGCACATAAGCCTGGGGGGATGTTCACGACCCGTGTAAGTGTGGGATTCCCCAGATCGGGGGTAACACTAGCGTGCCCAGTCAGAACTGGTGCCAGGCTATTGCCACTCCCCAGTTAGAGACTACCACCTACCCACTAAAACCCCTGGGTGTTCTCCGTCCTGCGCCTTCTGCCAGGACTACGGGACTGGGATTCCCAGCTCCGCGATGCCCTGGCAGGCGTGGGCCACCACGAGGTCTGTTCCAATGCCGGAGAACTCTACACCTGACAAGCTCCATGCCCCTACTCTAACCATACGTTCTGTGATGACAAATTTATTTTGCCGTGGCTGTAATTGTATATTCTATAAAATAGAATATACTTTAGTGTACAATAAGATTAAATACATAGAATATAATACACTACAACAATTTAGAGTAGGTGCAAATTTATCGTTGATAGCGATTTCTTCAAAACGACCTTAGAATAAAGAGAAATATCACACAAAAATCAGGGCAGTGTTTTTTAACTTTATGAAGTAAAGTAATTTCTTACATTTATTTATACACGTCTATATAATCATCTTCGCCTATTATTTAACAATGCACTAAACAAACATGAACATACCTAGATACATTAAGATATAAATATAAAAGCAATTTTAATAAATAATTATTATATAAATAGGAATATAAGTATAAAATATATACAAAAAAACTAAGCAAAAACTTAACAGCATATAGGTAGCAAAGTATTCAAAAATATCAAATATATTTAAAATGACACTACGTTTCAGTTTATGTATATACCTAAGTAACTTTTCCGTGTTAAAAATATATAGGTCTGCAAGTTTATGGGATGTCAACCCAACCATTATTACAATACATTCAAGGTTGTTAAGAGAACCGCAAACGACCAAGAATTTTATTGTCAATCTATGATGCGGTATCGCGTTATCAAGAAGATTTTCGCCCGTAAAATCGATTACGCCGAGAATTAAATTTATGTTAACCCACTATATTTTATAAACATTCGTTAACCGCATTACCGGCGCTCTTCGGCTTGATTACATCTGTGATATTTGCGTATATTGGTACGTAATACATACGTATCGGGAAAATATTGGAACATTAAATTTTAAATTAAAGTGGCTTTAAATCTAATTTCAGTTTCTTTAACGGTCGGTTAAGACACATTGAGAAATACTTATTAATACAATATTTTTTCTATGTAAAAACAAGTATAAAATCTTATGAGTAAATCTCGTATTGAAATTGAGAAAAAGTAGTGTAATTCGGTATAACTTTTAGAACAAAGAAACCCACCTAAGTTTTTGTTAAGTTGTATTTATATTTTTACACAAAATGTCGTGAATGACAACGCACGACTCTGAATGCATTCGACACCAATTTTTACGACTGGCCATATATTTGCCGAAACTGGCATCAAAATTGAAAAGAATTCATCATTCATCCATTAGTCACAGAGTCAAAATATTTGTTAACAAAACCTGCATAATTGTATTGCTACAATCGAAACACTCGCTACGAAGCTACCGTAACGCCCGCAATTTGTTCCCATTGTTTAAAAGGCGTAATGTTTACACCGTCAATTGTTCCTGTCCGCACACTGAAGAGATATTTTGAAAACAGCAGAAAATTCAAGTAATCCATTGTTTAGTAAATCTATACAGAATATTGGGTTGCAGCGATGAGTTTCCTAAAAGAACTCTATCAAAAACTCCACAAGTACTGCAGCGCGCAGTGCTTTTGAAAATAGCGGAAAAATAAAACTCACCTGGGTCATGAGGCGGTCGGCACCGGTTCCCTCATCGTCCCTAAAATCTATGTCTGGATTATAATTAGGCACTAAGTCTTTAAATCTCTCGTCGTCTCTGGTGATGCGACCCTCGGGAGGACCGCTGGCTGTGTTCTTATTCTCGCTAATGTTGGGATCGTGCTGGCCGAAGACAAGGGGGGTGATGCGGCGCGGTCCCTGGCGGCGGTTGAAGCCGCGGCCCGGGCCGCACGCCGCCGCAGCACCTAGCCACAGTAGCACCAGCGACAGCCTCATCTCGCAGACATCACGTCACACGCGCTCGACGCACGACCACTGCGCGCCGCGACTTGAGCGACACTGAGAGCCGGCTGTGGCAGCCCGACCCGATCGTCCGTCCACCACCGAGGCTGCATCCCTTGCTTGCTGCCAACCCGCCACCATCACGCACCCAACCAATGTATTGCCCGATGGTCATGCCGACGCACTGGCGCGGCGCGCGCTGCGCCGCTTAACCGTATCGCTGTATTCTTAAGGGACTTTGTTACCTACATTTCGACGGAAAATCCCATAGCCATCACGTTACTATTTTGAATCATAGGATAAGATATATACTCATTTTCTGTTGCGAACAGCTACACTCTCCAAATGTCTGGCGTTCGTTAAAAATTTCGTAATCAAAAGTGAATTCTACCATTTTTACCATTTAGCTGTGGAATTCTATCCGATACGAGCGATTATGCGAATTCGCGCATGGCGGGCTCTTGTGTAAGACACAACGAGAGGGATTACTGTCATATACATATATATACATGTCTATATATATATATATATATATATATATATATATATATATCAATAGCTATGATTTACGCTTTAAACTTTATGCACGCGGGATTATCTGGAAAAAATACGTGTTCAGAGCATAATATTATTTTTCGTTTAAAAATAGATAACTTTGAATTATTTATTTCTTAAATAGTATTCAAACTTTTAAGATATTAACTACTCAACCGATCATCATGCAACTTTGTACACATATTCTTGGAGGTATTAGAAGCAACGGACGAAGTCGCGGACTGAAGCTAGTTTTATATAATTTTTAACTTGAATAATTTCAATAATAACGATTATCTAAAATCGCATTTGATTGAGTTTTTAGATAACAACCGCATTATCATGAAGTTATTATTGTGTCAAAATACTCTAAAAACCTAGTAAATCGAAAAACCCACGGCATCTTTCACAATCACAATTCTAAAAATCACTGTTCATAATAACCCAACTGTTGACATTATTTACAAACATGAAAATCGGAATTTTCAGCTTCGGGCTTTACGGACTCGTGTTTACAAGATTATATTCAAGTGGTACGTACTGCCGTGTTGAGTACACAATCATGTTTTATTATTTCTTATATTTATCACTTGTTTTGTTGTATTACAAAACGACATCGAGAAATATGGATATATCTATTAAAGCATGTTCTTATATTAATGAAATATCATTATTATTCTAGGTAATCACGATTACGTTCAAGTTCCATCCCTCACGACGCCAATGTAGCATTTCTTACCGTTTCCTGCCACTTCCATCGGGATTAGGTATAAGCGGTATGGTCAGATTTTGTTCTCTATATAACATAATATGAATGCCTATGAGGAAAAATTAAATTGAAATACTAAACCAAAACCGATTGATTATTTTAAAAATAAAACTGTAAAGTAAAACAATACGCTGAAAATGTGTAACATCTATAATTATAATATCCGCCCATAAATGTCCCACTGTTGGACTCGGGCCTCCCATTATAATCATTATATTGACAATAATAATACCCGCCACGCTTGTCCAAGGCTGCTTGGCATTTTTGTCACCTCGGTTATCTCGATTTGCAGGTTGCACCACAATGTTTTCCTTCACCGTTGTTAGCACGTGGTAATTGTAACAACATGCACATAAGATCAGAAAACTGACTAAATGGTGCATGCGTTCCGGCCAGGATCGAACTCGCGCGCTTTGTGTTTGGGATGCGTCTGCCAGCCATTACGCTACCACGATTTTTTTTAAATAGAAATATCTATATGCACTGCATACATGCATTCAAAAAAAGACTTCCTTCTCTAAGACTTTAGAAATAGAAAAATAATTATTAAGTACCAAGCGTATTTATTTAACATTACGAATATGAACAGGTACCTATGTTACAAGTCGTAGTTACTCAATACCTAATTCATGACCCTAATATCAAACATAGACTTTAATCAATAAAAACATAACACCCACTGGCCCAATTTAACCTTTGATCTTTTGGCGACTTTGTACGCCACTCGCAATTTGACACTGCGACAATGGAACATGTAATCAGACATTATGTTGTTACAATCACGGCTAATGGAGAAGTAGGCGCTCCCATTCGCAGTAATAAGTGTACTACGTCATACTGAAGTGCCGAAACAATTATTAAATTTTTACGTGTTATTAATAAGTACTAATTAAACAATTTGAATAGTTTACTAAATTAAAACGTTAAAGGAAAATCATCCGTTCACTTAAAATGTTTTTCGATTGACACTTATCATACTACGTATTCACTATTATTAATTTAGTGACATCAGTACATATATGTGTTAATATTTTCAAATAAGTATATTAGAATATTTGTAACAATTGAATATTAAAAATATGCTTCCTATCTACTTGTGTTATCTTTTACTAGTAGGTTGGGACCGGCAAAGTATATAATTTCCTCCAATATTGCTCTATTCCGGTATTACTCCTCTGCACATATCACTTAGTATCTTTACGCTGTGTTTTATAACAACCCATCCACCTCTTCTTTGCCACCTCAATGCAACTCAGAGGCTCCAGCTTCAATCAGGTATAAAAAATTTCGAAAATGAATTTTCTTCGGTTATTTACTATGATCTGGGAGTCTGGATTCATCGCCAGAGTAGTCTGTTTCACGTTACCCATAACACAAGCGTAGCTTGTTTAATTTGGGCATATACAATAGTATGTGTTTGTCTGCCGGTTTACAAAATCCTTGTTTAAAATGACGAATTGCCATAACTAACAGACTCACCAATATTAACAGTATCTATTAAAGCATGTTCTTAAATAAAACATTATTAGCTTTCTAGGTAATCGCGATTACGTTTTGAGTTTCTCATTTTCCGCGGTTTTTGGCATGATATCATCCCTCACGACGCCAATGTAGAATTAGAATTTCTTGGCGTTTCCTTTCCCTTCTATCGGGATCAGGCGGAATGGCGGTAACAGTATAGCCAGATTTTGTTTTTGTAGACCTATTAAAATCTGGGTATGTAAATATACGATTTATGCGACAAGGAGTACTTACCAAAGTTACATACCTATATAGGATCTAAAACCGTCCAAATATACAAACAAATATCAAAACAAAGCTAATTTTACATATGATATATGAAGTATACCTACTATTAGATTTGAAGTATGCACTGTTATGGAAATGAAACACGCAATAAGGGTCAAAATAAATATTTCACTTCACAATATTCATCTACGAACATTAATCAATTGCTCGTAAAGACAAACAACGCTTCTTCCGGCAGTTTCCTTTTAATTTTTAGCCCAGAACGGAATTGTTTAGGAGGGAAATTTATATGCGTATTTACATGACAAGGACAGCTTGTTAGAGACAATTTGTAGGCAAAGAGTACCGTACATCCAAACAATTAACTGCGTTGTTCGTATAATCAAGTCGTATGTCATATGCATAGTAGTTTTGTTTTTCTTTCAGCGATAATTAAAGTGCAATTTGTAGTTAGTTAACCGGCACGAATATTGCTTTTATTTATATGAATACTTCGAGCTACTACGTGGCTGCTGCTTTTTCTTTAGTTTATACCATATTACATTATATCCATATTCATATACGAGTGATCCAAAAGTAATGATCATTGAGAAAAATATGTCCAAATGTGGCCATTGCCTCATCATTTTCTTTAATTATGGTCCTATAAACTGCTTCTTAAGCCTGAAAAAGATATAAAAGGGCCAATTTTAGAGAATAGTTTATAGTGTACATGTGTCCAAGCAATTTAAAACCTGCATTGCTTGCAACATTGCTTCTCGTATGGCAGCCATTGCAAGTTATAAGTTATAGTCTGTATATGTCTGTTCCTATTTTAGCGATTCTTATGGTGGAGAAAGGAATATCTCTCATGCAATAGTGCGAAGTTTACGTGAGAGAAGTTTAATACAAAGCTTATTGTTGGTAAAAAAATAAACTACCCTGATATTTGAACGGATGTTAGTCTTTCGTGGTCATGTATGATAAAAAATATCTTTGACTAAAATAGGTTAATACAACCGTAACAAACAGGTGTTTGCACTTGCTTATCTTCATTACTCAGAAGGGATTCGTGCGAACCTGTGTAGGCGCAGGCCAAAGCAATCGCACTTGACAAAGGGGTGTGAACGCAACGTGCTCGCACCGGACGCACAAAGCTTTGCGCCGCGAATCACTGATAAGATATTGTAGCTAATGCGATAAGTAATATTTACGATAACGAATGTCCGTTACTTAAAACGCAAACTAAAGTCGTCAAATTTCGTGATATTAATTATGACATAGATTACAATTGGCTGCGGCACCTGGTTGCTTCCGACACCTTCGCCTGGAACCCGCGTCGTTCGTATAGTTGAGAATACCAAACTAACAAAAGATTTAGACTCGCTTACCTTACGAACTCTTCGTCTCATTGGGTTTTCGATACAGCGGAGAGTTTAAAGAGCTGTTTGATATATCGCCAACGCTTCACGTCCACAAAGGGTTATTTCGCCAGATTGTTTCTCCCACGTACAATAAACTTGGAGGGAACTCCTGCGAGATGTTTCTCTCCGCTACGATATGAGGTTGTATAACAAGGGTCTTATAAAACTTCTTCGAGGCCAACATGTAGGCGATACCCTTGGTGGCACAAATGTCCATAGGCGACAGTAACCACTTTTCATTAATTAAGGTACCTGTCTGTTTGTCTGCTTCAGGCATTAGAAAAACCGCTCGCCATCGGAGGGCCGGTTGTCCTCATATCCTTGAACTTAATGTTCAACTACGCAACAATTATTCTGGGTTCAATAATGATAATATGCACTCGGAAAAACTTTTCCTTGAGGCTTTCATTAATTTGCAGGTACATTTACTGCCTTGGTTGCGAACCGAGATGCATAAAATTTAGTAAAATTTATTTACAGTTAATTAAAGATGGCATTCTATTTACGAAGACACAAAGTCACATTATAATTCCACCTGTTGCATATTGCTTTCCAACAAAACGTAATCACTTTCAGGTGAAGATGCTTATAGAACAATAACAAAGAACAAAAGGATATATTGCATTTGGGTAACAATAGACTGTTTATTACATCCGGTACTGCTGAATTCGGTTAGTAAATATACTCTCAGTTGTTGTGGCGCCAACATTAATGTACAGGCTAACCGACACAATAATCTAAGGCAATAAATGGACTATATTGTAGTCTATGCAGTCATTATGGCGACCCATTCATATTGGTTATGGAATTTACAATGTGAAAAATTGTAGTAAATAATTTTAGTTGCATCTTGGTTTCAACCACATTAATTTTTGCTGCCTCCTTTTGTGGCAGGAGAGGTATGTTAGATTATCCAAGAACAATATTCAGATCAGGTAATCGAACTTAGAATTTAGACAGATTGTATCTCACATTAATGCTTAGGAACACACAATCAAATTTATTTATTATTTATATTTATAATAATTTATATTATTATTTTAGTACAGAATTAAGTACGTTATGATTTTATACTTGAATTAACTGTGCCCGCGACGTCATCCGCGTGGCATTTGTTTTCAAACCCCACTGGTTTTGAAACATTCTTCATTGGTGCTCCGCTTCTATTGGTCTTAGCGTGATGATATATAGCCTACAGAGCCTTACTCGATAAATGGGCTATCTAACACTGAAAGAATTTTTCAAATCAGACTAAGTAGTTCTTGAGATTAGCGCGTTCAATCAAATAAACAAACTCTTCAGATTTATATATTAGTATAAGATTCAGTCCCGAATCTTGATTTTTTTCAAGGGGGAGGGGCAAATATTGCAAAATGACGCACCCGCTCGCCTATATTTTTACCAGCATCATCATCATTTCAGCTATCAGACGCCCATTGATGGACGCGCATGCGTCTGTGGATTTTATAACCTATGCATAGGCACGCGCCCCGCGATAAGTACTTTATGTGCTTAAAGTACTGGACGTCTCAGTGGTCGAAGTTATTTTAATCATGTGTTTCAGCTCCGAACTTTGAATTAGCCGCCCTCTGGCGGTCAATTGCCAGGGGCATGGGTCGCTCCCGGCTTGCCATCTAGATCTTTAACTAACTGAATTAAAATAATCTTGTTATTGCAGCACCGTTAATAATTCTAGGGTTGTGATTCCATAATAATAAATCTTTGAGGAGGTGAGTATTAGATGAGTGTGAGATGATAAATTATTATATTTTACTACTTACATGCGAAAGTACAACTTTTTAGTAATTCAATGGATCGCGTCAAAATTATTGACAGAAATTGATGCTTTGTATACAAATAAATAAAAAACCAATTAAAGGCAATTTCTTTTTTAAATAATTGTGCTTATTTCCCATAAAGATCGTCATTAGTAATATGAGACAACGTAAACTAGCATTAATAAACAAATCATAGACACAAGCCGATTACCTCCGTTTTAAAGCAGCTAAAGTAAACTGTACCAAGTGGTGAAGGAGTGTCGCGTCCGCACCTCCGTCGGCGTTTGAGAGCAAACATTAATTTCGACAAAGGACCGGCGGAGGTGTTGGCGGGGACTAATGGAGGAAAGTGCTGGACCAATACGGCCGGCGTGCAGTGTTTTAAACTGTTTGCTCATCCATAAAGCACTTGAGTCTCTTGCATACACGCTGGTCGGGAGCGTTGCTGCCGGACTTCGTGGATGAAATGAGATGTCTACTCATTCAAATAACAAACAAGGACGCCCACATTGTCCGACTAGTATTACTGTTAAGTAATAAATATAAGTATTTTAAAATTAAAACGTCATTACTATTATCCATACTATGTATATATACACGCATACACGCACATACATATATACTATACATCCATACTAATTTTACAGATGTAACAGTAAATAAGTATGGATGCTTGAGTTTATTTTTTCCCTTTTCACAGGCTTGCATTCAACATATACGATAATTATGATTTTGACAAAAAATGAGATTTTCGACACACCTTCCATAATCAAATTGATCGTGTACTAGCAGAAGGTGATGTCAGGAGCCTTAAGAACAGACGAGCGTGCATGACAAGAGCTATGAATGTCAAAAGACCAGGTGAGGTGTGTAAGAATAAGCTTGAATGGCGCTCTGTTGTTCGTGCCTACCCCGCAAGGGACCTGGCGTGAAGTTATGTTGGTATGAAATTTTTGAAAAAAAAATTGGTCTTTAGAAACTTGAATAGAAAACCTAGGTTGTGATTTGTAAGAACAAGCAAAACATTTATGAAGTATTTTAGTCTATTTAATGAATGTTATGAAAAAATACTGCAATAATATTGTCGGTGAGCCACAGCGATTTACTTATCTACCTGTTGATAACTGACCTATTCTTAGAAAAGTTGAATGTCCACATTTTAAAATGAGTCATATTTACACATTGCAGAGAAAAGTGAATAATAAATAATATAAAACATGTTTCAACCAATTATTGAATAAAAAGTTCTATAAATCGAAAATTTCTTAACGTAAGTCAATACTGAGGAATAACAGGAAATCTTCTTATTCCTAATATAAGCCAGCGTAAGGCCACGGTTATGCTGGCATGATGACTGCAAAATGAGCGACACAATTTCTTGTAGCTTCACAAGAAATTATGTCGCTCATTTTGCTGCAACTGCTATCACGAAATAACCAATGCCTACCAATATTATATTGATATGTTTTAAACCAAAATCGCCGCTTTCACCATAAAAGTACGTATGCAACCTAACGGCCCGGGCAAGTCTATCAGCCTAGCGACAGGACAGGCTATGAGACGAGCGACGCGACAAATATTTGAGCCGAACAGAACGACTCGTAACATTAAAAAAAGACAGGATTTCAGCAGACAGATTGACGGCCACCTGATGGAAAGTGATTACCATCGCCTAAGGACATTTATAACACCAAAAGTGTTACCAATATGTTGCCGCACTTAAAAGGAAAGATAAATAAATAAATTTAAAGTCTTTATTGTTCATTACATAAATAATTAACAAAACACTACTAGGTAATCTCCTCTACACAACCTTATCGATAGGACAGATTTTTAACCATCATAATGGCGATGCACACATATATTTCACTAAACAGATTAGATTCAAGCAATGAAATTTATTTGCTTTTTTATCTTTTTTATATATTTCACTCTTTCGTTATTAAATATTAAAAGATTATTTAATACATTTTAGTCTCGATTTAAAAATTAGACATAGGTTAGGTACTAGAGCTTACCGCCGCCGAAACCTACCTACTAATAGCCATAAAAATTATCTTATCTAGTTGATTTCCTTTATTACACAATAGATGTAGGGTTTCATACAACTCATCCAAATGCACTTTTTAAATGAGACCCATAAATATACAAGGTGTAAAGAAAGTAAAACCAGTTTCGGTCATGCAATGCGTTCTAATTGACAAATTGGAGTCTTATTAAAATGAAGTTCAAGTTCCTAACCCGGCGAAGACGCGGGCGCAGGCGCATGCGCATGTGAGTGTGATATCAGAGGGCCTGCCGACCGGGTGCCGACGAGAGCCGACGGAACACGATCCTGCGTCGGGCGGCGAGAATAAAAAGTCAGCAGCATTCGAAGCGCGTGCCTCAATGTGTGTGGTCCACTTCGGAGGTCCTCGTCCGTTTTGATTTATTGAAATCAGATTTTCACACCCTTTTTCATTAATTGATTGAATTAAAGTTTTGCAGACTTAAAATATATAACATTTTATTTGTAATGAACATTCTTTGCACTTTAGATTAGTAAGATATTTTCCAGTGGGAAACGGGATATCTTGTGACGTGAGATTTATTATACTCTATAGATCCTGCCTAATGTTAAACGTAGCCTAAACCAGTAATATAATAGTAAAGCTACTATACAGGGGCAATGTTACGGAGTTGTAATTTCAGTATGCAGAATAAATAAGGGCAGGCTCCCATATTCTACCTATGTAGCTGTGTGAGTAGCTTATTACAAATTTTTGTCGATAGTAAGGCAAATGGACGATTTTTAAGATATAGCCATAGATAGAATTGGAAGTAAATGTCAGATTTAAAATAGAGTTTTAAGAAGGTACTTACTAGTTAACTATATTTAAAAACACCAATACAAGGAACTAGGTACTAATGTCTTACTTCACCGACGTCGGCCAAATTTAGTCCGTTAAGTGTCTACACAGTCATAGCCTAGTCCTCCGCTTTCCGTATCCAGCCCTACCGGCGACCATTTTTTTTTATTATTACATTAAATGCGTAGACGGTCTATCAGATGGAAACAAAACCTTCAGCTATGGACGTTGCGAGGTCATCGATTCACCATGCGGAGGGCGTCCGACAGTTTTTTACCAACACGGAGGCTTCACACAAAGATCTGTCTGCTCAATTGGCTGTTATTCCTGGGACAGATGTAACCAGTCCACACCAAAAAGATACACCTATATAGCTTGCGCCATAGCTAATAGCCCGTTAGCGCTCGCGTAGTGTCGTTTTTCTGCGCCGCGCCGCCGCCCCACTTGCATCGTGAAGCTGGCGTCAACGGCGAGGCAAGCGGTGGTGGAAGGGCCTAGCAACGTTCGCAATACATAGAATAGTAGCGCAGCGGGCTTAAGCGACGAATTTATAATAATTTCCACTGTCTTACTTAAAATTGAGCGAGTAATTTATAATAAGTTTGGACACGGTTAGTTTTTTTTTTCGCTGAAAGGTGCCGTTTACTTATTCACTGTATCTATACAGATAGACGTTACCAGTGTCCATCGGTACTAAATACATAATCTACTAATCTAAAACTTATACAATAGCTTTGAATCGTCCAGTAAACGACGAAGCTCTAATAAACCTTAAATCTTATACGTATTCTCCTGTGGACCAAAGAGCGCTACCATAAGTCATGCTTCTTTCGCTTTCTAGTTGAAAAACATTACAAACCATTTAAATCAACGTATTATTATGTATTAAAAGCATAATGTAAGTAAAACGAAATAATTGCCATGGCATTTGCCCGACTGGATGGCTACCACCCCTGGTCTAAAGTATGTCGCCATCATAACCTTGGGTTGTGTTCCGGCATTAGTGACCAGGTTCCAGTTTCCATTAAGAGAGCAGCAGCGCATTTATAGCACCTTAGGCGATGGTAACCGCTTTCCATCTAGTGGGCCGTCTGCCTGTCTGCTGAACTCCTGCAATAAAAAAATAATTTATAAAAAACAAAATTTTAACCACGTACAAAAATCATGTTAGATGCCAAATTCTTGACCAATAAGCATTATTAATAAGAGACGGTATCATCCTTATTTCCATTATTAGGTTTATTTGAAATTGTATTTTCAAATTCCTCTTTATAAGAATTTACGTCGCTTCCAGAATTAGCGTTCAACTCTGGATAACGTGAAATAAATTCGAAATTGTTCACGTCGTATATATCATCGGTGTTTGTTTTCCATTTGCTAGCAATCATTTTCAAGGGCTCCAAACACTGCAAACTCTGTTTCACTCTCAGTAATTCAATATTGCATTGATTTTCGACTTCTAACAGTTTAAGTTTATAAACTTTGGCCAACATTTGTTTTCTGATCGCATTTTTTTCTCATTTTGAGCAATGTTTAATGTGTTTTGGTATTTCTGTAATTGTTTCTCGTACTCCACTAAATTCTCATCGCAACTTAATTTGTCGTCTACAGTACTACTACTATACATGCAAGATGAATACGGTAAGTCGTCCAATTGTATATCAGTGGAAATTACGTGACCATAGTCTAAATAGCTCGAAGGAACTTTAGAAGACTCTAATTTTGACTGCTTCATTTTAACTTCGATTTCCAAACTTGCTTTCTCTTCATTGAGTTCAGATTTAAGTGATTCTATAACACTTTTACATTGTGCAATTCTGTGTTTTAGCTTAAGTTCATTACTTTCTATAATTTCAGGTGTGATTTCTTTATCATTCTCTATTACAACTTGCTCCGCATATATTTGATCTGCTTTTATGCTGAAATTATCAAGTTCTTTTTGATCTACTTGTAACTCTTCACAGCAATTTGGTAGCACAGCCACTGCATCACTAGAAAGTTTAGTGGCATCCATTTCAGTAAAAAATAATTTATATAAAAACTGTTCACTATAGCGTAAAAATCAAAATTAAGATTGATTGATAAATACTTTTCTCATAAACAATTGAAATCCCGGATTTTATTATTGACATAAGATTAAATCCTCCATCTAGTACAATAAATTTGCGATTTATATAATAATAATTATATAATATATTATTATATTTATATAATATTATATTTTTTTAAACCTGTATAAATACACACATCAAAAATCTAGGGACAAGGATTATTATTTTAACTTTTTAGAACGTTATTGATTGTTTTTAGTGAATTTCAATATTTGAATAAAGAATTTTCTTTATTTATTAATTACAATCATAGATGATAAACTATATATATATATATATATATATATATATATATATATATATATATATATATATATATATATATATATATATATATATATATATATATATATATATATATATATATATATATATATATATATATATATATATATATATATATATATATATATATATATATATATATATAAACCATTACAATTCTGTTTTGGAAATTTAAAAATTTGATAAGAAGCCCCCCAGACGGGCTAACGTATCACCGGGCACCGTGGACGAGTGACATGGAGGCCGCATCACCGCTCACAGACAGAACTGGTACACCCAAAATACTGCACGATGAAATCGTACCGTGTCCGCCATAATCTTGCCTATGAGGCTCCACAGCTTTAGGCTTGCTGATAAGTGACCAAAACATCCGAAATCGTTAACGTGGGTCTGCGTTCCCGAAGGCCGCTGAGAGTTCCACCTATAGCACACCTCAACTGTAGAACTTGCTTACAATGGGCTTGCGAACATAGAAATTGGAAGGAAGAAGACTGGCATTGTGTTTGCTTTTCTGATTCTGACGTACTCCAGCTACAAAAAAGTCATGACGATTCTCATCCCACTTGTTGTCAATTTAGGTGTGGATTTATGGTTGCATGAAATTTTTAATAGTTTTAATATGTAAAATGTGACACAAAGGCTGTATGATCTTGATTCTTTTGTTTTTTCAATAGTGAAATTCACTAAAAACAATCAATAACGTTCTAAAAAGTTAAAATAATAATTAATTATGCGAATTTAACATAAACACAAATCAAACAGGAGATTTTGGCAGGAACTGAAAGGGGACGTTGCGCTGTGCAGTTTTATTTTCTAAAAAAGTGTAAAAATACTCTAAAATGAACAATAGTTGTAGGATGTTGATAGTTTTTGAGTAATAATTGTGTTTTTGTGAGAAATGTGAACTGTATAGTCAAATGTGCCCTTTCGAGTTTTCACAAGAACTGCGTTGAATGGCGTGGCTTGTAGCCTACAATACAACTGCGCTACTATGCGAAGATTTATACATCAGACTTGGCTGTATGGACTAAGATTCCCTTGCCTTTGTGGCGAATTCTACTAAAAAAAAAAACAATCAAACATCTGAAGGCTCAGTGTTGCCAGATGGGGGGATCCTTGCAAATTAGGGTTTTTTTGACGTTGGGGGGAGGTTTGGGGCTAAAGATTCTTTGGGGGGCATTTCTCTCAACAAGACTTTGTTGAGAGAAATTTTGGAAATTTTTTAAGTACCAGTAATTAATCTACAAACACAATTCTCATCACTACAATTATTATATCTAAATTTTAATATTTAATCTTAGGATTATATTCTACTAGTGAATCATACTTTAATTCAATAGTTCATTTTATTAATTCAATTTATCCGTTCGCTCGTTCATTTATGTCATTTATTTTAATAAATAAATTATACCGTCTCTACTCGTATACGTCATATCCTATAGGCTATGTTCCGGTAGAGATTCACAACGACCACAACAACCACGATTTTTCCCTTTCCTTATTTGCTAGCGTCACAATTGTAAGCTCAAGTGGAACGGCTATTCGACCCACCTATTGACACGGGTTGTCGTGAGCGTCCCGTGAGTAAAAATGTTGACGTCATTAGTGACGTTTTCGCTATAACGGTGGTTTTGCTTTTTAATTTGTTTGGGGTTTTACTGTTTTGGGGGTATATTTTTTCAAAAAGCTTAAATTTAGGTTTTTGAAAAATATGTGTGGAATAATTGACATGGTCATCTGACAGCACTGTGAAGGCTTCTCTGCAGCGTGAACAGATTTAGTAGATTTCTACTTTTTTGGTAGATTTTGAGGTACTGGCAAAAGAATTTAGTATTTAAAAATAATTTGGTATATTTTAGTAGAATTCACGCTTTTCAGTTATTCTAGTACTTTTTTGGCATATCTAGCGATGTTGCGCTCATAAAAAACATCGATGTTAGGATATCTATTTTTTCAAAAGTGAAACATCGATTAAAAATATTGATGTTTATGAACGATATATATCGATATGTCGTCAAAAACATCGGTTTATGAACGATGGTTTTTTTTCACCATTTACATAAACTTTTGACGCTTGTTCCTGTAATGTAAATGAAACATTGTTTTTTTTTAAATCTGTGTATCGTAATAAAATCAATGTTTCGCCCAAACCACTTAAGCAAACCTTTCTTAATTCTTGCTTCCAGTAGCATCATCCCGTTCCACCACTGTTACTCCATCTTTCAAAGAAATACCACACACACTTCTCAGGTATGTAAGTTACTTACGTTAATATGTGGAATGTAATGTAATTTTTAATTATGTATTTATCTAAATAATTAAAGAAACCAATGTTTTTTAAAATTAAATTCTAAAACGTAATTAAAGAAAACATTGGTTTCTTTAAATGATGGCGGTTTCTTTGTTATTTTTATTATTTTATCGTTTAATCAAGAAAACATTCATGTTTTTACGTTGTAACACGACAGCAAAAAAATATAGTAGATTTTTAGTATTTTCTTGTTCTCTTTTGGTAGAATTCAGTAGTTTTTAACCTCCACAAGCAGTAGATTCGTCAAATAAAATCTGGTCACACTGCTTCTCTGATTCTCTGAGTGACTTTTTGGCGGGAAGTCGATCTTGGCGCGCGCTTTAAAATTTCTTTTAACATTTAAATTAATTTTATCCCTTATTTATTACGAAAAGCCCCTATTTTCATCTAATATTACAATTTACGGTCCCCGTCATAATGGGGGCCCAGAGTGACGGGGCAGATGAACTTTCAGACAGAAAGCGAAAATACAAGAAGATCTCTGGCGTCTCTGATGAAGATAAGTATAAAATTTATTTCAAGAGTGGTTACACTAGACTGTTTTTGGAAAACTCGTCTAATGACTACACAGTTTACGTTGAATCTAAAGAAAAGGAAAAACTAGGCAATAAAAACCCCATTAAATTCACACAACTTTTAACTGAGAATGTTAAGGGCATTTCAAGTGTGTCCAGACTAAACGCTTTCAAATTTGGAGTACATTTTAATAAAGCTGCAGAGGCGAACAGCTTCTTGAAATTGGAAAACTTTCTGAACAAAAATAAGTTGCGAGCGTTCATCCCTGCTCATTTAGTAGAGAAGGTCGGCATCATCCGACATGTTCCTCACGAGTTGTCCAATGAAGAGATATACAAAAATATTTCATGTGATGCGGATGTTATATCAGTAAAAAGATTTATGAAAAAAGACGATGATAAGAAACTAGTACCATTGACTACCGTAGTAATTACTTTTTCATCTGCTACACTACCAAGTATGGTTTTCCTGAATAAATATCGATGTCCTGTATATAATTATATTCCTCCTGTCATCCAGTGCTTTAAATGCTTCAAATTTAATCACTCAGCCAAAGTGTGCAGAGGTACACAAATGTGCTCATCATGTGCTGGCGAACACCTTTACAAGGAATGTACTTCCGATATTATAGTATGCATCAACTGTGGCGGAGGTCATCTTGCCATTTCTCGGGAATGTCCAATTAAAAAACAAAAAATTGATCAGAAACGTTCACAAATAGTTAACCAAAGTAATACATTTGCCTCTATAGCAAAGACTGATAAGAATTTTCCTAGTTTAAAACCTAAGATAAATAACAGCTCTTCTGTAAATAACCCTGTAAATATTAATGTACCTAAAGCTAGTGTTTCATCTAGCAAAAAAGATTTTGTGTCGACACTAACCAACTTAGATGTAAAGCAAATTGCTAACAATGATATTATACTAAATGCTATTATTAAGTCCTTAGTAAAGTTAGGCAATACAAGTAATAATGATGATCCAATAACACACAAGAAAATAAAAGAAATATTTTTGTCAAATTTGATTTAATGGACACATATTTAAATTTATTACAGTACAATATACAAAGTTTACAGAGCAAAAAAAGCCTATTACAAAATCTATTAATTGAAAAAAAAATATAGATGTTTGCCTTCTTAATGAGACCTGGCTTAAACCTAATTCTATAGTTCCACATTTTCCAACTTATAATTTATTATATAAAAATTCAAAAAATTCCCATAATGGTGTTGCCATTTTGGTGAATCATCGTTTAAAGTATAAATTAATTAACACAATTTTCTCCGAGTCCATACAAAACATATGCATCACTGTAGAAACACAATTAGGACAAATAGCAATACTTTGTGTTTACAGCCCACCAAGTAACAGATTTGATTCCTCAAAGCTAAGAGATCTAATCAACAGCATACCAAAGCCATGTTTAATAATGGGTGATTTTAATGCTCATAATATAGCTTTTGGATGCCATAATGATAACAATAGAGGTAGATGTTTGTATAGCATTATTGATGAATTTGACTTGTGTGTTTTAAATGATGGTTCGCCAACAACTGTCCCATACCCCAATAGACAAGCTTCAGCAATAGATCTTGCTCTTGTTAGTCCGTCACTTGCTCATTTATGCAATTGGTATGTTCATGATGATCCCATGGGTAGTTATCACCTTCCAACATTACTTGAGATAAACATTCAACCTTCTATGTATGATCTGTCACCTGCTGTGAATCAAGAAAAATATATTTATAGTCGGGCAGATTGGGATATGTATTATAATTTATCAGAAAATCACTTTTCACAAATAGATTTGATAAATGATCCACCCATCACCTCTTACAATAATTTTGTAAATGCACTGTATTCATTGAGAGATAAAACCATTCCCAAATATAAGACAAGTTCAAATACACTTGTCAGAAAGCCAGTACCATGGTGGAACAAAAACTGTAATAAAGCTGTTCGTGACTCAAAAAATGCATTAAAGTATTACTTTTCTAAACCCACAATAGAAAACTGGATGAAATATAAAAAATTAGATGCAATTAAAAAAGAGTATTAAAAGAAGAAAGAAATCTATCTTGGCAAAATTTATGTAGTAGCTTTAATAGATTAACACCAGTCTCTCGAATATGGGGTTACATTAAAAAATTTAAAAAGATAGGTACTAATAGAAATAGACATCATAATGATGAGTGGGTTTTAAGTTTCCTCAATAATTTAGCTGATACGACTGCAGTTGACAGGACTAGGCTTGATTATTTGTTTGCAAATTCTGCTGAAAATGACATGAATATATTTCTTAAGAACCAATTCACTATAGAAGAATTAAAAATATCCATTAAAAGTAGAAGGGATACCACACCGGGATTGGATGACATACCATACATGTTGATTAAAAAATTACATTTAAATGCATTGTTAATATTACTTAATATTTATAACAGATTATGGGAAGAGTTGATAGTGCCAGAGTCATGGAAAACACAATGTGTTATACCCATTTTAAAACCTAATAAGCCTGAAAATAATGCTTCTTCTTATAGGCCCATTTCTTTATCATCTTGTTTAGGTAAACTTTTTGAAAATATGTTGAAAATAAGATTAGATTACTTCATTGAATCCCACAGCTTGATTCCTGATATACAGTTCGGCTTTAGAAAAGGCAGAAGTTGTGCTGAAAGCTTTGTACATTTACTATCAGATTTGAGGCAGGTTAAATTAAGTCATTCTCATGCTGTATGTGTCTTTTTAGATGTGAAAGGTGCTTTTGACAATGTAAATTTAGAGGAACTTATTCAAGTATGTCATGATGCTGGCTTACCAACACACATCCTAATGTGGCTATATTCCTTTTTAAATAATAGAACAGTTTTTGTAAAGTATAACAACAAAATACATGGGCCTAAATCTGTGAATAAAGGCACAATGCAGGGGGCAACCTTATCTCCTTTACTTTATAACTTGTATGTTTCTCAGATATTAACTTATGTAGAAGCAACAGATGTACATATTTTACAATTTGCTGATGACTTACTTTTATATAGCATAAACCAAAACATAGAAAGAGCAACAGCTAGTATTAATAATGCTTTAACGCAACTATACAACTATTATCATCATAAGCTTAAATTAGATGTAAGTCCAGAAAAGAGTTCAGTTTTAATTGTAAGTAAAAATTCAAATGTTATAAAGGATGTTAAGATTTTTTATGACAATGCAGAAATACCAATAGTTCATCAACATAAATTCCTTGGAGTTATTATTGATGATAAATTAAAATTTGATAAACATGTCAAACACATAAGTAAAAAGGCTCTAAATGGAATCAACATATTGAGATATTTAGCAGGAACTTACTGGGGCTCTGATCCCATAGTTTTGAGTATGTTATATAAAAGTATAGTTAGAAGCCATTTCGATTACAGCAGTTTAGCTTACATGCATGTTAACAGCACCTTACTGAAAAAATTAGATGTAATTCAAAATATGGGACTAAGACTTATTTGTGGAGCTATGCGTTCCACACCAATTAATTCTCTAGAAATTGAAACATGTATACCCCCATTGATTCTTCGTAGGTTGATGTTGGCTGAGCGGTTTTTCTTGAAAGTTCTAGCATCAACTAACAGTCCTTTGCATAAGAAATTAATAATACACCCTCAAATCACTCTTACAATTTCTCCAAATAATTTAACTGCTGCCTCTTTGATTAATGGAACTTTACCAGAAATACCAATATTATTTAAACATGTTAAAGATAATTCTAAAAACTTAAACCAACATGATACTTGGCCTGTCTATAAAATTCCTTTTAATAGTCTTATCAATAGTTCTACTAACATCCATTTAGATACAGTGCACAATAAATTTGATTTTTTGCAATTTAAGGATGATAGACCAACACATTATACTATATATACAGATGGGTCTAAAACAAATCAATATGTAAAAGCAGCATATTATGATCCACAAACTAGTTACACCAAGTGCATTAAAATAAACATAAATTGCAGTATTTTTACTGCCGAATGCTATGCTGTATATTGTGCATTAGAATATGTAAATAATTATGTGAATAATGTACATAGTATCCTGATAGTTACAGATTCTAGGAGTGTTCTAAGCGCAATAGAAAATGTAAATATATCTTTTAAACTAAATTATATATTGTATGATATTAGAAATTGTATAAAAGAGCTGTATAGTAAAAATATACATGTAGAATTTGTGTGGGTACCTTCACATAGTGGCATTCCTGGGAATGAATTAGTTGATACTGCAACAAGGTCAGAGCATGACGAAGACAAGTCTGAACTTTTAAAGGTTCCATTTACTGATTACCACAGGCATTTCAAAGAACTTAACCGGCACTTGTGGAAAGATCACTGGAGGATAACCCTAGAAAACAAAGGCAAATGGTATGCTGAGATACAGAAAGACATACCGGTAAAACCATGGCATTATAACTTCAAAGACATAAGCAGAAGATTTACTAGCATAATAACACGCATGCGGCTAGGGCACTGTTTGACCCCAGCTCATTTGAACCGAATTAATATATTTGATAGTAGCCGTTGCCCTAACTGTAACTCCAGAGATGCTGATTTGGACCATATTATTTTTAAATGTTCAAGTTTTAATATGCAAAGATTGATTTTAGTAGCTGAAATTTGTGATTGTGACATTTCTGATGCAGACAATGATAGCCTCAACTTATTCAGTGACAGTGAAAGTCCACAAAGTGTTCCCCGCCGTGTACAGGATCTATTAAAACACAAACGTTACTATAGATCATTGTACGACTATATTTGTAACACAATAGGAAAAATTTAATTTGTTTTGTGTTTACAGTGTAAATAAGTTTTTTTTTGTTTGTTTTTAGAATGTATTGTACTTACTTGATTACTTGATAAGGGTTATATAATATGTAAATAATTATGTAATAAGTAGATAAGTTATATTAGTTAATATTTTTTCTTGTATTAGTGTAAATTCTTTTTAACATGTTTCCGACTGAAAGACTTTGTATCTATGGTCATGAATAAATTAAAAAAAAAAAAAAAGATTCTCTGAGTGGAGTTTTTGGCGGGAACTGAAAGGAGACGTTGTGCTGTGCAGTTTTATTTTCTAAAAATGTGTATAATTACTCTAAAATAAACAATAGTTGCAGGATATTGATAGTTTTTGAGTAGAAATTATGTGTTTTTGTGAGAAATGTGAACTATATAGTCAGATGTGATCTTTCAAGTTTTCACAAGAACTCCGTTCAATGGCGTCGGTTGTAGACTGCAATACAACTGCGCTACTATACGAAGACCTATTAATTAACAGGTTTCCGACTGAAAGACTTTGATTCTATGGTCATGAATAAATTAATAAAATAAAAAAAGATTCTCTGAGTTTTTGGCGGGAACTGAAAGGCGACGTTGTGCTGTGCAGTTTTATATTCTAAAAATGTGAAAAAATACTGCAAAATGAACAATAGTGGTAGGATATTGATAGTTTTTGAGTAGTAATTATATGTTATTGTGAGAAATTTGTATAATGTAGTCAAATGTGGCCTTTCGATTTCGAGTTTTCACAAGAACTCCGTTGAATGGCGTCGGTTGTACAACTGCGCTACTACAATATCGCTATTAAAAATAGGGGTTGATCGTAGATGGTTGAAAATTTAGGGTTGTATGTATTTTTTAATCCTGCATCATAAAAAAAATATCTCTAATTTTATCTACAAATTTAAAAAATATTTAGGGGTGGACTACCTTTAAAATTTAGGGGGATAAAAAATTTATGTTGTGCCGATTCTCAGGCCCACCCAATATGTACACAAAATTTCATGAGAATCAGTCAAGCCGTTTCGGAGTATGGGAACGAACATCGTGACACGAGAATTTTATAAGATTATGTTTATGTAATATTTGTCAAACATACCTTGCCTTAACTTTTTTACATGCAGTATCGACATTTTTATAAAGAATTATTAGCTCTGTGCTAAATTAAACATGTTTTACCTAGGATAAAATTTACGTGTCCATTTTATTTTTATAATAGCTGTTAGACTGTAAAAACTTTTTATATTTGTGGTTATACCTACTTCGGTAAATAAAACTTTTATAAACTCAATAGATCTGTTCGCCCATTTTTATATCTATTCCAAATTCAGGGCCTAATTCCACTAAAACCGCAAAATCTTACCGAATCTAGCTGCCCTTAGTTCACGCGTTCCCACCTCCATTTTTTCGCGGACAGCATCGCGAGGCATAAAGTTTCTCGCATTCTCGCAAGAATCCAGTAATGTCAGTCTGACAGTTAATGTTATTTGACTTTGATACTTTGATTGTTTTAGATTGGCGGGTTTACCGGTTTAGCGTTTTATAAATTTTATGTGAAAATTTGTTCCTTCTGCGCAACAAATTCGTAACAAATCAAAATATATTATCATTACCTCAAAATGGGACTTTTAGAATTGTGCGAAAAATACTACGGAACTGCCAATCTTTATGAAGTTCTTCAAATTACTGAAAAAGCTACAGACAAAGAAGGTTTTTCCATGATGTTTTTGTACAATTTTAATTTGTCCTCAAAATTAAATATTTTTAACATCACTTTTAATTTTAGTTAAAAAGGCATATCACAAATTATCACTAAAAGTACACCCAGACCGTGTATCCGATGACGAGAAGTTAGAAGCGACCGAAAAATTCAAAGTTTTGGGTAGTATTCACTCAATCCTTACAGACCAAAACAAAAGGGCTCTTTACGATGAAACCAAGACTGTTGATGACGATGATTATCACGATATCGAGAATCGAGACTGGAGTGTATATTGGAGGTTGTTATTTAAAAAGATAACAGATGAAGATATTAAGGCTTATGAGAAGTCATATGTTGGTATGTGTCGAATTATTTTATTATAATGCGCTCATTTTCTTGTGAATAAAGCAATTAAGTATGCCAATGCAAATTTATAAGCAATAAATAATTAATTGGCCCATTATAGTCTCACAGATGGAAGATTTACAGTATTCTTATGCACTCTAAGCATATTGATGTGGCATGTGGAACCCCCAAATGTAGATTGAAAATAGGTAATTTTAAACAAGTTTCCGTACAATGTTTTCCTTTATCAGTTTTATTTTGTGAAAAGCAAGCGGTTGTTTGGGCATGTGGAAAGAATGTATGATGAAAGTGTAGATAAATTAGGATCGGCAGTGGTCTGTTATCTGTTATTAAAACAAGCAAACATGGATATTAATATACTATAATGTAAGTAATACACGACTGAAAAAAAATAGTGACATAAGAGGACAGAAGAATGTATAAAAAACATGGTGTCAAAACAATTCAAATGTAACATGACTTCTGAGGTGCCAGTGCCAAGTTACCCGACCTCATATTAACACCCCTCCTTAACTTGCGCACTCGCAGCCAAGTCCTTTCACAAAGCTTTCAAGCTTCTCTCTCGGAAGACTTTTCGAACAAGTAGGTCAGATGTGGGGACAGTTCTCGTCACTACATCTTCAAGAAGATTATCTCTTTCTTCTCTAGCACACTCTCTTTCTATGGCTGTATCATCATCAGGAATAATTTCTTCATGTCTCTCTAGAACATCTGCCGCTTTCACTTCTTTAACTGAATCTATCTCTACAGTCGGTATATTCTCTCAAAATAAAAGTAAAATAAACAGTATATATTATTTTTGTATAACAAATACAAAAATAAACTCAGCTTGTATTTTGTCTGTCTAAATCTCTATGGGTCCTGTAACTGCAACAGTTTGGTCTTCACATAGTCCATAGTAATAGGTTTATTACTATTTTCGATAGCCATCCTCATTGGCATATATTCGTCTCTTAGACCTAGTAGCATGAGAGCAGCTAGTAACTCGTCATCTACCTCTTGGCCTATGTCGCCAAGTGTTTCGGTGATACTCATTATCTCCGTAACGTACTCAAGCGGAGAATCGAAATTAGAGTTTTTGGCTTACCAAATGACCTAGGAGGAGGCATCTCTTATTTACACCCTTACCCTCAAATATGGTGTGTAAAGTCTCCCAACACTCTTTGGCAGTTCGTTTTTCTTGCGTGTATTAAACCGTTAGGTGTAACCATTAAAAGTTCCTTGGCACGAGCTATGCTATACCTTTTACATGCTGTAGCATTCGTACCTGGTGGGGTTCGCTATACTTTTTCCCATAAGTCCTCTGTTATAAGGAATAACTCCATTTGTACTTTCCACGTAAAGTAATATGCTGACCCATCCAACTGCTGAAAATTTGGAATGCTACTTCACATACCTGCCATCCTTGTATCAGTTTTTTGGTTATCTCAGTCTCCACAATACTTCTTCAGTGCTCACTTAATACTTCCAAATAACACACACAAACATTTTTGTATCTACAAATACGTTGTTTTCATTATATATTTACAGTTTTCGTAAATATAATTATAAAAAACGACCAACCACGCTCTGCTACCATGTAGATAAATTAGGATCGGCAGTGGTCTGTTATCTGTTATTAAAACAAGCAAACAAGGATATTAATATACTATAATGTAGGTAATACACGACTGAAAAAAAATAGAGACATAAGAGGACAGAAGAATGTATAAAAAACATGGTGTCAAAACAATTCAAATGTAACATGACTTCTGAGGTGCCAGTGCCAAGTTACCCGACCTCATTTTAACAGAAAGAATGACTAAACAGATATACAATGCAAAAGTGGATGGATGCAGAAGTCACGGAAGGCTACGACGCACCTTCCATGATCAAATTGATCATGTATTAGCAGGTGATATCAGGAGCCTTAAGAACAGACGAGTGTGCATGATAAGAGCTATGAATGTCAAAGAAGCAAGTGAGGTGTGTAAGATAAGCTTGTATGGCACTCTGTTGTTCATGCCTACCCCACAAGCGACCTGGCGTGAAGTTATGTATGTATGTATGTAAAAGCAAGTGGACTTCCCACCTGATGGAAAATGGTCACAGTTGTATATGCAGGTAGGATGGTATAGGTCCCGCCACATAAAAAGAACACTGAGAGGTAGTGGAGGGGATGTGTCTGCACAGGTGTACAGTCATATTCTAAAGTATCACCCCATCTCGCCCCCTTCATACCACCAATTTGATTGATAAAATGCTCACTGTGCAGTCTCAGAGCCAGTTATTTTTCGTGGTGTGAACTACATGTAGATACCATGGTTCAAATGAAATACCTTGGTGGAACTGTCATGTAGTTATTGTGAATAATACATTCTAGAAGAACTATTATCATATTGAGTATTGTAGAACAAAGCATTAATTGTGAGTGATACAGTTCAAACATCACTATTCTTTAGTAAACCCTATTTGTGTGGATGGTAGTATATACAAATAGTTTCTGAATTGGTGTAGTTTTAGCAATTCAAAACCATCTTTAGTTGGTAGATAGAATTAGGTTATTCTTTCTACTAAATAGATATTATTATATGTTTAAATTTATTTAATATGTGGCAAATGATGCTAGTGTTGTATTAATTCTAAACTACTTGTGTATGTAGAAGACTTGTTACACTACATTCTAAACAATACTGTTTTTTTGGCCAAACAAATATAAAAATTGTCACTCGGGAATGGATGTAACATCTAAAAATAAAAAAAATTATAAGTAATGAATCAGTCTGGCCAGCTTATATCAGGATATCAGCCAAAGCTCATTGGTGTGAGCTATACTCCAAGCAGTCTGATTTGCTGATGAGGACTATGAGTAACAGCATCTGTGTATAAAATGTCAAAGTGAGAGAGAATACAATTTCCTGCGGCCGGGCGGCCTGTCGTAAGAGGCGACAAAACAACCCACAGCCAGGTGGTAGGGCATTTGCCCGACTGGATGGCTACCACCCTGGTCTAGAGTATGTCGCCATAACAACCTTGTGTTGTGTTCCGGCATTAGTGACCAGGTTCCAGGCTCCCTAAAGAGAGCAGCAGCGCATTCGTAGCACCTTTGGTGTTGCAAATGTCCATAGGCGATGGTAACCGCTGTCCATCAAGTGGGCCGTCTGCCTGTCTGCTGATCTCCCGCAATAAAAAAAAAAAAAAAAAAAAAAAAAAAAAAAAAAAAAAAAAAAAAAAGTGGGACTGGATTAGGGAAATTGAAGACCAGGATGTGAGAGCAAATTGATGAGGTCTACATCCAACATAAATTGAAGTAGCCAACTACCAGCAATATATCCATACTAATAATACATCTAATAATTATTCTATCAAGTCTAGTATTGTTACAGGATCTGAAGAAGAAAAGCAAGACATCAAGCAAGCATATCTATCTGGTAAAGGAGATATGGATGTGATCTGTGATACTGTACAATTTGCTAGATCTGATCAGGAACCTAGAATAAAAGAAATTATCAATGTATGTATATGTGAAACCTGTTAACTAGATTTTAGGTACACTGAAATACTTTTTGTTTCCCTATAATGGGGAGGCTCAAGCTTGGAGATAAAATGTTTAAGATTAATCTGTCTCGGATCTATCCCCAGCTTCACTCATATAAATTCTACGTTAATGTTGTTATACAATTACATCAGATTTTATGGCATTTTCAAATTATTCATTATAAGGTGAAAGAATGAAAACTCTTTATTGTTGACCATAATCTTAAAACTAAACAATTGATATGGATACATTTGTATTAGAACAATGGGCGGCCTTATCGCTTATAGCAATCTCTTCCAGGCAAAATTATTTTATTTATGGCAACTAGTCTCCCATATTGAAGAAAGGCAAAGAGAGTCACTTGAATTAGTATAGTTATGTTATAAAGCACAAAGACTATGTCCATTTCAGATGTTTAGAAGGGACATCCACTCACTACCTGGCTGCAAACTCTTTCTGGGGACTTAAAAATATTGTGTATTTGCTCTGAAAAGGCTGAAACTACTATAATTGGCATGTGTGTATTAAAGTGGCCTGAATTCATAAAAGGAACCAGTCAGGAGAAAGCTTAAAAATATACTTTAATTTACTAATATTTTAGGAAATGATAAAAAGTGGTGATTTACCCGCATATAAAATATTTACACATGAACCAGTTAAGAAACGCCAGAAGCGTTTGGCAAAGGAAAACAGAGAGGCAAAAGAAGCTGAAGAAATGAAAGACCAATTAGGATTGGGAACTGGTAAGAATTTCAGTTAAAGCATTTTATAATTAAGTAATCAGTAGACAAACATTCACATTGTATATTCTCAAGCTCAGTGAGCTATGCTTGTGTTATGGGTAATATACAATAGACCACTCGGGCTGATCCCACACATAGTAGTGGAAAATTAGTTTCTGGAGAATACCATGCCAAGAATTGATCTTGGAGCCTCTGTATTCCACTAAAATAGCCTAAGCTCTACATCAGTGGTTCCCAAAGTGGGCGATAACGCCCCCTTGTGGGCGCTGCAGGCGTAAAAGGGGGTGGTAAGAGTCCCAGAAAAAAAAGGGCATTGGCAGGTGTAGCCAACTTGAGACCGCCGTTGTGTACTACCTATTACGCTTAGGTCTCAAGTTGACTCTTGTGGGCTACAGTAAAATCTCGTTTAGAATGAATGTTTCTCCTCTAATGTAGCTCCTAATAGTCAGTTAATTTAATTTGATGTTATAGTGTTTTTTTAAGTAGGTGAAAAAATGGGGGTGCTAAAAAACATTTGTACTTAAAGTGGGCGATATACAAAATAAGTTTGGGAACCACTGCTCTACATAACAATTTCGACTAGAGGTTGCAATTAGTTATTTATCTTTCTTTGGCGTCTGAACCATCCCTAAAACTTTGAAACAACATTTTATTTTGAACTAAAACTCTTGAATTTTTTAAACCATGAACTGAAAAAATCTGATCAAAGCAGGGTGATATAACTCAAAAAACTTTAAATTAAACTAGTTTTAAGCAATATCTGCTGAGTAGTTTTTGAGATATACAGTATTTTCTATAACTATTTTAAGGTGTCATGGCTAAACTATAACAACAGTGAACGCTTCTCAGCTCTACACTATCCTTTAATGTTGTGGTCCAACATGCACTTGGCCAATGTTTTGGCAATGCTACTAATCATGAGCATGCGACGTCTCGACCATATCGGCAAACCTAAGCAAAACTTAATTTTACTTAACTGTGTATTCTTATTTGCACCTTTTATAACAGGATCAAATAGCTTGGAACTTTTAATTAAAAAGAAACAAAAAACACGAGCTCAACAAATGGATTCATTTATTGATGATCTGGAAGCTAAGTATGGTGGTGGAAGTAAAACAAAAGGCAAAAAACGAAAAGCAGTAGCTAAAACTGAAGCCACAGCTAAAATTAAAAGAAGGAAGTGAATTTTAAATTCGTGTCAAATAAAATGTTCCGTTTATTTTAATAATTTATTAATAAACATGTTGCATGGTCATAGGTATTTTATTTCTAAACCCGATTCTTAATATACGCACCGATTTTAGGAGTCCTAAAACTCATGTTTAGAGATCTGCGATATTTAGATAATGTTTAAATCATATACATAATCATACATTTTGGGTTTAATAAAAGAAATATAATAAAAAAACTTTTAAATTATTGCTGGTAGATATCAAAACAGAAAACTTGCATAAACAAGTTGAGATTTTGTATGTTCTAAAAAAATTAAAGGTTTTATACCAGTAATGCTTTTATAACAACTAATTTTGTGTAGGTGCTAGATATTATAAGCACATCACTCGTTTTTCTGTTTAAAAGTTGTGTCACTGATACTCAATATTGTCTCTGTACTTTATTCTAAACATTTATTCGGTTCATATCTGTTCAACCCAAAAACACAGTACGCTTCTCCAACTGTTGTAGGGCAACAAGTCTATTAACCTTGTAAGTATTCAATTTTATCCTACAAACTTTTAGTACCTACATTGACATTAAGTTTACAACACAAGATTCCTGCAGATGTTAACAAGAAACATGTCAGTACTCAAATCTTATAGATGTTAGACGGAAAAGACCTCTATAATCAAATCCTACAAGCTTGTATCTGTGACACCAATATTAAAAATATTTATATATTATTTAAACATCGAATCAACCACACTCATAGTTGATAATGACTTAATTTAATTTTAACCAGCTGCGATTAAAGTTTTTGGTTTTGTTTAAACTCATTTCACATCAGTTAGTACTCAAGTAAAAAATTAAACAATTTCTCTATTGAAAATTTAACAATAACATTTGTTCTTCGAGACAATCTTTAGTCTCTTTGAGAGCGGCTGTAAAACGGAATTTTAAATAAATATAACAAATTGTTTTAGTCTTCACCCTCCATAGCAACCTCTAAATTAGTTTCAGAATAAAATGGTCCTTGTTCAACATATTCCTGTAACCTGATTAACAAGTTAGGGTCGAAAGCAGCTGAATTTGCAAGCCTCCTTATAACGTCGTATTTCATTTCTTTGGCTTCTTTAGTGTAATCCACTGACCTATCCAAGAGATATTCAAGAAATCCTGGAAAGAACATACAAGTATATAAATATTTATCCATTTAATATTGCTAAGCTACGACACTCTTACAAGGGTTTTTTTATGATTTAGGTTCAATGCTTAGCAGAGCTTCATTATACAGTGTAAACAGATGTCTAATATTTAAAAACTACATTGACGCCATGCAAATTACTATGAAAAACCTGCATATTCTCTATTGGTATGCAAAACACGCTAATCCATTTGTTCAAGGTTAATTTAACAGAAAAACACTCGATTTAGGTACTAAATTGTCAAGCTGACTACTTGTTCAGCATATTAGCATCCCATAAGTACGAGTCCTTAGTAACAGACTAACATCGCAGCCAAATTAAATAACTCACAACTCTACAGAATGACCCTATTCAGGATTTAATGTCTGTTTCCTATAATAAATAAGAATGCTGAGCTTAGCATTGTCTAGCACTGGGAAATTCATGTAATAAGAATACTAAGAATGATAACCATCCAGTAAAAAATAACTGAAAAAGCTTATGTTAAAAAATGAATCAGTTTATATACATACATATATACATAAGCAGAACAGAAACCCCAAAACATACTCTTCTATCTTTTGATATAGAAAATTGAACCAAACCTATCAACCTTCTTTTCAGTGTTCACCCAGTGTAACCATTAGGGCAAAACAGATTTTTGAAGTTATACTTCTTTTGGTGTGTTAGTGTAAAATGATGAGAGTAAATTTTTACGACGCGCGCGCACACCGTCACGAAAAACCGACACCCTGAAGTTAGCTATAGATAACATTTTAGTCTTTCTATTGTTAGTGTCGTTTTTTCTATAAACGTAGAATAAGGCGAAAGATTTTTTTTTATCTTGTTACGCCAAAGAAGTATAACTTCTAACGCGTGTGCATAAGTACACCCACACTTTTTTTATAATTTTTTTTATATTTATCTGTCCACCTGTCTGTGTAAGTTAGTCATTTTTATCAGAAACTGCTGAATTTACATTGACGAAATGTATATAGACTGTATATCACTATTAAATTAAGTAGTGAAATCACAAAGCTAAGAGATGCTCGCCAAATATAAAAAGAAGGGTTAAAACCATTTATGTCATTGTGTATATTAGATAGTCGTGTGTCTGTTTGTGTGGTATTTCTAGATCTTAACAAATCAATCTTTAATGTCTTTTTGAAGTCAAACTAAAGAAGTTTGTCTTAAAAAGAATCACGATTTGAAACTAGATGAAACGAAAAGGGACTCTAAAAAGGGATAAACACATAATAATTATATGCCTAAGCCTGTGAGAGAATGAGATACGAGTTTTACATTGTGCAGCACAGATTAGAGTCAAAAGATTAATGACTAAACGTAGGTCTAATTTGGACCAAAAAAAACGATAATAATATTTTTTAGATCAAAACAGTGAAAATTGAAAGTTATACTTAAGAAGTTTATTTTGAAGAAGTTAGAGAAGAATTCTCTGTGAGTATATTCTCTGAAGGTTCACTTCTACTACTTGTGAACTGCACACACCCACAATTTTTGTATTTAAGTCATTAGTGTAATCAATTCATTCAATTCAATTTCATTTTTTAAATGGCGGGTATTTTCAATTAAATGTTATTATGGTTCCATTATGTGGAGGATATATCATTGATATTCCACCGGATTCTGTGGCGCAAACTTGGGAAGGGCTACGTTCAGCAGTAGATGGACAGGGACTGGCTGAAGGAAAAAAAATGGTTTAAATATCAAAAACAGGTTGTCACACCTGCTAAGCACATACCTAATTTGTAATAATTATTACTCATTTTTTAATCAGAATCTTTCGATACAATATTAAAAAGAGTTTTGTAAACTTTCATTAGACCTCTAAGAATCAAAAAATTGCAATGATTATAATATTAGGGATATTTAGTAAACACTAGAAATAATTATCAACAAAATATAATACTTAGATCATCATTCTTTTTTTATATGCTACTCACTTACCGCCAATGCTGCCAACCATTTCAAAACCCCATTGATGTTGGCACACTGCATCTAACAATGTCAATGCTGCCAATTTTATTTCAGGGAATGGATTCTTGCAAATTCCATATAACTCATAAATTGAACTTGGATGTTTACTCATACTTCTGAACCATTCTCTAGTCAATAAGGTGACTCTATGGTCGACTGGGCCTTTTCTAGGCGTACTGGGGTCATTTTCAATACTAATTAAGTTGGCAAAACAATGTAATGCTCTGATCTTAATTTCAGTTGGACTGTTTCTTGCTATCTCACCAGCCTTTTCCAGAGATTGAGTGAACCTAGCACCTGTTGAAGTGAATTAATATAAAGTTTATCTATTATTTTCATATTTTTTTTATTAACAGGGAGTCGGAATAGTATAATTTTAATTGTATTCTATTCTATAATTTATCAGTTTAACACTTCTTGTCAGATTACTCTGATATCATCTGTAAGTCATTGGCATGCACACCAGCCTGCCTGTGATGACGGGTATTATTATCCAAAAAATTACACTATGATTTTTTTAAACTTAATTATTTAATCAGTAAGGTTATACATAGAAGAAAAACACTCTCCTGTTTGAAGAAACTCTTTAGAGATTTGCGACTAATCTAATCCAATCTATTATTGTGCAGGTTGTAAGACTGTAAAATGCATTACCAAAGAGCACGAGAAGTGCAAAGTCACTTACATCTTTTTTTGACAAACTCTTCAAAGATCATGATCTAAATTTGCTAACAGTAATTTATGCATATGTGAAATTGTTTCCAGAAGGTTGTCTGGAACAAATCGCTAGTAAATTGTATGATTGTAAATTCTTATGTGTGTACTGTTTTTTTGTGAGCAGTGCAATAAATAATATTCTATTCTATCTGAGCTTATGACGCTCAGTCCATAGCTTGCTCATATATGGTATAAAGGACTGATGACCACATACAATGGATAACTTCCAGGTGTGAAAGAAGTGTGGATGAACTCCCAGTCGCCAAACAATACGGTGGTAAGGTTAGAACACTGATGTCTCTTTTGAGACTTAAAGGTTCTAAACCATTCTAAATATAGTATAACACTAATGAAAGGATTTGTCATTCTTTACCTATAGCAGCTAAACACAGTTTTCCTTCTATAGTAGAGCCAATAAACCCTAAGGTATCGAGTGATACAAGTAAAATATTTTGGTCTCCACAAACAAAACCATCAAAAAGTAAGTCTAATAAAACAGGATATTTATCAAATATATTTTTAGGATAATGATGAGCGATAGATCCAAAGAACTTCATATATCCTGAAACAAACAAAAACTATGTTCAACATGCATTCTTTAAGAGAACAATATGACAAGTTTATATTTTGAAATTCACACTTAAACAATGTGCGAACTTGAAAAAGGTCACTATAATACTATTTTGAATAAATATTAAGGTCTATTAACTGTCAGGGCTTTGGTTAACCTATTTTTTGAAGAATAAAAGTTTTTCTCACATGACTTCATCACCAGCATGTGATAATTGTAATAATATGCATGATAGAAAGGTCGCCTACCCATTCGGGTAAAATATACTCCTGACATTCCCAGGACAATATTTTATGCTCCCAGTCAAGATTAAAACCTACAACATTATTTGAATGCAATGCAAGTCTATTAGCCACTAACACATAGGGGAACCTACCTGTGGGGCACTATAATGCACGGGTAATATGCTGGTTCAGTAATTGTGGACTGTATAGAAGAGATATGACCTTGATCCTTGCACTAGAAAAGCAGAAGCTCCACCAACTACAAGCACAACCAACAAGAAATCCGCTTTTAAAGCTAACACTTCGTCCTTCGTACAAGGTTTTAAAAATAATAATTGTTCTTGGCACAGCCACTAATCACAATAAATTCATCAGTTGTCGAAAAAGTATTAGCACAGGGCGCGGTGTGATTCGCGTCAAAACTTTGACACAAGTAAAAAATGGCTGCCCTTCCCTGCTCTGCATTGGCCGTCGCCTAACACAGAAGGAGGGTAGACAGCAAAATTAATGGAGCGATATTCTACCCACTTCATACTAGGCAAGGACCGAACACTACCCATACTACGTGACCTCCAGAAATATCTTCAAAATAGCACCCTTGGTTACAGGAGGATTAGGTTTTCATGAGGTAGTCAATATCTTCTAGGAAAATTCATCCTTTTTCGAGCTATATACAAATACAGCGTCCAGTGTTTAACGTTTTTCAAATGGCTAATGAGCCAAATTATGGTGGTTTAAATTCTTTCTTTGGAAAAAGGATTTAAACTCATATTTATGAACTACTATGTTAGAACTTGAGGGGAGGCGAGGGTCTCGGCATATACTGCGAGTGGTCACCGAAATCTCAGAGGGATTTAAAAATTAACAAAAGTCAAGTAGTGAGTTTTGGTTAAATTGTGAGATCACTCAGGTATATAAGTTTTATCTTAAAATAGCAATAAATAGGCTATCTACACATATATTTTAGCCCACCAAAAGGTATTTCATAGAGAAGTAGGGAAGGGGCTAGGAGCGTTTGGGCTTTACTACCTGATATTTCTTTGCATTTTCTAAGAATATTTACCATAGTAATGTATATTTTTTTCACACCATCTGAAAGAAGAGATTTCAACCAAGAAAAAGTCCATCGACTCTTTAAATCATCATATGCATATCCAAGTAAATTCCGAAAATTATTTTTTATATTAACCCTACAAAGAATCATATGGAAAACTTTAGGATGAAGTGGTGTAATATGAAGGCTTTAAATAATACAAACCAAGTTTCTCTAATGATAACTTTTTGTTTTAATAAAAATTAAAACTCACCAGGTATTAAAAGGCTGCCAAGTGGATTATCTCTCAAATCAACAATTCTTTCAGATATCTTGTCCAAAGCCTTACTTTCAACTAGATAGTTAATTCCATATGTCTTAACAGCAAGTCTAGAAAGCAACTCCAGAATGTTCAACTGGTAAAGAATATCATCAATTTCTAGTTCTGAGACCATATAATCAATGTAGCCTAGGTTGGTACATATTTTGAATAGTTCACAACTTTTCGTTGATATATTGATTATTACCTGAAATTTGCAAATGAAAAAGTCCTGTTACAGCTGTATAAATAGCTTAGTAAGGTGTCTTACAGTCTATAATTATATATTTTTGTCTAAATAAATAGAATTATAATATAAAAGAGCATAAATTTACCAGTTATTAAAAATCATATTATCTTATTATAGTGTTAATTCTCAGTTGCATTTACATAATTAATTATAAATATGTCATCATATTCATCCCTGAAGTATTTATAGCTGTATACAATTTTATGACAATCAGTCCAAGTCCATGACTGTGTAGTAAGATTGAAGGACCATCTATCTATACATATTAGTATATATAAGATAATATATATGGAAATGTTCAAATATGGTTTTGGCCCACCAAAACCCTATTTTTATATAAAATGAAATATAATATTGCTTAAAAACAAAGAATAATTGTCCAGTATATTTTATTGCTTTTAACATGGAAATAGAATAGTTTGTTGAATCCTTTTAATGAAGAATTGTTTATACTGAAATTTGTAATTATTTTGTAGTATTACCTTTTTAAACTGGCATAATAATTCCCTTCTTTGATGTCTGTCAAAATGACAATTTATCTGTGGTTTATTGTGTGTAAATTATTCCAAATCTTAAATATTTATGCATAAGTATCCTATATGTAAATCTATCAAGTTAGACTAGCTAGATATATAGAAATTATGCATAGTCACATTTATAAAATCAAACAACAATACACTTACTTCATAAGCATTGCACTTGCTGCTACTGTTATACTCAAGTGCAATTTTCATCTCCTCTAATACTTTGGAGTATACCTGATGTGGTAAATTAGATGAGATAAGAACAGCCTTATTGGCAACACCTATATCAGAGTCCTTCACCAGCTGTGCTACTGCTACATACACATCAATGTAAAGAGGCATAGGCAGCAAGTTGGGATCTGTTGCAACCACTTTGTACACCTAAAACGTTCAGACAAAGCATATTAATTAAGTAATCAATATGCATAAGTGGTTGGAGTTTTTATAGCTTTAGTTAGAAATTTAGCAAAGCATCAATCAGCCTTCTAAAAGGAAAATGAGCAAGCCCTTTGCTAATTCTAAACATTTACTTTGATTTGTTAAGCCACTGTCCTAGCTCTATCAGCTGCTTGTTTTTGGCATACTGGCTCAGCACAGAACTTACAATATTACAAATCTCTTATATTGTGGCAAGTTATATTAAATTCTTGAGATCAAATCTTTGGGATTTCAATGTCTATCATTGATAGTAAGTAATTGGTTGTTATTAGATGGTTGCAAAAATAAAACAAACTCAACCTCATCAACTGCCAATCGCCGAACACATGGTTTTTCATGTCTGAGGAAATACATGATGTTGCTTGTATAATTCTTACTACTTCTCCAATATCGAATTTTTCGAAACACGCTTTAAGAACTTCGCAAGTTAAATCTAGCTGGTTTCTGAAAAAGAGCCACTGTTTTATTTAGATATAAAAGTTATAAGAATAAAGTTTCTTCCAATATAAATTTGAAACGTTAAGGAATTCTTAACATACCTGTCAGGAACGTTGACGCACTGTATTATCTTGGAAATACCAACGTCTCTCATTGTAGTCACAGCCTCACCAGGAGACCTGTTGGTGAAGAAGTTCTTCAAATCATTTAGAGCCGTCGGCCTATGTTCTTCTCTCATTAGATTAAATATAAATTCCCTGTACTGTGCTGTATCTTCAGTAGACATTTTCATTCTTGTCACAAACTACTATGGATATTCTGGTATGGAAGAAAATATTTTTTTACAATATTTTTATTTACTTCAACATAAAAAAAACAATCACTACAAGCTAAATTAGGTGTCAGTTTCAGTTCACACAAAGGCAGGCAAAGGAATCTTTGTCTATACAACCAATTCGTAGGCTACAGCTATTCAATGTACTCTTTGGCTACAACTGACGCCATTCAAACGGAGTTCGATAACTCAGAAGCCACATCTTATACAGTTCACATTTCTTCAAATCTTTGTTTCAGAGAGCACATAAAATCTGTGACGGGAACCACGTGGCTGGAGAGCTTCAGCACGTCAAACGAGTCTTACAACGCAATCAGCTGAAGACTCCACACCAACGTCACAAAGGCCCCAACCCACCTTCAGTTGAGCCGTGCCCTGTTACTCTACCCTACATCAAGGGGGTCACAGACAGAATTGGTCACACCTCAGGCGAGCTTCAATCAAAACATATTTCAAGCCGCATAAAAAGATAACCCAATTTTTGAGACCTGTGAAATGCAATATCCCACTCCAGGATGCAGGTGTTTACAAGCTCGATTGTGAATGTGGATTATCATACATTGGGCAAATAAAGAGGAGCATAAAAACACGGGTAAAAGAACACATTGCTGACATGAAACAAACAAGGTCTACGAAGTCTGCGATCAGTGAACACACGCTGGATAAACCCAACCAATATATCAGATTCGATAACCCACAAATCTTCGCGAAAGAGAATCGTTTCATACCAAGAATGATGCGTGAGGCTATTGAAATAAAAAAAAAAATACTCAAATTTCAATAGAGAAGATAGTTGGCATTTACCACCTGTTTGGGATCCGATCATCAAAACTATTAAGACCCAAACCCAGCAAAAACCAACTGCCAGACCTCAAGACACTGTGAGCTCTTTCTGCGTGCAACGAAACACAAACCAACTCGACTAATAATTTATTTTATTTTTCCTTCCACCCATTTTAATATTATATATATTTTTTAGAACTAGGCATGTTTGCTGAAGAGTTTTTGCGCCGCTTCTTCTCTTCAAGCCACAACATGTTGTGAAGCGGTAATTAGATTAGGCTCCCATAGAGTAAATAATATACATAAACAAAATTAAAACTAAATAATTAAAATGAACAAGTTGGCGGTAGGCTGAATAAAAACTTTGACAATACACCTTAGACAAACGTTATATTTGTGTGTGGCCACTGAAAAACGTCGGATAAAATAAAATCAAATAAATTACCACGTAGTTTTATTACAGTTCACATTTCTCACAAAAACACAACATTGCTACTCAAAAACTATCAATACCTATCCTACAAATATTGTTCATTTTCGAGTTATTTTACCTAAATCAGTTTCCCCAAAACCTCCTGGTCAACTATTATTCAGTAAATAAAGCATTTTTTTTGCTATTGCAAGCTTCGGCTTCGCAAAGTTTGTAATTTAGCCAGTGCTAAGATTAGACTACAAAATAATCCTCAATAATCAAGTACGCTTTCTATAAGATAAGACCTATCAGGAACTTCATATGAATAAGTGAATAATTGGTTTTGATGTAGCATGTACATCGGTGAAGCCTATATGGATGGATCCGAAAGAATACAAGATTGTAACAAAAATAACTGTATTACGTAAAAGACTTTTTTGCTCTCCAATCAAGAAACTCATCAATATCTTCTTCATTTTCTGAATCACCTTCATCATTTTCACTCCTTTGTTCATATTCTATACTTTTCTTTTTTGTTTCTTCTTTCTTCAACTCAAGGTCTAATACTCTAAAAAATAAATAATAACTTTTATTGATACTTATATGATTTCGATAAAATATAAGTAAAACGCCCAATAAACTAGTTGTAGTGCAGGAACCAATGTGATCAATAGATTACTTTCTATTGTGAATTTCTTGGCAGAAAAATGTTTTTTAGCTGTATAACTGGATGCAATAACAAAAATTAAAATTATTCCATATCGCAGATTTAGTGCTTGAAGATTACATAGAATAGACAGCTACTTGGTCACTACTTTACAGGACTATGGTGCCCAGGAAACGGGATATGTTATTTCTGTTTGAATCAAAATACTGATCCAGTCTCTGAAGAATGTATTTATCGGTGGTATACCAACCTCGCTTTATTTTAAAATAAGCCATTCTGCTGGAAGCTTGTCATGGCAAATTTTTATTGATGTTTTTTTTATGCTGTATTATGTAGTTATTTTTCTCTGTCATATTTACTTACCTTGACCAATTTCTAATTTGTTCATCAATTTCGTCAATTTGTCGTTCAGCAGTAGCCTCCTCTTGCTCTCCAGCTATAATTTCGGCAGAGGCCGTCGCTTCTTCTTTAATTTCTTTCTGAAATCGTTCCCATTCTTCTTCTTTTGGATCTTTGTATTCGATGTTACGTATCTTAAATTAAAAAACAAAAGTTAGATAAACATTAATTATTTGTTTGATGGAACGTGCCTGTTTTGTCTTTTTTCCACTATAGTAAAAATTTGTGAGTTTTTGGCGGGAACTGAAAGATGTTGTGCTGTGCAGTTTTATTTTCTAAAAATGTACAAAATTACTACTCTAATTACTCTAAAATGAACAGTACTTGTAGGATATTGATAGTTTTTGAGCAGTAATTTTGTGTTTTTGTGAGAAATGCGAACTGTATAGTCAAATGTGGCTTTTTGGGTCGTCACAAGAACTCTGTTTATTGAATGACACCAACTCATAACCTACAGTTCAGCTATTCTACACATAGGCTTAAGAAAATGAAGAAATGATATTGTAAACTAAGATCTGGCTTAAAGGCCTAGCTGCCAAGCCATAAACCTAAATAAATAATTCAAAATACAATTATTGCTATCCTCATACTATCCTGTTGTCAATGTCACTTGACAATAACATTTGATGTTTATGAAATGTTAATTTGTTATTCAAATTATTATTTGTTACCTGTTAGGAGTTTCTACATGTAACGATAATTTAAAATTATAATTAAATCAATGAGATTACCTTTGTCATTCGTACAAAAAGTGCAACATAGTTTTATCAGGTTAATAAGCAAAGCAAATAGTAGAATGGAGGAATCGTTAATGCTACATGTTATTAAACAATGTATACCTCCACTAGATAACCACAGGCACAAAGGACAAGCCGGTAGAATTGGGGTTGTTGGGGGCTCTCTAGAATATACCGGAGCTCCGTATTTCGCGGGAATTAGTGCTTTAAGAGTATGTTGATTTTGAGGACTACTTTTTCCATAAATAACTCAAATAAATTAACTTATATTTAAAGGTTCTAGTGACTTATTATCATAATTTTTAAAACCTACAAAATATTTTAAAGTATAGCTGTAGGTATAGTAAAATGACGTCTAATGTAATTGATATACATTATTTACAGGTTGGTGCTGATTTAGTTCACATATTTTGTGCATCCTCTGCAGCAGTAGTCATAAAATCATACAGTCCAGAATTGATAGTTCATCCTTTACTGGATCACTCTAATGCTGTCAAAGAAATATCTCCATGGCTTGACAGACTCCATGCAATTGTTATAGGTCCTGGTTTGGGTAGGGAAATAGAGACATTTTCAGTTGTGACAGATATAATTGGCAACATTAAAGACAGAAAAATTCCTTTGGTCATTGATGCTGATGGTTTGTTTCTTGTAACTGAGAATGTGGCCTTGCTTAAAGATTTTGAATCTCCAGTTATATTGACACCAAATGAAATTGAATTTCAAAGGCTTTGTTCTAAGACCAATGGAGTGGAAAAATTGATACAATTAAATGATAATATTGTGGTGCTAAAAAAGGGAACAACAGATGAGGTTTTTTGTCATGACACCAAAATTCAATGGAATTCTGATGTAGGAGGTTCAGCTCGAAGATGTGGTGGGCAAGGAGATTTATTATCAGGATCCATAGCTACATTCCTCAACTGGAATATAAAAAATATACCTCAAGCAGAAATAAACATGGCATCAAATAAATCTGCAGTGGCTTCATCTCTATCATGTTATGCAGCCTCCCGTTTAGTAAGACTTTGCAATGAGAAAGCTTTCAAAGTTAAAGGGCGTAGCATGTTAGCTACTGATATGATTGAATACATACATGATGCTTTTGAAGAACTTTTTCAGAAATAAAGTTTCAATAGGAAATTAATAGGTGCATATATATTTATAATTTTCAATACACAAGAGATGTTTTGCCAAATCTGGTTATTTATTGGGTTTTTGGTATAACTATATTATATATAGCATTCATATTCTAGATTTATGGCTGTTGTGGTTTAAGGAATAAATGTTGTTTTGTTATCTATGTCAATATTACTCACCTTGGCATCCAATATTGGATCATCAAAGAATCCTTCTGGGATAGGCTGATCACTGCTCATTTTTGCATCTTGGTCTGAACTACTTGATGTTGGTTGTTCATCTTGCAAAAGTGGTTAATTAAATTATTCAAATAATCTAATCTACATTGAGGGATAAAAGGCTATTTGTTTTATACACATTCTGAATATATGTCAGGAGAAAATTTTTGAGTATCTGTATAATTCCAGTCACAAGTCTTAATTGGTGACATAGGCCTGCATCCAAGTGACATTGTAGATCTTTTTTGAAGTATGTTGTATCAACTCTTACAAGTAAAGATACAAAAAAACATAATATATAGTTGATTTATCAATTAATCACATAATGCTGGTTATGCACACTGTGCAAATAATATTTGCTGTTCCACCAACCATTCAAGATTGATGCTGGGAACTACTATATTTGAAAAAAAGAATATACATGGATTTCAATTGGGAATTAGGCTCTATATTTTCTCAAGTTTATTAATTATGATGAAAAAATCCATTAACTTAAGTCTCTCACATAATGTTGCTTCAAGGTAGTTATAGCCTTTAACACTCAATATGTATTCTTCATTATTTATTGCAATTCTCTTAGAAATATTCTCATACAGTGAACTTTGGTACCTACATATACATATTTTGGATTGTATGTAAATATATTACAATTCTATAGGGCTGCAATGAGTGCACTAATATATGGTTACCTATTCCAATAAAAATCAGAATATTTTTGTATTTAGTACAAAATGTATGGAATTGTTATTAAACAAGTTTGGTATTAATGTACAAGACATTGGGAGGATTTCTTATATTTGACTTAATAAAACTTGGGTACCAACTTAGAAATGTGGGACACAACAGAGATATCATTAAAATGAAAATAGTTCTGATAATATTTTATGTCTCCATGTTACAGCTATCCTCACTAAGGGCCAGATTCTATATCTATATATTCTATGTCATACACTTATCTTACCATTGGATGAAATTTGACATTATTTGAACTTTACCTTTAATAAAGTAAATGAATGGTTGGTCAGATATAGGGAAAAGCTTGTAATACAAATTATGAAAATGAACTACTATATTTATTCTTCCTTTTTTGGAGTCTCTGGGAATCAACCAATTATTTTGAAATGATAAACTACTAATACACCTATTATATTTTTTTCTAATAAGCATCAAGATAGTTATTCTTTATTCAACAGAATGATATAGTTCATACTGGATACTTAATTCAATAAAGTAAACATGTGTTAACTTTTTTTTAATCCCATCATCATAATTATTTACTGAGATTTAGATTCAATTTTTAAGTGAGCTAAATCACTTAGAAAGTGCTATAATCAAATTCATAAAAAATAATATTACTTTTAGGCTTGCTGTGCTGTTTTTTCTAAATGTGCTGCAATATATATTCTAAATAAAAGAGACAAGCAGTATTTTACCGTTCAACATTATATAAAACCCATAAAATTAAGATTTTTACTTGACCAATACTATATTTTTTTATAAAATTATATGATAAAAAAATTTACCTTCTCCAACTTTGGTACTGGGTACAGGCAGAGATACTAGTGGTTTTCTTTTAATTTCTTCATCGTGATATGTCACAATTTGAGGTGCATTATTCTTAAGTTGGGGTACAATAACTGGTTGAGGGGGAACATTTGCATTTTTCAAAATGCCTTTTACTTTTTTTTCTGGAGGTGCACCTTCTACTTGATTAGAGCTCTTATGTTTTATTTTACCAACAGTGAAGTTGTTTGTCAATTCTTTCAACTTTTTAGCTTGTTCAACATTTTCTCTATGTTGTTTACTGTTTATATGAACTTGCCACACATGTTCTGAGCGGATAACTGAGGAACAAAGCATACATATCAGCTGACCTGCGCTGTTGTACTTTGCAAGAGGATTGTCTATCTTCGTCGGTTTCAAATCTTTATTTTTCCGTTCTGCCATCAAGCGACGCATTTCGTCTTGAGCTTTTTTCTTTTCAACTTGCAACCGTAACGAAGACATTTTACTGTAAATAAATACTAGTAACAATCGACTTAATTATGCTTTCAAGAGGAATATTATTTTAGTTTTAAGAGCAGAGTTTTAAAAGAAAAAGAAAACTAAAATGTAAAAATCACAACAAATAATGTCAAATATCAGCTGTTTCTTTTATATTATCTATGACTTTCCAAGTATGGCTACGTTCCACCTGAGACTCACAAAGACCAGGTGACCTATAATATTCACGACCGCGATATTTCGCGTTCCAATGCCTTGCCGGCATTACAATGATAAACCCAATTAAACACTTATTCGACCCTCCTATTGACATGGGTCATTGTGTGATCGAAAATGATGATGTCATTAGTGAAGTTTTCGCCACATTCGCGACGTCCGTGGTCACCTTGTGGAACAGATAACGGAGCATATTGGGCGTTGTGAGGTAAAGCTCGAACAAGTTGAAAGGTTACGTTCCAGAAGGGACTCGCAACGACCACGTTCACGACCGTGATTTTTCCCGTTCCGCTTGCTTGCGGGCGTTGCACATACAACTAATGGAACGGATAATGGTATATTGATCTCACAAATGATGAAATATACAAATGTCATTGGTTGGTTTGAAAAACGTGCCGTTTTCAGTCTCTAGAGATAGAGATAATTATTCGTACTGGTTTTTTCATCGCCTAATTCGACCTCTTGACATGGGTTGTTGTGAGTGCTGTGTGATCGATAATGATTACGGCCTTTTTGACGTTTTCGCCGCTACTACAATGACCGCGGTCGCCTTGTGGAACGGCAGGCGGAGCATTTTGGGCGCTGTGAGACTTTGAGGAACGCGTCCAAAAATATAATAGACAACTCCAAACGCCAAGTGTTTGAGCCACCAATAACAAATATACTCGCGGACCATATATAAATATACGAATATTTTTTTTTAATTATCATAAAAAATAAGTTACATGAAATTTTGTATTCCTGGCGATTTAAATTTTGATATAAATAAATCATCGCATAGAATAACGGACGCCACCGTTTTTTATGGATTCAAATATCGTCATAAACAATGAACCTCTATAGAGTTTTGTCAATTTCGAATTTCAGGCTAGTTTTTGGTGCTGCAGTTGATAGTCGTCAATTTTTTTCGGATTTTTAAAGCTGAAACTGATATTAATTTGCCATTTTTCAAGAATATTTCAATATATTTACATTAATAGATCCTTTTAACAAGAGTGTTTGTGGTATAACAATTATTAAACTTCAAATTGTGACTAAAGTCCGCATTTTGATATATTTCTAATTTGGTGGCCTAGTGATCTGTGTTTATCCCTCATGCTGTGATATTTCAGTACATTTTAGTTTTAAAATGGACATCGATGTTAGTAAAGAGAATATACAGCCGTTAAGAGGCGGCAGAAACCTTGTACAGTTGGGTACAGCGTTGCAGGCCCAGTCAGATGCTGATGCTCAAAGACAGCTGCAGTTGCAAAAAGAGTAAAGTATTTGATCATTTATTTACTTGTATTTCAGGTTGTACATGTATTTGCGTTGTTTGAATTTTAATAGGTTTCATAACAACATCACAGTTTACTTATAAAGACTTACTCCTTTGGACTTGTCTTTTATGAATAAAATAAGAATTGGAGGCAAAAATTTGACAGTTTAATGTTTATATCAAATCTTTTAAAGTATGTACTATGTTTGATGCAAGTTATTGATGTTTATAGGGAGCATGAGGCAGCTATTAGGCACTATGAAGGTCCAGACCCTCTGGACCCTTGGTTCAATTACATCCAATGGGTTGAGCAATCTTACCCAAAACATGGTCATGAGGGACACATTGACAAGCTAATCAAGGACTGTTTGCAATTATTTGAGAATGATAAAAGATATTATCAAGATAGGAGACTTGTAAAATTGTGGATAAAATATGTAAGTTTATAATTATACTTTGTTAATTCTAGATATTTTTAAAATTTATTATGACTCATTATTTAAGCTTCTATAAATACTGGATGCAGTTTTTAATGTGAATTTTGTTTTCTAATTAAATTTTTAGGTTGATTGCCTTTCAAATCCATTAGAGATATATCAGAGGTTGTATAATACTGGAATAGGAATAGAATGTTCGGAATTCTATCGTGCATGGGCCTGTTATTGTGAAGAATCTGGAGATTATAAGAAGGCAAACCAAGTGTTTATGCTAGGAATTGAAGCTAAGGCTCAGCCTTTGGATGAACTTGAACAAGCTCACAAGTAAGCATTTCAATTATATATCTGTTTTTTTTGCCATAATTCTTATAATTGCTTTCTTCATTGCCATTATTGTTAGTTCAAATATGAACATTAGGTCAAAATATGATATCTGATCTAGCAAGATTTTAATCACATGAGAATAGTTATCATTTAAATTTACTATAACATTGTATATCCTGATAATTTCCTAGGCTAATGATGTGATTAAATATAATAAAAAGAAATAATTTGATGATGTAAAATCTGAAATTTGATTAAAATTAGTATGTAAGATAGGTTAAAATTTTTATCATATTTTTATCTTTTCACCTATATTACATTTTATATTTCCTAATAAAATACCTTTTCATATTGTTAAAAAAATCTATGGAAAATCATATTGCACAGCTATCTGTTGCTAATAAAGAACTATTCAGTTTGACACAGCCTCTTATAGAGGCAATAAATATTATTTGAAGAGACATATATTATTTCAAGTTATTTTTATCTACACACATTATATTTTAAATAGAGGATCTAAATAGTAATTCTTCATATATTGATTTATAATGGTTTACATATTTCAGTTTATTGGTTAGAATATTCCCAGCAGTTATGCTCATATTATTTTATGTGTTTAGCTTGTGGTAATCTAGATTTAACAATATAAAAGTGCCCTATATAAATTTATATCTGATCTGTAAATCAAATTAAATGATATATGTTTTATGCCATTATTAAGTTATGAAGAGCGACTCTTATTTAGCTAAATTAATTTAGAATCTAATTATATTGATCAATATTGATAATTTTATAATCTATGATGTGGTTGGTTAAAGATAAATTTTGCATTATGGTTGATATTTAGTTATATTTCAAATTATTAATATTAGATATCATGGCTGGACCTATATAACTATTGGATACATTTTTAGGAACTTTCAATTGTTCTTTGCCCAACGAATGCTCCATGATGATTCTCCAACTAAAAGAAAAGCTGCTTCCGCATTAGCCGAGACTAGGCTCGCTTTAACATCTTTAAAATCATTTAAGAGGCGTAACATTGCCAATGTGCCTGTACAAAGGGTTGGTGAAAGTGTTAGGAGCACTCTCCCAGGGGTTGTGAGGCAGCAAGGCAATCATGATAATAGGCTGCCCAATTCTAATATCATGGTCAGTGTGTATGAGGTAAGAAACTAAATTTAATATTTTTGCACTTCTGGCATCATTCCAATTTGGGGTTGATTACATACTACTATTGATTTTGCTATTTGTATTATGTAATTCTTGTAACAATGTTTCATTACATTTACTTACATCTTTTTTTTAAGTTTATTATACAATTTTTATTTCCTATTATTTAAAGGTGATGTGTATACATAATTATTAAAGCAGACATTAATATGACTTTGTATTTTAGAAAGTATCCAATTCTCATAATATAAATTTATGTTATGAATCATGTTTATAGAAATGTAAATGATTAAAGAAATTTTGTTTCACAAAATCTGTTACAATATATAAATTGGAAAGTTAACATTGCATGTTCAACATGCTTAAAAATGTTCTGAAATTGATTAAACAATTCAAACTAGCCTTTACTTTGTTTAAACTGATTTTTTTCCCATATGTAGATATTAGACTTATCTAAAATACAAGTATCTGAAATAAAGATATAAAAGACATATTATCATCTGTGTCTAATATACTTTTCAAAAATGTATTTTGTATTTGTATACCATTCCTTTTAAGTATTTTAGTATTTTGAAAAAATACTTTATTTACTAAAATACCTTTAGTCCTAATTACTTATGCATTTTTTTTACATTTACCATGCCACATTAAGTGTATATAAAATTTAAGGCAGTTTGAAATTGAAATCAAACTATTAGAAAACAATTCCATGCCAAATTCTATTGAACATTATTATAATTCCATACAAGATCGTTTACCACTGCAGGAACTTCTTAGTGAAATCATAAAAATGTTGAAATAACCTCCTTTGAAGAAAATGAAATACATGTTCTAAGTGAATATATGGACTGTTCAAAGTCAATAGCAGAAGATATTCAAAGCCTCAAGGTTTTAAGATAAAGACACTTGGTATGGTTGTCTACTACCTGAAATAATAAGAATTCAACATGTCGTCATAAGTTTTAGGATAGACAATCTTAAATATTACAATTCACTGCTTAGAGTTAGCAAGGTGTGAGTGGTGAGCAATATTAGCATTAGTGTCACATCCTTTTATAAAATGAAATGCATACTAAAAGTCTGGATAGAGTATATAAAGAAGTCTCCCAGACTGAAGCACAGATTTAATTTATTTGAAAAATTGAGGGCTATAGAACATGCTGTGTTCCACAGGAACAGGCCCAGCACCAATACCTGTGGAACACCTCACATCATTTCTCGACAACTGGAACACCTCACATCATTTCTCGATAACTCCATCCATTTTGACTCGAAAATACGACGGGTCTTTCTCTCTGAGAGATAGGCCCTGATCACCAGGAGGTGGCACTCCATGGTACTGGAACACCTCTTTAATGCTACTCCAGGGCAGTGATGAAGGCATTGACAATGTTGAGTGACACTGTCAGTAGCACCTTGTCCAGGGAGACTGCTTCATCCGCAAGACTCTTTACACTCACGATGGCATTTACATAGCGGAGGTTTTTTTTGCGGAAACCAAACTAGTTGTCCGCCAAATCCGGCCCTACTCCTGTGGTGCTGAATGAAGAAGTCTGCAAAAATTCATTTGAACAGTGTTGTTTATCTCATTCAGGGGTAATATGGGGCAGTAGGCGGACGCGTAATCCATGGGGTGCCCCTGCTTTATACGCAGAACCTGCTTTCCAGTTCTCCATCCGAAGGAGAAACTGAGGGCTTACTCTCAAATAGACTTTGTTTTAGAACATTTTTCTTAAAGTCGAATTCAAAGGTTTTATTCAAAATAAGTTCCACTGGAGAACATTTTTTGAAGGTCACACATATAAGTTAAAATTTAAAGTTACTTCCTATTCTAATACACTGCTTCGCAACGTGTTATTGCTGTTAAGGAAAAGAAGTGCCAAGAAACTCCTCAGCAACATATCTAGCAAAAAATATTTTTCTTGTTTTTTAAATAAGTTTTATACAAAAGTATGTCAAAGAATTACTTTTCGAAGAATTAATGGAGTTATACCAAACTGTGTATTTCAGTGAGGCAAAGACACAATAAAACGAAAGAAGAATATTATTGTTTTATAATAATGCCGAGACATACTAAAAGTTTTTTACTGCAACATATCTCCATAAATTTCTTACATACTATTGTATGTAAAGAATAGTAAAATAGTTTAAGAGGCTGGACCGAGCTGCTATGTCAATGAAGTTTGGACATTTACATATTCTTCCATAGTGTTGTAATATCCCTTTTTAAGCAAGATCCTTTTTAATTTGGTATTAAATTTAATGAAAGGCGGATCTAACATTTCATTACGAACCTTACTGAAGAAGGGTGTATCAACCCTCAAGAAAGAGGGCAACACTTTTTGAAATCTAAAAGATGGCCATATCAGTCTGTTACTGTTTGTAGGCACTTAAATTATCTATATATATAAAACAAAGTCATGTTATTTACATTATTTAGAACTCAAAAACGACTGGACCAATCTTTGTGATTTTTGTGTTTTTAGAATTGTCTTCGTCCGGAATAGGATGATAAGTATTATAATATGATATAAAAAAATATTAAAAAACATCAGTCTAGCCATTCATTTGTTATGATCTTTCCCGGCCGATTTCGGCAATGGCGACGCATTTAAACACATTTCTATTTGTCTAATTTAAGTGAATTATTTTTGTGTGTGTTCAATTGGGTCCTGGGATGATTTAGATTCAAATTAATGTAAGCCACATGCAAGCTCATAGACTGTTTTATAATTTAATCTACTAAGCTCACAACTTTTGAAGTCTGTCTGATCCTAAACCAATTTGTTTTTAATATGTTATTTATCCATATTTATTATCTACTTGCAAAATTAAGAAAGATAATTGATGTGGTAGAGCCACGCTGGAATCATCATTGGTGTGATATCACAGAACTAATGTGTTTCATATGATGAGAGTTCCAATGACTTACTCCTCCTTCCCCCTATCCCGTCTCCCTATTCCAATCACCTGGCGCCTCTAACCTACTCCTCCTGTCTGATTCTCTATCTGATTGTAACGCTTGGTTTCGCCTCTGGTGTTGCAAATGATTATAGGCAATGGTAACGACCTTTTATTAAGCGAGCCCTCAGCCTGCTGCCAGCTAATAAAAAAATAAAAGAAAATATTAAATCAGTAAAGATGTTTATTGTTTATTTCATTCTTTGTAACAATAAGTGGTTTTAGCCCATATTAGTCACCAAGACTTAATCATATGCATAACCAAAAAATAAATACATTTTATTATTAACTACATTATTACATACTTATTACTTACTACTATTATACACAATTATGTAAACAAATTTTGTTTCTGAATAAAGGATGCACCATCTACCTCACAAGCCACTATCCCCACTGCTGAAGATCCTGGACCAGCCTCCCTGGTACAAGCTTATAGCAATGTGGAGAATGAAAAAGAAGTGGGGATTTGGACTAATCCTAAGACTAAAATGGTGCATACAAATGTCGTTCCACACCAGCCTCTGCCATTCACTCGTGAGTATATTAGTAGAATTTTTATTTATAACTCTTTTAAGATTCCTGTAATGTAGCTCTAGCCTCTTTGTTAGCATTTTGTTTAATGATTTATAACAAAATTATAATATCTTTCTTATCTATATTTGAAAAAAATTAAAAAATATTACATAATAAAACTACGTTTTAACGGTTTTAAGCGCGGTAATTTATTTTATTTAGGTTTATCCGACGTTTCGGCCGCTTTTCAGTTGCCGTGGTCACGGAAAACAGTTAGTCACAATATTACATACACAATTTTTTATACATTATTTCTAAGATCTTGAGTTTTCAATCTAAAATAGGTAAATTTTACTACATTGCATTAAGAAATTTTACGTAGCAACTAAATCGAATTATACGATTTTTGTAGATATCAACTTTGTAAAAATTAAATCAATACTAATTAAAATCTGCCAACTGAGTGCATCTAGGTGAATCTACGACAATAGGGGTTCTGGAGCTTTGATGAACATTTGCCCTAAAAATTCAATTAATTGAAAAGATTCCATCTCAAAATGTACTCAATAAGTTGATCTTAAAAATACACTGACGGACTCATAAACTGCATCAAAGTAATAGACGAAGAAAAAACAGAAATTTAAGGAAAATTGGTTTAATTAAAAAATTGGTTTTAACAATAGACACAAACTTTATGCAAGGGTTTATTTATGTTTTAATAAAGTGTATTACCTCCACGTGCCCTTATTACGGATTCTAATCGGTTCCGAATAGATTTTATTAGGGTTATTAAAAGATCTCGCATATACAGCTCTTTGTAAATTGTCCCAAACATGCTCAATGGGATTAAGATCCGGGCTGCGTGATGGCCAATTCATTGTACGTATCCCAACATCTTCGCAATATTGTCCAACTTGTGCAGCAGCGTGCGGCCGGGCATTATCCTGCATTAAAGTAAATTTTTCGCCTATGAATCCCATGTAAGGCACCACATGATCTTCTGAGATCTCTGTTATGTAGCGATGTGCAGTCAAACCCCCTCTATTACCGTTTTGACGGACCATGTCTATGAACACAAGTTCTGTTCGCCCGTTCATCGATATGCCACCCCAGACCATACACGAACTGCCTCCAAAAGGAACACGCGCCTCAATGCAACTTTGAGCATATCGCTCCCCACGTCGACGATAGACTCTTCTGCGACCATCTGCACCATATAAACATGTCCTACACTCGTCCGTGAACAATACGGAGGTCCATTGCTCCTCTGTCCAATTCAGGTGATCACGCGCAAATCTTAAGCGAGCTTGTCTGTGAGCTACAGACAACTTTGTACCATTTGCTGGTCTAAAAGGGGTGATATCCGCTTCCTTTAACCTTCTTCTTATTGTTTGTGCACTCACGTTTACTCCACGCACTTCATTAAGCTCTGTTTTGATGTTAACAGACGTAAGGAAACGATTTCGCAGGGAAGTTGTAACAATAAATCGGTCATCACGACCGGTGGTTGCTCGAGTCCTGCCTGTACCACGTCTCCTTCTGTAAGATCCTGTCTCCACAAACCTTCTGTATATTCTAGAAACAGTAGACTGGTTTAAATTTAAATTTCTACCAATCGTTCGTTGATCCAAGCCCTCCCGCACCAATGCTACAATTTGAGCCGCTTGTTCGGACGAAGTATCCATATTATGGTTCAAAAACTCTCGATGAGTTAAAAAACTAACCCAACAATTCTGCGGGTAACAATAATTCAATTGACAAAAGAATAAAAAATCAATGAGAATCAATTTAAAACTTTGCTATAAATAACACGCAAATCTGATACTACGAGTAAATTTTCTTTTCCCGGCTATATTCATTTGTTTTACTGCAGCTCTATTTTTAAATTTCCTTTTTTTTTGAGATTAAGAGCCAGTCTCTCCATACTTATATAATTTAATCTAAAAAGTTTGCATACTTATTAAAAAAAAATATTTCAAAGTAATCCTGAATTTTGATGCAGTTTATGAGTCCGTCAGTTTAGTTTTTAGGTCTGATTTCTTTATGATTGTTGCTCTATTGATCAAAAGTTCACTAAGTTTTCAACAAAATCTCATATCATATCTTGCCACCTGTTGGCTAAAATATAATGAGTTGTTATGATTTCTTTTAATAAAGTAGTAATTTACTCAAATTCAATCAGACAGGCATACGCCATCCATATGTGTCAAGTTGAACTTCTGCTCTACAGCACCAAGTCAAAATGTATCTTTGCCTTTGTATGGCTCCACTCCATATTTGTTTAAGTTGTTAGCATGGGGCTAATTTCTTATGTCTTAAGACATATCTTTTAACAAATATTTTAATGGATTTTATAATTAAGAATCATTGTTTCTTAGAATATGGGCTTTGCAAAAAAATATTTCACACACGTGAATAAAATAGAACTTCATAATATTACATCTTTTGTTATTCTATGCAATCTATACTATATTTTTTTTTAACACAGCATTTGAAGATGAGGATGACATGATTAGGCTACCACGAAACCATATGCCTTATTGTTTAGACAATTTATCAATTTCTGTGGCTTTATGTGTACCTGATCCACCAGATCCAACGAAAATACCTTGTTATAATAAATCGCAGGTAAGAGCTTTGTTTGAAAATGTAGAGGTTCTTTCACTAATGGTAATGGAACCAGCAATATTTTACTGGCCCACTTGCAGCATGCTATTTCTGTCAACATATCTGGTTAAAGATTGGCATTTCATGGTATTAAAAAGAAAAAGTGTTAATTTAATTAATTTGTTTAAAAGATAGTAGGTACATTTGTTAAAAAAAGACATCCCCACCGCGATGAGGCGGCATGGAAGGACGGATTTGTAATTACGAATTTTTATTAACTCTGAAACAGACTAAGTTATAGCCATAAGATTTCTATGCTTCACTGGACAAACTTTCATTGTTAAAGTCAGTTACAACTGGTATCTCCAGTGAGTGGGAATTAACCAACTTTAATTTTATGTAATAAACATTTATTATAAAATAATGTCTTGTTCAGGTGTATGTTAATGATACCGAGTATAGTTTAGAAGAAATAAGATCAAGAAAGTATAACATAACAAAGAATACAAAGACTGAAACAGCAGAAAATGTAGAAATGCAACAAAGAATTGATAATATTATAAATGAAAATCTTGCACAGTGCAGCGCATTAGAAACACTAGCTAATTGTGCTTTGGATCCAGAGCAAGACCATTTGGGGCAGTTAATGCCTTTGACAATACCAACATTACAAAATATAACTAAAGTAACAAACATGCATTCTCCGGGGGAACCAAAAGTGTTGGTAAATCTTGATTCGAAAGAGTTCAGTGAATTAACTGCTAAGAAATGTGATGATAGCGAAAATCAAAGATCTAATGTCGATGATAAAGAAAATCAAATGGCTTCGAATCATAATTACGGCCAGGAAAATGTTTCTAATTATGAAAAGAATAATCTAATGGAAGAGTTTAATAGAAGTATCATGGCTAACTTTCTTGGTGATTCAGTTACTGTTAACACGAAAGAAGCGCGTTGGGAACTCAGGAATATATTTAATGATAATGGTAAAGGTTTTTTAAATTAATTTTCTGTTTACTATGGATAAGCTGGGAATTTTAATGTATATTTACTCATCTTATTCTGCTGGGATTTTTCCTGAATGAGTTGGCATAAAAAAAAAATTCTGTATATAAAATCTCATTCTACATGCAGTATTTTCATTTTGATAATTTGTGGTTTTGAAAAGCAAAGCTATGAATAATATTCTACAACATTTTAACAACTTGCCATTGGTTTAAATAAAGCGTCACAAAATTAAGTAATGCTTGGTGTTTTAGAACCGTCAATAGTACAACCAGTGGTGCAACAGTACGAAGTTCAGAACTTTGATATTCATGAAGACAGGTCAATAACAATGGCAATAAATACAAAGAAAAAGCAGGAAGTTGGTGACATGAGAAATCTGCCAGAAGATAAGGAGAATGCAGTAAAATTTTCAATCCCTCAGACTTCAGTGACTCAACAGAATGTAAGTTGAACTACTTACTAATAGTTACTTTTCAAATTGAAAATATATAAATATGGGTTCATTTTCATTTAATACATAAATGAGAAATAAAATATATTATTACACAGGATTAGAAAAATGGATCAAAAAACTCTTCTAAGTCATAAATAGAGTGCTTCCAACCAAATATAAATTAAAAACCACAAAAAACTGTCTAGCCCCATTTATTTTTACGTTTTCGTTGATACTGTGGCTATCATGACTAAAAATATATAAATTTTGGATGTGTCTAATATTGAAGTGAAAATGTTTGGAGCTAAAATATTCTGGGCCATTTTTATTTTCTTGACTTTAAATACTGTATTAAGACTTGTAGTAACGCCAACGTCCTTGACGATTTGGGAGGTGTCACGAACCTCTCCCTGCGCCGCTGCGTCTTTCCATTCTGTACAAGGCCAGAACTAATATGTAGTAATCACGGTATGAAACTAATCACATAGATTGGAAATAAGTTTTTTACGAAGTTCTTCCATTCCATACAAGAGCAGTACGCAAATACTCGCGTATACTTTGTAGTAACATAGAAGTAGATCTTGTTCCATAATGTACAGCGCCAGTAAGCATAGGAACTAATCGTGTATGTTTCGAAAAATTATTTTTGGGTTATAAAAAAAATAACCACGAAGGCTAAGGCGGGTGCGAAGCGAAGTGGAGCACCCGCCTTAACCTTCTAACCTATGTTAAAAGTTCAAATTTGTTCATCCCTATTAATATTATAATGCGAAGTACTCTGTCTGTCTGTCTGTCTGTCTGTCTGTCTGTCTGTCTGTTCCGTTTTCACGTAAAAACTACTGGACGATTTGCTGAAACTCAGTATATATATATTTTCGATACCGAGATGAACATAGGATACTTTTATCACGAAAATGGATAGTTTCCGGATAAATGATATTTGTCTGTTTGTTTGTTATGCTTTTACGGAAAAATACTGGACCATTGGCTGAAATTCGGCACGTATGTAAATTAAATACTGAGATGGACAAGGATAATTTCATTTGCTTTTGTAATTTGCTATTTGTCATTTTGCCTTTTGGTAATTTGCCTTTTTGTTCATTTTGGCCTATTTGATCATTTTGGCTTATTCGGTCATTTTGGCCTATTTGGTCATTTTGGCCTTTTTGGTCATTTTGGCCTCTTTGGTCATTTTGGCCTCTTTGGTCATTTTGGCCTATTTGGTCATTTTGGCCTATATGGTCATTTTGGCCTCTTTGCTCATTTTGGCCTCTTTGGTCATTTTGACCTATTTGGTCATTTTGGCCTCTTTGGTCATTTTGGCCTCTTTTGTCATTTTGGCCTCTTTGGTCATTTTGGCCTCTTTGGTCATTTTGGCCCATTTGGTCATTTTGGCCTCTTTGGTCATTTTGGCCTCTTTGGTCATTTTGGCCTATTTGGTCATTTTGGCCTATTTGGTCATTTTGGCCTATTTGGTCATTTTGGCCTATTTGGTCATTTTGGCCTATTTGGTCATTTTGGCCTATTTGGTAATTTTGGCCTTATTGATCATTTTGACCTTTTTGGTCATTTTGGCCTATTTGGTCATTTTGGCCTATTTGGTCATTTTGGCCTATTTGGTCATTTTGGCCTATTTGGTCATTTTGGCCTATTTGGTCATTTTGGCCTATTTGGTCATTTTGGCCTATTTGCTCATTTTGGCCTATTTGGTCATTTTGGCCTTTTTGGTCATTTTGACCTATTTGGTCATTTTGGCCTTTTTGGTCATTTTGGCCTCTTTGGTCATTTTGATCATTTTGATTATTTTGGCCTTTTTGGTCGTTTTGTCCTATTCCGTCATTTTAGCCATGTCGGTCACTGTGGTCTTTTGGTCATTTAGACCATTTTGGCCTTTTTGGTCAAGTTTTGTAATTTATTTTGTTGACTGATAGACGGGGGATAGTATACATAATTAGCGATATAAAATGAAGTTAATCTTCCGTGGGCAAATACATAAAAACATTGTAATATAATATAACCTGTAGCACTTGCTCTTTAAACAAGAGATACGCACTAGGGGTTAACCCGCGGCGCAGCCGCGGGGTAAACTCTAGTAATAAATAAATGTGCCGTGTATCTATACCCCACCCTCATTTTAGAAGCACATCCATCAAATTTAAAATTTGTTGTCATTCATATTTTCAATAATTCTTTAAAACATATAACTACAGACCAACAGACTCAAAATCTAATTCTCAACAATTTTAAAAAAGGACTGTCCCGCAAGGTACATGTACTCGTATAGCTGACATCTGTATCAAGACGAACCATGAAGAACAAGGGAAAGAGAAATAGCATACAAGCAGGCCGACCTTAGCACCCACCGCAAAAAAAATGGGAAAAGGAAATATGACCTAGCATTTAACGTTTCGCATAATATTAATAATGCTCGTTAAAAAGTACTTTTTTTAATACAAAATATTATGATTAAAAGTTATTGTTATGAATTTATTCCTCCCTAATAAAGTTCAAATATAATTCCATATTTTTCTTTTTCCATATTCTTCTTGAATCAAAAATCTGCTTAGACTTTTAACACCGTTTTCAAACGTAAGTAATTCAGTATTGTTAGGAACGAAGACGCGAGCATCCACGATACAAACTATACACGATGAGTACGCAAAATTCTTGTATGCATTGTAATAACAGTTTTTAAAACAACATTACAATATATACGCGAGCAGTTTCCTATGGCTGCGTTCTGGCGTTGTATAGAATGTAAAGACGACGCGCCGCTGCTGTAGTACACGGGGAACGGACTACCCTCCCGAACCGTATCTGGCGACCGATACAATCGCGGCTGCCTCACAAATTATAAAGCCATCCAGATGAAAAATAAAGTTGCGATTTCTTTTACACTCAACAAAAAAATATTAGCAATAATTAGAAGTTGGCAATCAAAATTTTCATGACAAAACCAATCGAATTATATTGTCTCTTTCATTCTATTACAAATTCTATGCTGTTAGAGGGAGAAAGCATCAGTTCAACGTTCGTTTCAATTATCTGTATTTGACCACAAATTTGTGGTGCCTCCCAATTAACTGTGTGTGACAACTCGGCAACAAAGTGGTGGTTCCGTCTTAGAGGGTTAAAATGCAGTTATACATAGAAAAATTCTAATATTAGCCAACTAACTAAAATGAATATTTCAGCAGCAAATTAACAAAACTGCATGCTATGATGAGCCTTCTTGTACTCAAGTATTTAACTTCAATATAAAAAATGCCAGTACACCAAACATGGGACAGTTTAAGAAACCTACAAGTTGCATAGATCAATCAAGCAAAACATATCCATCTGTGCCAAAATTTTGTTTGGATGAAACTGCAGTAGAACATGCAGAGCCAAGTCATGTGAAGAGAGACGAGGTTTCTAGACAACATGGTGCAGACCAGCATGTGACTCAAGCTACAGTCGACAATCAGGGTTGTGGGCTCTCTGTAATTATGGAGGCTACGAGGGAATATAATAGGTGAGGATATCACCAAACATTAGACTAAAAATAAAAAAGGTGGTTAAGTTCAGTAAGGGTAATTCTGTAAATACAATTTAAAACAACATGGTTAAATTACACTTGATATGAAAAATCAAATTAAATACAATGTTACTCTAAAAATTCATTATAATAGCAGCTCTATTACACAGGAATAGTCCATATATATCCAGGTACATTTATCTCTAAGATAGCAGTTTAGTTTTGTGCTGATCACATTTTAAACAAACTTCTATAGTACTGTTTTATTCTTTTTATAGACTTTGTAATAATATTTAGCATTGTTATTTTATAAGCTTGTGCCCTTTAGCAGTACAATTAACTAAATGTACTGTTTAGTTAGGTGGTATGCAATAAATACATCCTTTCGTATTCCTAAGGCACAGATAATTAGTAATGTAATAATTAATTTTCAGCAAATCGGGTTCTAGCTCTTCCGGTCAGTCAATAAGAACAAATTTCACTGGCTATACAGCAAACTTTGATTCTATGTATAATAATAATGATCCCCAGCAAGGGACCTCATCGAAGCGTAGCTCTATATCTACTCAACCGAGATTGGTTAATGGACAGTTTGCCAGGATACATCCAACAAAACGTGAAATACCGGAGAACAAGCCAACAGCGCCGTCCTCGTCAGTGCCTTATCTCTCTCACGACCACCAGTATCAGAAGCCTATGCCACCCAACTACAATGGATATTCACCCCAAAGAACTATGCATAGTCATTATCAGCAAAATTATAACTATCAACAGGGTTATGGCAATAATCAGATGATGAGTCAACAGCAACAACAAGGGTATGTCAGTCCAAGCTCAAATGCATACCATAGTCCACAACATACAGGCATGCAAAGTCCTCACGCGGTCAATTCTCCTGTGCCAGCTGGCTTCCAGAGCCCTACTTACTCTAACCAAGTCGGGTACCACAGTCCAGGCCATCCCATGATGAGTCCGCAACAAGGATACACTGGAAGACAAGATTATCATTACCCTAGTCAAACAGAGAGACAGCATATTTATGCTACCCAACAAGCTCAGCAGCCGGCAGTTTTCCAAAGTCCGCCACATCAGCCGCAATACCAAAACTCCCAGTATTATCAGAGACCTAACCAGGGTGCCTCAATGTCAAATCAGGCATACAACCAACACAACTATTCCAGTGTTCATAATCAATATAGTAATGCAAATATGTACTCCAGTCCTAACAACCAAAGTTACAATGTAATGCAAAATTCTTATAGACAACCATCTAAACCAGTAGAAAATACACAAGTTGGGTATGGCGGTTCAAGCAACCAAGCATTTCAAATTTATCAAAGTCCTCAACAGTCTGCTCAGAATGCTTATGGCAATAATTCTATACACGGCAGTAATATGCCTGAAGAGTCTGCTTCTGCAGTGCATCCTGTGCAAGAGCCTCCAGTCAACCAACCAGTAAAACTTCACGACAATTCTATAGCAGATCGAAATGTTACAAACAAAAATAACTCTCAGTCTAAAAACGCAGCAACACTCAAGAGTCCTACTTCTGCACTAAGAACAGTACGCCATGACCAGCCTAATGTCAAATTTGGTCAAAATTCCCCAGACATAGGTTTCTCTAACCAATATCTAAACTTTATATCAAATCGAAATGAACCTAAAGATAACGCAAACACTCCCAAATTTACAAACAGTCCTAACATATCTCATAAGATGCACAAGAACTTGTATGTTTCAAGCCCAGAACAGGCACAAATGCCACCTTCCTCTGGAATGTCGGACTCGGACAGTAAAGATGGGATGCCTACTCAAACTGTTACTCCAATCCAAACAGCAAAAATTACTCATGCTATTGAAAAACAGAAAGACATTTCAAAGAGACAGTTGGACTTTGAGCATAATAGGCTTGAATTTCAATCTGAAGACAGTAGAGATTCTGTTAGTAAAGAGAGTAGAATCTCGTCTGTCTGTTCTAGACAGTCCATGCAATCTGATGGTTATGGTATGGATGTAGACAGTGAGAACTCCATGGAATGTGGAACATTTAAATCTACTCATTCCATCTCAATGATGGAAACAAGTGATATTCCTAGACCAGCTGATATAGAATTTCCAGCTTTAATAGATCCATTCAACAGAAAGCTTCTTCAGTCATTGTTGGAATATGTGAAATTTCCAAATAAGACTCACGCTGAGGGATATAATGAGGTTAAATCAATCCCTAAGTTACAACTATCAACAATCATAGGTGTTGGTAATAATAAATTCTCTATAGATAAACAGCTTGGGAAAGGGAATTACGGAGCAGTATTTTTATGTCTAGACCTTCATAGTAATAAATCAGTGGCAGTTAAATATCAGAAACCAAGTCGACCTTGGGAGTTCTATATATGTCAAGAAATAAAAGCGAGGATCAAGGATCCTTTTATGGTAACAAACTATAATATTTTTATATGTTATTAATTCATGTAACATGTTCTTATGTGTCCTATAATTTGCAGCTTCCAGGTTATATGGACATAACTACAGCTTTCTTAGGAGACAATGCAAGTCTGTTTGTGTCCGAATATTCAAAGTACGGGTCTTTATTAGATGTTGCTAATAAAGTAAGAGCAGCTACATCGAAATGTATAAATGAATTTATTGTTATACTTCTGACTGGAGAGATGTTGTCCATAATTCATTATCTGCATAAAGCACAGATAATTCATGCAGATATCAAGCCAGATAATTTCTTATTGATGAAAATGTAAGTCATTTGATTCATACTAGATTTATCAGTGTCATTCATAAATGTTGCATATTTTTTAAGTAATTTTGAAAAGTTGTTTAAAGAAAATTTTATTCATAAACACTATTTAACCTGTTCAAACCAGCTGTCAGATCAAAAAATCTCACCCCCACCGTTTAACTCTCTTAAGTAACAAAATGGCGGACAAAACTATTGTTGCTTTTAAAGCTGCTGTTTGATTTTTGTGACGATTGAGGCAAAAAATTGGAATTGTACGTTTTCGGGGACGATTTATACATACATCATTTAGATATTAGATATACAAATTCAGGCGCCCTAGTTCTAAAGTTTATAAATATAGCTTGATAACTCTATGATGAAGTATGATGAACTAAAATTTATAGAAACTAGCTGTCCGCACACGTCCTGCCGGTAAAAATAGGGTTGATCGTAGAGGTTGAAATTTAGGTTGTATTTTTAATGCTGTATCATAAAAAATAGAAATTAAATTTTGTCTAAAAAAATAATTTAGGGTGGACTACCTAACATTTAGGGGATGAAAATAGATGTTGCGATTCTCAGACTACCCATATGCATACAAATTCATGAGAATCGGTCAGCCGTTCGAGGAGTATGCAACGAAACTGTGACACGAGAATTTATATATAGATACATAAATTAATGTTCGATTTTACAATTATAGATTTTTCCATGATTAGTCGCGCCAGTAGAGCCTGAAAAAATAAAGTAAAAAGGCATGAAAACAATTTTGTCATTTTACATAAGTTTATAAAATTATTGCATATCTTCTGAAACTTACTGCAGTATGAAGGGGCTGCTTTGATTATTTATTTTATTTTCCATGGTAAAGAATTATCAGTAGGTAAATATTTACAACAATTCATAATATTATAAAATTCTAAACATGTGTCTGTACATTAAAGCTATTAAAAAGTCTGGATTTCTTGTTTGTCTGTTGGTCCGAAATTCACGTAAAACTACTGAGCCAATTTCGATAAGGTTTTCGCTGATAGACAGCAAATTCTTGGACTTAAATTCTTCTCTACTTTTTATAACCTGGGTTTTTTTTGATTAAGAAAAAATAGAATTCCAATGTGATTTTTTACTGATCGCTAGCTAATTTAATGTTTAAAATGTGTAATATTTTTTATCCCGGGAATCCTGATGGAATTTTACCGGAAGCGGTTTATAGTTTTTCGGTCGCATAAAAATTAGCTTATTCTGAACAGTTTTCACTAAAACGTCGGCTTAGTTTTTTTTGCATACTCTTGTTTGTTTCCCGGGAAAACCGCGTGAATTTCAAGTAAAGCTAGACGAAGTTGTGGGCATATCCCAGTATTATATTATAATGCATATTGAACATTACGCTAATGTGGCTTATACTTAGTGTTGGTTGCGGGAATCGACTTGCCGCGATTCTAGTGTCTTCAGCGTCCGCTAGTGCTCACACATAGTGAGTCACGCGTCACATTGCGCATTCATTTACCATCTACCATATTTTATCATGCAATAAATATATGTATTATGTATACCACCATCGCCACTTCTAATCGGAATATTCTTGCCACGGGTTGTCTGGAAGAGATCGCTCTTTAGCGATAAGACCGCCCTTTGTACCCAATTAGATTAATACTAGTTCGTAAGTTTTTCTGTAATGGTGTACAATAAAGTGTTATCTATCTATCTAAATACATAGCCAAAAGTCACTTTGTATATTGCCGGCGTTCCAAACACCCAGTACTTAATGTAAGAATGTTTAAGCGAACTAGTTTGGTTCCTCCTCACGACCTTGCAAATGAACTTAATTTAATAAAATTTATATGCCTTTTAGAATTAAAGATGAATATAATAATATTCATGAAAATTCAATAATATCTATGGATCATAGGGCTGCAGTCATGAGAACAATCTAACAAATGGCTAGTTAGGTTTTTCTCTAAGGTGACTTCTATAATGTAAAAGTGAGCTTGTTCCTTATCCTTAAGTTATTTTAATAGTTACTTAGAGACTAGACATGAAGGAATTAATGAAGACTTTGAAAATTATCATTCTGTGTAAATATATATTTTAACTACAACAAGTCCTAGTTGTATATTTATGCACCTGGTGATTGATTTTCAGACCTGCACAAGAATGGCGGACACCATCGCTACAGCTTATCGACCTGGGATGCGCTATCGACATGTCACTCTTCCCAGAAGGAACTACATTTAGAGAAGTACATAGTTATATTATTTTCTGTGGAGAATATATAAACATTATTAGTTGTTTATCAACTTCAGTCAATTACATCCTTCCTTAAAGCCTTAAGCAAGCCTAATAATTAAGGCTTGCTTAAGCAATTTTTTAGGTGACTCAAAAACCAAAGAATAAATATAATCAAACTTGAGAAACAAATCTTAGAAATTATTAACTCACAAATACCTGAAACCAAGTGATTTTTTTGGTAAAAAGTATACTAAGTGTAGAGCCAAGATATAAGTTAGGTTAATATCAAGTTTCATTGCAATCCCTTCAGTTGTTTTGACGTAATGCTCTACCAGACAGACAAACTTTTAAATTCTGTGTTGGAATAATCTAATTTTTGTGCACCTGAATAATTTCAAACCGCTCCCGAATAATTACTGCGAGTTTCTTAGGATAAAAATAAGCGTAAAAATTAAGACTAAGAATTCTCTGTCGACCAGCGAAAATCCCATTGAATTCGGTCCAGTAGTTTTTACGTGAATCCCGAAGAAACAGACAAGAAATATAAAAATTAATTGCATCGTGCTCTGCATCATTTATATAGTATACTAGGATATGTCCGTGACTTTGTCCACGCTTGACTTTAATTTCTCTCGGGATTCTTTTAGTGCCACCTTTATTAGAATAAGTTAATTTTTACGCAACCAAACATCTACAAAACGCTTCTGAGAAAAATCCTGCGGGTACCTGGGATAAAAATATCACACATTTTATTACATTAAATTTGCTATCGATCAGTAAAAAAATCACACTGGAATTCGATTTTTTTTCAATCTGCCCCTCTTTAAACTATTCCCAGAACATTTCCCGCGGGATTCACAGGAACGCAGTGTTTAATTCTAAAAATTAGCTCTCGATCAGCGTAGAACCGTATCGACATTCGCCCAGTAGTTTTTACGTGAACCCCGAACAAACAGACAAGAAAAAAAAATTGGACCATGTTCTCCATTGTTTATGTAGTGTATTCCAGTAGTTTTCAAAAAAAGTTTCAATGTACAGATGCGGCATGTTTATAAATTAATGTTTGGTTATTTTTGATACTTTATGATATTTGATAGATTATTGTAAAATTAATTAATTCAATTCAAAAGTTTATTTAAAGTAAGTTCCACTGGAGAACATTGTTTGAAGGTCAACACATACAAGTTAAAATTTAAATCTGTTTTGCAACGTGCAATAGCTGTTTAAGGGAAGAAGCAGCAAGAAACTCTCCCGCAACAAGTCTACCTAAAAATGACTTTCTTCATATTTGTGTATCTCAGGCTTTTTTTTTAGATTACTTTTAGAAGTAAACCGCTTATATATTTCAGTTAATTACCACAGAGGGTTTCACCTGCACTGAAATGAGAGAAGGCAAACCTTGGACTTACCAGACAGATCTGTACTGTTTGGCTGGTACAATACACGTCATCCTTATGGGCAGTTACATGAAAGTTGCCAATCGCTTGGGCCAGTGGAATATTGATAAGAAATTACCAAGGTAATAGCCATTGCTGTGAGGCGTTGTTGGTTCAGTTACTGCTACAGAAAGAACTTGGTGTTTCATTCTAACGTAATGACATTTGTTTTGAAACTTGGCAGAATGTCTGCATCACCTATGTAGGTTTTGTGGCATAATGTGCATATTGTTAGAACACCGTGTACTGAATGTGAAGAAAAGGATGAAGAGAGTGTAAATTGAAATTATCAGTGTATATGTCCACAAAAATTCTTGCATTTATAAATAACTATTTTCACTTAAATTTACTTTGTTATCACAGACAGATACTGCAATTTTATTTATTACTATAAATATCTTTATAGAGCCCCGATTTTTTTACTAACACATTGCACTTTTGGTTCGGAGTTGTTGAGTAATAAATTAATATGTCGAATGACCAAGTAAATATTTTTTTAATAAATAAGTCGCGAAAACTTAAGAAAATATGAAGTATTTTTTTATTTTCTTTTAAGGTATATGAAAGTAAGCTTATGGGACAAGATATTTACGACGCTGCTGAATGTTCCCGATTGTAATAATTTGCCCGATTTAATGGATCTCAAGAGTGAAGTTGACAGAGAGCTCAACACAATCGACAGTCTCGGCTCTTTGCTTCGTAATTTCGCTAATGTTCTTAAATCTAGATAAACCACGTGAATCCTCCAAATTGTATTTATTGCATTTAGATATCGTGGCGACTGTAAAAATATATTATACCTAATATGTATTAATACTTATACAAATTATTATCTAAGTTCGATAAAATGTTGAGTATTCCGCCAGGTCTTCTGCTCGTGTTTAAAAAAAGCAATAAATATTTAAATATCAGAATCTTATAAACTTAGTTGTAAAATGCATTGTTGTGTTTAGTTAAAATGTGATATTGTGATTTCCAAGTTCTTTTCTTTGATATACAAGAAAACTTGGCTTAAATTAGCTTACTAATGTTTAAATATTGGTTGGTTTTCATTTATTTTTGTACATCCCTGATAAGACTCGCACATTTCACATTTTCTTGTTTTAATAGTAATAAATAACTACCTGGTTGCAATTGGTATTTTATTTTGCTTAATTATGGCACATGCGTACTAACCTAAGCCCAATTTCTAGAGCATAAGTAAAGTTAAAATGTCGCATGGTCATGCAACGTGGCGACATTTCGAAAGGACTTTGATTTGGCTAGATTTGCACACGAGTATTCTGCGATATCGTATTTGTTATGGTCTGGGTGTATGCGATCGGCCCCAGAGTCGTCCGTTGTATATTACTCATAAAACAAGCGTAAGTTGTTTAGTTTGGGGATATACAGTGTGTTTATCTGCCGATTACTATTTATTATTATTAAATCTAAGTTTGTTTTTAAATACTACAGTAATGATAAGGAAAGGTATACCGTGACACCATTTTCTTATGGCGTTTTAAGTCATGGGTATAATTAAATCCATACTATACGGTAGCTTGACCCTTTCTAACCGCCAGTTCCTATATCTTACCGAACGTTTATTTGGCTTGCTATAATAATCACAAAATAAAAAGCCTCATTTGACAGTTCTCATTACAACATATTATGGGTTCGAAACCTAAATCGTTAACCAAGTTAACCGATTATCACGATAAATCGATTTAAAATTATACGACTTTGTAATCGTTTGATTTATTTTAAGATAATTACTTTTTGTGTCAACAAATACCTCAGAAAATCGATATGGATTGCGAAAGTTTTGTTTCATGTCGCCTTTCGCGTACCGCATACATTTATCACGCGCCATAATTAATGTATTGATTTATTTATGATTTCACCCTTGTATATTAATTCAATCGTTTTTGTTTTCAGTACATATATGTACAATTATGTAGTAGAATTCTTTTAGGGCTGCTACTCAGCTATCTGGTGGACAAGTTTGAAATGGTAGATGGACGTAGACCCTACCCTACCGTCCGGCCTACCCACTACTAGTATAATTACCTTTTCTGTAATTTCTGGGGTCCGGAGTCATTGAAATATTTATATATGGTAAATATAAACACCAATTTTTCACTAACATTATTGTGATGGGTGGTGAAAGGTCGCGACCAGTGACTGACTAGAACGGTGATTTAGGTTAGGTTAACTTCAGACCTAAACGCACGAGGCGAGCGAGCGAAGCGAGCTTGCCACGGCAGCGGTCGGCGAGTGCCAGAACAGACTGTAACCATTTACTGTTTATTTTATACATACGAACGGTGATTAGGTTATGTTTAGACCAAAGCTTACGAAGCGTGCATGCCCCGACAGCGGCCGGCGAGTGCCAAAACCAACTGCTCACCATTTACTATTTATTTTAAACACATGATTTGTAATTACGTCTTTATTCTCAGCTATAAATATAATAATAGTTTAAATACTTGCGTTGAACACACATTTTTTTTGTTCTTTTTCTGTTAATTACTGGTTTTCTATTTGACTACAAAAGGATTGTTCAACTTTGTAAGTGCAATATTTGTGAAAAAGTAAGTGGTTATGTTTATTAAAAAACTAAAGATCTCCTGACTGTAGGTGTAAGTATGCTTCCTCCTTTCCCATCCCCACCGCCAGCCACATAAAATTTGTGCACCAGATAGCTAGATTTGCCCCACTTTATAACATGATGTTGCTACTAGCTGTCACTTGAATTTGAATCTGATAACAATTTTGGTACAACAGATTTTTATTAAACTATTACTAATGGGATGTCTAAAGTATAATAGTGAGAAGAAAACAAAACTGTCTTTAAATATTTTTAACTGTCCATTTATTTATTGTAAAGATTTCTCAAGTCTCTGTTTTTTTCGTTCTTGATATTCTTGTACATTGTCAAACTTCCTCTTGTATAAAACCCTTATTGAATCAAAGCTGTTGCTAATATTACTAGTAACACCATTGCTAACATTTTCAAACATTGTAGTTTTATTTAAAAATTCTAAAGATACATTGTCATCATTCTTTACTACACTATATTTAATTAAGTTAGAATCAACATCATCATAAATAAATAGAAAAGAATCTTGAAATTTAATTGCTGCAGGAAAATTTTTCCAATTAAGTGTTTCTATTTTATGACTGAACGTGTTGTCCACAGTATGCAATGTATACAAGAGTAAAACATTAAAACTATGCACAGTAACAGCCAATAAGCTACTTGACTCATTTATTTTTGTTACTGAATAATGTACTATGGGTAATGTAGTAACTTCCACTCCTTCAGTATCCATCATTTTTATGAAGTTTTCTTTTAAATCATGGTCATTTACATCAACGTAAGTGTCGATTGTGTAACATATTTTCCCTGTAGTATAATTCCAAATTTTTATAGTACCATCCCCCGAGGTACTACTTAAATACTTTTCATTATGTGGTAAATTTCTATATGATTAACAAATTCCTTATGCCCTAGGCAGTATGTTTGTATATCGTAAGTATTAGGATAACAGGTGACCCTTATCTTCTCATCTCTGTCGGTAGTTATTATGTACTTCTTATCAGGAGTTTGCAATATATCTAACAGTAAACTTAAGTGTCCAAGCAATTTTTTGCCACCTTCTTTTCCATTCACATCATAAATAAGCACATCACCACTTTTATCAGCTATCAGCAAATGCATATTATCGACAGTAAATCTAACTTTACTGGCACTTCTTGGAAGTGAAAACGAATTCTGTTCTTTTAATGTAGCTACTTCGTAAGTAATTAACTTCTTGGATGTTGAGGTTATCACAGCGAAGTATTTACAATCTGCAGATACGGCAATGTCTGTAATTTGGTCGTTTTCTTGTAACTGAGTTGAAGGCGTCACGTTGACGAAACTGTGAGCTATATTATCATAGAAATCTATGTGAAGCCCTTTGGTTACAGCAACAAATCTTTCACATGATATTAATGAAGACATTTTGGGTGGATCACATACGATTACTTTTACTATGTAACGATAATTTAATTAATTTTATTATATCTACTCTGTATAGATAATTGCAGAAACTGCACAGCCTGCTATAGGACAAGCTAAAAGAAAAGCTTTGAAAAATGTTATAAAGTTTTAAAATAAACTTAGCAAACTGTCAAATTTTGAGGTTAAATACACAAACACAGACTACTTTTTTTTGTTGGAGCAGGGGGATATAAATACGTTTCGTTTCGTACACTTGGGGGGTTTTTTTTCTTGATATGGCTAGGCACGATTTCTGCATTCAGCCAGAGTTGCGTGGTAAATGTTTATTTGTCAATCATAAAACTAGGGAAACAAATCACGAAAAACACAAATTTGTGGGGGTTAGACCAAAGTGGCGAGAGTTAGACTACACGACCGGAAAGTGGAATAGAAGAATCGCCGCCGGCATCGGTGGAGACTCAGCTAGTAAAATCGTTCCCAATATGCTCTAGTCCACTAAATCTTCCTGCATTCCATGTGACCGCGCTTGTGCTTGGAAAAGCATGAGAGTTAGAACGTTGTTATGCCCATGCTTATCCGCGCATCAAGGCCTGAGAGTGGCCATTTCGTCAACAGATATTAGTTCCATTCTCAAATGTCCGTGGAGCCTTGTATCGGAATCACGGGTGGAAATTTTGCTTATATCTGCGGCTCCGGACGCTCGGCTAACGTCAGCACCCGTGAGTCGCATGCGTACCTCTCTCCCTCTCTCATTTAGCAGCCTCCTTGTGTGACATTGCTACTTCAAAGAACTTTGCTGTGGCCCCCAATGATCGTCGCTGTTCAGTATGGCTTTAATCAAACTACCCAGCGAATCGATCGGCCCTACGACAGCCTCGAACTTAAATCTTCGCGGTGCCCATGCAGCGCATCTAAATAACATATCCACACCGGCGATACCTACTATGAACAAGTGCCAAGTGTGGTGGGAACGTTGCCCAGCAAACTTACATGATACTACAATCATAAATGTTATTGATGTTATATACAGTTTTGTATTGTGTACCAATTTGGATGAATCTTGCAAAGAAAACCCAATTTACACATACTTGAAGCATTTATGTCTGGATGTCGTTGTCATCTTTACCTCTGTAAGTTTTGGTTTCATTCAATTTGGGTCATCCATCAAATATCAGCATTTTGATTACTTGACTACCAAGCCATAAACTCTAAAAATGTGATTATCAACCCGTCAACAACACGTGTCAATAACGTCAATCGTTGGCAACGACGGCAACTGTCAATGTCAGCAATTTGTATGGATGGATATGGAGAGTGGCGTGCAAATTGTAAAATTTACAGAAAAAGTGATACTAAACTTTTAAGCTAAATTTCATTAAAGGGGTAAAATTATCTTTATCTGTCGTTATTAAAATGGCTGCAATGATGACTTCGTGGACCCCAGAGAAAAAGCATAGCGACATTGAAAGGTTTTCTTATTTTCCATATTGACTTCTTTGTGTTTACCTTTTAATAAATGTATAAAATATGGTTTTATTTTTTAGATGGATATGTATCTATCCTGCTTACTTAAACAGTAAAAAGACACTAGCACAGGGACGTAGATTACCAAAATCTAGTTGTGTCGAGAACCCTACTCATCAAGAGATAAGAGATGTTCTATTGGCATCTGGGCTACAAGTGGAGTCGAAAACAAGTTGTATCCTCGCGAACAAAGCAAGGTAGAGTATATAATCCTCCTTTATTAATCTATTTATTGAAAGAAAAATAGGAACACACAAAAATAATATGTTTTGTTTCTGTTAACGTTGTACAAGTTCTTGATGGAATAAGTATACAATTATGTAGTACTTGAAATCGGGGATTTAGTAACATACATACATACATAACTTCATGCGGGGTAGGCACGAACAACAGTTCTTGTCATGCACGCTCGTCTGTTCTTAATAAGGCTCCTGACATCACCTTCTGCTAGTACATGATCAATTTGATCATGGAAGGCATTTGCATGCAATTGCATTGTATATCTGTTTAGTCATTCTTTCATCATACATTCTTTCCACATGCCTGAACCACGGAGCATTCCTTTCCTTACCTTCACCCCAACACTCTCTTTCAGACCAACTCTCTTCTTACTTCGGTATTAAGAACGCGATCGTGCATGCAATTTAGTAACAAGTTATAGTTATCAAGAAATATTGGTACATCCACTTGGTGAATTCCTTGTGATGATAATACTTTTCAATTCCCACTTTTATCTTGATATAATGTGTAAAATTTTGTTTGAATATGTAACATTAACTCTTTATTGCTAATAGAAATTTTCTGTTGGTAACAATATTTATAATTGTCTTTTATTCTGTTGTTAGAGTAATGGACAGCAATAAATGTTGCTGCCTATTGTTTAGGTAGTTATATTGGAAAAGTGATGAGAGTCAACATCAACTCAAATAATATATATAGTAAATAGCTGTGCCCATGATGTCGTCCGTGTGGAATTTGTCAAAAACCCCTGATTTTGAAACATTCTTCAACAGTGCTTCGCTCCTATTGGTCTTAGCATGTTGATATATATGCTATGCTTCCTTGATAAATGTACTATCAAACACTGAAAGAATTTTTCAAATTTGACCAGCGGTTCCTGAGATTAGTGCGTTCAAACAAACTCTTCAGCTTTATAATATTAGTATAGATTCAATGTAAATGTATGTGCTGTATGATATTGTAGAGCATTAATTTGGAAAGCAACTACAACCACAAAGATTAAACAACATTGTAACTGTATACAATAAAAACATTGTCATTTGTATCCTAAATTGAATCTAGTTGTAGTACAGATAGATTAGACAAAAAGTGGATAAATATCTGGCCACTATTATGGTGTCTGTTTATTCTTAAGAAAGTGGATTGTTTTGTGAGTTGTCAGTGAAATTGGTGTGAGTCTATTTAATTATTGTTCTTATTTCTCAGGAAATTCTATACAGAGGACGACTCAGAGTTCAGTTAAGGAATGATGATGGCACTCCTGTCAAACAAGAATTTCCCACTAGGGAATCAATCATGAAATATATTGGAGAATCTATACCCAAGCTTAAAACAAGACAAAATAGGTATTTTTCAATCTGTTTAACTATATGAGTCTCCAAGACTGGGATCAAATATCTACTCTTTGATGATCAGGTTATACTTGCGTCACCGGAAACAGAGTTACCGTTAGTTAGGAGATGGTAAAAATTATGAAAGAGTCTTAAAAGAAATGGTATGAAAATTAATGTGAACAAGATGAAAGTTATGGTGTTTGAAAGAGATAAATAATGACAATTTGTTATATACAAATAAGAAACCAAAAGTTAGAGCCAGTCAGAGAATTTGTTAACTAGAATTTGTTATCCGTGCAGGAATGGAGAAAGAATACAATTTCCTGCGGCTGGGCGGCCTGTCGTAAGAGGCGACAAAACAACCCACAGCAGGTGGTAGGGCATTTGCCCGACTGGATGGCTACCACCCCTGGTCTAAAGTATGTCGCCATAACAACCTTGAGTTGTGTTCCGGCATTAGTGACCAGGTTCCAGTCTCCCTTAAGAGAGCAGCAGTGCATTTGTAGCACCTTTGGTGTTGCAAATGTCCATAGGCGATGGTAACCACTTTCCAACAAGTGGGCCGTCTGCCTGTCTGCTGACCTCCTGCAATAAAAAAAAGAAAAAAAAACTTAGTGTGCATGTTTACCAGAGACAGAAAGCATGAAAGGGATATTGAAAGAAGAGTTATAGCAGGTAATAAGGTGAATGGAGCGCTAAACTTATGAACAACCAGAATATGTCTGTAAAAGCACATTTGGCTGTCTATAAAGGGGTGGTGCCAACCCTAATGTATGGCAGTGGAAATTAGGTATGGCAGGAGAAGCATGAAAGTAGGATAAATGCAGTTGAAGTGAGAGCTTTGAGAAGTATATGTGTGGTTATACTAGTAAAAGAATATAAGGTGGGCATGTAGAGAGATGATGAAAATAGAATCACAAAAGTATATGACATTGTCAATGTAAGCTGTGCGTAGACGAGACAAATACATGAAAAATATCAAACTGAAAAAAAGTAAAAACATAAATAAACGCATGTATGAAGAGGTAATGAAAGAGACAAGCGAAAGTGTTGTCAGGATGTCGCAAGTGAGATCCATAGTCTGCTACCCCATGAAACGTGATTTATGTAGTATGTATGTATGTGTTATGTATAATGCTATGATAAGGAACAGTGTGATAAGAGAATATTGTGGATGGAAGGAAAATATAATAACAAGAGTTGAAAAACTAATTTTAAGGGAGTTTGGATATGTAGAAAGAATAGAGAATAGCACAATCACAAAACAGGTTTATGACAGTATGGTGAATGATAGAGCTGTTGCCGGCAGACCAAGACAAACACACCACGATCAAATAACAGAAGTGTTAAAAGGAGGTCAGGTAAAAAGCTTATCAAATAAATGTGCAGTAGACGAGGCGAAACTTGTTTGTCAAGATCATCGCAAGTGGAGATCCATAGTCTCTGCTAACCCCTATGGGAAACAGGCATGATGTTACGTTATGTAAACAACTGTCTTTACTATTTTTCTTTCATACTATTATAGAATACCATACAATAAAAGTTGAGGTAATGTTTGTTTTATAGCTCATAAATAGAATATTGGCTAAAAGGAGTGTATTCTATTCTGTTATATCAAGTTTAAAAATAATTCTTGTTTCAGACCAACAGATCAACAACCTCAGACTACACAAGCAAGCAACAAAAGCAAAGGCAAAAAAGGTCGTCGATAGTTTTATATAATTTTATTACCATAATGTTACATACAAATAAAATAATATGTTTATTAACAGTGTTGTCTTCATTCTGGGTTTATGTGGATGGCTTTTCTCGCCAATTTCTTCTCCCCATTTCTATTTCTCATTACACTGTAACCATCTATAATGACTACGACTGGTTTATTTGGTTTAGGTTGTTTGACATATTAGTTTCGATTGGTATCATTGCTTCATGTCTTGGATGAATTTTTTTATTTTCTGTGGAAAGTGTGCTACCTCGATCAGCGACTCGTTTAATACTGGTGCTATTGAATGTGACATCAAAGATGCTTTCTTCACTAATTGATTTGGGTAACTCTGAGATTGTCTCGATTTCTGTTTTGGGCGTTGCTCCTTGTAGTCTTCGAAAAGGTTTTGATAAAAGTTTTGCGCTTTCTGCTTTGTTTCTATCCATTTCCAATTGATCTTGTCTTTGAGATTCATTGGTATCTCCTTCTGACTTCTTACTTGTTTGGTTTTCCGATTCGTTGACTTCAAATCGGACGATCTCATTAGTTGCTCCGTTATTACTTCTATACTCTCGTAATCGTCTTCGGGTTCCATTGCCACTTGTACGGTCTCGTGAATCACCGTCGGTATTTGCCTCATCACCTTCTGAATAGGGCTTATTTTCTCCGCTTCCGGGAATATATTCACTATTTCCATTATCCCTGGCGATATATCTTTCAACGCTCCTGTTATGTGCGGTGCTGCTTCTCTTACTGAATCCATTATCGTCTCTCCCACCGCTAAGGGAATTTCTTGGAAATAGTATGGGTAAGTCCGTATGGTGTCTGAGACTGCTGACGTCACCAATGGCAGTATTATCGGCTGTCGCGGTGGCAACCTCGGTCTTGTAGGAAATTTCGGTAACAGTCGAGATTTCAGTGGCAGGAGGTGCGGTAACAATATTTGTCTCTTCTCGCGATTTCTCATTGCTAATATTAAATCCGGATGTGAGGGCACACGGACAGTCCGCCCCGTCCCTTTCGCCGGAATAATATCGAGTCCGTTTGTATTTGTGCTGCTTATTTTCTTCATAGGAATCCCTTGCGTCGGGTCCAAGAATATTATCAAACAGCATGCCAACGCTTCTAAGAAGTGGAATGTATTTCTGATTAAATATATCATTTTCATTTATTTCTCTTTTGAATGACTGACTCTTATGAATATGCTTGGCTCTTGGTGAATATTTAAGTTTTTTCGGATTCAATGGACTCTTAATTTGGAATGTTTTTCTATATTTAAGTGGAGAGATAATCTTCTTGCTGCGTTGGAGGATGCTTTCTGAAAATGAATTATTATTTTCAATTTGATAACTGATCAGATAAAATCTAAATGGTTTTAGACGAAATGAGTTGGTAGTTGTGCATAAGGAGTGCATTTACGAGTAAGAACAGAGTTTTAATTCCCTACTGATAACCTTCGAGAGGATTTTTCAAAACCACTGGAATATATATTCTTATCTTGTAACTTAAATATGAATTTGGATATCTCTAACTCAGGAGTTATTAAATGCTCATACAATATATTCATCATTTATTTAGTCGCTTTCAATATCGTTTTTTTGGATCCAAAAGTTGCTTATGTCCCCCCTCAGGATACAATCTATTTCCCAACTAAACTTCATTAAGATCTGAGGGCCTAAAGCGATCGCTTTTGGAGAATCGCATAATGAAATTGACTCTTATTCAGATATACCTACTGGTAGTTGTAAGTCAGCATAAAATTGCAGTTTATGGTGATACTTGTCATGCTCATCATCCGTATCTGCGAAAACGACTATTTTGTTTTGAAAACGCAACAAATAGTTGTTACTTTTCCAAATATAATATAAAAATAATTTGGATGTATTGATATTGCTTACCAGTCTTTTTCAGTTTTCTCGTTTTTATGGGAGACGCTAAAACTTTGTTCAAAGAAAATCGTTCTCCTGCGGTATCTGTGAATGAAAACAGATACGTTATTGAAAAACACCGGAATTATACATAATTAGTCACAGAACTCCTTATAGGGTGACAAATTAAAAGCTACTAGTAGGTATTCTTTGTACACTGGACCTTTCAGAGTTTATCTGTCTCGGTGAATTAAATGAAGAGATGTAAAAAATATCTATTATGCCGTCCCCAAAGGACTGGGAAGTCTTAAGTTAACAATTTTAATGAATGAAAACTAACGTACCTTAATAAATAGTTACACATCAGCCAAGTGCGTCTTAGTCTACAACAAAGTGTTCTGTAGTGTAGATCAATGTCCACTGTGTTCGCTATTTGGCTATACAACTCTAAATTGAAATTAGTCTATGATACAAAAATTACTTTCAAGATCTAGTCCAAACTAACTTTCGATGAAATTATATTTTAGCTGTATCATATTGATTTTTCTGAATTTTCGTCCCTCAGTTTAAAAATTAGAGGCAGATAACATTTTTTATGGGTGATAGTAAAAGTCGCCAAGAAACATCGAAGTAATGTTTAAAGGGCTGTTGAATGGCAACCCCTATTCGTCTACTTACAATGAAAAACATTAGACCGCCTAGTATGATATGATATGGCGGCCACTCTTTTTTTTGCATACAATTGTGCCGAAATCCATTAGTATAGACCAAATATATTTTACAATTTATAAGGGTTCCACTTTCGTTAAAATGGCTAAGAAACCCTGAATATAGCAAAGATAATGATTACGACATGTATATTATAACACGTAATTGATTACACATTCATTATTGCAAGATAAAATCTGCTAAGTTGTATTCAATTACGAGATGTGATATTGACTAATTATGCGTTTACAAGGGATTTACAGTCAAGTTTCGGAGAGTTTATGCTCAAACGCCTTTCGTCGTTTGTTTTCGTTTTAGAACTACTTTTGCTTGTTTTTTTTATATAAGTCAAGTTTTTTTCATTTATTTTTGTTTTATATAGATTATATTATTGTATTTTTAAATAAATTTTGTTGTTTCTTATATGTAAAATTTCATTGACTTTCGAGCTGATTGCACGAAAACGAACGTCGAAAGGCGTTTGATAGTAAGGCCTCTGACTCGGTGATTGAAGTTCCTAAAATTCTAATATCATAAAAAATCTTCTATTGAAAAACGTTGGATACCAACATTACAGTATAAGTTACTGCAACTGATCTGCACAATAAACTAAATCATACGTTGTTGCATCCCTTGTACCCACCGCTCTTCCGCTCACCGTTGAGAGCAATACACGCATTTACAGTTCGTCTTTTTTATTTTAATCAGTCATTTAGTTTATTTATTATACAATACAGTCAAGTGTAACAACGTCTACATATGTCTATATGTCATGTTCACTTTTCTCAGAACCTACTAAGTCTAGGTGGACAATATTTGGCAGAGTTATTCCTATATACTCTACATGGTATTACACAATAATATAGTAAATCAGGAAAATAGTACCTAAGGGATGAATTTTGTCACTGTACATAGTCGTGTGGTTTCGCTAGTAAGTCGCAGAAAGTGCGATCCTCTAACTTTAGAATTATGGACTAGAAAAACATGGAATATTCAAGGCGCTAAAAATACAAGAAACAAGAATTAGTTTCAATGAAATTAGTTTAGTAGTTTTTGAGATATGGTTTATTAAATGCTTTTTAGGGCTCCGTGGCTAAATGTTCGAAGTCTAACCGTTGCAATGATGTTCATCATTTTTACGGAACCCTGCCTTTATGTGGACCGACACATAATTTGCCAATTTTATATATAATATAAAAAGCTAGTTCACATTATTATAATAAATGTTATATTACCTGCGAATATAGTTACACTGCTCGTCTCAGCGTCGTGTTTTTGTTGGGCTTCTGCGGCAATCGCCTCGTTTAAGGAAAATGGCTTGGACTCCGTATCTGCAGATAAACATAATATCAAAGGAAACTCGCGGATAAACTTTTTCTTATACATTACTTTCACCTTTATGATATACGGATATTATCGTACTTTTCTATACTAACATTGTATTACGACACAATTAATTACAGCGTAGATAAGGCACAGCCGTGCTTCCATTTTGTATCATTTTTGAATAATCACAATTTCATTCAACGCAAGTCGTTTAATTATGTTGTTTTATATTTATGACGTTACATCTATTTTGCTGATGTATCATAAATCAAAACAATGTAATTTACACATTTAGTAAACGGCACGTATGTTGTGTTTTATATTTTAAAAATAAGATACGATGGCTTCCCCGCGACTTCGCCTCTGTTTACATATCGAAGTGGGAACTGCGAATATTTTTGGTGCCCAAATCCGAGCACGGATCTAAAATCTGCGGGTTTTTAAACCCAAGTATGTGCATATGTTTTCCAATTAGGTACCTCGTAAATACTGACGGTACAGGTAAAACGTAACAAAACTTGCACATCAAGATTATCGATCCAATCCGCTTTGGACAAGCATGGCGGGTATACCATTCGTTATCCTAAACGTGGAGAGGTATTAAGAATGGGCTATGAATTGCCGGTATTATTTTATACATAGCTTATCAAACTTTAGACCGTAACATAGAAGCGTGAAAGTAAGCATGATAAAGAATTTCATCAGATTAGATGCGTTTTTTCATTAAAAAAAACACTACAGAATGACAATCTAGAAAGGAAAAGCTTCTACTTGACTAGGCGGTACCACTGGTATATCGTCATTCTTCATTCATAATGTTTTATCACTTAAAATCAAATCAGTAAAAAAACCAATAGCTTAATGTTTCTTTTCAATTTCGTATTTATTTTACAGTTACAGGACAGTTTAGTTCTCATATTGGATGTTATGTACGCGAAATTCTGAAAAATCGATATCTACTAGACACATGAATCGAACAAGCTAGACTAACCATCGAGGTAGCACTTAAAGTAAATACTAGGAGGGTCATTCAAAGCATTCTTCTTATGTTTATATCAGCGTGTGGTGCACTTGTGATGTGTTTCAAAATTAGTAGCTAGGTATCAGCCACCCCTTGAGGCCTGCAACGCATTAGTATTTTGTAAAAATCCATAGGCAATTGTAACCGCTTTCAATGAACTAGGTCGTCAGTCTTTCTGCTAGATTCCTACAATAAAATAACCTAAAAATTCTAGAACATTCCATAAAATGAGATAGTTATGTATGTTGTTCATAGTGAATTATTCAAGTCTTTTGGCGGTGCGGATTTCCCTCGTCGTTACTTAAGGTTAATGGACTATTATCCGACATGTAGAGATTGATGTGTGATGTTATGAGAATAGAAAAGGTACGCAATGAGGATGTAAGGGGTCTTTGAAAGGTGATATGGGCATGTAATCAGAAGGGATGAGAATCCTGTGACAAAAAGAACGTTTAACTGGAAGATTGATGGATATAAGAGTAAAACTTGACCTAAATGCAGATGGATGGATAACATGAAGATTCGTGGTATATACAAGATGTACTCTGGAATAGAGGTGTATGGAAGTGAGACGTTCTGTGCCGATCCCAAACGATTGAGACAAGGTGAGAGACGAGGCGGATTGTCTATCATTTATTAATAACTATTAACTAGGTATAATATTAGCCGATATCCAAACGTCCCAATAAAAGTGCTGGTGTAGGGTATGCTTAAGAAATATTGGCTTGATGTCGCGAAGGATAACATGCGAGCCAATGGTCTCACAAATAGGGGATGACGAAAACAGCGATAAGTGCAGAAGATAAAAAAGAAAGTGGAGCTTAGTCTTTGAAACAGACTCCGAACGCAAGCGATATTTAACGTCGTCGATTAGTGTCGATTTCAAGTAAAATGGTAAAATCATTTAGAATATATTTAATATAAAGAATAACACGTTTAATAAATACGTGTTTATAATGTGTTATTCTTCCGCTTCAATATGTGTAAAATATATAAAACAAGCACATCGTGCAAAAACGGTTTTATGAATCTCTAATAATATAAAGATAGTATTGAAGTAAGTTTATTTTCTTTCAAAAGTAAGATTATGGAACTAAGTAGGCATACCTCTGAAATTAGATAGTATAAAAAAATATTAGTCTGCAAATAAGATTCTAGCATATAAGGCTACTGTTTTTTTCAGAAAATGAAGAATTTTAAGCGACAGTCTCATTTGTGGTAGCAAAAAAAGTACGGCGGGTACTTCATGAAGTAAAATATTGATCACATTAACAACTTAAATAAAATTAATTATATTTTGTTTTTTGACCAGGAAAGCAAACGTTGTATATCGATATATCGCGCACACTTGATGAGGTTATGCCCAGCTGTGGATGACGGTTGGCTGACGACAACTCAGCAGTTAGATTTTACTAATTAGGTGGAATAAATGGCGTGAATTCAAAACTTCACCGGGAAGTGCTCTTTGCTTAGGTAGTTTTGGGATTTAATGATTAACTAGAGACGAAAGATCGGCCATCGAGAGTTTTGTGTAGGCACCAGTACTGGAAAGCCTTCAGCGACTCTAAGATCACGTCACCGGAGGGTAGTTGCCCTCCTAATTGAAGCCGGAGTTCTTATTCGACACTCCATCAATCAACTCCTAAAGGAGCTGAAGACCTAACGACAATGATATAATGTGTAAGTTGTTAAAGTTCTCACTTACTGGTTGTGAAAGGAACATAGTGAAGAAACTTGCACATTGAGATAGCCGACGTGTGAAACCCACAATCCGCCTTGGAAAGCGAGGACAAAAACTCCCCCTAAAAATGGGTAGATTCGAGCCCAGGCATGGAAAGTTCATGAGCATACTAATGAGCATGAGTATGAGTAATACATATTTATTTCTTTTAAAATAATCTAATATTGTTTTTAAAATTAGTGTTGGCACAGATGTGTGTATTGTGCTAGCCAAAACTTGTAAAGACCGTTTCTAAATATGATATCGCTTCTAATAAGCTTAATTATTTATCAAATGGTATTTCTTTTAACTATGTAATGAACTTAAACGGTATACAGTTATGTTCATGACAGTATTTTTTGCTGTGGTGTAAAATGTCTTGAATTGCAATGTGAATATGAACAGAATATTGAGCCATTCTAGCAACGATATTGATCTCAATATTTCTGCTTCGATCACATAAAATCGTATATTATGGTGCTTTTACATCGAATGTTTCGATAAATAATAAAATAAAGGCAGTAAAACAAAGAAGCAGCTACAGAGTCAGGTCAGTCAGACCGTCGTTAAAATATTACGAGCGTCCAATATCGTCGGATGAAATCTTTAATCTATACGATTGAAGTTTTACGTGGAACTGAAAGTGGGCTCTGCGGCGGCTCTAGCCAAATAGTCAGATAAGCCAAACGACTTATGGACAAGTAAATCATATTTTGTGTAATAAAAACCAATTGTGCTCATAACTTAAATGGGCCGTGTGGGTACTGCAATATTTTATAGCGTTTCCATTTTATTAGAGACAATTTTAGTTGATATGACGATCATATGATTTCATTGATTTTATAAAGTTTGCGTTTTAATATTTACACGAAAGTAATGGGCAAATTAATATTAAATAAGTAAGTAGGCACTTGTGTATATATTTTTCGTTTTATCTTTACCTCGTCATGTTAATATTTATTCATGTTAATGTTATCGCCTTTAGTAGTACATAAATAGTATTGTTACAACTTAGCGCCCCGACAAAAACAAATTCCACCTGCTTTTCTGTAAAAACACATTTTATTACTTGTTGGCATTTGAACTAATTGTAATTCTTTTTGATCGTCTTCTTTTGTTTACGTATTTATTGGAATACGTTTCTAGAGAATAGCTGAGTGTTTTATTGTACTCGTTTATGGCCGCTTGCAGCTGAATCATTAGCCAGGTGTTACAAAGTACGTCGACTGCGATTCGGGCACTGTATTTATGAGGTATAAAACTGCATTATGTTTGGACTTGTTGTGTTCGATTATATTTGTACCTGTGTTATACGTGTTTGTATAGTTCTAATAAACTCTATAATAATTCTAACGGCATTTTAATTCGAGTCCCCCAACTCGTAACAGTAAACTACTTGGCTTTCGAATTTTACCTAAAGACGGATGAAGTAGTAAGTAGCAGTCGCAATAATTAAATCATAGACGTCATGCATTAAACGTGGGATTTTTGTATAGTTTGAGTACAGCAGACAGGCTGACCGCCCTCCTGATGGAAAGCGGTTACTGTCGTCTATGAACGTTTGCAACACCAGAGAGCCAGAGACGTTGCCAGCGCGCTTCCGGCCTGCAAGAAATTTTATGACACCCTTTTTGAAAAACTCCATATCGTAGCGCTGTGGGAAAAAGTCGGCTGGGACATCATTCCAAATCTCCACGATACGCAAGAGAAACGTTCTACAGAACCGTTGCCTACATGAGCGAAGCGACTCGAGGAAGTGGGGATGAATTCCTAGGCGATGGCGAGCGGTGCGATGGTAGAACGAGTACCATTCTAAACAGGTCCTCGGAACACTACCGTTATACAGTCAGTAGATTACTTATATACGTAAAGGACATGCATTTTTAATTTGGATTATGGCAACATGACTTTGAATTTTCTTCGTGGCTACGCTACCTCTCAACCTTAATAAGTAGATTTAATATATTTATATAAATCCTTAATTAGGTATTTTTATTTATATATAAATCTTCCTTGAAAATAACTATCTGATGATGAAAATCGTTTAAAAATTCGTGCATGGTTCAGGAGGAGTTAGCGGACAGAGTTGTACATATAGATGGATAGATACACGCGGAAACCGATTCGATGTCATACATGTTGCGTACAAATAGTAATACAACTTAAATAAAGTTTCACATTATTGAATGAAATGACCTACCATGTAAGGTTTTTGGAAGAAGAGTAATAAGGTTTGTAATAATAATGAAAAAATAAATAAGGTTTACATCTGAAAAGAAAGTTAAATAAACGCATAGTGTTATTTTCGCATCTTATTTAAATAGGTCAGCATTTTATTTTCTGGTTTATAAAGTTCTCTTTTTATTTGCACGCAAATTCGAAGTCCCGGTCGCCGGGAGTCCGGGAGCGCGGTCCGAACGATAGTGGTCGGTTGCTTCCCCAATTTACGACCGACCATAGTCCGGAGTTAGTATCGCTGTCGTCACGCTTCGTATACTTCGGATTTATATTTAAATCGATTCATGAATGTTCTGTAGTTGTTAGTACGTAATCGATCCATCGAGTCCAGTAGCCTGTGGACACCAATTAGAATTCTTAGCACTCTAATCTTGTTTTCATTTATTTATTCCCACTGAAGTAGGTTCATTATTTACAGAAAGAGGAAATTTACTCTTGTCAAAGTAAAATGCTTTATGCATATCTCATTTCCTGAGGTATAAAGTGAGCTAGAGTGAGAATCGTACTAATTGCTGGGTATATAATTATATTCCTCGGTCTCTTTCGATTGATCATAGGCCGAAAAAGAGCGCCCAATGCAACGCCACCACTGTAATGGAGACTTGATAGTAAATTATTGTACTTGCAGGCTTAGAGGACTACAGATAGAATAAAAATTATGTAGACCAGCTTTTTTCCCGACTTTGTTCGCGTTAATGTTATCTCACGGGCAGTATATATATTTTCCGAGATAAAAATAGCCATGTGTTGTTCCAGACTATAATCTATCTCGGTGCCTAATTTCATCAGATCCGTTTAGCCGTTCTGGTATGATTGAGTAACAAACATCCATCCAAACTTTCCATTAATAATATATAAAACTAGCTTCTGCCCGCGACTTTGTCCGCGTGGATTTTTTTTCATAAAAAGTATCCTATGTTACTTCTAAAACCTCCACAAATATGTGTACAAAGTTTCTTGATGATCGGTTGAGTAGTTTTCGTGATGCGTAACAAAGAAACTTACATTCACATTTATAATATTAGTAGGAATTCTAAACATGCTGTATCTGTACATATTGAAGCTATTAAAAAATACATACATACATACATACATAACTTCACGCCAGGTCCCTTGCGGGGTAGGCACGAACAACAGAGCGCCACACAGGCCCATTCTTACACACCTCACTTGCTTCTTTGACATTCATAGCTCTTGTCATGCACGCTCGTCTGTTCTTAAGGCTCCTAACACCACCTCTGCTAATATATGATCAATTTGATCATGGAAGGTGTGTCGTGGCCTTCCGCGACTTCTGCATCCATCCACTTTTGCATTGCATATCTGTTTAGTCATTCTTTCATCATACATTCTTTCCACATGCCCGAAATTAAAAAATAGACTGGTGAAATTACTGTGTACTTATTAACGCATTTATTATTATTGTTTAAAGTAATTATTAGGTTAAAAAGCAAGTAATAAACATTAGTGTGTATTGCGAACTACTACTACAATAGTTTTTTTAGCAGATTAGCAATATATACGTATATTAGATAGATAGATAACATTTTATTGCTTACCAAATAAACAATTATAAAAAACGCACAATTACAATATTGTCATGGTAAAAACAATAGGCGACCTTATCGCTCAAAGCCACCCTTCCAGGCAATCTAACTCAAAGAATATTTTAAACTAAAATGTCGATGTGGTGGTGCAGAGCATTAGATAGTAAATAACTTAAATATGTGTACTTAAACTACTATCTAAATTAAATAGGTACATACAAACATATATAATAAATATAAGAAGTTTGATTGTTTTTTTCTTTCAAGGCACATTTTTGGATAAATTTTAAGTTAAATTGTGTCTTTAGATGCTGAATATAAAACATTTTCTACTATAATTTCCAACTTTCGATGCGACTTAAGTTGTTTAAGACATTTAAACATAATTAAATAGAGTAATTCATTGCAAAGATTATGTTTGTAATGTATATGGGTATATTTTTTATTAGTTAACAGTATAAGAATTAGGCATAATTATTTAAGAAAAAGTAGTGTTTTCTGAGTGAGTTCTTAAATATAAAATATAAGCAATGTACGAGTATTAAACTCCTTGCAAATACAACAAATATCTGTTTCATTTATCAATTAAATATTGCATAATAATACCTATAAAACGGTATTTTCCAGCTTAGTACAAACAAACAAAAGTTCTCCGAGAATATAGTCATAGAAATATAATAAAACACGGAAATAAAATGGTATCTACAAAATTGTCTTAAACAAGAACGCCGTTTAGAGGAAGCAACAACAACAAATCTCTTGAATTTTGGCGAATTTATGTGCCATTTGGTTTTACGCACTTTTAGTATTGCCGCAGATTTGCCGAGTTTTGTGAGAACATCTCAAATATGTAATTCGTCCGAAGTATATCGAGTGCAATGTATCTAAACAGGCCGAATCGCCTCCCGGAGAGACTTACCACTGTAGCGATAAACGGATTTGGAAGGGACGCTATTATTCCGCTGTAATAGAGTGATACTTCTTTAGGACCATTCAGGAAACTGATGACACTATTTGCTTTTGCCATAAAAAGTTATGATATCATATTTGTGGTATCAAAATATTATGTATAAATAATACTTAGCGGTGACCTCTGTGACTCGGTGGCCCCTGCAAATATTGTTCATGCTTGACACTAAATGTTGTTTACTGAAATGAATCATTTCTATCATAAGCTTAGCCATAGAACTTTATTTAACAACAAATATTGTGATTGTAAAAGCGAGATAGATATTGTTATGAGTTGCAGGACTCTAATTAAAATGTCATTGGATACAACACATATTACATACACAAATATAACCGAACACAACAAATCCAAATGTCAGCAGAAGGTCGTAATTCAATAAAACGCGCAAAGTCCGTCACTAATAGACTATCGAAAGTACACGCGTCTCGCCTTGATCGTGATTCTCGCTCAACTGCCTCCCTCAATCGGGTCATTGTTTTATATTGCACAAAGGCAAATTTCCGCCCGGCAACGTTGACCGAATTTTCTAGAATCAGCTTGTACTTTAAAACACCTGGCTAATGATTACAGCCGCAGGCGGCAGTAAACGATTACAATACAACAATAGGCCGTATGCCAATAAATAAGTAAACCAAAGAAGACGATCAAAAAAGAATTACAATAGTTTCAATGTTACTAGTTCAAATGTCGACAGGTAATAAACTGTGTTTTGTTTGAGATATGCAGGTGGATTTTGTTTTTGGTCTTGACCTGAGTTGTAATTATGTTCTACATAATGACTACATAGCCCCTGCATTGCAGCTGCTAATGACGAAAACCTTGACATTATTAAAAAGTTTATTTAGCTATACATGTTTAATGTAAACAAATAAATTCATGTAATAAAAAGTGGATTGAGAAATTCCTTTTGTTTCTATGTTATTGGCACGTATTATAGTTGACGTGAATCGATTCGGTGTTTCACCGAATTAGAATCGATATAACCGTAACATGGTTGCTTATTCGCATTGAGACGGTTTGTATTGATATTGCATCCCTTTCAGCCTGTTTAAAACAAAGCAATGGAGCGGCACTGGGGAGCTGGCATATTGCCTCAGTTCCAAGTTTTACGGCCGCTATCTCGCGTTTTATGCTTTATAAAATCTTCTACTTCGACCACTGTCTAGGTACCGATAGAACATAACTAACGAGCAGGTATTATCGCAGCTGCTCTGTAATATTATTCATTGGGGAAATTGCCCGTAGCTGCATACTTACATAATCAATTTACCATTTGATGAACAAGTTGGAATGGAAGGGCTCGTTGCGCTCGAGATACATATTTCGTTTATTTACAACTTCAAACTTTGGTTGTTAATTTTAGGTCCATATAGAGAATTTATCTTGACCTTGAAATTAATAAGGTGCTAATATTTATTTTTAGCTATGGTATTTTATCGTTTACTGTTTGATAGAGTGAATGTTGATAGAAACCGTTTCTATTTCGTCAAGCGTAGGAAGACCCTTCCTAATATGCCTTTGGGCCGCGATCTTCCATTTATTTATTTAGAATAATATTTCTGTTATATTTGTAAGACGGGTGTCTGTTTATACGTATCCCGGCAAACATCCGCAGGAGATGACTTGGGCGAGTTCGTATTTTATATCCGACCCTGTTTACGGCTGTCTCTGGGGGAGTCCAGTTTGGTATCGTACCAATGCGGCTGCCAATTTTATTTGTACGCAAATTCAAAGGCACGTAACATGACCGGAATCGATGGGCCTTCGTAACGAACTGTACACGATCGTATGTTTCGACTTATGACTTTCATTTCCCCTTATCCTGCTGCGGACGCCGATAGCTGTAAGCAATGAACTGTTTTTTCGTTTAATATACTGGGGTTTATCGGGAGGAAATTAACTTCACAAATGTCGAGAATTTTGATATAAGTGCTTGAATAACTTTTGTCCGTTACTTTTTAAAGATTAGGTTATTTTTGCTTTCGTTTCGTTTTTTAGAGAGAGGAAAGGGCTAAAGTATACAAGTTATTTTTAAGTTAAATTTGAATTCGTGAAAGTTGAAATATTCTCGCTATCTGAAAATAAGCGGAACACTTATTATAAGTACATTGTATTCCTGTGAATGTAAGCCCAATGTAATAAGGAGCGGCGATAGGATTCATAGATAGCTGAAAACAAAGACGTGCGACCACAATGCTCAGCTATTCAACGTATTGTCTCCCCTTTCGGTTTAGCGTATGCAAGCTTTATATTATATCCGGTACACAATTGGCACGGAAGTCAATTATCTACTTGATTACGTTTTATATAAATGTTAAATAATTCTCCTGTTTTTAGAATAGCCATTGTTTCAAATTTAAATTGGGAGCATCGATATTATTTTCTAACGTTTCTTCGTTGCCCATTATTGTTCTAAATAATTTTCACAACAAGGAAATAGTATGGGTACTTACTTTGTGTCGCAAGTTTTGAGGGTATCATAGATTGTGTGTAAAAATACACATCTTCCAATGTCCGAGTCAGGGGCTGGCAACGCCGCCGCTTTAGCTGAAGAAGTCAAACGGCAAAAATATGGAGCACATATTTGTGCCGTTTGGGGTTGAAACATTAGGCCCATGGGGTCTATCGGCAAAGAGTTTCTTTAAAGGCATATGTAAGCAACTCTTTGATACTACCCGTGATCAGAAAGCTGGCTCATATTTCGCACAACAAATAAGTATTGCCATACAGCGCGGCAATGCAGCCAGCCTTCTGAGCACGCTCCCCGTTGGTAGTGATCTCCTACATAGTGTATTTTAGTTTCGATGTCTTTGTTATTTAAATGTTAAAGATGGTATTTAACCAAAATACTCACGAAGTCTAAATATATATTTCATTTCGAGTGTGTAATTAATCCCACAAAACCTTGATCATTTTCCATTGAATTTCCATATTCCAACCTCTTTTGGAAAAAATAGGTTAAAGATTAATTGAGAAAGCCTCTTTGAAAGATCCGTTTAAGGACAAAATATCTATCATGTTGTCACTCATTAAAATTTTATTTATCTTAATGTTATGCAATATATTATATTCTAGTCTATTTTCGTATTAAAATAAAATAAACGGTTTAAATTCAATATCTGTAATCGTTTACTCAAATCCTGTATGCGAATTGATTTTCACACATTAACGTGTCAGAAGGAGGCGGTGCCTACACCATCCGCACGGAGGCCTTATCTCTTAGTTTATGGTCCTTAGCATCCGTTCGCGAGGCAAGAATCGACCGTTACAACCTAGTTAGAGCAAAATATTCAGCTCGTATTTAAATATTCCCAGTGAGTACAATCTGCGTCTTATCTCTAACTGTACCTGCAATGAAATGATATTACAGCGTATTATTCTCCAGGCCACTCCTTCGTTCCCGGCTAATAAAATTTTAATTCCTGCAATTAAAAGAGAACAGATATTCGTAATGTTTGCTGTTTTTATTTCATTTATATCCTAATATATAAAGACATACAAGCCGTGGTGGCTTACGGCGGCTTTCAATATTCGATCTCAATCCAAAAATGGTTATCTATCCGGATTCTAAACAATCCATCGATCGATCCAAAATCCTCATTTCAATATAACATCTGGTTTTAAAATCTCGCAAAAAAAAAAGGGATTGGTCATAAATTTGTGTCCTCCCGAACGTTTTGTTTCACGCAGCTCTATTTAAGAGTTCTTTAAATTTTAATGATAATTTTTATATTCAAAGTAGTATATTTTATGAATAAACATAACATTTTTTATATTTATTAAATATATTATATTGTATAAATAACCTTAGGGGATTTATTAATCATTTTAGTACAGGTTCTGTTGTTCTGTAACTTAAACCTTTGAATAGAAACGGAACGCCATCTTAAGAAAAAGAAACGTCACGGCAGTCAATATGATATTATTAAAATATTGTATGAAGTGAAGTTTTTGAAAGCAAGTATTAGATATTTAGGGAGTTTAAAGTTTGTTTTGTAGCAAAAAAAAACTCGAAAATGGAGAATTTAATGGTAAGTAAACATTATATAACTAAATATCTATTGAATTAAACATCATAATATGTATGACTAACTAACAATTTTCTGTTATAAAATTGAATCATGTGTAGACGCGTTATCACGCAGTTACGCACCATTACTTACTTGCTAAAATTCTTTGTAGAATAAACAAAAACCTTTAACAAAGGAAGAAACGAGCTGGTTGGTCTTCTTAATTGAGTGGAGCAAGATAATCAACAACGAAATCACCAACGCCACAGTAACAAAATAAAAGGACTGGAGCAAACATGCAACATCTGTGACGCCTTCAATGCCAATGTGGGTATCTGTCGCCGTAAACCTGAATAACTACATCTTAAATGGGAGAATTTACAGCAGAACTTTAATAAGAATGGACCGAATTAAGGTAAAAAGTTGATTATTCTCGTAATATAGTAACTGGTCCAATTATTAATAGATGTAGCTTTACTTCTGGTCTAATCATTAATACATTTTTAGAAAGACTTAAGTATATTATTGGTGGTTATTTTTTTATTATTATATAATACTACAGTTTACCCTGCGGCTGCACTGCGGGTCAACCTCTAGTACCTATCTCTGGTTTTAAGAGAAAGTGGTACAGGTTACACTGTATTCAATTTCTATGTATTTGCCTCTGGAAGATTCACTTTTATATGTATATCACAATCTATACCATCCCTCATCTATCTGTAAACTACATAAATGACAAAAATTATAATATATAAATGTTGTTTATACAGATAATGTTAAAATGTTACAAAATCAACACAACAAGAGTGTTTTATTACTTTTTAAAACAACACATTTGTTAAAAATTATAGACATGACAGACATTGTTACTTATGATGCAAGTAAGCTTATCCTGGGCGGTTGCTAACGTTCTACTAATAACCCTATTTAGTAAGAATATAAGTATATGGTGGACAAGTTTTATTACATTTGAGTCGCAACTTAGATGTGCTAGGTCTGATTCCCCCTGTGTATTGTCCAATAGTCTAAGGGGAAACCCAAACCAAAACTATTACATATACATATGTAGTAGCCTCAATGGTTCAATTTTACAACTATTGCAGATGTCAATGACATTAAGATTCTTTAAACTACATATAAAATATGATTCTAGAAGGAATTTAATTATAATATTTATTTAATTACTGCAGATTATTATATCACATTTTGTTTTCACAGGTGCCAAGCGCAGGATAATAAAAAGTAATGTGGTCATCAAGCCAGAAATATAGCTATAGCAGGATATTATATAGTTAAGAAAAAATTATTAGAGAGTAAGATTGAAAATATTAAGTTAGAGAATGAGAAGTTAAAATTAGAGATAATGAATTTGAAGGGAGAAAATGTATAAAATTGTTTGTTTTAGTCATATTAATTCATATAGTTAATTTAAAAAAAATTGTTCTAGGATGTTTTACATTTGTATATTTGAATTTTAAGTTTTTAAGTATAATGTGAATGTAAATAAATAATCTAAATGTAGCTATTACAATTACCTACATTATAAAAGTTTTTAATAATATGTAATGTACCTTTTATGTTGAAATTAAACAAATTTATAGCATGATCTGTATATTTTATTTCTTCGACATTGTTCCATTTATATCTAGCATAATTTAAGTAAAATATAGCCATCATCACAACACATATATTTACATGAACTTTAAGCAATTTACAAATCCCATAAATATATATTAAATAAATGTAAAATTTTGTTTGTGTGAGTGGTTATTTGTCAATCACACAAAATGTTTGAATGCATTTTCAATTAAATGTAGTAGTAAAAACAGCATATAATCTAAATTAACACAGGAAATTTTTTATTTCAATATAATTAGACAGATAAAATATATAAGTAGAGGTAGGTATAATATTTATGTGCATTATTAAAAATAATTTGAAATTATTTCTTGTCTATGAGTAACATTATTTTCCAAATTTTCTGATGTCACAGTAAATACACTTTCTCTTGGCAAATCTACTTCAGGGGCCACTTCCTCAATACTATAGTTTCTACAAATATTGTGAAGAGCTGCTGTTGCAATTATAACCTTTGTTATATATTCTAAAGACAATTTCATTGTCAGTGATATAATTGGGAAGCAATGTTTCCAAACTGCAAATGTCCTGTATAAAGAAATATATATTTAAAATTAAAAATAAAATAAGATTTTCTACTAGTAAACAGCTGGGTACTTTCTTTACTGTTACCATTTGACCTATGCTTTCTTTGCATGTATTTTTACATTTTAAATATGTTTCTGTGGTAAGCAATATGAGTACCTAATAATCTTAAGTGTTAGTTTTAAAATTCAATTATATTTCTAGTTTTTATGTGGGCCGCATTGTATCTTTCTTCTTGCATATTTGATGGATTTAACAAAGATGCAAGCAAGTAAGACCGATTTGGGTAGGAACTATCTCCAAGTAACCAATGATTTCCTAGTAAACTCTCTTCACACCTAGCTTTAATATGTCAGTATAATATTAACAACCTCTTAATATTGAGTAGGTAGTTAAAAATAGTAGAATCATGAATAGAACCAGGCCAGCAAACAACAACATTTAATAATTTAAGGTCTGCATCACAGACTGGTTGGATATTGCGAGAAAAATATCCTTTCCTATTTCTATATTCCTCACTTATTCTGGAACCTGAAATAGAAAACAATTTATTAATTTATCATTAATAATCTACATGTAGTAACAGTAACTATCTGATAACATAATTCAATATACAAAATAGTAAGTGTATACTTACATGGAGACTGACTGTGTATGTGTGTACAATCAATGGCACCATATACTCTAGGAAACTGAGTGATATTATAAAATTATTTTGTGGTCCTAGAGCCCAGAACAATATTGTCCATACAATCTAGCAATATATGCCACTATCCTACATGCCGTTGATAGGGATACACCAGCAAAGTCAGCCACGGAATTTAACATTGTTCCCAAATGCATAAAATCGTAGTTAGTAAAAGTTGGTGCAATTGATGGACAGCCGTTGTTTCTAAAAATAGAATTGAATATTATTTTAGGTTATGTAATTTATAAAGCAATGTAAATAGTATTATTAAAAACACTTTACCGTCTTGATTTCACTCTAACAAATGGCATTATTTCGCTCAAAACCATTTCAACGTGTTTTATTTATTCTAAATATAAATTCTGCATTAGTATAATTTTGCAACAAGTTTATTCGCCGATACATTTTTCTATCCAAATCCGATAATTGAAGTAACATTTCAAAATCACTATCACTATCACTTGAAATAATTCCATTATTACACAAGAATCTCTCAATATTGGGGGATCGCAAATAAAGATAGATTGAGTTCAAAAAAGGATTTGTCAAAATTAGAGATCGCATATTGAAAGCGTGTAACTGTCACTTTCATACAAGTGGCAATCCAAAAACGCCGGATCGCCCTCCCAACGATGGATTGGTAAAACGGATCGACGAAACGATCTGTGGATCGAATATTGAAATGATAAAAGTCAGAAATGGATTGAAAATAAGGATTTTAGATTCGAGATTAAAGATTGAGATTGCATATTGAAAGCCGCCGTTAATAATTCTAACGTCAGAAGGACGCAATTTTCGACTTAAGTAAAAAAGTTACCAAGGAACACCCAATTAAAATTATTACGGAACTCTAAAAAGCGAATAATGGCTTACTAGGTTACCATAAATGTTTGGAATGTATTTAATTCGAAGCCTTCGATGTCGTGGGCATTTGGTACCCGCCCATAGGTGCTTAATATTTCATGTGCGACTCGGTCCGGAATGTGAACGGAACAATTTGCCAATAATCCTATCCCGAGGCAATAACTGAGGTGGCGCCCTACAGAAATGGGTGTTATTGCCCATCAATGATTTCTGCGCAACTCACAACACGGACTTGTATTCTCCCTGTACAAGTATCATTTATTCTTTTGTTTTATTCATTTTCCGCCTGACCTAATTTTATAGGCGGTTTCCGATACTGTTTTCTATTATTATAGTGCTTACTAACGATTCTAACCTTTTCTCTTTTAATTTCAATTAATAAGGTGAGAAAGTAGATTATATGCGCAACACTAATAATTTTTCGGCATCCACATAGACACACCGGCAATAAAAGTAGGTATATTTTGATTGGCCCTTTATCTTTTGATTCGTGCAAGAACGGAAAAGGAATCCAAATTCCTGCGACCGGGTGGCCTGTTGTAAAATGCGACAAAACAAACCACAGCCAGGTGGTAGGGCACTTGCCCGACTAGATGGCTACCACCCCTAGTCTAGAGTATGCTGCCATAACAACTTTGAGTTGTGTTCCGGGATCAGTGGCCAGGTTCCAGTTACTCCTTCAAGGCTGGCAGCACATTGGCTGCACCTCTGGTTTTACTAATGTCAATAAGCGACGCTAACCACGTTCGCAGTTGGGCCGTACGTCTGACTGCTGTGCTTCAGCAACATGATTCTTAACTTAATGCCTTATTCATATTTTATGCAACAATCACTAGAATTCCTTCTTAGTTATTTACGAAACGATGTTGTTACTAGGAACTCACAATAATTGTCAACTGTTTAAAAATTGGGTTTCCAATGGTTTCTCGAAATCCAATCGTGTAAAGGGGAATTGTGTAATAAAAAATGTTCTAAAAATGTAATATCTAAGTTCCAAAAGTAAGAATTGGGATGATATTTGCGACCTCAAAAATTAATATTCGTGAATGAATCTGTTAATAAAACTTGATAAAAGTCAGGTCCGCCGGTTTTAAATATCGATTATATTGACGTACAAATTTTCTTACTACTATTATTTATTTCGTTTGTGACGTTATTATGTACAATATGTGGTAATTTAAACAATGTATTTTGCTTCGTTATTTTAGAAACCTAGCTTTCATCGATGCTTTTAGTGTGTAACTTCAACGGCAAGAAGGTAATTTTCATTTTTCATTGCCAATTTAAATCCAGGTTAAAAACACTCCCCAAACTCGATCACCGAGTAAAGACTCGAGGAACAATATGTTCTATTGTGACTGAGAATTCAATTTATATTTAAATCTATACCAAAATAGAATTAAAACTTAAATTGCGCCCAGACTGACTTTTAATAGAATATTGTTACTCTTCACCGACTTCTTATGAAAGTTCTTAAAATTGATTGTCTGATTGGTACTTCTTTTCCTAGCCAGCATTTGAAGAAGTTACGTCATGGCATTTTCTTCATTATTACATTATGGTACACAAAAGCAACATTTGATATTGTACACCCTCACTTCAATCTTCAATCGATGATATACAAAGATTATATCGATTCATAGGGGCAACTTAAGAATCGATACGATCAGAATTTAACGCTTTCAATATGAGTAACTGTTGAAACTACGTTCAAAGTTGATTCATTTGTAAAAAATCAATATTACTTTACCCCCTGTTCAAGAATCTACGAGACAGAAAAGTTTTAAAATAATCTTCTTCACGTAGTCCCTCCACTCACCATTTTGCCCTACAGTGACGCTTTAATTACTTATGGGTAGACATTTTATTATTTAGATTAATTATAGATTATTTACTTTAATATGTTATTATTTACAATAATGACATAAACAAAATTAAAATTTAAAATATTCCTAATTAAAACTAAACTAAATTATAAATAAATTAAAGTAAAAATAAACTATATATACAAACTAAAATTACACCATAAAATCTAGTTCCAGACCGCTGTCAGTCGGAAACTTGCCCAAAAGACTGGCCACATTGCCTCGCTGAATGGCAATGCTGATGCGTTGCCCGAGGTATAAACCCGTCTTTTGGTCAATTACTTATTAATTTACTCTTCATTAAATGTACATATTTTCATTTTTTGTCATTTATAGACCAGAAACAAGTATAGTAGTAGTCTCTGGTACAATTAGGTCAAAGTGAGTCTGTAATTAAGAGTTTGTTACTCTATCCGCTTAGATCCAAGATTGAGATTAATCTTATATTTAGTTTTAAAGTAATATTACAAAACTACATAAAGTTAGACTGTGTATCAAGTATAGCTTGGTAAGTTATAAATGCTAAATCGTTCAATATGTTTGCTCAGTAATATGAGCGAAGTTATCAGAGTAAAAGAAGGTATCCAAAGTGATATTCGACGGAAGTTCGGAGTTGCTCTCAAGAAATTGTTTGTGAGCAAACAAACAAAATATCTTTTGGTTCGTAGGCACTCAACGGTTAAGCTTATTTAGAGTGTCATAAAACAAACTAACAACTCGGTGCCTTAATTGGCAAATCAATTAATTTCTTGTTTTCAAAAACCGCTCATTTTAGCTTATAATTAACATTATTTGTCTAACGTTATTTGCATAAACGCCGCAATCCTGATAATATTTTTTGTCCATTATCTTAGTACATTTAACCAATGGTTTATATAAAATAATCGCAAAAAATGTCGGTGCACACCAGCCTTAGCCCTATTCAGCTTCTGCACTAGAAGTTCGAAAGTTAACTTGCACTATACAAAAGTATTCTCTCCCGTGCTCAAGTATAATTCTCAAGTTATTCTTATGTATATATAATACATGTATTTTTATTAAAAGATACACAGTATATAAGCATTTATTATTATTTCTCTTTCACATGTCAAGTAGAAGGTTGTAGCATGTTACATGTCACGTGAAGTTAATTTTTTTCGTATGATGTATACACACACGTATTTTCACGTTCCCTCAGTCTGACATCCAATTATGAGTTGATTGTGATGTGGAAACATCGCTATCACAAAGGTACGTAAAGTGTGTAATATATGTATAAAGAACAAGTTAAGTGAAGTAAATATTTGTTTGTTTTATGTTATATTTTTTGTTTGGTTCCATAGTTAACAACGACGCAAATCACAAACAGGTATTATTTATATAATACGTACTCCATTAATTTTTTCATGTGTTATAATAATTCTCATTACGGAGTATGCCTGTAGAGATCACAATGATTGCTGCGAGATATCCAATAGTTAAGATATTTCTTAATTCCTTGGGGCCTACCAGCAATGGAAAAGGAGTGCTTTTGAATGTGACCCACCATTGCCCTACTTTAGCATTTGATAGGAACGGGCTTATACAAATACATATAGTATATACATACGTATTGCTTAACCGTCCCGTTACACTTCCTGCTTCCTTCTGCCTTATCGTTTTTACACAAAAACGCTAACCTAGCACGCAGTCCGCCGCTAGCTGCTTGAACGCCGGTGTGCAACACCAAGTAGCGCCATACTTACAGTGAGTTTACCAAAAAATCTATGTGTCATTTCAGAAGAAAGAGAAGACAATTCTGTATTTGTTTCTCTTTGAATAGGACATTTTGCTGACTGGAAAATTATATGACCCAACGCACAATTTTTCACATCCAGGATAACGGTTAAGCCGACTGTAGTTAGTTTTAAATGAGAATGTGCAACTTGTATGGTTTTACTAGAGACACTCTTTTCTTGTTGTTGATTGCGATTAAGTAAGTTATTTTCAAATTTCAAAATATTAAAGTGTAAAAAGAATAAGTATTACTTTGAAATTCAATTATAAAACAAATAATAAATGTAACGAGACCGTGATCAATATACTGCAAATGCCGCCGGTATGTGTTGTACGCCTTGTATGCTCGTTTACGGAAAGCCTATATGATTGATTATTATTTTTTCAATGCTGTTATTTCAGATTCGCTGCTCGTAATTTACCGTATTAAGAACCAGAATAACGAATGCCTGCCTGCCTTAAATTATGAGTCATTAGAAAAGAATATTTATTCTAAACCCATTATTCAAGTGTTTCCCCATGTGACCATGATGATCGTTGCCAAATTATTTTAATTTAATAATATTATTCATTCATATTAATTCCTGTATCGTATATATATATATATATATATATATATATATATATATATATATATATATAAGGAGCCTTAAGAACAGACGAGCGTGCATGACAAAATCTATGAAAGTCAAAGAAGCAAGTGAGGTGTGTAAGAATAAGCCTGTATGGCGCTCTATTGTTCGTGCCTACCCCGCAAGAGACCTGGCGTGAAGTTATGTTTGTATATATATATATATATAGTCATCGTATTCAGAAAAATACGGAAGTACTTACAGGCTACTAGACTTGATATTATAATATTACACAGATGAAGCCGCTCTTTATAATTAGCCTTTTTTTGGGTTTAGGTATTGTTTGTACTACATATTGGTTGTGCGGAAAACAGTTTTGTACCTGTTTCAAAGATTACGATTGTTTTTGAATGAACCTAATTGTATTGCCATAATTCCTTCTCGCCAGGAACCCTAAAAATGAAAACTAGATAACGGATAAATCTACAAAGAGGACAAGAGAGCTCATTACACTGTGTTTTTGTGAACTGGGTAAACATTTCTATGATCTTAAATAATATCGTGCTTTGTCGTATATAAGTCATGGTAGCGTAATGGCTAGCTCACGCATCCCGAACTCAGAGGGCGTAGGTTCGAACCCAAGCTGGAAGGCATGCACCACTCATGCAGTTTTTAGGTAGAGTTTCGGTGTTTAAAGTTACAATAATCATATGCTAATAACAGTGAAATCATCGTGATGAAACCTGCATACCGAGATAAAGATAACAAAAGTGCCTCGGGCATAATTTTTATCACGTGGTTTCGAACCCTCATTAAAAATTTACACATAGTTTGGTTTGTAGCCTAATGGCACAAACACACTATTTTGACGAATAACACTGCGATGAATACATATATGCCAAGATTACGGATATAGTACCCGCTAATTTGTACTGGGCAGGCATGGCCCGTGCTTTGGTACACCATGACAGTACTTTCTATCAAAGCAAGGAGTTTCATGACTGGCAGTGGAATGTTTATTTCATTTATTTGATAATTGTTTTTCGCAATATAAATAACCGCCACTGTTAGAGCCTGGTCAAATATACATATATATACATATATATATATATATATTATATATATATATATATATATATATATACATATATATATCAATATATATATACATATATATATATATGTATATATATGTGTGTGTGTGTGTGTGCGCGTGTGTGTATGTATAAACTCCATCCTATAAAATAATATGGTGTGCGACACTTTTGCTCGATATTAGGTGAAGTTTTGGTAAAACGCTACACTATGGCCATAGTAAGAAAACCATGGTTCATTTTACGTCACTCCTGGTAAAAGTTGTATATACTAATTACCGATTGAACGAAAGAACAACCACAGGACTTTTCTATTTATTAGCAGAAATTTGATCCTGTGTTTCGAATCGTCAACGTCGCAGTTGAAAAATTGGAACTGCGTCTTTACAAAGGGAAATAAATTGCTTGTAGTCTCCATTTTGTGAAATCTTTAAAGGCTTCCGACGTCATCAAGGTAATTGAAGCAAGCTTGAAGACTATTTATACATATACGTTAAGATTATTAACGTATAATAATCTAAAATTGATATTTAACTTGACTGCTTTTTCACGATCTCCGGATTTGCATCCTATACATATTACAGCATTTTTCCCGAACAAAAATATCCTGGGGTCATCTAATGTGTATTTGACTTGACTAGTTGTGTTCGGTTATATTTGCACCTGCGTTATACGTGTTTGCACATTTCTAATAAAATCTATAATAATTTCAACGGCATTTCAATTCGAGTCTCGCAACTCGTAACAATAATTTAACAGAGTAGGCATTATGTATAATGATGTACTCATACGAAAACTGTGGATAGTAATATTATTTTATTCGTAAGCTGATATAGCTTAAAACGGTTGATGGTTTTAGAGGCCCCTAACAAGTAGGCGCTCAAGCGACCGAAAATAATAATTATTATGAATTGTTTTCTGTGAGCTTTGAGCAATATGATTTTGGCAAACAATAGATGTATGGAATCGATTTTGGAGGCGTTTGACTTGCGGGTGTGTAATAGAATACATTAAAGTCAGTCGCGAATTGTGTACTTAGTGAAAAGCCCCAAGTTGGTAGTATAGAATTTCGAAGCTTATTGCAGGATATAGTCATTAATTAATGTTAAATTAGTTCCTAACAGCATTCTCATGATGCTGCGATTTCAATAATATCCTTTGGATAGAAATTATTGTTAGATTTGAAACATAATTTTTTGTATTGCTTAGACTCGGCTTAAATAATATAGTCCTGTTCTAATAGATTTTTAGTATAATAAAAAAAATATTTAGAAAGGATCGCTTAATCGCTTTTGCCAGAACGTGTTGCAAAAATACACTATTTCGTTCACTAGTAAGAAATCTTAAACTAGTGAGCTGAATTTTTCTTATATATGCTTTTAGCATTAAAGAAAACTTTAAATTATGTATTAGTTGTCATTTTATTTTTGCATTAGCTACATTTATTAAATTTTAGCAAGTTACCAATAAATCTATCAATGAATAACTCTTTTTTGTACACCAATACAAAAAATTAACTTACAGACTAAAACTATGGCCAATCTACAAAGGGCGGTCTTATCGCTAAAAAGCGATCTCTTTCAGACAACCCTAGGACTGAGTTGAGATTATAATGACGATGGTGGTATATATAGTACAATTACTTAAATTCTAGTAATAAATACTTAATTGCAGTATATGAGATGTTTGATTAAAAATATTAAATATATAGATACTCAACATACTTAATATACATTACATTCAAATACATATCTACTAAAATATATAAATGTTGCTATGGCTGCAATTCGGGAAGCTGGCTTCAAAATACCCGAACCTCTATATTCACCCGACCATCCTATTTATCTAGAGCTTTCTATCAATTTCCAAGGTTGAAGGAGTCTATGAGAGGACAATGATTTGAAAATGTTGAAGCAGTAGTCGCTGCAGTATAAGATTTTTTAGGTGCTCAGGCTGAGGATTTTTGTAAGAAAGGAATTTTAAGCTTAAAAAAAACAGATATTTCAAGTGCATGCCATATCGACAAATAAAAGACAAAAGTTACCGGCATTATTCGTTTTCACTTTTTATTGAACGCCTCTTGTGAAACTTGCTGTCTATTACAATGTATTGACAGCATACAACGAGACAATTGCATTGGGAAGCATAATAATTACTAAAAACCTAATACGAGCGATTCTTTGGCTTTTTTATATTGTGTATAAGTTCGCGTTTGACCAGAATATCGCCCTGTGTGGAGCAAAGATGTGGTCTAGGAAAGAGCACGCTTACTTAAAAGGTACCTATTCACACGGGACTTATCCTTTGCGATGCGCATGATGAAGATAGATGCAAAGCGCTTTGTTCTTATAGGTGGAATATGCACCATATATCGGTGCCGCATGCCGGTGCGTCTGGTCGTGTGATGTTGGGCGGGAGATGGCTGGATGAGATCGAAGAGCTCAGTTCCACACACGCTACTTAAGATTTCTTATATAACTACTTAGTTTTCTTATAATAAGCTGAAGTATATTGTTATTTTAATCATCGCACTTAGAGTAAATAAGGAACGATAATTTGAAAGATCACTTATATTTATGGTGGTGTGCACCGACATTTAACCAACGATCAAAATAAAATAATCACTGTTTATGTTTACATTTTTAGCGATTATTTTATTTTAATCATCGGTTAAAAGTCGGTGCACACCAGCCTTAGTTTTAAATTAATTAAACTTGTAAAAACTATTAAAAAGACTTCACTGTACTAGTTCATAGTTATAATGTATTAAATATTATTAAAAGCCTAAGTAATTAACGTATTATAAAATCAATTACTCGTGGAAGGATTGATTAGAAAATAACGAAGTAAAATCTAAGTTTAGCGGCGAAATTAAGATTAAATTACATTATTAAGTACTGTAAAGTTTTGGAGAATCTTCTTTGTAATAATTATTTGCTTAAGATCTCATAAATCGGATCTATTATGTATTTTAAGAACCAATATCCAAAATGTCTAAGAAACCTTGAATGATATTAAATTACAAATTCATACCACAGTCGTTGGTGGCTATATTATAATACTTGTCTTGTAAGATTGTATGCAATCCTTTTTTTATGCTGTGTAATTCGTCATGAAAACCCACACATCCTAGGGACAGCAGTGTGGTGGTGTTTTGAGGGACTCGCGACGGCATGCTCGGAACTACCACCTTTTTTTTAGCCAGGGGAATTGCATTAGAGGACCTTAGACCGCGGAACCGCAAGCGCTAAGGAGGATATATCACGGCCCGTGTGTGGTACTCGCCAGGTCGGGTTGGGATTAACTTCTCTAGGCAGAAATAAAGATTCTATTGCTACTCTACAATTATGGATGCCCACTTAAACCACTGGGTGTTTCGCCTTATGCCTTATGCCAGGGCTAGAGGAAAGTGGCTCAACCACTCCGCTAGCTTTGGCATTCGACGGTGTCCCACCAATCAAATTAGAGTCTCAGGATGCAAAGACACGTTCGATAACCCTGACGGCGTGGGCTCATTGGGTCTTCCTTTTCTAGACTACTACACTAGACGCGGGTACAGGAACAGTGCCATCTCAGAGCCTTTATTGGAGCAGTGAGATTCTCTGTCTGCCGGCCATTGTTAAGGCCCAAGGAGCTGGTGGTAATTTTACCTTCGACGCCCTGGTCTGTGGCGCTGGATCAGTACTAAGGAAGCTACGTCTTATTTTTTCCGCTGCCTCCGTCTGTAATTTCACCATGTCACAGAAGGTTTGGACCGTTCTCCACGACTCATTACTGCCAACCATTGCGCTGATTATAGTTTGCAGCGACAAGTTGTTCTCCACCGTACCTATCAGCTCGCTACGATGTTCCACTCAAGGAGGTTGAGAACTAAACTATGCCTGCATATCGCAGAGAATAATAAATACACAAATTTTTGAAGAGCATTTATATAAAAAACAATTTCTATTCAAGAATATAAATAAATATACTGGCTAAAATAGAACTAATTCATAAACTATTTTAAAAATTAAACTACACTACAAAAAAAGAATAGAAGATATCAAGAAGGAAAATCAACATAAAACAAATATATTAAAATATTTATGTATTATAAAATTCTAAACATGCCGCGTCTGTATCTATATTAGGACATAATAAACTGGGAAACTGTTTGGTAGTACATTGAAAAAAAAAACTGGCATAGACTATATACTCGATAGAGAACACGATGCATTTTTTTTAGATTTCTTGTCTGTTTGTTCTGGATTCACGTAAACATTACTGAGCCAGTTCCGACGTAGTTTTCGTAAATCGATAGCAAATTCTGAGACTTAAAATCTGTACGGCTTTTAATTCTGGGCGTCACCCGGGAATTGTCCTGGGAATTATTTAAATTTGATTAAAAATCGAATTCCATTGTGATTTTTTCACTGATCGATATCAAATTTTATATAATAAAATGTGTTATATGTTTATAATTCGGCAATTTTCCCGCAAGCGGTTTTTAGTGGTTCGGTTGTATAAGAATTTACTATTGATAGCTTACAATCTTTTTTAAATGCTGTGGTACTTTGTGTCTCGAGAATTCCGCGGAAATTTCTCTTCAAGCGTGGGCGAAGTCTCCTAGTTAAAATATATAAATATGAAAACGATACTCCATTACTCCCACGAGTTGCAAGACGCACAACCTACATAAAAAACCAGCTTGTACGTTCGTAAACGCTAGTTTGAAAAGGCTCTTTTAATTTGATATCCTTAACTAAGCCTATTCGCGTATGTTGTACACGAAGCTCGATTTATTACGAGCCCCTCGCTACGCCATAGATTCGCATTAAGGAAATATAAAGCAAACTAAAAAAATGTACAACACATCCTTTTTATAACCAAAGTCGGTCGTGAATCCCTGTCTGTTTGCGTTACACAGACCCGAAAGGATCACTACGATGTTTGATAGAGAAAAATGTACTGGTTGAAGTATCAGAGATAAAGATAGAGGGCCTAGATTTTCGCTGACGTTGTGTCGGGGCGTCCCGCGAAGCCACCGTTTTGTATATTATCTCGTGCTACAAATCACACCGGATGTCCCGCCGAGGGGAAATGAAAATTGAGATACCAGGGAGGCATTGTTCCGTGAAAATATATCTTCTTGATATTCTCGAGGCGCGGGACAGCCGACGACGCACGGATATTGCGATAATGTTACGTCATCTCGCGAGATAAAGGGCCTTTTGATATCACCGGATACATTTTCACTTTTGCATAACAATGTCCTCACCCGCAGAAATTAAGCGAAATTCAAATGTTTATCCTTTTACTATCCGTTAGCGGAGCTTGGAGGAAACTCGTTTAGTTATATATAATTTGAACCGCATGTAAAAGTAATATTTTCTTAAGTTTTCGCGACTTGTATGCATAATAAAACTACGTTTTAACATTTTAAGCGCGGTGATTAATTTGATTTTGGTTATTCCGACGTTTCGGCTGCTTTCCGGTCGCCGTGGTCAAAGGTCAAAGATGACAATTGTCGACGAGTTTAAAGTTTTATTTATCTTACCGCCAACTTGTCCATTTTGTTATTTAGTTTTAATTTTGTTTATGGTTATTATTTACTCTATGGGAGCCTAATCTAATTTACCACCGCTTCACAACATGTTATGGCTTGAAAAGAAAAGCGGCGCAAGAAACTCTTCAGCAAACGTGCCCTAGCTCTAAAAATTTTATATTTATATAATGTTAAAGTGGGTCGAAGGCAAAATAAAAAAGTAAAACCGTTAAAACGTAGTTTTATAAAGAATCTAAAAGGTTTGAAGTTTGATCCATTTGTAATATTAACGTAGTTAGCGTATTGACTTAATTTTGTCCATGTACGCAACTTTGGCGACGACGTTTGTAACTCCAACGGCTTATTCGCTACTTTCCAAAATTTTACATATTTGCTTCCATTAGTCGGAACAACTTACCTATCTATGACTGCCAGTTCTATAGGGACCCCCTAGGTCAGAATTTATTTGAATCGTAGACTTTACCCCCCATGTTTCCATTTGGCGCTAACATAAATTTTGTATTTTTTAATTCGGTCCATCACGTAGTTAATTTCAGGGAAGGCGCAGTTCTGCGGATTTTGAAAACGTTTTTAAATTTTCGCTTTATTACCCTAAAAACTAATAGTTATAATATTGTGCCTTCAGTTGTTGTGTAAGTGTTTGTCTAATAACAAAAATAAATACATCAATTAGATAAACTCACTCAGACCCTCGTCGATTAAGAACATCCACCTTGGCTTCTGACACGCAGACATCACACATGCACGAAAATTGAAACTCTTTTAATAAATTACTCCAGCATAACAATCACTTTTCAGGGCGGCCGAATTTAGTTTGTTTCAACAACTCATTGCACTTGCCAAAAATCTTACTTTTTATTATTATCATTTCTTACATGTGTCTTTTTAACACCACAAATTAATCCGACGACAAAATGGCGACATCTTCCAAGTTGTAAGGGGAAAATGGGGGGATAGAGATACAAAGATATACATACTATTATACAAAAAGAAGGAATATGTATGTATCCATAATATCTTGTGGTTTAAGTAAGAAATGGCAATACCTTGTCTTTACTACATTAAATAATAAGATTTTTTTAATGGATTATGGTAGTCTGATCTTCGGACCAATTTGTTTTAGATCCCTATCTCGGGTACGATTCCCGATGGGTGAATTCTGGGTTTTACTGAGATTAGCCTCATACTTATCCTTTGTATGTTATCCATAACATAATCGAAATTTGTCTAGCTTGTATATATGCAATATGTGTGTCTATGTGCGTGCGCGCGCGTGTGTGTTATTTAATTGGTTAAAGAAATGTTAAACAATGCCTTATTTTTCTAACCGACTTAAAAGATCAGGAGGTTCTCGATTGGCCTTTATGATTTTTGATTGTTTGTTACGAATTTCTCCGTTAATTGTGGGCTGATATGCATTTTTTTTAATTCGAAAGAGTATATTCCTGAGGTAGACCCATTGTCACCAAGCCAAGATTTGATGAGTGGATCACAGGGAAATCGAGAGCAACCTTCGAATATTTTAGATATGTACTTGTCTATTTTTTTTCTAAAGCTATTCAAGTATTTGCGTAACTAAACAGTGGAAAATATATTTTTAATAAAAAACAAAACCGACAAACTTCAAAAGCAACAAATAAATATTTTGTACAAGATCTTGAAAGTCGGTAGGTACCACGTAAAACAAATTTGCCAAATACACTAATTTTTATGTTTTCCTTCATAACGACTTCAAGATTTTGTAGACAATGTGTAGTATTTTTGTTTTCTACTTACCTAATGTTGTTGCGTTGCGTTGCGTTGCCATCCAACGCGGAAATGCGGCCAGCATTTTGGGCACGATCCCCGCCAACAGCGATTTAGAGTCAATTTTTTATTTATAGATTTATTTTATTTTGTAAATATAGCTTTAAAATACTCATATATACAAAACCTAATGTTGAAGACAGATTTGTTTTGATACTAATTCATACAATAAAATTTTAGCAATTTACTGGAGATTTTCTCTTTTATAAAAACCTATATAGTTTCATTGCCATTATGACAAAAGTAGAACCCTTGTACAGAGTCATGTTCCTCCGTCCATCTTTGATATGGGATATTTTCGCTTTTTATGGTTTGATAAAAAAGTCACGAATACTGCGAAATTAATTAATTGGGAAAAACGTTGGTATAAACATAAAGTGTGTAATAATTTATCATTGGGTACAAAGCGTGGTGATAAGAGAGCTCTTTTACAGTAGGCGTGGGACAAAGGGCTGAAGGGGACGCCTCGCGTAGCGACGCCACGGCGCAAAAACTTAAAGGATTACAAGGTTTTCCTAAATATTTATCTTACATTGTCTCACCAGCTAGGGCTATAGAGTGAAGTGTTTATGGAACAGGAAACGGCTCTAAATACTAAACGAAAGAACAAAATAAAATCTTAATTTCCATATGCGATAAACATCAAACATTTAGAAATATAAAGACAGAGAAAACATATATATAAATTGTTTGCAGCAATTCTCAACGTGGTAAAGCTATGTTGGATTCATTATCTTAGTGACTGCTCTTAGGATCGGCTCAAACGGTGTGCTACCACACTCTCGAAGAATAATGGAACGCCGTTTCGCTACGATTAGCGAAACGGCGTTCCATACGATAATTGAAAGTTTCAGTAACCTATCTTCTTTTCCCGTTCCCTCTATCCTGTTTCTCCTATTTGATCCGTTTATCTTATACACTTTATCCCATTTCATCTATGTCATCCCTTCTGTCTCAACTCTCCTATCCCTTTTCGTCTATGCCATCTTAAAAGCTGGCATCGCGTTGGTTTCGGCCTTGGCGTCGCAAACGGCTATATGCGACAGTAACCACCCCCCACTATATGGGCCGATTGATTATTTGCCAGCTTTGCAATAAAAATTCTAAAACCATGTTCATGTAAAAGAGCTGTCGTTAAAATACTATACTTTAAAAACAACTTCACGTCTGCCCCAGGACCGTGGCGATGGAGCAGACAAGTCCTGGAGTGGAGACCGCATCTCGGTAAATGTAGTGTCGGACGACCTCCAGCCCGTTGCCCGATCTGTGCAAGGTCGCCGGTAGGCGCTGAATGAGGAAATTAGAGGACAGGCATGAGTAGCGCCGTCTTGAGCCTACCTCCAGATGTGGACTGCGAATGACGACGACTTTAAAACATCGTGTTATAAATTTAGTTATATAATATTTAACCTTTTTTATTGCATGAGTTCAGCAGACAGGCCACCTGATGGATAGCGATTACCATCACTAATGGATATTTGTAACACCGAAGGTGGGACACTGGAACCTGGCCATTAATGCCGAAACACAACTCAAGGTTCTATGCCGGTATACTCTAGACCAGGGGTGTTAGCCATCCAGACGGGCAACTACAATCTGGCTGTGGATTGTTTTGTCGCTCTTACGACAAGCCTCCCGGCCGCGGGAAATTATATTCTTTCCCTGTTCCTGCATGGAGAACCTTTAATTAGCATAGTACCTATGGTTAATATTGTTAAAAATATGACTTCATATTTTTAAGAAATTGGTTTCATTGTCAACTACCCTATTTATCTAAGATGATGCTAATAAAGATGCTAATTACTAACTAGAGCAAATTTGTAAATTTTCGTTGTGTTGGTTTTATCTGCCTTGATTTCTAAGTGAGCAAAATAAGTACGTAATTAAGAACGTGAATAACTTGGGTGTATGTGAATATATTCTTGGTAGACAAACTCATCGAGTTCCTTTGAAACACGAAATAGCAAACATTATTGGGTGAGTAACTCCAAGATAAGTTTGATATATCTGAGCGAAAAATAAATTAGAATTTTGTTTTTGATTCCTTTGAAAACGTGTATGTGATGAACGTCTAATAAACTGATATACGTTATGAAATTGTATTTGTGCGTACATTTATGATCCATTTCTCTGAAAACGTGATAACCTTTGTAAAGTCACAAAAGCCCATTTTATTATATACGGTAAGATTAAATATCTTTGGCTATATTATAGTTGTATAGTCCTCAGATTTGTAGTTATTTAAATATACATTTACTCATTTGGTATAGTACTAAACACACACATACGCATTATATTATGTACGAAGATAATGTACTCAAAAGCCTGATTTACATTTTTTGTAGTTAGTTAACATTTTTGCATGAATTCAGCAGACAGACAGACGGCCCACCAGATGAAAAGCGGTTACCCATCGCTTATGAACTTCTGTAACACCAAAGGAGTTACAAATGCGCTACTGCTCTATTAGAAAGACTGGAACCTGGCCACTAATGGTGGAACACAACTAACGTTGTTATGGCATACTCTAGACCAGAAGTGGTGGCTATCTAGATGGGCAAATACGCTTCCACCTGGCTATAGGTAGTTTTCTTGTCTCTTACGACAGGCCGCCCGGCTGCTAGAAATTATATTTATCTTTGTCCGTTCTTTAGATAATTATTATTTATCTTTGTCCGTTCCTTTACGGATAAATGAAATAGACGTCATGTAGATGCTTGATCTTGATCGCAACTAACTGGAGGCGGTGTGGAGGAGGATGGGTGAGTGGCCATTTACGTCATATATATGATGATAGACTTTTGATCTTGCACTAACTACTTGAGTAATTTATGCATATATAAATCAGGTTTTAAGAAGTATCACTTACAAAATTAGGGAACGAATATTCGCTTTTAAAATGGTAAAAAAGTGTTCCACGTCCTCTAATTTTTCGACTACGAGATACTGATGCAAGAATTGAAAAACAGTAGCAAGGAAAATTGTTTGAATAATTTCATAGAGTATATTTTGTGGGATTTTCGATAAGTGCTTTTAATAGGGTTCTATAGACCGTAAACTTTCCGTAAACCTGTAGAAATTCGTAATTTCTACGAAACCCTCTGAAGTGTTATGTCTATTAGAAAAAAGATATCGCAGAATAAATCCACTTGCTGTTATTTTAATGTTACTGAATTGAAAAGAGTAAATAAGCTCTCGATATAGTTTCTTTCATCGACAAAGTTAATTGGGATGCCGAGACGCACTCTAGGATTCCGTTTGTATGCAACGACCGGCATGGGAGCGTAAAATGATGCGCGTTTGCCTAGTACGAGCGTTAATGATGTTTTGCATGAGTGCCCTCGGATTTTTCATCCAACATTAATGTATTAATGATTTATTTGCAATTCAAATTATTTTATACCTTTATGCAGCCTAGACGTGTTCGCCGCGTGGAAAACGGAGGGGGCGGCGCGGCGCCGGCGGCGTTACACTTCCAGGATTTTTTAAGTTACTAGTACTGTATTTTAATCTACTACATTTATCATTGCTCAGAAAAATAGTCCCAGTAGTTTTTACGTCAATTTCATCATGTTCTCCTTCTTTTGTATAGTGAATTCTAGTTGTATTTTTTAAATAACTTCAATGTACAGACACGGCATTTTTAGAATTTTATAATATTATCAGATTAGTAGGTATGATTATCTATACTATTTTTTGGTTTTATGGTTTTGAATCTTATTTTTTTATTTCTTATCTAAGCGAGGGAATGTATAATTACTCGATAGGTGTATTGAATTAAGCACTGGTAACCCAGACGAAATCCGACTAGGCGTATTATAGTTCGCAGTGGATTTGAAAGCGGCTAATTTGCAGAGCGGTGTGAAATGGACCGAGTCATTCCCGCACAAAGCGCTACTAATGCCCGGCCGCCCGTTGCACGGGCCCGCAATTATATTTGCATAGGACCACCTCTTGTCGAGGTCCACAGTGGTGCAGGCCCAGACAGAACGGTATAGACAATGTTGTTTAAAGCTCACGCAATCGGATGACGAAGAGAGTTAAGGCAATTCAAATCCACACTCCGTCAAGGCATCAATTTGGTTGAAAGTCTCATTTACTAAGAATCATAATATTGGCTTTGTTATTACTCAGCTGGTGAATACTGGGAAGAATAATGTAACTTAATGATGGAGTTTATGTCATATAATGAGTATTAATATAGATATGCAAAATTTGATTACGAGTTCTTATTATTTGCTTGCAATTTTATGCTGAGTTGCCAACTCATTTGTAGGAAACGCGAATTTAATCATAAAAATGTATGTATAAATTATTTCTACATCCTTGCATTGTCGCTTGCCTAGCAAATAATTTTTTCTTTGTTTTCTATTTAAATGAATGTTATCTTCTTTGTAAAAATTATTCGGTTCGATTTCCGGTATATTAAATTGCGGAAACGTATTTTCTCCGTTATTTACTGTGGTCTGGATGTCTGGGATCGGCCCCAGCGTAATCCGTTGTATATAGCGTAACTTGCTTAATTTGAGGATATACAATCTATGTGTTTGTCTGCGATAAAAAAAAGTTCGTCTATTATTAAGATTAACAATAGTTTATGCCGATATTAGACATATCAATGGAATATAATCAATTTTATTTAAGGCACAAAGCTGAAGGGACGATGATCATTAATGACATTGAAAGATTCAAGTTTATTTGACTCAAATTACTTTGATTGATTCGTCCAAATTGAAAGACAGGTTTGATCCATCTAATATAAGCTTAATCCTAACATCTGGTACGAATAAATAAGTCTATGTATGCCAAATTTCATCCATGTAGGGAATGAAGACCATAAGTGTAATTTTATCTTTAGGTAGGAAGAAGAACTGCATTATTTTTATTACAATAGCGAATTGGTATTATTAAACAATACCATTTTTAAAGAAATGAAATATCAAAAATACAATTTGCAATTGATTGATTTATACGTAGTATTTGATACTTCTTGGGTTTATGTTAATATTCTCTTTGACAGCGTCTGTTGCATTTAACAATTTCAAATTACTAAATATGATAAAGGAATAGTGTTAGTTTATTTTTAATATTTTTACGCGTAATACTGTTTTTAAAGTCAAGTCGTTTAGTACTATGTCTAGATTCAGGTCACTGTAACCAAAAGTTTCTCAATTCTCCCTACCCATACAAATAAGGCCGATGTAAAATAATACAGCAGCTTTTGGGTAGGAACGTGTCTCGCATCCAGATTGGGGAACCCCTTCCCTCCACTCTGACTTACAAGCTAGGACGATGTTACCGCTTATTCCGTTTATGCAAATAATTTCGTAACGTTAGACATATATTTTAATAGATTTAACCTCTTTTATTGCTGTTGACATGGATCTATGACAGTGCTTCTTATATCACCACTTTTATTAGAAGCGAGATTTACGTAGCAACACAATACATGTTGGACATGTTGAGTTTGGAGAAAACTCGAACAAAGAAGACACGATTCACAACTATTTCTTCAGACTGATTTATATTTACATCAGTTAGGATGGAGTTTAGTTTCAAAACTGGCCTGTTTATTTCTGTAAGCAATTTGCAAGTTATGGCCAAATGTGCTACAGTCGAGTTAAGTTTCAAATGTCAGTTTTTCCTTGTGGGTGTCATACGAATACGTTCGAATTAAACGTCGAAACTTATTACACAAAAAGGAATAGTATGTATTCTTTCAAAGGAAATATCTTTTCTTTCCCTTTAATTCACGTTCTGCCAATTATTTGGGCTCAGCAGAGTTTGTCTTCTCTTTCGATCCATTCTTCAACAAAACGCATTCAGGAAAGAAAGTGAATAATTATGTTATTTTAATTTCCGGTAATTCAGGTAAAGATTTTTGCTGTGAATGTATGCGTGCTATTTAAAGTGTTAAACATATCGCCGTTCACGCATAGCCACATAAGTGTCTATAAGTACGTTATCTGTCAATATTTAACGTCCTTATATCTGCATGAAACAGCCTAACAGTGTTTTACATATTCAGGTATAATATGAATAAAATCGTGAATCTTTAACACTAACGCAGATGAAACCCCACCTCTAAAGATTTTGTTCCTCTAGTTTTGTTTTACAAAACAAGTGAAACAAAAAGAAGAAGAGAAAATAATAACCTCTTTGTATGAAAAAAATAAAAATGAAAAAATATTGTCTATGTTCAATATTAAATATAAATTTATTGTAACTCCGCTTAAGTCATTATTGATATCAGATTCGTAGCGTGGCGCGGACTCGGTTCGGATGATACTAATAAATATGCTAATGTTGGCGTCCCTGAAGGATTTTCTCGGATTTTCATCTTCCCTATACCGATGACGCAGGCGAAAATAAAACTGCTCGCAACGAGTATCTTGAAATATGGCCCTACCTGTTAAGGTACCGCTCTTATTTTGCATCGTAAGTAGCTGCCCAAATCACAAATAGCTGATGCCTTCATATTATTATTTAAGTTGTTTTACCAACATTCAAACACTGAAGTAAGCCTTTTATAAAGCTTATTTATTACCTAATTCGTTCCCATTTCAGATTTTACAGGTATAAAGGGACGGGTATTATTATATTATATCTAGTTATTTGTACAGTACTAGGGCTTTCCTCGCATCTTCACTAGCATAACCTTCGGGTTCATGTATGTATATTTTATGTATATCATATACCAATAAATATAATTAAAATGCCTATATTTTCATAACATAAGTGAAAACTTTTAAATAGATGATGCCTAATCATAAATGTCTCCTTTTGTAACTTTTGTCTGTGTATCGGTTTCAAAGTTCGTCTCGAATACGCTCCGAAATAGGTCAACAAATTTCAATGAAAATTTATGGAATCAAGACTTTTTTTTATATGTGGCATTACAATATCTTGTAGGGTTTAGAAGATGTGACTTTGAAGTCCCGGCGAACTAAATGGTTAGACATAAATAAGTATATGCAAAATGATGTGTAATTAGTGTAAGCGTGTTCGTTTATATTTTAATTCATTTTCTGAGATAATTGTTTTACCAATACTATATACATACATACATATTTATGTATACATAGGTATTTGTAAATGATAATCAGTTAATTCTCAATGCTCTGAAAATGAAACAATCAAACATACACACAAATATATTTTTAAAATATATCTGTAATCTATGTGTAGTTTGGATGTTATGTAATATTAGACTTCAGACATTCTCAATTCCATACATAGCAGAATAACGTCTTTGTATACTTATGTATTTTCAAATAATATCCTTATTTCTCTATCTATGCGTCAGGTATAATAATGATTTCTAAATTTCATATTGCTGGACGCAAACCTCTTCATAATAGATAAAGGAGGATATACTTGTAAAATTTTTACTCATCAATAATCTCGTTTTTACAGATTTTATTGCGGAATTTTCTTTCATGGGTGTTTTAATGGCAACTATAAACATATTTGCTCAGATAAATTGTTTGAGGTATTCAAATCGGTGAGTTGTTCAAGGATTATGTGCTTTGCAGTTTCCTGCGGTCCTGGCTGTAGGCGAATGGTAGCAATACGGGGAGTTTTAGTGGTAATTCTGACAATGGTAACCTACCTTCATTGGGGTAGGCAAGGCAGGCGAGTCTTCACACGCCCTCACCATGATCCCCATACCGTGATTATTCCGAAAGTGGATTCTTCACATCCAAAAAATAGATTATGTGCTTTTAAATAAATGGTATGTGGTTCACTCCTGGACACAGGCCTCTCCAATTTCGTGTTCTTGGTTCTTTTTTCTTCATCTGGACCCAACAGGCGTCCTTGCCACAGGTCGTCGATCCTCCAGGCTGGAGGGCGACCTACGCTGCACGCTGGTGAGATAGAAGTTTAATTCATTGGAATAATTTGTAGTAAATTTTAATTTTAATTACAATTTTACTTCGAACAAGCTTATTTTTTATACAAAAAGTAAAGTACATATTAATAGTATATTTCTGTATATAAACAGCATAATTAAGTAGATATATTTTATTCAAAACGTTCTATGTGAATAAATGATTTCAGGGTATTGCGAGGAAACGTACCTAGAGGGACCTTCTGGGCACTTTACCCGTAGAAGACGGTGGTGATTTAGGGCACAGTACTTATACTCTTGACACACTATGGGTAGAACCAAATATAACTAAGTTAGTTTTCTTTTATTGTTTAAGTATAATAAAGACATTGTATTAAGTTAGATAAAAAAAAATTACCGTCTTCAAAACTGAACACATTCAGAGACATGTTTAGATACATTAATAATATAATATTTTGTAACGTGGGATGTGATCTTTTATATGAAGACACAGCTTGCCTTATTAAGTATCTATAGCACTAAATCATAAAAAAAACTAATACAAATCCTAGTAAGCCGGTGCGGACGCTTACATGCATGTGCGCATGCCTGCACTCGGCATACAATCTTATTATTAAAATTATACAAAAATACGATGATATAACAAAGAAAAAAACACTTATAATATTACTGAGCGTTTAAACGATTTTGTTAAAAAATAAAAGATAATAGAGTAAAATAAATACATAATATAGATTCAAGGTTTTTTAATTTTTTGATTAATAAGGTATTGTTTTTACTTAATTTTATTGTGATAATACTCGGGCTCAATATTGTGGCCAAATGCGTTTTATTTATACTGTTAAAATAACGCTGTTAACAAATAGCTTCTTTCGTGAATAAACCATATTTTATGTTATCTGTCAATATTTAACGTTATTAAGAATCACTTACAATATCGCATTAAACGCATTTGTGTGTAACGGTTAAATTATTCACAATTTTAAATAGATAGTATATGGTCTTCGATGGATAATATTTTTTTTTTTTTTTTTTTTTTTTTTTTTTTTTTTTTTTTTTTTTTTTTTTTTTTTTTTTTTTTTTTTTTTTTTTTTTTATTTTTTTTTTAACATTTTGATAATGGATAATATTTTGGTATTTAGTATTTGACTGAATACTAAAATACTGCCCGGCCCTTACTTACAAAAAATACAAAATAATAATAAACCAAGCCAATACCGAATATTCGTATTAAATATTCGTTGTAGGTTGTAACCGTCATAAAAAATAATACAGCCATAGAAAATTCTTTATTTAAAAAAACAATTACACACATAAGCCCGAATTGTTTCATTTATACCTAAAAGTCTCTTATAAATATCTAAATGAGCACATATCCATGTAAATGAAAATGTAATATCATAAAAATAAAGAGGCGTTTAAAAGAATTTTGAATTAACGCGCGATGCGATATTCCCAGGCACTTTTCTCGACGTTCAATGTTGAAATTCGCCATTTGCGATATTCGGAAGAGGGATTAGGGAGCCCTTAAGACGAGAAAATGCCTGTTCAAAGTCCCACATGCATATGTTACCGGTATCGGTGACATGACAATTTACTTTACTTTTTAACTTCGACATTTTGGATAAATTGTTTTACTATAAGTAAAGATATAGCGTAGAAGGTAGTTTTTATTGAGTGTAACGTTATACCTGCTGATGGTACGGTGCTGATACTTCAACGACTGATTTATCGGTAGTATCGGTTGGTATGATGCACCGAATACACCAACCAGTTGGATTTGCGCGGTGTGTAGTTCAGCGCATCAACGCGATGGCACCTACAATACAGTACGGTATGAAAGTTTTACCCAAAAATCACAAATGTAGTAAATATATAAATAATATTCGGCCTCTGTGGTTGAGCGGGTAAACCTTGCTGGCCTATCTCAATGTAATACAGAGGCTCCGGGTTCTATTCCTGGTATAGTAAATTTCGGAAACATATTTTCTTGGTTATTTACTATGGTCTGAGATCGACCCCAGAGGAGCCAGAACACAAGCGTAACTTGCTTAATTTGGGGTTATACAATATGTTTGTCTGCTAATTATTATTATATCTTATTGTATTATATAAACCTATTTCTTAAAGTGCTACTCGCGCTGCTATCTCGGTCGATACACGCCTATATTCACACGACCTCTTTATAAATTATTTAAAATTTGTGGTATCCACCACTTATCGTGTTGCTAGGTATCTCTATTTTTTTACTATTTAATTACCTCATGCTTTAGTGGTAAACATCATTTCATACTAAACTTTATGTACACATATCAAATAGTTTTGAGCAAACCATACATTACGAACAAATTTTTATGCAGAGATCAGCAGAGGCAACATGATGACATTATGCCACATGCACAGGCTACCAGGACCTGGACTATGGGACAAACAAGGTATGGACATACCAGACAGTGGAGCCACCAGTGGCTGTGGTGGTGCCTTGACAGGCGGGCGCGTGTATCTTTCTCGTTGCCATAATGATTATGCCACACCAGACATAAAAAGCATCTAGCCGACAATCCATTTGTAAATTGGATTAGATTAAATGGCATGAAAAAGTATGTATGAAGGTCATTATTTGTCTTAAAATTATATTATCTAATGTATGTACTTCAATCAAGGCATACTATAGTCGACGCATTATGAACTGAGGCTTCGGGTCATAAATCATATTTATCTGTCTGTCTCGCTCGCTCTTACAGGTCTTATGGAGAGGTGTAGTGATGTGCGTAAGAATTGTAGAGGTGCATATCGATAACGGGATAGGTACGATCGATATGCAAAATTATGTTAAGTATTAATAGGAATAATTTTTCGCGAGAATAAGAGCTTTTAATTTGTGAGATAAAATGTTTGTTTGGACGTAATAATAGAGAAACTGTATAGATCATAATGTGGCCCTGTTTTATCTTTTTTGACAGTAAATATTATATTTATGGAAAAACAAAAACCCTTACTCGTAACGACCAATGAGGAGTCAAAGTGTTAATGAAAGTCGCGATGACGCATCGACCCCACGTGCGCAGGTAGCTAAGTATCGATAACGGGTTACATTGTGCGCATATTCTACTGTCAGTGACATTTATTGCCCAACGACTCAGTTTCAAATGCGTCAACTATAGTATAAAGTTATAAATTTGAGTGCAACTTTGTTTGAATGTTTTACGCGAGCAAAGTCACAAGAAAAGCTCTAGTAATATTATACAAGCAGCTTAGTTGAAAATTGCATGTTTTTATATTCCACACGTGTTTCTAGCATTGAAATTAATGTCCTTCCCACTGGAAGCAGACATCAAACATAAAAATGTCGTATTTAATGTTCATCAGAATTTAATACGTCATAAAACGTTATTTATACGAGAGTCGTTTGAGACGAGCCTTTACTAGATAGGTTGTAGATTTCTTTGGCAGGGGATGACTTTTAGCAATATTATTCGATATTCGGGACTTTAAAAAAACCCAGTCAAACGCAGCTCAGTCGGGATTAATTCGTATAGCTTCAAAAAATACTTTACAGATTTTTTACTACACTCTATTTCGTCAATATTGAACAGACATCAAAATATTTTTTGCTGGAATTTAAAGGCCGACGTTTTGCTGGGAAGTTTTATTTTCAAACAAGTGGTAGTCGGACTTGCACATGTAAGGTTCCTCTATAATCGAAGAGGAAGTTCAACTCTTTAACGAAATCTGTATTTCCAGATGCCTACAACTTGGTGTCTGCAAGTTTCACATGATTCGTAACAAACAACAATTACAAAACGGATATGACACGAGGTATTGTTGAATATAAGTTTGAAAACTAGTTTACATCACTATATTAGCCACCAAATACACAATTATAAAAATGTACGATTACAATAGTGTCATGGTAAAAACCATAGGCGGCCTTGTCGCTTAAAGCAATCTCTTCTAGGCAGCTTAACTTAAGGAATTACATTATATTGGACCTAATTTAAATATACGTACATAAAATACTTATCCCTATTATTCCCTATTAATATTATAAATGCGAAAGTAACTCTGTCTGTCTGTCTGTTCCGTTTTCACGTAAAAACTACTGGACCGATTTGGCTGAAACTCAGTATATATATATATTTTCGATACCGAGGATGAACATAGGATACTTTTTATCCCGAAAAATGGGATAGTTTCCGTGATAAAATGATATTTGTCTGTTTGTTTGTTATGCTTTTACGGAAAAACTACTGGACCGATTTGGCTTAAATTCGGCACGTATGTAAATTAAATACTGAGGATGGACAAGGGATAATTTTCATTTTAGCCTATTTGGTCATTTTGCATTTTGGTCTATTTGGTCATTTTGGCCTATTTGGTTATTTTGGCCTTTTTGATAATTTTGGCCTATTTGGTCATTTTGGCCTTTTTGGTCATTTTAGCCTTTTTGATCATTTTGGCCTATTTGGTCATTTTGGCCTATTTGTTCATTTTGGCCTATTTGGTCATTTTGGCCTTTTTGATAACTTTGGCCTATTTGGTCATTTTGGCCTTTTTGGTCATTTTAGCCTTTTTGATCATTTTGGCCTATTTGGTCATTTTGGCCTATTTGTTCATTTTGGCCTTTTTGGTCATTTTGGCCTATTTGGTCATTTTGGCCTATTAGGTCATTTTGGCCTATTTGGTCATTTTGGTCTATTAGGTCATTTTGGCCATTTGGTCATTTTGGCCATTTGGTCATTTTGGCCTATTTGGTATTTTTTCCTTTTTGGTCATTGTGGCCTATTTGGTCATTTTGGCCTATTTAGTCATTTTGGCCTTTTTGGTCATTTTGGCCTATTTGGTAATTTTGGCCTATTTGGTAATTTTGGCCTATTTAGTCATTTTGGCCTTTTTGGTCATTTTGGCCTATTTGGTAATTTTTCCTTTTTGGTCATTTTGGCCTATTTGGTAATTTTTCCTTTTTGGTTATTTTGGCCTTTTTGGTTATTTTGGCCTATTTGGTCATTTTGGCCTTTTTGGTCATTTTGGCCTATTTGGTAATTTTTCCATTTTGGTCATTGTGGCCTATTTGGTCATTTTGGCCTATTTGGTCATTTTGGCCTTTTTGGTCATTTTGGCCTATTTGGTAATTTTTCCTTTTTGGTAATTTTGGCCTATTTGGTCATTTTGGCCTATTTAGTCATTTTGGCCTGTTTGGTCATTTTGGCCTATTTGGTCATTTTGGCCTTTTTGATCATTTTGGCCTATTTGGTCATTTTGGCCTTTTTGGTCATTTTGGCCTATTTGGTCATTTTGGCCTTTTTGGTCATTTTGGCCTATTTGGTCATTTTGGCCTATTTGGTCATTTTGGCCTTTTTGCTCATTTTGGCCTCTGGTAATTTTGACCATTTTGATTATTTTGGCCTTTTCGATCGTTTTTGCCTATTCCGTCATTTTAGCCATGTCGGTCACTGTCGTCTTTTGGTCATTTAGACCATTTTGGCCTTTTTGGTCAAGTTTTGTAATTTATTTTGTTGACAGATAGACGGGGGATGGTATATATAATTAGCGATATAAAATGAAGTGAATCTTCCGTGGGCAAATACATAAAAATGTAATATAATATAACCTGTAGCACTTGCTCTTTAAACAAGAGATACGCACTAGAGGTTAACCCGCGGCGCAGCCGCGGGGTAAACTCTAGTCATTATATAAAGTTATTTTATGATACGATTTGTATAAATAATAAAACTACGTCATAAGCCTAAAGTTTTAAGCGCTGTAATTTATTATTTTTTATTATTCCGACGTTTGGTAATAACCGTGATTACCGTACTTAAAACCGTTGAAACTTAGTTTTATTATAAAGTTATTTTGTCTAAAATGTTAAGTACTTATGTTTACTCGATTACGACACTGGGTACAGTGGGTGTGAGTTTCCATATCTTGCCTATCATTCATTTGCCCTTCTATCGCGTAAAGTTTGAAATAAGGTCCAAGCGACTAATGTGAACAATTAACCAATGGTAAGGCAAGTGAATGAATAAATAGTAAGACATAGGGCTAGGGCTTGAATAATATTCTTAAATGTGAATTCATGAATATTACATCCACAAAACTTGAAAACGTTTTGGCGAGAACTTGAAGAATGACATATCATATCAATTTTGTAACAAAATTTTTTTATATTTTAATAGTTAATAATGTTTGTTAATAATGTATGTATATTGTTCTAGGATATTGATTAATTTAAACAAAAATATTGTGTTTTGTTTGAAAACCCAATCGTATACGATGTAAGAAAGATGTAAGAAATGTATCTTTTCGAGCTACCACAAGAACTCTCCCGTTCAGTGTTGTTCTACGATTTGGCGGCGAACTTTTACCTTGTGCCTATTTGCTTGAATATTATTTTAAAACTTGGATATTTGTAACATAAATGACACTGGATAGACACACAAACAATAAACAGAATAGAACAGTACTATATTTGAAAAGAAGAAATTGTTTCAATTTCTTTCACGTTTTAGAAACCTCGTAAATTTCTTGCATAATAATTAGATAGTGATCATAATTTTTGTTTGCAGGGTAGAATACGTTTTTTTATAACACATGAATTATGTTGTTAAGCTTCAGAGCTATATTATTCAACGAATGTTGAGTTTTTAACAGACTATAAAGGAAAAATTAATTTTAAGGCACGAGAAAGTACATTTGATTGGACTTTTATTTTTAGCTGTTATATCGTAACTGTTTGGTTATAAAAACAAATGTTTACACAAAAGGGTATTTCGGTCGTTCTTTTATCGGCGATTCTCTTTTTAGATTGCTCTCTGACAAGACTAGGGAATTTGCAATAAAATATTGAATTATATCGCGGCAGACGCTCGTTTCGCTGCGTATTAATTTTGACTGTCTACTGATTAAATTATTCGATAAATCAACACACCGCTTGATATCGTTTAAGATCATTGAAATTCGAACTAAAAAAACAATTGAACATTCAGTTTATTTGAAAAAATATTTGAAGCAAGCCTGGTTTACTTAGCTAGATGGAACTTTTAATAAAATCTGAAATTCGTCTGAGGATTAACCCCAAGCAGTTTTTAAATTTAATGTTATTGACCTTTCCTTCGAAAGAATCATGGAGGCAAATTAATCCAATAATAGAGTGAGGCTCCCTTCAAGAAATAACAGGCTCAAAACTAAATCGACTTGGAAAATGTAAAAACATTATTTGTGACCCTCTAAGCCAGTGTTTTTCAACCTGTGGGTCGCAACCCCTAGGGGAGTCGCAGTGTTTTGCTCGGGGGGTCGCCCGCAAAAGGCAAAAGACAATTTAAGTTTATAACTCATACTTAGGTATTTTCTAAGCACAGCAGCTTTTTGCTGAGTATATATAGGCCGTAATAATGAATATAGGCAACAAAATAGGGAAAGACATTTAAATTAATAACTTTTGATCTGTCTATGGCCTAAGGGGGTCGTCAAAATGTTTCAACCTGTAAAAGGGGTCGCGTGTTCAAAAAGATTAAAAGCACTGCTCTAAGCTATTAGCATCTATATGATTCACGTTATATTTGCCGGTATTTATTGCCAAATCAAATTTTGGTCTTAATATATATTTCATTAATTTGATAAGTTCTATATCACCAAGATTTTTATTTTATGTTTTAAAATTTATAATATTCATAATTCATATTTTATTGTACAACTTAGGTCCCGACGAGGACAAATTCCACATACAGACCTGTAAAAGCACATTTTATTACATGTCGGCAATTGAACTAACTGTAATCCTTTTTTGATCGTCTTCTTTTGTTCACTTATTTATTGGCATACGTTTCTAGTTATTGTGGAGAACAGCCTATTCTCCTATTGTACTCGCTGAGGAACATCATTAGCCATGTGTTGTGAATTAAAAGTACAAGCTAATTATAGAAATTGTGTCCACATTGCCGGGCGGGCACATTTGCATTTGTGAAGTATAAAGAGGAGCAATCGAGCTACAAATACGATACAGGCGTGACGTATGTATGAATGTATATATTTTAAAACATGCGAACTAAATACCGACCCATTATTAAAAAATGCAAAATTATCTCCAGAAGGTTGTCTGGAAGACATCACTGTTAGCAATAAGACCGCCGATTGTACTAGTTATAAGTTGTTAACTCATGTGTATTATTATTTACTCGTGTGCAATAAAGAATATTCTATTCTATTCTATGCAGGACAAAATTCTTTGTTAAAGTTCCGTTATCAAGTGCCGAAATGCGGATCCTCTATAAAAGATGATTTTTGTCTAGTTAATTGGCTCTATGGAATTGAAATTTGGGTTTAATATAGAAAACGGTGTTTGTTCTACATGCTGCTATACAATGAGAGTCTTAAATTAAACCATAAAGGTGAGTGTACACATTACAAATTACTAATAATTAACAAAATAATAACTAATAAAACAAACCAGAGCTAACTTTGGACGCTCCTACAGAATTGTCATCGTATTGTGAATTATTTTATGTAGAAAACATAAAATAGTTCACAATACTGTTTATGCAAATTTATTTCATTTATTAATTCATTTCAATTTATTTATTAAATCAATAAGTGGGAACGCATACTCCTCTAAAATAGAAAAACGGGTGAATGTGTTTCAACTTTCAGACTACGCGGCCTAAATTTCTGATCAATCAAGATGGTGGTAGAACTTTAAAATTAGTTATGCAATATTCAATAGTTTAAAGATATGATTTTATGTAGTTTCGATCACAATCGTTATCCGGGTCCATAGGATAATATCAAAATCAGATAACTTTCGACACAACTTGAGCATACTTTACATTGCAGCAGTGCTTCAACCAACACAGGTTTATGCGATTTTTTTACTATAAATCCCTGTCCTGCGTAATTGAATAAAATAATTCCATGGACAGTATTGAATGAAAAATTCGAATATAATGTAATACCCGATAAAAATACAAACTTTTAAAACGTAATAAATGAAAATCGAATGAACCTCGATGGCACTGACGTGATCAAAATGGCAATGTGAAAACTACGACCTCTCCGAATTTCTTTCCAGTATAATAAAATGCAATCCCGTCGCATGACTAAAAGCTCGCATATATCATAGAGAAGCATTTATATCCAGTATAGGTAGTGAAAAGATTTCCACTTTTCCAATGAATTTCAAACAAAATATATATTTTTCATTCTGGTAAAACGGGTACTTTCAAAAGTTTGAAATGCATGAGTTAATAAAATAAATATAATATAAAACCGTGTACGAGTAACTCTCACTTAAACAGAATGATTTTATTTATGTGTTATTTTTTTATCAGTCTTTGGAAAAGACCGCCCATTGTACTATCTTTAACTACCTCATAATCTTCAGACAATAAATATGTTTTTTAGTACCTTAGTGTTGTTGTTATTCTATAATATAACGCGGATATTTAAAGTTTTATTAAATATACTATTTATCTAAAAGTGCGTACCTACCTATTAGTAGTATTGTTGCGAGTTGCAGGACTCGAATCGAATTGCCGTTGTAATTATTATAGAGTTTATTAGAACTATACAAACAGGTATAACATAGGTACAAATACAACTGAACACAATCAGCCCAAACGTAAAGCACGATTCAATAACACGCGCAAAGTTCGTCACTTAATAGATTAGCGAATGTACACAAGTCTTGCTCCGCTTGTGGTTATCGCTCGACTGCCTCATCCCATCAATCGAGGCATTGCTTTATACTGCACGGATGCAATATGTCTGCTCAGCCGCGTGATCTGACTGATAACTGATGGTGACTGGCTAATAACTGCCATAAAAGATTACATTACACAATGGGCTGTTTTTCTAATCACAAAATTTAAACACAAAGTAAACAAAAGAAGTCCAAATGCCGAAAAGGTAATAAAATGTCTACAGGTATGCAGGTGTGAATTTGTCTTTTGTCAGCGTTCAGGTCTTAACAGTATTAAACTTCGAATTCAAATACAGTCGAACCTCTTTAAGTAGAACTTGAAGAGAGACTCCGAAAAAATCGAGTTATAGAATTTTCGACTTATAGAGGATTTCGACTAAAGCGCATTTTGTATTGTGTTTTTAGATCATTTTAATGATTAAGAATTACATTTTGTAAGCTATAATTGTTACTGGAATACTCGGTTGTCATTAGCAAACAATCTGATAATGGATTGAGTCTAAATGTTATTTTTACCTTTAGATTTTAGTCGCATCCTAAAAGTAGAATTAAATTCGCATTTAATCCTTTAAACATTTTAGTGTTGGAAGAGGTCCAGGAAATAAGCTGACAATGTGATTTATTTATATTATTAACCAACAACGAGAAGTGACACATTAGGATCTTTCTATACAATTATCTGTAATTGAAAAAACTTATATATACTTCTAAATAAATATAAAAATATTTTTTATTATGCCATTTGTATGGTTGATGGTTCTTCCTTCTAGCACCGGGAAGAAACTGATTGTGACAAATTCACGTATTAAAAGTTAAGTCTACGAACTTGAAAATATATAATTATCTACAAATGAGATCCTCTGCTCCTATTTATTAAAATAAAAATATAGTGTAACGACTCCCTGCGGCACGAATAAACCCATCAGGTTTCTGTGCCACAGTTCAAATGTGAATGTAATGTATATGAATGTAAGCATATTGGATAATAAATTAAAATAAAAAAGAAGATAGATTTATAGGATCAAATACTTTCGATAACCAAGGTGACTATTAGATTTTTTTATAAAGAGTACCGGTAGACCTCGACGTATACATCATGATCAAATAACAGAAGTGTTAAAAGGAGGTCAGGTAAAAAGCTTATCAAATAAATGTGCATGTATGAAGAGATTAATGAAAATAGACGAGGCGAAACTTGTTTGTCAGGATCGTCGCCAGTGGAGATCCATAGTCTCTGCCTGGGAAACAGTATGCATGAAATGGGCTCTACCTATAATTTTTGGAGGTACAAAAAGTGTACTTAGTACGTGAGTATAGTTACGCAGGAAACTTCAGTTGCTCATAAAAAACACAAGCTACCATTTTATTACATTGACATTAGCAAAAACTCCAAACAAAAGATTGAAATAAATCTGCAACAATTAACACAAACGTTAGATACAAATGTGTTTAAGTAGTATTACTACAATTGGGACTAATTTTGCGCCTAGTTGAGTACAGAAGTTATAATGGTTGAGCCAAGATGCTAGTTAAGCAAAGTTAACAAAATATTATCTATAATAAAAAAAAAGTATCAAGATCTTCGTTCAAGCAAATACAAATATTGTAGTATTATTATTTACATTTTATCATCATCTTTATTATATATATATATATATTGTAACGAGTTAGCGGGTCTAGAATTAACATGCCATTAGAATTATTATAAAGCCTATTATAACTATACAAACATATATAACACAGGTACAAATATAACCGAACGCAACTAATCTAAACGTAATGCAATGTAGGTCGTAATTCATTAAAAGCCAAAGTCCGTCACTATTAGATTCCGGAATGTATGTACATATACATATATTACAAGTATGTAAAAAAATAAATAAACACATACATATTTGTATACAAACATATGTACAAAGAGTTACATAGACATACATACTTATAAATTACTGTTTACAAATTGCATAGATATAACAAATTGATAAGGATTTCGTTTTCGACATTTAAGAACGGATCTTTAACAACGAATTTCCTCTGAACTATATTGCTTTTATGCTCTACAATATTAAAAAACAGGATTTATGAGCTAAAAGAGGGAGAGATTTTTGTGTGCATGTCACAATCATTCTCTTCAAGGGGTTAGTGTTCATTGGGTGGAAATAACAAAGACGATAAAACTGTTCGCTTGGAAAAAGGATATTGAATGAGGTCAGACGCAGATATATTCGTATTCAAGGCAAATGTCGAGGCGTGTTGGGGACAGCCGTTTGCGCACTGTTTTTACAGTCCCCACAATGTGCCCTGTCGTTACTGAACTGATATTGCTTTAAGATATCTTTGGTGATTTTCACATTTCCCCTTTTGTTCCTCCCTATCAACGTATCTATTCGCTACGTAGCTGTGTAATAGTGTTTGTGTCTTGTTGTTATTGTAATGCCAGGGTCACACCTGCGATAATGTAACAGTTATAGGCCGTTTCACGCAGATATGGCTGTTTCATGACGTTTCGTATTGACAGATAAAGGATGTATATACACTAATGTCGTTCGTAATTCGTTAACGGTGTTATTTTTAATATAAATAAGATGCATTGGCTGCAACCTTTAACATTAATGCAGGTGTGGCCCTAGCAGTACCATGAAACATGCCAAAGGTTCCTAAAATTTACTTGTTTAAAATGTATAAAAGTTGTGATGGATGTTTGTTACTGAATCACGCCAGAACGGCTAAATGGATCTGGATGAAATTTGGCAGATTATAACTATATATAGTCTGAAATGGCATATAGGCTATCTTAATTCCCTGAAAAACTTGCGGTTTTCGTGGCGTAATATTAACGCGAGCGAAGCCCCTGGCAAATGCTACTCGTTCCTACTTTTCAGATTTGGAATCTTAATTTTTTTCATAATAGACAAATCAATTTAGATACTTTTGATCATCTTGCAAAACGTCACAGCCTCAAACCCTTTGTACAAGCGTACGTACACACTTATGACGTTATAAGTAAATAAGCAAAAAGAGTCAAATAACACATGTATTGTTTAAACCACAATTAACATTATTTCTATCATGATACATCAAAAGTAAGATAATGTTGTAATATGTGTCCACGTCCCTTTTATGACAAAAAAGGTACGTACCCAGAAGTTGTATATTATTATCATAAATATTTACCTTTATGTGGTATAGATAGCAGTGGCGTGTACTCATACAACTCGATTCCTCATAGCCTATAAATTTGAAATATATATGAAACACGTTGTACGTGCCAATAATATTAGAGGATTGCTCTCAATTTTCCCTGGAAGCCACTCATCAGATCATGATATGGTGACAATGGGAGTAATTCGGGAATAGACCCTTTCGATTTAAAAAAAATGAAAATCGGTCCACAATTGTCGGTGAAATCGCGTAACAAATATAAAAAAATAGTTAATTGAGAACTTCCTCCTGAAAGTCAATTAAAAAGTATCCTTAGTCTGTATTTAGTTGTTTAAAACGTATTATGATTTTATTATTTACTAGCATGTGACAGAGATATTTCGTTCGCGTTGCCATGACTACGTATTTATTAGTGAAATACAACGGCATCATGTTGACATGGGATATAAGCTAACCTCTCCATATATTCAATGTACTCTTTGAGCTAACCCCGTGTCAAGTTTCATTTACATTCATTCCGTAGTTTTCACATGATTCGCGATGATGACAGACGGATAGATAAAAATTCTAAAAATGTTATTTTGCGGAATCTGCTGGTCCGAATTCCCTAGATTTTTTCTATTTTTTAAATTGGCTGTACAAACTGGATTCCTATACAGACTAATTATATTATAGATATTTATGTAGATAACCAGACCTGAAACATAAGAGTTTATTAAAACTAATTATATTTTCCATGTAATGCGTATACGTGATGCGTATATGTGAAACATCCAAATGTGTCGTCCATGTATAAGGAACTACTACTGAACTGATAGGTATATATACTCGTACTTACTAGTTCAGTTTCAGTCCTCCTACGTATCATATTTTTACTTCTAGCTAATATTTACAGAGCTATATAATATTAGCGGTACAGATTAAACCATTTCATAGACCTACATTATATTAGCCATAATAAATCAATGTGTTCCTTCAATAGTTAAGCTCGATTCTTATCTCCTTTGTGTCGAAAGAAAGAATAGATCTATTCAAAGAAGAAGCTATTTTGCATCGAGGGCGTACTGCAAAGGATGCCCTATCGACAGATGTCTTACTGCAACAGTTCTTTAGCTCGTTAAGTCGAAAGAAAAACGCAAGGTACATTCAGAGCTTTGAACAATTCCTTGAATTGAAATAGAACTCCATTTTCAAACAAAAGGTGATATTAACGACTGCAAAGAAGTGAAAGAAGAACTGAGTTTATGTTTGTAAAGAGCTCTTAAGTTTTCTGTCATAAAAATGTTTAACATTCATATCAAATGTACAGCAAAATTCATTAAAACTGTGTATACTAAAATGTTTGTTTTTAGGTGAAGTTATTAATTCTAAAATTAACACTTAATAACGCTATTAATTAGAATGCTAATGACGCACGTTATGTTAATGACGCATAATCCAATTTCTAACAAAATTCTTTAATTATGTATTTTGTTTTAATTGCAACTGTCTTTAGGGTTCCATTCGGCAAAAAAAATATCCTATTTATCTATTATTTATATATGATAAAGGTATATTCTATTTGCTGCCGTACATTTGTATGAAATACTAAAAAGTAATGGTGACGAGAATGACACTTTTTTCTGTTTACATAAGCATATGGCGTATTTTAAGAAGTTTCAAACTTCACAGCATTATCCTTTAATAGCTATTTTTTTAAAATATTAGTAAGATAGATCGTGAGGTATTCGCTTTCAAAATCCTAAAATGTGTAATGTCCTCTCTCTGACTTACGAACTATGGGCCAGATAATCTATATATATATAATTGCTTGACCTCACTGACTGACTGACTGATATATGTCACAGCCCAAACTAATAAGACTAGTTGGACAATGAAAATTTGTATGCGAGTTCTTTCTATACTGCGGAGAGCACTAAGAAAGTACTTTTAAAAATTCAAACTTAAGAGGATGAAAGTTTATTTGAAAATCAGTCATTTCCAAACTCAGTAGCACGAAATATTGTATACCTGTTACAAACTCTCCAACTTAGGTTGCAAATAAATCTTGCAAGCTCAGTTCTACCCTTAATACGACGAAATAAGGCTGTCTTTTAACATTTTTGACTATTCAAAATATGCTATTTCCAATTTACGCAAGTGAAGTCACTGGCGACATTTTTTTTTCGTAAAAATCAGAATATTATAGTTTAATATATTAAGGACAATTGGCAAAAACAAAAACCTATGAGTAGTTTTTGGTATGTTTGATCAGAGTTCTGTGATCATATGGCATCAATGGAGTTTCGGCACCCGTATGTGGCCCTTCAATGTACGACGACTAACACGCACAAGCCGACTTTTAATTACTTAAATAACACGAACCTATTTTAATGTCAACTCATTAGGCTTTAAAAAAATGTTTATTACGAATATGTACTTAAGTCACTGTACTTAGCTAATGATTGAAAAGCTGTTATTGTGTTATTTCAAGAATATTAACACAAAGAGCAAGAAATGGTATAAAATCTTAAACATTTCTTTAAGACAGTTATTATTTAAACGACGATTCCCCTTTACTGACGCAATTTTAAAAAAGAGGTTGTAAAACGCAAGTACATATTTCAAGTGGTAGATATAAAATACACTCCGTCTATCCTTTGCCGGCCGCAACAAGCTTAGCAACTTATATTTCGGTTTAAGAACCTCAGAACTTTTTCCATAAATAAGGTAAAAGTTCTTGCGACATGAAAAGTTGTAAGAGTTCTCCTTTAAAGTCCACTTCTGTCGTCATGACGTGCATCCGCTGTTCGATGTCATACTGCGATTATAAGCGCCTTTTAGAACATCTATATTGGAGGCATGGAACCGAAAGTTTTTGTTGTAAGCAATGTGGATTGAAAAGATGGCATCATGCAGTTCATTTATGTCATGTATTGCCGATCGAAGATATTGAAGATGCAGATGCGAATTCTGATGATTCGGAGGACTATTGCAAAGAGAAACTGATTTTTGTTTTTGTGGGAAGTATATAGCTCAAGCTCCGATGATAGGTTGTGATGGACCGCAGTGTGTGCTCCAGTGGTATCATTTTGCATGTGTCGGCATCGAATCTCCGCCGGATGGCGACTGGTTATGCCCGGAGTGTGAAACAATGGATAAGTCACAGGTTACTTATGTAAAATATAATATATTTATGTGTTTTGTTTTTTCTAATCTAGAAATTTTTACAAGTATCCGAGTTACTATACTTTCAAAAAATAGATTAACCTAAATCAGAAAGCTTATATTACAAGACATTTAAAAATAAATATAAAAAACATACTGTAGGTATTTTTTCTGTCCAATAAATCCATTTTAGATTGACAGGTTAGAATTACTATATTTGAAAGTAACTCAAGTTTAAAGTCGTCATAAGTCTCAGTAATTACTATTTTAAAACCCTAAACATTGAAATATTTGTCTACAATATAATATACCTATTAACGTATTCTTGAAATGACGTTTAACATAAACTTTTCAGAAAAAACAAATACAAGGGAGACTAAATCTTGATAAAGTAATGTTTCTACTATACGAAGACGTATTTTGAATACATCGCCAGTGTGTGTTTGTGAGATAGGTAAGAACTTTTATGTGTACTATTAATTATAAACAAATAGTTCATATTCTCGTACGGTCTTATTCGTATTGAGTTAGAGTACGTTTGTAATAACCTTAACTAACTTACCTAACTTTAACTTACTCTAACGCAATATGAATGATGTTACGCTATTATTTATATTTAAAAATATAACAGCTAATCGTGTATCAGATCTTGTACAGTGAAGTGTTTTGTAGTACAGATTACCGTTTCCTGGCATTTTGACCACAAGATGTCGTCTACGTCAAAATATTTTACTATTCAAATTTACTTAAAAAACTACTTATGATATATGATGGCATACATATTTCGTTAATACAAGTTTTTGTTAAAAGTGTTTTACAGTTCTACCACTCTAAATTTTCAAAATTTCCCATGAACATATGTGTAGGGATTATATTTTCGTTCCTAAGTTCGATGCATGTCGTTTGCCAAGTATTGACCACTGGATGTAGTTCTCCCCAAGATGTATGAGTGCCCCTAATTTATTCGCGATAATTCTAGTTTTACTGGGAATAATACTACATAGATGTTCGCCTTTGGACGCGTTCCGCTAGTAGATCATAACGCCCGAAATGCTCCGTCAGCCGTGCCACATGGCGACAACGTCGCTTATGATGTCATCATTTTCGATCACATAGCGCTCATAATGACCCATGTCAAGAGATGGGTTGAAGTGGGTTTTGACCACAGAGTATTAATTCTCTCTATCGATTGACATTGTAAAAGGTGCGATTTTCAAATCACCCAAAAAACATTTCTGTATTTCGTCGTCTATGACATCAATACTCCCTAACACGTTCCACTAGAGTTTATGATTGTAATATCCGCAAGCAAGTGGAGCGGGAAAAACTGCGGTCTTGAACGTGGTCCTTGTGAGCTTCTTGTGGAAGGTTGCCTTTTTATCGAAACTATAGGTACGTGTTACATCACAATTCAATGAAGTAAAACAAACGAAAATCGTTGTAGGATATTTTAGAAATCACGGTGATAAAAAATAGAATCAACAGATAAAAAACATTCAAACAAATGCACTTTCACAGACTTCTTCTTTCTAATTCTTTTAATAACATTTTGTATTCTTTACAGAGCAAGAAAGCAGCAACGAAACCGTTGAAAATAAACCGCGATAAAAGTAGACTTATATAAAGAAATAAAAATATATTTCAAGGAAATTAAACGAGTGTTTGAATCAAGATCCTTTTCCTTTAATTAAAAATTATCTTAAATTCAAAGATAAATGTTTTCCCAGCTTTTTATATCTTCAGTCTTCCTTCACATTAAAGAAACGCAAAGTCAAAGGGAGACAATATGCATTAATTAATCTTAATTAGATCGTTAAGCAGGTAGATACTAAATTAGTTAATTACATATTCGTAAATTAAATAATCCAGATTAGAGAATTACAATTACCACGTGCTAATGGTGAAGGAAAACATAGCAATGAAACCATGCACATCGAGATAACCGATTTGTCAAACCTACAAATCCGTCTTGGACAAGCGTGGCGGCTGCCCATTCCTCTATAGAAATGGGAGCTTATAGCGTAGCAGTGGGTCAGCAGCCCATTTATTGACTTTTATTATTGGACTAGATAAATAATGCGTATTAATTAAGTCAACCTTTACTCTATTCTTTTCTTCTCCTTTATATATCCGTCAACTTTTAGTCTTATCTGCACAAAATAAACTATGCATGATGTAAATACATTATTATTACTAAAAAAATATACTATTTAGAAAGTTTTGTGGTGGTGGAGGGTCGAGGCTTTGTGAGGTTGCCGCACTTGCCATGATAGCTCCAATAATTTTGTTGTTATTTCACCAACATAACTCGAGACCTAACATATTATAAGTAAAAGTACGAGTATGTACGAATAGCAACAATAGTAGAGTTATGGGATTCATTGACGCTCTTATTACCCAATTAATGAAATTTATTACCAAGGAATATGAGTACATATATAAAAGAAAATAAAAAGATTCCCATGACTTCGTCCATCCTTGACAAGTAACGTAGATTACAGTTATTTTGCCAGCATTTGAATCCAAAGGGTATTTTCACCAGGGCAACGAATTTTTTAGTACGAAAATATAGAATTCCGAAGATCCCGTAAAACCGGTTAAGTAATGTTACTAAAGGAATACATTACTATATCTGTTCTACTAAAGATGTCTTATAAATATAGAAACTGTCATATTAAGCAAGTCTTAATATTACGTCTTTTCGAAGTTAGGAAATCACGAGCATTCACAGGAAAAAAAACCCGGATTAAATGTAAAAAAATTGCATCGTGTTATCCATTATTCATATAGTCGATTGCAGTTTATTTTTTTAAATAGCTTCAATATACATACAGACAGCATGTTTAGAATTTTATAATATTACAGTCTTACACTTCGTTGATAACTTGGACTAAATTGCAAATTTGTAATTATTAAGATTTTAACAATTAAACCCTAAATCTGAAAAAGTAAAAGTTTTAATTTAATGAAATAATTTTTTGTGTATTGATCGAGTGTTAAAAAATGTAAACACAGAAAAGTACGATATTTTTAAAACTTTTGTAAGCTACATTGTATAGGTATAAAGAGTATCTATTTACATATACTAGGATAGCTGCAGTTGTTGTTGAAACTTCAGGTGAAAAAGTCATTCGGTCTAAACATAAAAAAAGTTTTTATCTACGAGACCACACGTTAACTGTAAGAATTGCTGCATTGCAGATAAGTGGGATCTAAAAACGTTTTTTTCATTTTTTGTTATAAAATGTACTTAATAGTACCAATCCATACATGTCCAAAAATTTGCCGTTTGTCCCAGTCCGGATGTTGGGTTTCACACATCAGTATTGACTTCCTTAACTTCTCTCACCTTCTCTTGATTCATTCAACATTAACGTTCACTACTATATGCTTAATGAGTGACTTTACGCCTTGAGAATATATGCGTTAGGTACTTACAAGACTACGGCTACATAGCAGGCAAGTGAATACCCTGGTGGAAACCGACAAGTTACGTGGGAAACCAATTTCTAGCCATGGCGCTTCCGCCAGGTCCCGGTAGAAGGGGTAGGCAAACCGCGAGGTGGTGTAAATATCCCAACCTGCATAAATAGAAATGTAAAAATAATAGTAATACAAGTAGATAGAATTAATAATTTAATATTTAATAGTATGTCGATAAGAAACAAAAAAACTATGACAAACAGAATTAATTAGATAGATAGATAAATAACTGTATTAGTAAATATAGGTAACTATAGAACAAGACTATTAAAACAAGACAAGAAAAAGAAAACGCTCTGTCTTGGAATATGTCGGAGGAGTAGGCGATAAAAAAAACACGCGAGGTGGATAAGATAAATAGGAAAGTGGAGCCCGGGATTTGAAGCGGGCACTCCAAACGCAACAGCCATTTAATTCTAGGCTGATGAATTCATGAAACCCTGAGAATCATTTCATGTCTTACTTTCTTTTCGTAACATCAAAAAGGGGAGGACTTCATAAGTTCGCAATCAAAGTAGTAATTAAGGTGGTCAATAAAAATTCAGGCAGGTAAAAACGCTGCACGTATATCACGCGATATGTAGAGCGTTATCGTAAAATAGATAATAATCAAATGTAAAGTCCGAAATAGCTGTTAAGATCTGTGTATAAAAACAACAAGGTAAAATATATTTAAAAAAGTAGAAATAAAGATAGATAATAAGATTATATACTCGTATATATAGGTATATATAATAAGAATAAATTTATAGATATAATATTTATCGTGTTAAAGATGAAGAAATAATAATAATAATATAATAATACTAGCCCATAAATGTCCCACTGCCGGGCTCGGGCCTCCCATTGTAGGAGGAAAGAAAGAACACTTAAGTTGAAATGAACACCCTCATTCCTAAATTATGAAAGGGTGAAAGGTGAAATAAAAAAAACCCCAAAAAGGAATACCTAAAATCTAGATAAATACGTTATGATAACTAACGACGTTTCTTGAGAGAACGAAGAAACTTGTGCGAGAGATTTAAGATAAATATTTGTCCTCGGTACTATTTGAATTCAAGATTCTAGTCTTGCTATGGAATATTGCATTAAGAGCACGCCGAGTACAATTACTAAAACCTTTTGTGTCTGATCAGATTATATTCAACAAGTTATTGACTTGTAGATTTATGATAATGGAAAATGGTAAACTAATCTCAAGGGCTTTTTGACCTAAATACAAATAGGCCTAATATAAAATACCTAAATATAAACAGCTAAGAACACACTTTACTTTCCACGTGATATTGCTTCTTTGAATTTTAATATATGACTATCATCGTATTATTTAAGTGTCTAGTATTAAAAAGGGAACAAATAAAAAAAACCTCATATTTGTAATTGGGATACGTTTTTTTATTATTTTTTGTTTTATTGCTGAAACACAACAGACAAGCTGACGGTCCATTGTGATGGAAAGTGGTTGCCGTCGCTTATGGTTATTAGAAACACTAGAGGTGCTGCCAATGTGCTCTCTGCCTTTAAGGAGCAACTGAATCCTGGCCACAGATGCTGGAACGCAACTCAAAGTTGTTATGGCACATACTCTAGACCAGGGGTGGTAGCGGTCCAGTCGGGCAAATGTCCTACCACCTGGCAATAAGTAGAAAGATAGAGCACACTTCTTTATTGTTCCAACATAGGTACCTATTACTTAAGGCCCGGTTTCCACCAAAGCAGAGAGGAGAAGTGCTGCGATACTGGCAGGTTATTTCCACCGAAGCGGAGAGGAGGAGTTTAGCGGAGAGGAGATTGTGAGCTTTGTGTAGCCTTGCACACGCCTTCGTGTGTACGAGGCGCGGGCTGAAGGAAGCGTGGAATGGGGTGCGAGAGCGCGGGCGCCGCCCGGCCGCCCGACTGCACACGTCACCGTTCTGCCGCTATGCTTGCTCGCTCGCGGTACAAAATTCTATAGAAAAATAAAACATCTCCTCTCGTCTCCGCTCAATCTATTTCCACCGAAGCTAAGCGGAGAAGAGATGTGGAAATAACGAAACCTGATTGGTTATTTAAAACACATCTCCCCTCGTCTCCGCTCCTCTCTGCTTTGGTGGAAACTGGTCCTAATATGGGACCAAAACATCTGTAGCCCACGACGTAAAGGACTAATTTTTAAGCTCGGCCTATGTACTATATGCACTATTTATTCGTAAACATTCTCAGATGCTAACAATTCCCAAACGAGCATTTGTTTACCATGCATTTATTCCCGAGTCACGACTCATTAGAAGTGTTTGTGTTTTAACCCACACGGGTTCTTAACTTTGGCCCAAACTACAACAACAGTGACTAGTAACATAATTTGTTTGATTAATCTCCGTGTTAAGCGACCGCGAAATAATGTTACGTGAAATAGCTGAAAAGTTACCAACTAGTTTCTAATGCTGAGCCACGACATAGGATCATGTTCTGAAGTTAGACGTAGCGTCGAAGTACCGCTGAGTCGCACCCAGCTCGCCGTCACGCCGTTGCCTACACATAACTTATATACACATTATACTAAAAGGTTTATATTTGGTACTAGTGTATCTCCGCGGTTTAAAGCGGGACATAAAGTGTTAAAGCGTTAAAAAGAATGTAAGCTATCGTTTTAGTGGAAATTGTGTGGGAATAAGCTAATTTTTATGCACCCCAACAATTTCAATTCGCTCCGGGAAAATTCCCGCGGGATTGCTGGGTAATAATATGTCACTATAATTACATAATATTTGCTATCGATCAGTGAAAAAATCATATTGGAATTAGTTTTTTTTAATCTGGCCATTTGAAATCATTTCCAGAAAAAATCCCGCGGCATTCATCGTTTATGTAGTCTTGTCTAGTGGATTTTTTATAGCGTTAATGTATAGACACGGTATTTTTAGAATTGTATCATATTATAGACAGATAATTGAATGAATAATATTCAAAATAATAAATTATTTCGTGAATCTGTATGCAGTATATATCGAGTCAGTATTTTCATTTTCTAATTTGAATATATTAAATACGGTCACTGTGTAAATTACCATAATTAATCGGCTATAAACGAGTTATAAAAATATATTAAACCGTTTTCTATTTTTTAATTTATGGGTTCTGTAGCTATTTTGGCATAATTGGAACTCATACCATGTCCGTCTGCCCGGCTGTCCATTTGTTTGCGATTCGGAATTATTATTCTTCGGAAAGTACTGAGTTTACAGTCATGAAATTTTACAGGCAGGTGTAGTCTGTATAGCGCTACAAACTTATGTAGTACAATTGAAGACCAGGAGAAGCTGTCATATATGTAACCTGATGATCCAGAGTTCACAGGTCACGGACGGTTCTCCAAATACTTGAACTGGTTCCCACAGCGTATCTGTAAACCTGGAATACCGGAGATACGCTAATATCAATAGGTACTCACCGATGAAGACTGTTTCAAAATCGGGAGATTTTCAAAACAAATTCCACGCAGACGACGTTGCGGGCACAGCTAATAGACTATAAAATTGATAAAAAAGGAAAACAAAAAGTAAAAAAGATTATCTCCCATTTAGAAATAGAATAGACAAATATTAGATTGGATTAGAAAAAGATAACAAAAAGAAAAGTGTCTGTCACTGTCTGTCTGCTTGGCACATGATGAAAAGGAGTAGGCAAATAAAAAAAAAATTGACAGCGATCATTACACTGTGTGTACGAGTATATGTACAGTTGTACACCCCTCTTGTATTGTGACATATCAGAATTGATTTATTAGTGGAATGGTTAATGTTGTATCAACAACATTAACCATTAGAATCATCTCGTACTGCGAAAAGCTTGAACTCAAGGACAGAGTGATTAAAGGCTAGTGGAGATTCTTCTTTCTACCAAGATGGAGTTCAAGTACCTCTTCCAATATAGTTCATTATTTAAAAGTAGGGATTTTTTTCCAAGGAGCACACTCCACGAACTCATAGACTACTAGAGCATCTCGTACCTGTATTGTCCAAGTTTTGAGATATACACAAAGTTTATTCGAGCCAAACTGCGTGTAAAAGGACAGAGATTTCTTAAAGTAATAAGGTCGCGCATTGACCTTTAAGATAATTATGCGTGTTGCTATTATATAAAATTAGAACATTAAAGAAGAAATAACATCATTGTAATTCGCTTTAATGTTTATAGTTCACTTTAAACGACTGTCTTTGAAGCTGGGTGACATTCATCAGGCCAGTGGGTCCCATAATCTACGGTCGACGCTCATAAATATCTATGTTTTCACGTCATTTGCTTTTGGGTCTAAAGTGGTATTTCTGTCGCGTTGTGCTAAATGGCTTGGATATCCAACAAATATGCCATCTAGATAAGCTATGAGATCTTTTATCGTTATTATTTTGGGCCCCTATTAACACAAGTTTTGCTTCTTATACAATTTAATATAGCATTGTTTTAGGTGTTCAGCGGGAAGTTAAATGGAATATGAAGCCCAAATGTAGAAAATGGGCTAAATATTATAATAAACTTTGACTGCAAAGCCAGGCGATTTGAATACAAACAAGAACTCGGCTTAGCGTTTTGGTTTCGTGTTGTTATACGATTTTAAGGTAAGCATTTCTAAAAATTAAATTTCTACATCATAATATATACTTGTATAATACAATGATCATAAAATTTTTGGCGTACTTTGAAGATTGCGTTTTCTGTGTTGTTAACAAACCAGTTAACAATGAACAATAGTTGTAAGATATTGAATGTTTTAAATAAGTTTTGTATAGTTGTGACGAAAACATCATCTGTTTTGTGGAATGTTGTGCTTATATTTTTTTGATGTTATGATTTTAATTTCATTAGATTATTATTTTTTATATATATATTTTAATATATTAATTATAATTTCATTTTTATAATGCAATATATTATTATTTATTAATATTTATATCTGTTATTTTTTGTGTTATATATTAATTACTATTTATGCATATATTTATTACTTTATAATTTTTTTTATTTTTTATAATTTATTTTTATATTGTATGTATACAATTCTTATAACATTTCATTTATTAGCATTGTTATTATATTGTTGTGGATCATTTGTGATATATGTAGTTAGACTGCTTTAAATTATCTAAGTACATGATAGTAACATATGTTTTGGTTGATACTGTGGATGGAGGTGGACTGAAATCAGCGTGTTAGCTGCTAACAGCATTATGCTGAGTTTCAGTCATTGCATGATTTATGTCATACATTTCTGAACTATCATTTTTAGCATGCTGTATTTTTTGTTGCATTTATTTTGACTATTTTTTTTTTTTTTTTTTTTGAATGTATATTTTTGAGCGATCATAAGAACTTCGTCAATATTTGGCATTAGTCAAAAGTCTTACGATTTAGGTGAGGCTAGAATGGCAATACAATGGATAGTGAGTGAATGTTGCTAAAAGATGAACCTTTAATCTATTAGCTAGATCCGTAAGACATTTTACATACATATATTACTAGGTATCTTCATACTTATTAATAGCTTAAGCTTATCAATGCAGGATAATGTTGTTGAAGATCTGTAGATTATTTACCCATTGACTGCGAGTGGAAAAATGGATTAAATTATCATAAAACGTATATATGTACCTTACCAAAGGTACATTTATACGTTTTATGATAATGATAGATACAGGATTCTTTTTTAACTGAAAAATTTAATATTTTCCACGAAACACTGTTCGGAAATTTATGCGAATGAAATCGGATAGAAACAAACATCAGACGTTGAATATTCATCGTCATATGACTATCTTAAGTTAAATCATTCAATACAATAACAATCGACGACATGTTATATGAGAAGTATCAGTTTTATGAGAAGAAAATGGTCGCTGTCAAGGTCGATTAAATATTATTGCGGGAAATGAAAATATTCCAGTCATATCGAGTTCAATGATCTCCGTTATTTATTTTCCGATCATTGACGACAAACATTATTTTCTCATTAAATATAAGGAGGGGTAGACGACGTGTTTTCTTGGAATAATATCTGTTATTTTTTTACTTAATCACGCTCTTTATATTCGTTATATAGGTACTGGAGTTGTTTAAAACATTGAAATTTGTGATTGTTTAGTAAATTTTGTTTAAATATTTTGTACGCAAGACAAAATCGTAAAAAAAATTCGTAGGTTAAAATACTACTGTGATGACTATAACCCAGTAGTTTTTGAAAAAATAAATTTAAAATGTTGCTGTTGTTTCAGAAGATTACAAAACTTTATTAGAAGTACACACGCGTAATTTACAGTTATAATAAACAATCAAATATGAGTCCAAACCGCGAGGCAGGGTCATTATAACATAAAATGTAAAGTAAATATATATGTAAAATAAAGTGTGAAGAATGTCCATGTAAGATTGTCATTCTGAATGTAAACACTTCATAAGGTCTCGTTTGCAGTTGAAACTAAATTAACTGTCTCGACAAGCTAGCCACGAACACAAATGGTTTAGCGATTGGAAATACATGGTTACATTTCAATATTTATAAAATTAGACAGAAACAGAACAATTAAGACGATCAATAAAATATAACACATGATTTAAATAGCAAAGGTAATAAAACACCTGGTCTGTTACGGATTATAATACTGTTACACACCGACAAAGAAATGCAATGAAAGAAACCTGGATGTCGTAAAACGCAGTTTATTACCTTTCCTGCTTCGGAGTTCACTTTATTTACTTCGTATTTAAAATTTGTAATTATAATATAATATAAACATGCTATTGTTATTGAACTTGTTTTATGGCCGTCATTAGTGTCGAACTAATCCTTGCTCTTATTGCATTGCGTCGAAGCTTGCCAGGTGTGCGGATTAACTCGGTGAACGCGGTCCTTTGTTCTATTATACAGTTTAGTATAAAACAATGCCCGAACGGAGGGGTGGGGGTAGTCAAGCGACGACTACGATACGAGTAAGATGTGTGTAGTATTTTCAATTAGCGATATGGTGACGGACTTGGCGCGTGTTATTGAATCGTGCAGTTTGTACTGGCTGTGTCTAGTCATATTTGTTCCTGTTTTTTTACACATGTTTATATAGTTCTAATAAACTCTATAGTAATTCCAACGGCATTTTAATTCGAGTCCTGTGTAGCTCGTAAAAATACCTAGGGATTACCTTTTCAGCATACGTCAGTTGTAGCAAAATATAAACAGACGGGCAACGGAATGATCACAAATGGCTATTTTATAAGAGTTCTGCTTTTCGCTATTTTACAAGGCAAAACGGCTATGAAATTCGATAAAAAATATATTATCTAATAATGTTTTAGGACTATAAGTCGAATATAGAGTATGCAAAAACACGATATTATTTTCGATGGAACCGAACATTATTTTCACATTAAATGCTAGGTAATAAATACAAGACGTCGCATAGACTCATTTGTCAGGGATAGGGTAGCAAGCGTGCCGCCATCTAGGAATTCTAATTAAACTTACACAACATTTAGATGAACTTACATAGTGTGGAGAGATGAGCTCGACGAACTTTGGCAGGCTATTTCATGTGTAGAAGTAATTGTTGAGATGCGGTTTTCGATCTGTCAATATATGTATATCTAGGAACGTTCCAGTGATTTAGTATAACTAAATGTACCCATTCACATATGGTGCATTTTAGTTTGAAAATTTGTTGGCTTCAAGGTATTATTAGCATGTTACGGAAGTAGGTGCTGTTGCAGTAGTGAGTTATGTATGTGATATTCCAATATGCTTTAATGTTATAAATGTGAATGTGAGTCTATTTGTTATGCCTATAATTTTCATTGATTATCATGATATTTAAATGCCCGCGACTTCGTTAACTCTTGACTTGAAATTCCTTTAGAGTTCCGAAGACACAAAGTACCATCTATCATTTAACTGTCAACTGTGTCGGAAAACGCTAATTTTTGTGCACCCTAACATAACTTTTTAAAAGTATGGCCATGTGAAATCATTCACGCGGGATGCCCAGGACAAAAAGTTGCGCAGATTTTAAGTCGTGTCGTGCCGATCAGCGACATTGCACTGATATCAGCCCAGTAGTTTTATGTGAATCCCGGACAAACAGGCAAATCCACAAACAGACAAGAAATTTAAAAGATGCACCGTGTTCTCCGTCGTTTGTATAGTCTAATTAATCTAATCCAGTTGTTCTTCCCGATTCGATGTAGAGACGGCACGTTTAGAATTTTATAACATTATCGATAGATGTTTTAAGGGTACAGAAATCCTTGTCTTGTCATTTCGAAGAAAGGTGCTATTCCCTAAGGATTGAAAACTCACTTTTAGACGGTAGTTGTAAATAGTTCGGTATTTCAATGTACCTATGACATTGACAAAATCTACTGGGCAAAAACTAGTAGTAACAAAGTATAGTCAAAATTTATCGGCAAATTTCCGTGCTCTGTGGTAATCTACCTTTTACTGAACTATTTTATGCCTTGTCAACATATACAACAAAGACAGTACGACATCGCGTATAGCCTGTGTTACACCTTTTTACCGAACTTTTTTATACCTAAACTGCAAAACTACATATACCTCACAACATCGTGTAAAGCTTGTGCTACACTTTTTACTGAACTTTTTTATGCCTTGTCTACATAGACAGTACTACATCGTATAAGCCTAGTACGAGATGTAGTAACAGGAGTATGCGGCAGGCGATGCGTATCACGCCACTCAGAAACGTCTTATCGGGGCGGACGTTGAAGTATCGTGACTGAGGAAACTCGGATCCAATTTAGAAGGCAAACCCGATGACTGTCCCGCGGGACACGCAGCTTTATTCACGGAGCGAATTTTAACAGGGAAAAAGGAAAATTCCATTTCACTTCCATATTATATATTAACATTTTAAATGTATTTTATTTATCGATGTTTACTAAATGATATTCATCATGTTATGGAGATCAGATGTGAAAGAGGATTTCTTATCTGTGTTTATACGTTTTTGAGGTCTCGTAGCCAAATATCAAAAGGGACTTTTGTTCCTTTATTTTGTAAATCCGACACCCTCTTCCAACTTTTGAACTACGTTTTACTTTTAGTGTGTAAAATTCTAAAAAAAAATGCTAGTAAAACCGTTAAGAATTTTTAAGTTCAGTAAGCGTCCCGACAGACTGTTTTTTGTTGAAAATTGTTTTTTTTATATGGGACTGTGTCAGTAAGACTGCATTGTAAAATTAAAATATAATTTCCATCTCTGGTCAAATAACATAACGAAAAAAAAACTTATACAACACGTTCAACGAATATCAGCTTGATCAAAATACATCAAGTATTTCAAACGTGGTAAAACCATAAGATTTGTGCTTTTGTCATTTCACTACTGAACCCTTCTAATAATGTTCTTCCTGGATTCTTTTGCGGTCTGTTGGTTCAATGCGCATGCTGCTCCAACCCAGACAAACGATGTTATAGTCCTTACGAAATCCTAAAAAGAAAGACACACATGTGCAGTTTTTCCACATAGGTATTTTTTTGTACTTTTGTACATCGTCTATCCTTTCTAAATATATCCGCCCTTGTCTTTTCTTTCTAGAATGTTCTAGTTTTTTCTAAAAGTTGTAAAATAACTAGATGGTTCAACCAGCATTTGTCATAATATCATACATAAATCACATCCACGGACTCGTAGGTCAAAGTGACTGATGACAGTCTCGTAATTATATCAAACTCCATTTATAAGATAACTTTTGCAAAATCAATGATTTCATCGCTATTACCGATCTTTTATAACTGGTGTTAACGACAGTCGTCTTAAAACTTATTACTTTATAACATTTATAAATTTAAAAATATTAACAGTTACTAAGTTGCAATCAATAATGAAAAATATAATCACCAGCAAAGGCCATTGAAAAGTAATATTACAATCACAAGAATTTTCTTCCTAATGTTTGTCTACCTATAGAGTTACAGTCCACTCAGCCGTTTTATACTGGAGAACTAGTTATGTAACTGATGTTATAATAGAGCTCTTCTAATCAATATATTTTCTTCCAGCCTTGACCTAAAGAGGAATTTATTAGTCATTTGTATTTAAGTACGAGTAAAACCAAATTAGGAAGATATATCAGGTCTAATTATTGTTAACTGCCTCCAGTCATTCATGAACTGGTACCGTTGGCTGACTGCCAGTCCTTCCTGCTACCATTTCCAAGTTAAGCCACTTGTGATAGACGTTCATAACGTTAACATATCTAATATATATTTTATGTTATATTTGGATTTCGAGATTGCAATGTATTTTATACGCCTTATAGGGTTGTAGTGATTTCGATGCTAATTTCTCGATAGTCGTACAAACACAAAAAGAAACTAAGTTAACTAAAAAGCAAAAAAGGATAGAATAAAAAATAAAATTTTCTGCAACATCTTGAAATCGGTGTCAAATAAACCATAAAAATTACTATACTTGGTTGTTGTAACAAAGTTAGATTTTTTTACTACAAATAAATACTATTACAATTTGAATTCCTAATTATTAAAAATATAATGGTAACAAAATTAAATGAGAGATTTCCGTCGGTCTGTACTATTATAATGTTGTGATCCTAGTTGAAAGGCAACTTACTCTGATTCATCAGGCTAATATTAAAAGATCAAATAATTATGGAATATGAAAACCACCACGGCAGCAACGAGGTACAAGTGGCACTCAACATTTACGGAGGGAACACCACCAATGAACTTAGGACATGTCACTGGTTTGCCCACTTTCGTTGTGGATATTGCGACTTGGTCGACAATGACGAATTAAAGGCTATTGTGGAAGCTGATGATACTCAATTTTACAAACAATTTAAACTTCATAGTTAATAAAACACATGTTGCTGGAAGGGGTAGGTACAGGATTATAGGTTCTTAGAATACGCTAGTTGTAATAGTGCTTTTTCGATAATTTTATAATGCTGAGCCATTAGACAGATCTAATGTCAGCATTAGCTACCCATCATCAGCGAATGACACTGTAAGAGTTTTAAGATCTAGCAAATACTAATAGCTAATAGATCTAGATGTTTCGATTTTAGTTTCGACGTTTACGTAACGTTACATTTAGCTGTGTGTACTAGTTGCTAAAATTTAAGAAAAACTATTCTTTTTATAAAAATGAATGTTTGTCTGTATGTCGTTTATAGAATCGTAAATTATACATTTGATCATGTGATGATCTTTAGCATAGTTGTTGTGGATGTGCCAGAGAGGGTTTCTGAGTTGGTTTACAATTGGACCCGGTAGGTGGCGCTGCTGTTTGCATATTGATTGCAGCTTTGCCGGCATGATGACGTCTGCCGGGACAGCTAGTATTAAATAAATTTCGTTGTAGAAGCGAAACAACAGGACGATATTCAATGATATTGAATGATTCATGTTTATGTTTGTATGGTTCACTTTGGTAGAGGCATCTAAATTGAAAGACAGAAATGAACCGTGTAATATCTGCTTCAGTTCATCATGTCGCTCGTCGCTAAGCCCAAAGTTTTGGCCGGGCCGAAAGTGTTGTTACAACTATAGTAGAATTATTTTCTCCATGCAGTTTGGGCCATAAATCATAGCTCGGCCTCAGCCCGGCTTAGGCGGTGAGCATGTTGCGCGGGCGCAACGCCATTATCTTTAACAACTAATTCTTATCAAAGAAAGATTATTATTCTAATAAAAATCATTATTATCTTTTTTGCTAATAATTTTAAACTTGAGATATAAGTATTTATATTTATTTTTGATATAACTTGTTACATTCTAAACTTTTGTACTTATAGTTTTTTAATGCATAGATACCTAATCAATAATTTATTTTAAATCATTATTAATCGTATTTTACCTTGTTTTATCTATTTTTTTCTTTCATTTTTATCACTAACCCACAAAATGACAAAGTTAAATACATTATCGATACCGCTTATCGACAACAATAATGCGCATCACTATGCCAGCTCATAAGGCCCGTGAGTGGAAGAGAGAGCGAAATAGTCGCTTCACCGTTCCGATTATTTATGACCCAAACTGCACGGAGAAAATAATTCTACTATAGTTCGCTAAACACCACCACGGGTAACCGGTAAAGGTTCGATTTTTGTGCTAAATAAATTTTTTTTTTTTTTTTTTTTTTTTTTTTTTTTTTTTTATGAATTTAACTGTGCTATTATATTATTTATGTAAAAAAAAAAAAAAAAAAAAAAAAAAAATTAACTGGCTATTTATTATTTACTGTGGGATGACTGTGTAAGATCACACAGATTTTTCCATTACATATTGTATATACCGGTCCTTCATTTAAAATGGGAAGTTTGAGCTTACCTACCAGCGAAATATTTAAAGTGAGCAACAAATGTTTTGGTTACTCTTATGTTTTGGGTAAGGCAATGAAATAAATAAGAAGAACTGCAGACTTAATGGAACAATTGTGTAAATGTCTAGAAATTAATTTTGTGCGCAATGAGTGATAAACGCATAGAAGCGGCATCAAAGACATAAACTGGTAGTAGTACGAGGAATTGTGTACAAGCTTGATAATACACTTAATCCGTTTACTTTATATACTGTAAACCGTGCAGTAAAAACTTGCGCAACGACATTTAAGATGCCTATCTCGTAGGATATTATGGTTCCAAACATAAACACCTAAGTATATGTTGTATGTTATGAGAATGTATTAAAATTATTTATACAAGTTTCTGCCCGCGACTTCGTTCCTGTGGAATAGTTTAAAAAAAGTGAGTTAAAACACTCCCCGATTTTGAAACATTCTTCATTGGTGCTCCGTTCCTATTGGTCTTAAAGTGATGATATATATAGCCTAAAGCTTTACTCGTAGGTCACATTTTAATATATAATAAAAAAAAACCAATTTTAAACCTCTCCCAAAAAAAATCTATGATTCTCGAAATATATGTACCGCAGATTTTATGTCCGGGAATTTATTATCGATCAGTGAAAACCGCATGGAAATCGGCCCGGTAGTTTTTTCGTGAATCCCGAACAAACAGACAAAAAGAAACAAAAGACTACATACACTTTTACAGTTTTATAATATTATAGATACATTTGTACAAATTTCTAATAAAATCTAAGGATAATATACATATACCTAAGTAGATATATTATTTCAAAATAGAAATCTAAGATAATCGTAGCAAATCCTACTAAGATAGTTTCATAAAGAGAACACTCGTACGAAATGCAAACGGAATAACGAACCTTGAAATAAAGTCAGTTGCTTTGCGTCCCGGCTACGCCGCCGCCTTGTGAAAGCTCTTTTTATGCCGTGTACACTGCAGCTCGCAAGACGAATGCACACTTCATGGTTCATACAGATGCGCCACACAAAACACACTGCGGAGAAAGTAGGATTTTATGAACGAGCAAAAAAGATGTCTGTAACGTGGATTACGTACGTTAACTTTGCAACGTAGATACAAGGTAATGCAAATTTGAAGGTTATCGATACTCAATTGGATATGAATTTCAGTTATGATAAAATTAATCATTATATATACATACTAGTGGCCCCAGCAGACATTGTCCTGCTTTGAAAAAATAACCGGTTTTAATTGCGAATCTAAACCATCTGAGAACCCACTCAAACGCACAAAAACAAAATCACCAAAATCGGTCCAGGTGATTAGGAGGATTCTAGAACCCGATCTCAGCGCCACCCACCGGTTCCAACGGGATAAAATCCTATGTCCGTCTCCTGGTTCTAAGCTACCTCCCCCCCATTTTCAGCCAAATCGGTTCAGCCGTTCTTCAGTTATAAATAGTGTAACTAAACTAACTAACTTTAAAAAGTAAAAATCTAAAACCCGATTCCAGCGCCATCTACCAGGACCAAATGTGAATCTAATTTATTCTCAAATCCACTTGAACAAAAAAAAAACATTAAAATCAGGCCCAGCGTTTAGGAGGAGTATCGCGGCGCCACCTACTGGGTCCAATCGTTTATTTAAACCATTCCGGGACAAACTTCATCACATACATCATTTTTTTGTTGTTGTACACCTAAATTCTGGTACCCGATTGCAGCGCCATCTACCTGGTTCAAATTAAAATCTAAATCATCCCAGTAGAAAATTATAAAAATACTAATATCGCTATTAAAAAATAGGGGTTGATCGTAGAGGGTTGAAAATTTAGGGTTGTATGTATGTTTTCATGCTGTATCATAAAAAAAATTATCTACAAAATAAAAAAAATATATTTAGGGGTGGACTACCCTTAACATTTAAGGGGATGAAAAATGGATGTCGGCTGATTCTCAGACCTACCCAATATGTATACAAAATTTCATGAGAATCGGTCAAGCTGTTTCGGAGGAGTTTGGTAACTAACACTGAGACACGAGAATTTTATATATAAGATATAAGTAGATATATATGGGTGTCTACATAAATATTATACATAACGTTGTCGTCAGCCAATCGCAGTCCGTTGCTGGTTATAAGGTAGGACGTCTGACACTACGTTTACTGAGACGCGGTCACACCTACAGGACTCGTCTGCTCCATTGACCGTTAGCCCTGCGAGAAACAAAACCAGCCCATTGCCACTTCAACTTATTCATTTTATGAGTTCTCTCTATTAATTTGGTTCTTTTACGGATATTCTCATTTTTGATTCTATCCATTAAAACACCCAATCTTAAACACTCGGAATTTGTGAACCTAATGCTGCCGTTAGTTTCCACGTTTCATCTCCATCAGGACGGGGAAGACGTACTGGAGACTTTCATTTTCACGTATTTGCGGGATGATCGACGAGAAGACGAAGCCTATCGAATGCTGCCCAATCCAATTAAATCCTTTTATTGGCTTCCCCTTTGAGGTGCGCCTATCTACCTATATATATTTTCAGTTCACCATAGACATAGTCACACACAATTTCAAGATAATGAGCTATATAAATCTAAATGGAATTTAATAAATTAATGGTTAAGTCATCCATCCACCCGTCTCCTAATCGGCAACCATTTCATATCAAAAGCAGTGAACGTCTGGATAAACAGACACAGCTAAAATTTTGATCTCGTCCGCTACATTTTGTAACCCTGTGGTTTACAACATTGCATAGTAAAATAAATAAAAGTTTTTACTAAGCGGCAATATTTAACTTTACAAACGCTCTAGTAGAACTTGTTGAAACGTTGTTAATAGCATTTTGGAACAGGAACATTGTAATGAATGGTGAGTATACAAAATTGGATTTTCTGGTTTTAAATTTTAAATGTATTCTGATCAAATAAAATTGTATGGTAATACAGTAATACGGAGGGCGGAGAAATGCAGTGTACGCAGTCTTAGGATTTTCGTCCATATCAAATACCTTGTTTGATTGTTCCTAAATTAAACTTTCAAGATTTCTAAATAACTGAAGACAAGACTAGATTATGAAGCAGAAACTGTGGACCCATAGTTTGGTAATAGAGTACGTTTACAATAGTATAGTGTTATAAAATGAATTAAAAAATAATTATACACATTTTAAAATAAATCGAAAGATTTTATTTAAACATTTAGTAGTCACATGAATTCTTGTTACGAACGTTGATGCGATGCACGACCAAAAAAGAACATAATATATAGAAACGGGTGTTATCCCTGATATTGCAATAAAGCTGGAAAAATAAAACGTGCTTAGGAAACGCCGTCACATCGTCAAGGTGGATAACGTGCTTTACAAAATGTTGGAGATGTTAGCGAGCGGATACTTCCCCACACTGACAGATTGCAATAAAATAGAAGCTTAGAAACTATTGATATACAATCTTTGCAGGATTTATGGAGAAATATGTTACAAGTAGATATTGTTACGAGTTTGGCGGACTCGAACTAAAATGCCGTTAGAATTATTATAGAGTTTATTAGAACTATACAAACACGTATAACAGAGGTAAAAATATAACCGAACGCAACAATCCAAGCGTACTACGGAAGGTCGTGATTCAATAAAACGCGTAAAGTTCGTCACTATTAGATTCCCGATAAGTTACACACGTCTTGTCTTGACCGTAGTCGTCGCTTGACTTACTTCCTCTCCCCATCAGGTCGCCGTTTTATGCTCCACAAATGCAAATGCAAATGTATGTTCACACGGCAACGTCGCCAGAGTTTCCTAGAATTAGTTTGTAACACCTGGCTAATGAGCGCGTACAATAGGACAATGGGCTGTTCTCCACAATAACTTAGAAACGTATGCCAATAAATAAGTGAACAAATGAAGACGATCATAAAAGCATTACAATTAGTTCAAATGCCGACAGGTAATAAAATGTGCTTCGTAGAATTTGTCTTTGTCGGGGGCTAAGTGGTAACAATATTGTATAGTACAATTTATAAAAAATAGTTCATTTATTTTTGTCTTTGTGTTTTCTCTTATTAGATTGCTTATTGGAGTAGTTCCATTATATACGTAGCTTCTTTATATAGTGTAAAATAAAGTCGCTTTTTGCGTCTATTTATGTATATTCGCTAATTCCTCCTAAACCCCAAAACGGATTTTTAAGCGGCTTTCATCGTCAGTTTTTTTTTAAAGAATTTTTGGAATTTTTAAAGAAAAGTTTATATGTTAGATATTATATTATGAAATTTTAAACTGCCGTGTCTGTACATTGAAGCTGTTAAAAAAATTATAATGACGATATACACGATGGAAAAGAAGATGCAATATTTTATTTCTTATCTGTTTGTTTGGGATTCATGAAAAAAGTACTGGGACAATTTGGATGCAGTTCGATGACCAACAGCAAATTCTTAACTTAAATTCTGCGCTATTTTTACCCTGATTATATGTATTGCTATCCTGGGAATCCCGCGAATTTTTCTGGGAATGATTTAAAATGGCAAGATTAAAAAAATAGAATTTCAAAGTGATTTTTTTACTGATCAACAGCAAATTTTATGTAATAAATTTTGATTTATCTTTCCCGGGAATCGGGTAGGAATTTTCCCGGGAGCGGTTTGTAATTGTAATTATTCGGGTGCATAACAATAAGTTATTCCAGTTTTTGCTTGGTTTTAGTTTTTTTGATTGAAGGTATCATTCCTTAGATTCTTTTGTAAATGTCCCGGTACTTGTTGTCCCGGGAATCCCGTAAAAAATTCAAGTCAAGCGTAGATGAAGTCGCGGGTATATCCTAATATATATATTTATATACATAGAAAATAGTGCTACTTATTAGGATTTGATTTTAGTAGATTATAATTTAATTTGATTATAAATACAAACTATATAGTTCATTTTTTTTATTTATTTCCTAAAGCAAGTAAATACGTAGACGGCCTACCTGGTGGAAAGTTATCACCGTTGCCTATGGACGTCGTGTAATACATTTTTGCAAAAGCTTAGTCGGCTATAAAATAAATGTTATAAGGCCTTTCTTTAACAACATCATGTTGCAGCATAGAGTCAATACCTTAGCGGGATTTTCTTGCTGAATTATTGTTTTGTAATTATTATTGTTAGTTATTGTTTTCTTCAAAATATGATAAATTTTATGAATTATTAATATATTTTATTTTTCATTCATTCACAAAAAAACAGATAATATATTATTACGGCTCAGAATTTTTAATTGGTTTTCTTTGAACGCTAATTCGCCAAAGGTCTGGGATGGAGCATACTTATCTAAAACTTTAAACTAAAATTAGGTACAATTTGGAATTTGGGACTACGAATTAATCATTCATCAGACGGTTGCTTGGAAGAGATTGCTTTAAGCCATAAGGCCTCCCTTTGTTCAACCAATATTGTATCTAATTTGTGAGAATCTAGATTTTAAATTGCTGGGAACAATAAGGTATATTTATTCAATCATGACATTTTAACGCTTGTTAAATTAATTTTCGTATGAACTTTCTGTTCAAATATTTAAAGTAATAACTATACATATTACCGCTGTAAAAGCAAAATTTGTTATTTATTTTTCAACCTTGAAACGGTTGAGTTTCAAGGTGGAAAAATACTGATAAATTTACAAATAAACGTCTATGTGCGGCTAAGAAATGTCTATATACAATATATATATGATGAACTACCCACTTGTATAATATTGTTAAGAGTTTAGCGGGACTCAAATTAAAATGCCCTGGAATTATTATAGAGTTTATTAGAACTATACAAACACATATAATACAGATACGAATATAACCGAACACAACAAATCCAAACGTAATGCAGAAGGTCGTAATTCAATAAAACGCGCAAAGTCCGTCACTATTAGATTCCCGAATGTATACAGGTCACGCCGTAAGCAATCGTCGCTCCACTGCCCCCTCTCTCTATCAGGCCGTCGTTTTATATCACACAAATGCAAAAGATTCCGCAACAGTTAGCTAATGGCGCTAATAAGCAAGTACAATAGGACAATAGGCTATTCTCAACAATAGTTTGAAAAGTATACCAATAAATAAGTGAACAAAAGAAGACAATCATAAAATGATTATAATTAGTTCAAATGCCGACAGGTAATACAATGTACTTCTAGAGATATGTACGTGGAATTGCGCCTAGGTTGTACCAATATGATATTCTGTCTACTCTAGACCTCTGTCAAATAAAATTTAAAATTACGTCAAAAATAATACAAGATTGATTTGATGAAAATATTCTGAAATGGTCCCAAATTTTTTTAGTATTATACTCGTATTATTTTGCGTTTGACCATGATCTCGCCTGATGTAGAGCAGAGATAATTATGGTCTAAGATAGAACACGCTTAAATTACGCTAACAAGAATTCATGTTTTGAATTAGTTTCCCCTGAAGGTAAAACGCGGGCTGAGTGCTGCGCGACTCTCTTACGTACAACACATAATTTCACTTAACCGCATACGTCTGCAAAGTGCAACACATGTTGGTACATGGAACTAGTTTCAAAACTAGGCTTAATTGCCGTTTTGCTTAACAAACTTTTTAAAAGCTTGCAAAATGTTTTAAGTATGTTAATTTAATCTACCTAGCTTATATGTCTGTTTTTGGAAAACATGCATTTTAATTATGCTTTCTTGTTTTACTCGCGAGCACGGCATTTATAGCATTATTATGTTTCATAAAGCGATTATAAAGTTAATTAAATAGTCATACAAATTAATTGCGTACGTTACAGTGAAAATGGTCCGATAATATTCATCGGCGTGTTTATGCGATGCCAGTTGCCAGAATGTTTCTGAAACTTTTAATATATATTAATACGAGAAGCAAAACACTTTACGAAAATTGCGTGCGTTATAGTTTATATAGAGAAGAAGCGTCGAATGCTAATATTTTTTATTATAAGAGTTCAGCAGACGGCTTACTTGATGGAAAGCGGTAACCATCGCCTATGGACATTTGAAACAGCAAAGGCCCTACAAATGCGCTGCTTTTCTCTAAAGGGAGACTGGAACCTGGCCACTAATGCCGGAACACAACTCAAGGTTGTTATGGCGACATACTTTAGACCAGGTGTGGTAGCCATCCAGTCGGGCAAATGCCCTTTCACCTGGCTGTGAGTGGTTTTGTCACCTCTTACGACCGGCCGCCCGGCCGCAGGAAATTGTATTCTTTCTCCATTCCTGCACGGATAGAAATTATGCTTAAAAATCCATAAAACAAAAAAACATTACGCACATGACCATATATTTGACGCACACACGCATATATAATAAATACTCTTTTGTTTATTGTCAAATCTATGACTATAGAAGTATATAGACTTTCACATTAATTATAATATTTTTTAATATGAGTTGACAATTAAAAATTTTGAAACTGTATTTTGTTTTCCAGATATATCTCATCTATGAATATAGTTTAATCTTTATCAAAGTAGGCTTTGATACTCCTTTGAGTATTTTTTATTTTTCTCTTTATACGAGTATGTAGCTATCTCTAATCCAAACCCTTTAATTACATTATTTGGCTACGGAACCATAATAAAACACGTCAATTCAAAAATATTGAATAAAGTTTAACAAAAATTATTTTGATCAATTCATTCATTATCTTCACAAATTCATATGTAGTAGTCAATACGCCAATATGGTTCCTGTTCGCATCAGCCCTGCCGATCTTGCCAGTCGTCATACCGGTGGCGTCTACGCTACGTTACGAGACGTTCCACTCCAGATCGTTTCCATCGGTCTTGCGACAACGTACCATGCACTTAATGGCTATTGATCATAGTTAAACCAATTCTGTAGAGAACACGAGCTGTCCAATGAAACCGCCCACAGTTTGTTATAATGGCATCGTACTAGAGCGTTTATACTACACCGAGCTCACTTCGCCGGACTTCATAAGAAAGTTAAAAATATTACAATGAAATATAGCGTTTATCACCCAGAAATAATGTAGATTTCTATTCGTAAAAGAATTATTAAACCTTAACATTTTCGATTTTCGCGGACTGGAACCACGCGGTTTGCGTTGGGGCAGATTCCATCATGTCTGAACGAGCCCTTAAAGGCTTTTCTTTTCAGGAATGTTTACTACTTTTGCTATCTACCTAAGCCCAGGCTTACAACTAAAAGTTTGCTTGCGTGAGCCTCTAAGCCTAAGCGCGTACTACAATTTATCAAATTCAAAAGTTTTTTTCCAACTGATTTCCACTGGCGGCTTTTTTGAAGGTCATACATACAAGTTAAAAATTAAATCTACTTCCTAATTTATATACACCCTTTCGCGTCATGTTATCGTTTTTTAATTATACAACCGTTTTTCGAAAGATTAGTGGATTTTTTGCAAATAGTATACAATAGACGAAATAAAAAATGCTTCATTCATATTAATGACTAAACATATTAAAAATTCACAGTGCAACAGTATCTCCATAAATTCTTAACATGATTAACGAAATCATGGCAATATCAAACCCAGTTTTGAAATGATAAGTACGGTGTTGTCAGTTTAACAACTGACATAGAATTTAAGCTTAACAAAACATCCTTTTTAAAAGCAGTTAAAGGATCATAAATTCTTCATAGTCTTTGAAAATGCTACATAGTTTTTACTGTTTCCAACCCTTTGGCGTGCATTTTATGTCAGTCTCAGGCTCCGCTTGGCTGTCACTTTACATGCGGTTGAGGCTGCCGTCGGTGGCGGCGAATGCAGGATAAGACCAGGATAACTTATCTCAAAACCCTGTCTTGCGTCGCTGATTTTTAAATTCACATCGTACATGCCCCGTGTTATATGGAAATTGATTCGTTCTTCACCGTTGAATTCCAACGTTATCCACGATGAAATTTATCAATTTTGTTACGAGATTTTTAATATGTATGCGTGTTTATATGACTTTGTTACAATATTACTGCATATTGCAATATTTTCAATCGGTATGTTGTACATACATTTAAAATTACAAAATGCATAGTCATCGTAACGATTCTTGAGCAATCAGCATGGGCTGCACTTAGTGAAAATTCGGTTCCTTTTCGCAGTATTATTCCTTCGAGTATAGGGACAAAAACAAAATATAATCAATATGTCGATAAATCGTATTACATTGGCTACGCTCAATGCGCAAAGTGATTTCTTCTATTCCGCAGATAGCTCAGGATTCGTGCCGAGAATTAGAGTTTAAATAAAGATGACCGCCCTGTGTTTACTTTTCTGTGTAGCTCCTTGTCTCCATTCACCAATCGCACTTTATTTTTTTTCTGAACATGACATAATTATCTCTGTGAACTTTTATATTATAATAATTATAAGGTAATAATTATTATTACCTTATGCTTATTAGATTTGTTCTAAAATATTTTGATACTCATTAAAAGAGTTAGAAGAAAAGGTATTTATTTAGAAGTACATACAATACAAGAATACTAAATAACAATAATAAAAACAATGAAGATGAAGAGTTAGACTGGCTCTTGCTCAGCAAATTGCTGGTTGTTAACCAAGGCTGATCTTCCGCTAGGGCCATTTAGAGAAAGTAAAATACCTAAATGTACAGGTATATAAATGAAAATGATTCAGTTGGGCTTGAGACTAAGGGCGGCTTGCATGACTTTCGTTAATTTTATTTAAGAAACGCTAAACGCATTTACCGCCCTTAAATACTATAATCTGATTTACAGAACTGTCAAAGTTAATCATTCAAAATTGGTATTTAACGCCTTAAACGCGTTTAAACATTGTCACTCGTATGTCTTTGTGAAATTGTCACTTATAAAAAGTCAATTATAGATTTTCACTCGTATATTATTTGCTTTAATTATTTATCTCAATTCTAAATACCTATTATTCGTACAAACTAACATGGTAGCAGAGTAATAAAGTTAAGGAATTGGATCCAGTAAAGATATTTTAACTAGGAAAGAATAAATACAATATTCTAGCATTGTACTCGACCTGACGTTCACAATGGATAAGGCGATCGCAGAGGCTTCAAGGTAAAAATAATGCACCTAGATGGGAAAAATTATAAGCCTTGGCGGTATCGTATTAAGACAGCGTGCAGGGCAATACCCGGCGCTGAAGAAATTTTGCAAGGAAAACTTCAAAGCCCGATGAGCCTGCAACATCTGATGGTGCAGATGCTAAAGCTAAGCCAAATAGGAAATAAATTTACAACAATTTTTAAAAATTGACCGTGCCGTTTCAACTCTGAGGACGACAAACATGACGGATGAGATTCTAAAACAAGTTATGCGATATAAAAGCGCTAAAGAAGTATGGGATGAGCTAGAACGCCTATATAATGGAAGCAGTGAAGACAAACTTATGATCTTTGTCTACAATTCTTTGATTATAAAAAGGACCCTGAACGTGAGATGGGAAATCAATATCTTCTGCATTGAAGAACATTTCAACAAATGTTTTCATAAATTAATATTTATTATTCTTTATGAAATTGTAAGTTATTAAAAAGTTAATTAGAGATCGTCACTCGTATTTTATTTGCTTTATTTATCTCAATGCCTAAATACCCATAAAATCGAAAATAAAACTGCACAAAACCGCGCAAAATATCATTCTTCAGGTTGCTGCTAAAAATTCCGAAACCAAACGAACAAAATTCAAATTTCAATTTGAGATTGGCCTACTAAAATCCTTTTTACGCAGGAAATAACTAACATTTAAACTAAATTTCGTATGTTTGTTCGATAAAACGTACCGCCACGTGAAATGAAACACATCTGGCTGTTTTACCGATGGCATAAATACATTTTACTAATGACATGGGAGAGTGCCTTGTGCAAGACAACGTAAATGCATTTACTATTAAACGCGTTTAGAGAGTAAAATAAAATAAACTAATTTTATTTAAAGACGATCGTTGTGCTAGAGGGCCTAAGAGAACTTAAGCACACACTGTATTATAGGCTACTAAAGTTTTAAGAAATGGCCCACCTGATGGAAAGGTTTTGCCGTGGGCTATGGACGCTTGCAAGACCAAGGGTGTCACTAACGCATTGCCGACCTCTAAAAAATTTTACGATGCCCGTTTTAAAAAACCCGTACCATAGCGCAAGAGGAAAATCGCGAAGTGAAGTCCCCTCAGATCATTGTTGTACGGGGAATAAATTTTCTAGAGAACCGTTGTGTAGTTGAGCGTGGAAGCTCAAGGAAACGGGGGCAAACATACCGTCTTTGGCGAGCTGTGCGGTTGTAGAAGTGAGGTGTTGCTACCAGATCAACTCCCTCCCCATCATACAAGCGGTAGAATACGCAGAGGGACACGAAGTCGCTCCAAAGGCTGTGGCGTTTCTAAATCACCTGTCAGTATTGGATAGGTCGTCGGTGATAGGAACGGCGCGACTTTGGATGGAGTCGAGAGGGTCTGGTAAGCGGGTGCTCCCCCCTATACATGTGAGCAGATCTCCATATGCGTCTGATTTGCGCTTTGTAGAACGCAAGTCGTTGCGGGGTGAAGTACTGCTTGGATCGGTTTAGCACACCAAGCTTTTGAGGGGCAATTTTGGCCTATGTAACTATATTATCTCTAGGAACGAAGGAAAATTAAATATTTTACTATTAGAAATTTGCGGGTTCTGTTAAAACATAGAACTCTATAAAGAGTTATATTACTTCATAATAAATAACTTATTTTCAACTTCTGTTCTTAAGTTGTGTTAAAAACATTTTAATATATATTACAAAAAAGTTTTAAAAGAAGGGAGTTTTAACAAGTAAGTAGCTACTAAAACCTCTGACTTAAAGCACATGCTGGCTGCTAAGTGTTTCACATAAATTTGAACGTCGTAACTACTTCAGGTGATTTTCATTAGTCAGCTTTCCTGTTAACTACTTTTGCTAAATAAGTACTTTCTCTTTGACGACCAATTGTTATATTATTTTCGTAGCTATGAACACAACCATAAACCTTATCTTCAAAGAAATAAGAACATATAAAATTGACGCCTTCCTACAATTTCAATTGACGTTTACAAACACTGTGAATTTAGGGTTCCGTAACCATTTAGGAAAAAACGGAAGTTTCATAAAATCGTCTTGTAAAATATGACTGCCATTTTTCTCAAAAAGGACCGCTATGATAAATTCTGTTAAGTAAGTGAAATTTACATGCTTATTTGCTACATGGTGTTGTAAAGTTGCAAAAATAATATAAAAGAACTAGCTGTCCCGGCAGACGTCGTCCTGCCCGGTAAAAAATAGGGGTTGATCGTAGAGGGTTGAAAATCTAGGGTTGTATGTATTTTTGTATGTTGTACCATAAAAAAATAGAAATTAAAAATTTTGTCTAAAAAAAAAAAAAAATAGGGGTGGACTACCCCTAACATTTAGGGGGATGAAAAATAGATGTTGGCCGATTCTCATAGATACCGGATAAGCACAAAAAATTTCATCAAAATCGGTCAAGCCGTTTGGAGAGTATAGCAACGAAAACTGTGACACGAGAATTTTATATATTAGATGAAAAAATAAATAGTTTACGCAAACGTGTGGGAATTGAAACCGGTATAAAAAAATAACAATGATGTGTATATTGAAGTCATGAAAATGTGTCTCTTTTCTCTAACTTATAGACTATTCGGTCAAATATTCTTAAAGTAATCAAGACATTAATTATATTATATAAATTCTTCCGACGATAACTTGTTTGAACAGGTTCTGTTGACCAGGGTTACAGGGTGCTTTTCATTAAATATTTTTAAGGGTTGGATATCCACACGAAAAACAATAATATGAACATAATCGAATCTATGGAGTGATATTCCTCCTTTTTCCTATACGTCACGTATACCACCATCGCCACTGTTATCTCAAATCATTCTGGGGCTGTCTGGAAGACATTGCTTTTTAGCGATAAGACCAGTCATTGTACATTAAGATATAGTTTTATATGTAAGTTAATTATTGTGTGGGTGTATAATAAAGTGTTTTCTAAAAATACTTGTTTCAAAACATTAGAAACAATAAATATTTGAACAGTAATTTTCAGATTTTATGTTAGTTACTATATATAGATATAGCTAAGTACATTTAATAAAATATTGCTCTGCTTAAACCGCAATAATATAGAAGTTAATAAAGGAAAAATATGTTTATTTATATAATAATTTAAAAAATCTTACAAATTAATAAATGATAAAAGTAACATTACAGATTAGTTAAAGACCATTGAAAAATATGGAGTTAATTAAAAAAAGAAGCAGTAAAGTGCAGCAGTTAAAAGTTATCTTTGTTACGACTCGCACCAACTGATTAAAAAAAAACACATTCTCTATTACTATACTAAATTATAGTGTAGCTTGTCAGGAACAATTTCTGTAAATTAATGTCAAACGGCATTTACATAAATAAACCTCACCTCATTTTATTCAACATGAAAATTATGAAAATTATTCTATTTTTAATAGGCACCTGTAAATTAATATTCGAAACGCACGTTATTTTACCTAATCAATCAAATCAAATATTGCGTTCAAATGAGGTGCAGTAAAATTACCGGCGTAATTTGATATATATATATTTACAACGGTTCTTTTTTTTAGAATGCTAGGGAGCCAAAGAAAGAAAAAGTAGACTTTATTGTACTTTCAAAATATAAATAATTGATTTCAGTATGGCGAGCAAAGTGGAATCTGTCGGGGAAATAATAACAGATCATTTTAATCTGCGAGGCCGGAACGTGTGCCGTGGCCTCCAGTCATCTCCGCCGCCATTGAGACGTGATCAATTATACACGTGCCCCCCTTATCCCCTCGTCCCAACCCCCCTGGTATGTTTACGAGGAATTTTAATATTATTTGCCTATAGATTTATACGTATTCGTAGCTTATAAGACCTCACCTATAACTTCAAAGAAAGATTAAGATCATTGCCAGTATTCCAGTTTCGATGATATTTTCGCATATATTATGCTTAACATGAAGAAACATGGATAATTCCCAGGTTTTTAATATTTACTACAAGCCGATGAACATTAATGTTACGTGCGAGCGGGGTACGCACTTATGGATTGGAAGAAAACACCAGTTTTTGACTAAGAGCTTTTATTGACTTACACAGCCACGCGCAGTACCACCCTGGAGGGTCGTCCCTGAACACACGACCAACGATGCACAGTCCCGACGATAAGTTAACACACCTTCAATACTGTCGCCGATATTGCGTAGACCACCTCCGATATTATCGCGTGTAGCTTGCCTCTGGTTCCTCACTCGAACTACGCTACACACCTACTTCACGTATCCGTTCACCAAACTTGTCACTAAATTCACCACTTAATTCGTCTCTGTCTTTTATTAACCTTCTCTTCCAACTCTTTAGTATCGCACTTATCGCTTCACCGTCTTGGACTGAACTCAACTTAAACTGCAACTCTCAACTCTAAACTGCCCGGTAGGCGCGTCCTACGCTGTTTATATACCCGGAAGAATTATCTAGAATCCATCTATCTATCTCTGTCTTTTCTTTCCCGAACCGTCTGTTCGGGAACTTTCGTTTATACATCTATCCCTTTCTATCATATATCTATCTCCTTCTTTCTTTCGTCGTCTATCTCTTTCTAACATCTATCTATCTTTTTCTTTCGTTTATCGTCTATCCTTTTCTAAATATATCCGTCCTTGTCTTTCCCTTCCAAAAATTTCTAGTTCTTTCTAAAAGTTCTAAACTGATTTACGCTGCTGGGCAGTTCCACCCTCGGTCGCCACAATAACATTGTTTCGTGGCCGGACACGCGTTGGTAACACTTCGAACTTGGAGCAACAGCAAATATCCATAGGCGACGGTACTTTCTATCACGTAGGCTAATTGTTTGCCTGCTGCCGGCCATAAAGTATTTGAACTGTTCTGTTTCAGTTAGTTATGATATTTTACATTTAGGTATTACTTTACAATTTTAAATTTTGTTATAGATAAAGACAGGGAGACATTTGTGGGTGCCAAGGAGCGCAAGGTCATTTCTTGCACACTTTTATTACATAAATTCAAATAAGAATTTTCCATATTAAATAAAATATTTTCACAAATGTATTATTATATTGTATATGTGCTAAATTTGATATTGTAACATGCCGACAAAGGTGAATGCACACCTGCCTGCCATAGAGCGCAGTTAATTACCTACCGTATTTTGGACTTCTTTGTTTACTTTGTGTTTGTAAAAGTCCGTTGTGTATTGTCATCTTTTATGGCAGTCATTAGGCAGGTGCGTCGAACTGATGTTAAGAAATACGACCTATGCGGCCTGGCAGCCATATTGTATCGGTGCAGCAATTCCCCAATGGAGAGATCTGCGGTCTAGCGAGAACCACGATCAAAGCAAGACGTGTACATTCGATAAGCCTTATAGTGACAGACTTTGCGCGTGTTATTGAATCGTGCAGCTTGTACTAGTTGCGTCCAGTTATATTTTTACCTGTGTTATATGTGTTTGTATAGTTCTAGTAAATTCTATAGTAATTCCCACAGCATTTTAATTCAAGTCCTGTAGCTCGTAACAACATATATATCTGTCGTAGTACTTCTTGAAATAATCCGCTGTGCTAGAGAGATTGATATAGTAACATAGACTTGATTTAAGATCATAAGATCTCATTTAGGTATCCAAACACTAAAAACAATCAAATACATAAGGACATTTCAGTACATGTGTGTCAATTACGTATTTAACATTAAGTATATACATAACAGGCTTACACTACAAAGAAAACACCCAAAATAAACCAAATATGAATTTATTATGACATGGGACACTATCATCGACAATATTGTGCAAAACAAAGAAAATGACTTCGTATTTCGGCACGAGCTTTTAGCAGTTGATTAAAAGTCTGAGTGCAAATGGTCAAGATTCTGGAGACGACCACTTTTCATGTTTTCATTGTTGTGAAAGTCTATTAAGGATAAAGGAAGAGTATTCGAAGTTTATAGCTATTTTATGGCACGTTGACAGTGGAAGTTTTTATGGCGTTTTTTAGTAGGAAGCTATAAAATGTTATGTAACTAATATAGAATGAGAGCATATTGTAGCAAAATATACAAAAATCGATTTATGAAATACTAGTCTAGTTGATCATATAACTTCATTGACGAGTTAAGCCCGCGTTAAATTTATATCATCCTAACGATTCGAGCTTCGTTGTTTTGCATAGATATGCAATATAAACATTAGTTTGGACGCAATCGCTTTCCATTCCAATCTATATTTTCATATCAATCACATTTCCATTGGCTTGGACTGCGTTTATCAAATATGGACAAAATAGTTGAATCTTTTCGGGATGGTGTCAATATTACGATTAAACTTGTGTTTACATTATACGTTGGTGCAAATTAATTAATGAAAGAAAATATGTTGTTTTAGGACAAACATATACAAGTGAAATAAATACATTTAAATAATGAAGTAACAATACAAAAAATAAAATAACCACAAAATAAAAAGAATACTTATATATAACTATAGAAAAGCCTTGCACTTCATCCGTGCAGGAACAGAGAAGAATACAAGTTCTGAGGCCGGGTGGTCGGTCACAAGAGGCGACAAAATAGCCTACACCCAGGTGGTAGGGCATTTACCCGACTGGATGGCTACCACCCCTGGTCTAAAGTATGTCGCCATAACACCCTTGAGTTGTGATTCGGCATTAGTACCAGTTCCAGTCTACCTTAAGTGAGCAGCAGGGCATTTGTAGCACCTTTAGTGTTGCAAATGTCCATAGGCGATGGTAACCGCTTTCCATTAAGTGGGCCGCCTGCCTGTCTGATAAGTTTCTGCAAAAAAAATAAAAACCCGTCGTAGATGCGATCAAAGTAAAAATATAAACTGTTATTTTCTTGGGCAGTTTTATTACCTGGTTTTCTTTTACTTAACAATTCCGCTTCGGGTGCGCTTCGGATATTTTTAACAGTCACGCTCCGAGTGATTCTGAGTTACGTTTATAAAGGAAGCAGGAAGAAAAGTTAGCTAATTTTAACGATAAACTTCGGCGAACACGACAAAAGCCGGTCAACCGAAAATTCCCGAAGTAACTTTTTAATATAAATCTAATTATATGTAACACGAAACTTGTGAGACTAATTTGAATTGATTCTAAATGGAAAACTTTGCAAGAGATTTAAGTTATATTCGGGAAATAATAAAACTTTATTTATTTTCTCAAGGAAACAAATTTACAAAGAAACCAATAGGTTCTTTTACATATTGGTGTAATACTAGTGCCTCAAGTAGATTTACAAGAAATCTGTAAGAAAGGTCACCACTTCATGGCTATATATATATCTGTATATAGTTATATTCTTTAAATCAAATAACGAATATACAAAACAAAACGAATTCAGAACCTACTCAGATAAAATGTAAAATAGTTAATAAAAAAATAGTTTTAAAAAAACTAAAAAAAATACGCTTTTATAGAAAATCCAACTAAAAAATAGAAAATAATTTAAATAAATTTGAATTAAAAATACTGTAAGAAAAAATGATTTTATTGTAAAAAAATAATTATTAAATTATTGATATTATCAAAATAACCCTTCTACTCATATCTGTTCATAAAATATTTATAACTATTGATACCAAGCACGATTTTTAAAAATAAAATTTTTTCTTACATTATTTTTAATTAAAATTTATTTTCTATTTTTTGGTTGGATTTTCTATAAAAGCGTATTTTTTTAAACTATTATTTATTTTTCATCTTTTAGTTGATTTTTTTAAAGGTTTTTAAATACAAGCTTTTGAGATCCTGCATATCATGTAGCAGCAGAGTGCTAACCAAGACGAGTAAAACGAGCCCAAACACGGCGGGTCTATCTTGTTTAGTTCAGGGGTTCCTATGGCGACCTTCCGACTCCATCATCAGATCAGCTCCATGATACCATATTATTGTATTGTCACGCGATATACACATACCTGCAATATTTCAGCTCAATCGGAAATCGGGAAGTTGATCAAATTTAACTTAATGAAAGATTCCGTTACATACTAACATACGTAGGAAGCTAATAAAAGCGTATTTATAAATGTGTATTTTTCCCTTGTGATTTCCTAAAGCTTTCTCAAAAGTATTATATTTTTACGGTTAAAAAACCAAAAATACCATATTTTCTCCAAAAAAAGTGCAAACCATAACTACTAGTCCGTTTTTGTTTTTAAAGAAAACCTCAAATAAAACGTCCAATCAACGTCTTATTATGTATTTAATACATATTTTATGCAGAAATCAGATATTTAAAGGTTGTAATTAACTCCTTTTCAATTTCATGCATTTGAAATACAGCTAATTAATGAAAACATTCATACAGGTATAAGTTTACGATAAATGGTATCATATGTTATAATTTGTATTTATAGTTTCTACTTGTAAGTTGATAACCAGAGAGGTGGAAATTTTTACTCCAAGGGTTACTTTAGAAATTGACGCTTGAATGGATTATATTTTTATGTTAAAAATACGTATATATCAGTTTTATTCAGATCTAAATGTCACCATGATTAAGTTTCGGTAGATCAGTGGACAATATTATTGCGACGTTTCATATTATTACAAAATAATATGATTAACTAGCTTTTATCCATGGCTTTGCTTCGGGAACAGTATATTTCTCCAAATGGAACGTACCCTACGCCACCCTGATCAAATACTTCGTTGTCTGTCACTGTGTCTGTGTGACAAAGTCTTTGCCGGTCACTGGAAAGCAGAGGCTCCGGGTTCGATTCCTTGCATGATAAATTTCGTAGACGATCTTTCCCTTGTTTACTATGGTCTGGGTATCTAGGATCGGTCCCAGAATGGACCCTTGTATATTTATTACCGATAACACAAGCATTATTTGCTTAGTTTGAGGATATACAATGTGTGTGTTTTTTGTGTCGTTTATTATTATTCTATTATACACAAGCAGATGTAACGATTTAATAATATTGGTTATATATGTTAAAAATTGACGAATATAGTTTCCAATTTAAGTTAACAATTATGTTTAAAACGGAAAAGTTATTGAATACGAATTTTGAGAATTGGTTAATCGCTAGTTCATATTACGTCGTTGTTCTTCTTGATTTGATGTATTCCAGAAATAAAATATCCTACATTATTTTGTATATAACAATAAGAAATAATTTATGAACAAAATTAAGACTTAAAAATGGAATTCTAACATAATGGTCAAAATCTCTTTCAATAACATGACACAGGAATGTGTTCTGTATATCTTGCGTGTCATAGGTACTTAAATGTATGAGAATTAATTAGAATGCGTGATCCAAGAAATTATTAATGGAATGCTACTGATCTTTTTGTACCACTTTGTTCCAACGGTATTCATGATGCCAGAATTATTGCTACGACATGGCCGCTCGCGAAATGCAAAATTTCATGTGCTCGCTATAAAGTATATGACCGTATTGTTATAAAGGCGAAATTGTATATATTTTTATTTATTATTAAAATTTATCCAACAGTATATCCATAATGTAAGTCCTAACAATACACAACAATAAATCTAAACTAAAACTGGATACTTATAATCTAGGAAAAGGAACAGAAAGAAATAGTGTGTCACACTGCACTAAAATAACTTACTCAATATATCTAATACTGTGAAACTTCTGACGGGAAAACTAAACACAACTAAAGTATTAGTTTGTATTTAAAACACTACGTTCCTTTTCAATCTTATTAATAAGTTTACTAACTACTGATAACTTGAATATTTGTTTCGAAGAATTAAAAAAGAATATAACACATGCAAGTTCGCATATTTTCTAGATGCACGGGTGCAGTAAAAATTGCATTATGTAAAGCTTACTGTACGTTGTTTGTGGTTTATGACTGCCCAACTATCCTACAATGGTCTGCTTCCAATGCTTCTGAAGTGCGTTCTGGATGTTTTTGGCTACACGTACGCCATTTGGCGAAAATAAGCCGCTACAGCATCCTGAACCTTAAATCCACTAAATAATCAGATAGTTCTCTGCTGTTAGCACCCATGCAGAGGACTAAATCATTATTCTTTGTAAAGAAGTAGAAAGAGAAAGAAGAAGAAGTAGCACAAAACTTTTAGTTCTACTAACTATATATTTGTATTTAGTTGTCTGTACATTTAAATAACTAAATAATAATACATACTAGCACTTTTACGGTCAATTTGCCATTATTTATTAGGCGTTTCCTTTTAAAGGATCCATGGAGCTCAATGATAGTAGGACATTGTTAATTTTTTTTACTGATTTCCCCACACTGTGATAATACAAGGTTGTAACTCACGCGTCAGTTACATTTGAACTTCTTTGAGGTTCAGTTGAGAGCGTATCATATACCTTTCATTGATGTGGCTTATAAAGGTTTATCAAGCATTCGTAATGTGTTCCATGAAATGTTTACAGTTCAACAAATAAATCTTGTCATAATACTCAAATAGAATAAGAATGATACTTTCATTGAAAAATTAATGAGCCATCAATTATGCAATACCAGGAGACTATCTCTTTGAAGTGTATGTGTAACTCGTGGAACAGATATGAAATATATTTTTTGCATATTTCAATTGAAGCTTTCTTAGCATAACTTTTAAGAAAATGAATTAATTAGGTCTAAAATACACTCAATTGTTTAAACGAATAAATAATTAATAGTAAAAATATTTGAATAATTAAAGTGGAGATTCGTCGTAGACATGATTTTCCTCTTCTTCATGAAAAAATATATCCAAATATTACTATATGGTAGTTACTGAGAAATAGTTGTAGACATAGAATTGATTATATGATAATTTGTAATTTAAAATTTGTTAACAGTGAAATAATTTATAATATTGTAGTGGATGCACTTACGTTTAGTTGTAGATAATATTATATTATATACAATACTAGCTGTCCCGGCAGACGTCGTCCTGCCCGGTAAAAAATAGGGGTTGATCGTAGAGGGTTGAAAATTTAGGTTTGTATGTATCTTTTAATGTTGTATCATAAAAAAATAGAAATTAAAAATTTTGTCTAAAAAATAAATAAAAAATTTAGGGGTGGACTACCCCTAACATTTAGGGGGATGAAAAATAGATGTTGGCCGATTCTCATAGATACCGGATAAGCACAAAAAATTTCATCAAAATCGGTCAAGCCGTTTCGGAGGAGTATGGCAACGATATACTCAATTTCTGAAATAAATGAATTATTATGATTATTATAGATAGAAGGACTTGTGGACAGATAGACGGACGGAGATGTCAATTATAGAAATATGCTGCTTTTTATTTTTTGCACGTGTATGTCATTTTGAGGTGTTAGTACCATCACCAATACATGGCAGTGAAAGTTAGTTATAGTAGAAGTATAAAAGTGGGTTAAATACAGTTGAAATGAGAGCTTTGAGAAGTATATGTAAGATTAATGTAATTGGTATGATAAGAAACTGTGATAAGAGAAAGTTGTGGATTGAAAGAATATATAGTGACGAAAGTTGAAAAAGGGAATATTAAGGTGGTGGCATGTAGAGATAATTAATTTTGTCAAAAAAAGTATACGACAGCAATGTAACTTGAAACGGCGGTGCTCGTAAGCCGCGACGTAATTACTAGATCATATTGAAGATATTTTATAGAAAGGTCGTGTAAAAAGCTCTTTCAAGTAACGTGTATGTAAAGTTTTATGAATTGATGAAGTAAAAAGTGTTGTTAGGAACGTAGCAGATGAATTAATTGTCTCCGACTAATAGGTAATAGTCGTGATATTATTGTTACGAGTTACGGGACTTGAATTAAAATGCCATTGGAATTACTATAGAATTTATTAAAACTATACAAACACGTATAACACAGGTACAAATATAACTGCAACCAGTACAAACGTGACGCACCATTCAATAACACGCGCAAAGTCCGTCAATATATATATATGTATATATATATATATATGTATATATGTATATATATATATATATATATATATATATATATATATATATATATATATATATTATATATATATATATATATATATGTGTAGCTTATCGAATGTACACACGACTTGTGTTACTTGTGCCTATCGATTATAATTACAATTTTAAACACAAAGTAAACAAAAGAATTTCAAATGCGGAAAAGTAATAAAGTGTGCTTTATGGCAGGTTGCATTCACTTTTGTCGCCGTGTAACAATATGTATGTATCTCCATTTTAGTACTAGCTAGTGATGGATTTGCAAATTTAAATAATTTCTAGTAAGCTTCTTTCAAAGGGTGGGTACAGTTGTATCTAGCTACAATCTCTTTGCCTCACTATATTGGAGTGAAAATTCTCGCGAACTGAGAACGCTGCATAGACTATTTACTACATCCCCGGTCGTAGGGGCAGGCTCGCTTTGATTGAACCCTTTTGGCGCGCGGGCTCCCTGTGCCGCTTTTACTTTTATCTATTTTACTACCCTTACACTCGTAAAAGAACCTCATAAATATTTCTAGGGTGTACTAAGATTGGTTTAGTTTTTAAGCGGACTTTGCATATTTAATCATGTTTAGACTGTGTTAAATATAATCATGAAGTATGTTAATGTATGAAATATAATAATATATGAAACCTGTAAAAGTTCCACTATTAGGATAGTGCCTCTCCTGTATTTCAGAAATATTGACGGTATGCCCGCCACGCTAGTCGAAAACGTATTTTCTGGTTTCACACATAGGTAATCTCGATGCGCAAGTTAATTTAGTTAATTTGCCTAAATGACTTAGGCTGGTGTTCACCGACTTTTAACCGATGGTTAAAATAAAATAATCGTTAAAAATGTATGCATAAACAGCGATTATTTTATTTTAACCATCGGTTAAATGTCGGTGCACACCAGCATAAGTTATGAATGCTCGCCGGTCAAAATTGGATCCTAAATCACTACTACGATTAATGTTTTAAATATAGGATTTGCTGACTATCCCACTAGATCAGTAGTTAACGCACTCTCGTCTTATTCTAATAGCGTATGTTTGAATTGGAATTTGGCAAGAAAGCATGCACTGCTCAGGCAGTTTTCTCTGGCCTAATGGGACAATTATGTAATGCTTTGGGGTGAAGGGCACAGAATAACATTTTGTGAAGTGGAAGTAGAGTTTTAACTTATATGTATTAGGGTGGCGCATAAAACCGATTTTTTTTATATCGAGTGAGAAAATGTTAGTTTTTGATATTTTAAGAATTACACCCAACGGACAGCTCAAAAAAAAGAGATCACTCCAATTTTTTTAAGATGTCAATAATTCGCCAAAAACTGATTTTTTGTTCTTTTTTTACTCGTTAGGGTATAATTTTATAGACCCAAAAATAATAAGTTTCTGAAAGTTTCATTTCAAAATTTGAATTTTACAAGGTTGCTCATAATTTTCTTTTTTATGTACCTACTAGTGCATTATTTTAGATTTTTTCGAGGGAGTTTCAGTTTTTGGTGATTTTTGAGCTGTCCTTTGGAGGTAGTTCTTAAAACATCACTCGAAACTCAAAAATAAATAGTTGGTTTTTTGCGGCTACCCTAATATACTATAATAATACCTTCAAAAATGCTAATAACCAATAATCCATTAGAACTTAGTCTGAATAAATACTTTTGAATTTGAAAATTACACTCTTTTCCCTTAGATTGAGAAGTCTCGAACTCTGAAGTAGGAATGTTTGATGGGATGTTATCTTCATCCAAATTATTACCCATGTTTGTACTTTGTTTTCACGTTGGTTTTAGTCGAAAAATAGAATAGCGGAGTAAAGTTTATCACATAAATAACAGAGCATTGGGTTTTCTCATAATCATAATATAAGTTTGATTTCTGATGATATCTGATATATATCCAAAATACCTTCTGCCCGCGTCTGCGTCAGCGTGGAATAGTTAAAAAAGGTAAGTTAAAAAACCCTCCGATTTTGAAACATTCTTCATTGGTGCTCCGCTCCTATTGGTCTTAACGTAAAAATATATATGGCTGATAGCCTTCCTCTATAAATGGGCTATGTAACACAGAAATAATTTTTCAGTTCCTGAGATTAGCGCTTTCAAGTAAACAAACAACCAACCGAACTCTTTAGCTTTATATATTAGTATAAGATGTGGAAATTACTTTCTTGGAGTGTTTGCATGTTTGTTCCACAAGGACTTGTGTATAAACCGATTGATTAATGAAGTATTTGGAACGGAAATATGTTCTTTTGAGACACAAAGAGAAAGCAGGATTGTCACTAATCCGAAACATGTGATATGCTTGTACAGAGTAAATTGCCTGGGCGAATCAAGTGGGCTTTCGAGGCCAAATCTTAAACTATACTAAATAGCGAATAATATTCAAAGAAGTCTCGGACCCGTTTTTGACAAAAAATAATTTGGTTTTATTAGATTTCAAACAGTCAATTACGCTTAGCGGACTTCGAACCCGCCGATTTTGTAAAAAAGTATGTTCTGTTTATTATATCAAGTCATAATCTAGTTTGTATGGATCAATTTCTATGAAGGAATGTCAAACGGAAAACTAAGGGGACAGGGTTCAGCTTTTAATAAAGGAATTTATATTTTCGAAAATTTCAATCACGTTCCCGTTTGTATTTGTAAGTTAATACATAAATTAAATTATTAATTAAAATAGTTTTGGTTACCTTTAGTGACATATTAAAAAAGCAAGATCTCAAGAACGCGAATTAGCCACAAAAGTACTAGAAAATTGTAACATTGAACGGTAACATAATCTTTATAAATATCCTGCCAATTATACACTAGATAGCGTTCTATTGGAAAATATTACATGAATAAGATGATTCAACTGTTATTTTGTTGTGTAGCAAAAAAAACTATATCGATTATCGGGCATGTGACGTCACATCACTGGAAAATTGACATATCGACCTGTCGTGTACAATAACGATGTTTATATATTTACGGTCTCATTCATATTGCATTAGCGTAAGTTTGTAGTAGTAGTAACTTATCTATGGTTCTTAAAGAAGCCTAAAACCTTTCTCTAACCCTTTATGAACAAGACCACTAAAGCTTAAGCATCCGGAGTCTTTTATGACATAGACAAATATAAATCTTTGACGGTGATGTGAAGCAGCGTTTTGATAAAAACAATTATAAAATATTCATTCTTTAAGGAAGAATGATGTGTTTGTTTAGAAAATATTAATTATTTTGTGAGATATCATTTTTCGAGTTGCAACAAGAACTCCAGTTTTAGCGTCGAATAAATACAATTTGGCTAATATTTGATTGAGAAATCTATATATGAGTTCGATTTTGGTTCGAAGCCTATTTTTCAAAGATTATGTTAATACTTGAATATTTATGATTAATTGACACTTGCTATACCGTTTCCAAGACGTTTCGACGTCTATCAAGTTACATATTTTTTGTCAGTAAAACCCACATGAAACAAATGACATAGTTGTCGTACTTGATTATTGTTAGTGACGTAATAGTGATGTTCTCTGAATCATTTGCCGCACAGACTATTAAACCATCGACACTATACGTAATAATCTATAGTAATCGATTTGAAAACAAAAAATGTTCTACTTTATAGAAAAATAATACGGTAATTATTATAAGTGTCGTTTTAAATGGCTTATTTGATGTAAGTAAAATATGTTAATTGAGATGTGGGTATATTTATTACAAGATATAGCATTTTAGTAAAAATATATAGATAAGTTAAATTGATTAAAACTTATTTATAAATGAAATAGATTTTATAACAAATCGAATCGGTAATTACTAATTGATCAGTTATCGAGCTGTCAAAAATAAAATAAATATGTACGACCTATATTTCAAACATAGAAAATAAGAAATCTTACATAAGCCCTCTTTTTAAATATGAGAAAAATTCTTAATCCGTTATTAACAATGTTCGTAAATCTATTTATCTAATATTACTTGAGAAACTATTTCATCGAACGACAAATTGAATCAATTACTCCAAGATATAAATCAAATTTAGTTATTTTTTGTGTCTGCTTAGAAGCTGGGGGCCGTAGGTAACTTTCCAACTCTCCAGAGTAAACCAACCGTTGTGAATGGCCGCGACTTTTTGGGATTCCCTTTTCTTCCCACAAAGAAAGTCAGATTCATTTAACGAACGGCCTTTTAAGAGGGAAACTTCTTTGTAGCTTATTAAAAAATCGTTTGCGAAGATTAGAACCCTTGGATTATATCGTTGCATAATAATCTCCAAATACAATGATATAAAGTCATTGTACGTACTACATATTTCTAAAAAAATCACATAACTATGTAGGTGCATTTTATTATAGAAGAATTTAATGCCTATTTTATGTGTACAATTAATTTATTCTACTTAAACGTCTCACTGGTGAGCGCAAGTATCTCCAGCTTAGGGAAATTTACAGTATACTCATCATGTTTGTCTAAAACAAATTAGTAGTTTTCAAATTAATTGATACATAATCTCACTTTTCTTTCACCTTCTCCCAATTATTTGGGATCGGCACAATATGTCTTTTCCTTCTATACTTGTCTATTCTGATATACGTCCTCTGTCACACCACCATTTATACATAATACGGGCGTTCAAAAACCACATTATCGTCATAACTGTTATCTCAAATATTAATTTAATTGTTTATAATTAATACATCAAATTTCATTGTAATTGGTCCATTTTATAGACAATGGAGAAAAAACACATAAATATCCATACAAAATTACTTTCACATATCTCTGAGTATAGCTACTAGGTGACCAGACCTGATTGGTCTACAATAACTAACTTATAAATCGTTCAAACAAACACAAGACATGTTAAATATATTAATTTAGATAGATAGATAACACTTTATTGTACACCATTACAGAAAAGTTACGAACTAGTATTATTCTAATTGTGTACAAAGGGCGATCTTATCGCTAAAAAGCGACCTCTTCCAGGTGACCCAGATAAATTAGTTGTACAAATAAATGGTGGTATACATAATTTTTGTACGATTACTTACATTCTAATAAAAATTATATACCTATACTATAAACACACACATAAGTTATGTACATATACAAGACTAGCTGATCCGGCGAACTTCGTACCGCCATATTTTCTGAATTCCTAAAAGAATTTGTTTCATAACACAAAAACAAAATCACCACAATCGGTCCAGGTGATTAAGAGGATTCCAGAACCTGATCTCAGCGCCACCTACCGGTTCTAATTGCGAATCTAAACCATCCGGGAACCTACTCAAACACACAAAAACAAAATCGCCAAAATCGCTCCCGGTGATTAGGGGGATTCTAGAACCCGATCTCAGCGCCATCTACTGGTTCTAATTGTGGGTTTAAACCACAGATCATAGTTTCTATGATCTATGGTTTAAACCATCCCGGAACCCACTCAAACACACACAAAATTTCATCAAAATCGGTAAAGTCGTTTTCAAGTTATGTGCTTACCAACACATTTTACGATTCGTTTTTATATACAAGATTAGCTTCTGTCCGCAACTTCGTTCGCGTGGAAAGGAAGTTAAAAAACTCCCGCGATTATGAAACATTCTTCACTGGTGCTCCGCTCCTATTGCTCTTAGCGTGATGGTTTATAGTCTGTAACCTTCCTCAATACATGGGCTATCTAACACTGACAAAAAATTTCAAATCAGACCAGTAGTTCTTGAGATTAAAGCGTTCAAGCAAACAAACCAAGAAACAAACTTATCTGCTTTACGTATTATATATATATAAGATAACATTCTCTCACTGACACCACACCCTGTCATATTATCCGCTTCTATTATATTACGTTGCAGAGAAACTACTTTGAGTCTGTTATAAGCTGTTTATGTAATTAAAGCTTTTTATCAATCCCACGGGAACTATTTAATTTATCTGGATCAAAAGTATCCTACATGTTGACCAGAGATATAAGCTATCACCATACAAAATTTCATGTAAATGGGTCCAGTCGTTTCGGAGATTAGCCGGTACAAACAGATAAACAAACAGAAAAACCGACAAACAGACAAACAGAGAAACAAAAATTCGAAAAAAATATACATTAGTTCTATTTCATTTCTTACATCGGTTGACTCGGTTTTTAGCATTTTTTTACATTGTACAGAAATTCGACCTCTACAATTTTATTATATGTATAGATTGGTTATAATATTCAAATATTTAAATATAATAAATATATGCAATATAATATCTACTAATTATATAAAGTTACATATCGTTATATTCCAGATAGAATTTCCTGACCATGTTCTTAAATGTTATTAGAGATTTTACTTATTTGACAGCAACAGGCAATGTTTTTTATTTATAATAACAATACTACGACTCGAGGTCCGTACGCTTTTTACAATCTGATTACTGATATTGATTTTTTGCGTTCATACACGCTTATTATTATCTTTTGTTATAGTGTGTGACATTGATTTTGTGGTTCTTATGTAAAAAAAAATTTTCTCATTTTTCTCAGGCGCACAAGATATGCCTAAGTTTTCTACTTTTGCCTGTTCCTACTCTACATTCTTATGTGGTGTTGTGTATCTTAAGAATAACTTATATAGTTTTTTCTAATTTTAATACTAAACTTATACTAATGTAGAGTGTATCTGTTACAAGCTGGTGTTGTGAGAGAGTGCATGCGCAGTGTGCCTTATGTCTATACCTATAAATATTATCTTAACTAGTGTCATGTATGTTGCTTTTTCTTTTTCTGCCTAGGTCATTAATTTTTAGGCTCTTTGTGTGTCTTGGAAGTGCGCGTTGGTGTGAGTAAGTGTATAATAAGTTTTGTCGTTGTTTGTGGGTTTGTGACATTGTATTATTTACACAGGCAATGTATTATTTATAGCTATTTAAGTGTGTCAAATTAAATTGATACGCCAATATGTAAATATTTACTTAATATTTACGCGATAACACTATTGTAGTAAAAGCTTCTATGTTTACTTTCGATGACAGACAGGGATGAGAACAGATTGTTTTTGATCCCTGAAATTGGGTTAGTTTCCGCTTGATATAGAAAGGTTATGAGGCCAAGTGAAAGACTATATTTATCAATCAGGAATAGGAATGTGCTGTACTGTATATTCAAAGAGCCGTATACAGATATAACAAGTTATCGGTCAGCGAAGAATGTAGGCAAAGTGAAAATCCGATTTAAATCGCTCTTACCTGGCCGCAATCGGCGTCTAGATTCGATTCCCCAGCACCCTGAATGGAAATTGGATTTGCAGATCTGCAGAGCTATGCATTATGTACCGCTGTATATACTTTTCAAATTACCTCCTTTATTGGGAATTCATTTTGCCGTCATTTAAATACTTTACAGAAATTCAACCGGCATTTCATGGGTTTCTCGATTGGTTTCATTTAATATTTCTACCGGCTTATTAGGTTGAATGAAAGTTTCTACACAAACGAATGAAAGCGATCACTCTTATCTCTGAAAATGTCGGAAAGCTTTATGGATATATCTATCATCAATAACAATACAATATTGGTTGAGAAAAACATACATTTCGATTTATATTTCATTGCTTTCGAATTTTGATTGTGCATTTGACATAATTTATAAGGATTCCGTAAATGTTATGGTAGAAATCGAAACAATATGAAATCGTTATTCATGTTTGTTGGTCTGTCTATATATGAATGTTACAGTAGATTTTCATAGAAACTACTGTATGTGGATGAAAGTCAGGAAGGTGTAATTTATATTGATATACAAAGTTATGTAGTGAAATAGTGAATAAAAAGGATATTGTGAGGGAATGAATGGATGAATATAGGATATGGCCTCCATACATGTATTATTTTTTTCCAGTGTATGTAGTCTTGTAGAGCATCGTTAGTCAGATTTTGAAAAATATGACAATGTACTTAAATGTTTTTTTAACAGAGTCAATAGGTATTAAGATATTTCTTCCCAAAGTCATGAAAATTGTGTTTCTCCCTTTACCATTTGAACTTTGAATAGAAGGTAAAAATAAAGAAAAGAAAGAGAAAAGCTTTATATAGAACTACAACACAAATAAGAATAGTTTAAAAAAGCATAAATAAACAAATAATTGCAAGAAATCTTATAAGTTAAATTATTCCTTAAGTTAGGTAGCCCGGAAGAGATTCCTATAAGCGATAAGGCCGCCTATTGTTTCTACTATGACATTGTAATTGTGCACTTTTGAAATTGAAAATATTTGGTGAGCAATAAATTGTCTGTTTTTGTCATGTAAATATCCGTTGTGTAGTTTTTAAGATAATGAAGAATTTTCAATGAAATTTTCATGTAATATTTTCTTAAGTGTTCGCTACTTTTGTACATAATAAAATTATGTTTTAACGGTTTTAAGCGCGGTAATTTATTTGATTTTGGTTATTCCTACGTTTCGGCCGCTTTTCAGTGGCCATGGTCACGGACGACAAAAATGAAATCGTCCAACGAGTATTGTTAAAATTTTTATTTAGCCTGTCGCCAATTTGTTCTTTTTTATATTTAGTTTTAATTTTGTTTATGGTTAATGTTTACTCTATGGTAGCCTAATCTAATTTACCAACGCTTCACAACATGTTGTAGCTTGAAGAAGCAGCGCAATAAACTCTTCAGCAAACATGCCTAGCTCTAAAAAAATTCATGGTTCCTTAATTCTACAGATACATTTTTGTATGCGAAATAATAAGCACTTCCTCAATGTTATTGTTTGTATTGTAGCATTCGATATTCATCTGTCGAATATGTGGCACACGTCAATCGTGTACCACATGCGGGCGACGTACTCAAAATTGTTGCTCAGAGATCAGAGAGAATATTAAATGACATGTTCGATACACTGGTATTGATTATGTTGTTTTCGATATTGAACTTTAAAATAAATATTAAACCATCTAAACGATTCCTAAAATTTGGTATACCTAATATAGGTACATGAAATTTTCTTAGTGATAACATCAACAATTGGTTTTTTAGTTTTATGTTCAAGACAAAACGTGAATAGGATGTTAGTGTAAAACTTATCACGACCGCCGGAAACTTATCAAAACTACTACTGTGCTCTTTCATACACTGGCAGGGTCTATGACCATTAACTGAAGCGACCCTGGTAGATATGTAGGCTTCGCTTAATGTACAGCTTTCCCGGGAGCCAGTGCCTTCGGTATTTAAAATATTTTATTAAAATGGAACCGTTTTTTTAAATTTGGCAACATTTAGATGGATCAGTATAGTTCATATGATTTTCATTAACATCGTTCAGGTTTTAATGAAAATCAGATTCTGTGTTGAAAGATAGAAAAATATTACAGCAATATAGCTTGTAATATCCCTAGACTCTTTCGAGATATAGTGTACAATTTACAAATTGGCAGTCGGTTGAAGAAAGTCTTATATAGTTTTTTAGTTGAGTTTAGTTTCTCGGATGTATCATGGATCTGAAGAAAGCCAATATTGTGGCTGTACCAAAATACATAATATCTAAAACCTAAGAGAAATTGTTTTTATAGCCTGTTTTAATACTTTATAAAAATAAAGATTTTTATGTCAACGTTTCCCAATGTTTAAGTACCATAAATTAAATTTGGTCTGCATAGGACAATAAAAATGGAGAATTGTGAATTTGTGAACGATGAAATGTGAATTGTGAAAATTTATAAAACGATATTCAGATATAATTCCATTTTGATATTACAAGAGCGAGGTATTAATCGCCTTTGCACAAGCTGGATTTTATTGATAATATTATTGGTTGTGACAGAATAATTTTAATGATGGCGCCATCGCCAATGAAAATGCGTTTGGAACGGCAAATGTATAAAGCTTTTAACCAAATGAAACCCATATATTACCGAATAACACACTCGTAACTCGGTGCTATAAGCCGCTCAGAAAATTGCCTGGCACAATGTAGCGGTGATAAGCATCGCAGCCACTCATAACTTGTTTGCTTTATGCAGTTTTGTATAAGTTCAGCTAATTCGCTTTGTCCCAAATGGGCTGTTAGCACTCAATTATATTAAGTAACAACGAATAACATTTTTACCGGATTTATTCATCAACATTCATATTAGTAAATTCATATTTATTTATATGCAAGTACTATGAGTGTACAGTTGTACATACTTAAGCATGAGACTTTAAGGATAGGTAAGGTATGATAATTTATCGAAGGTTTTGCCAATAAAACTACCAAATAATAATAGTTTTATTTCATGTATATTATTTTCTTACCATACCGCTTGATGGTGAGATTTAGAATAGAATATAATAGAAAACACTTATATGTGGTGAACAACATACACATAAAATAATCAATTTACAGTATTTTGTATTAAAGAGTAAAAGTAGGAGAAATGGCCGGCCTTATCGCTTTAGAGCGATCTCTTCAAGACAACCCGGGCTCTGGATTTTATGAAATGGAATTTCAGTGTATGACGGTGGTGTGCCAATTTAATACACATATAAATAGGATATATAAATATCACACAATACATATACCTAAAATGAAAAAAAAAGAGAATAAACAATAACACATATTAATATTATATATATACTAATATATACATAATTAATATTTGTATAGCAACAGCAATAGCTATACAACATTAATAATAGTATTAATACATAATATATGAATATTATATATACCTACTAATATACACAATATTAATATACAAATACACTAATGAATAAACATACATGTAATAATAATATGGTATTAAGTATTTATTATAAAGTGAGATTTCTTTAATAAGATAAAAGAAATTACAAGGCTTTAATTTTAAATGTAAAAAGGTAACGAATTCCATATGATATTTTATACACGTGTGAATTTTGTGTGGGTATGTTTAAGATAAATTGTGCTCGACTAAACGTAATTATCAGCTTTAATTTTGCAGAACCAATTAAGGATCTTGAGGTTTTTCCACTGTTTATTTTCCCAGTTTTTGTGTTAACGAGAATCTCTTCTTACGTTCAATAAATTGCTATGTAAACGCGTTAGGGGTTGCGGTTGTGACGTTGTTAAATTTTTAGCGGGGAAGCATTTAATAAATAAAATTGCGTCCTTGGTCGTTAGGATCGTCGGAATCCAACAAAACATCGTGATCACATCCATCAAGCTGTCTTATTGTATAGACGAGGGTCTTCGATGGAATAAGATGGGATGAGTTTTTTATTATGCAAAATGCCCTTAAATTTTCTTGCCTGTAATGAATTACAACAACTTTTCCCTTAAATTACCATAAAACCCGTAAACAGACATAGGAATGATGCATTGCTTGATCTTCATTTAAGACATTTTAGATTGATGATACAGATTAACAAAAAATGTGATTAAAAATTGGCCAAGGGCGTGTCAGAGTATACTGTTATGAATTCTGTAGTGTCAAAAAACAGTTTCTTTTAATTTGCTTCTCCCTGACGAACGAGTTGCGTCAGTTATCTATATTTATAGCTGTTCTTAAATAAGGACTTACTGTCTAATACAACTTTCTTTGCCTAAATATACGTTTTAATTCGTGCAGGAACGGAGAAAGAATACAATTTCCTGCAGCCTGTCGTAGAAGGAGACAAAACAACCCACAGCCAGGTGGTAGGGCATTTGCCCCACTGAAAGGCTACAATCCCTGGTCTCAAGTATGTCGCCATAATAACCTTGAGTTGTGTTCCGGCATTAGTAACCAGTGGTTCTAGTCTCCCTTAAGAGAGCAGGAGCGCATTTGTTTCATCTTTGGTGTTGTAAATGTCCATTGGCGATGGAAACCACTTTCTATCAAGTGGGCCGTCTGCCTGTTTGCTGAACTCTTGCAATAAAACAATGAATTGAAATTTTGTTTTTGCTACTTCTATTATGAGGACGAAGAATGTTAAGGGATGGATTATTTAGTTACGGAACTAGTTACTGAAATTACAAGTATTCACACACTTAAACAGACAGGCAGACGGACGAGATAAAATTATAAAGGTTAAAAATGTTAGTCACGGTTTCATAAAAAATATATTATTTTGTGTTTCAGTAACCTCCCTTTTATAGGCACACGGATAGTCGTGCCATATTTGCCCAAAGGTTTGATACAGGGTTATCTCTATGTGCAAATTTCATCACGATATTTTCCTTCACAGTTAGCAATTGAAATGATATGCTTATTAGGTCAGAAAATTGCCTAAATAATGCATGATTTCACATTTAGGAATAGGCATGTTCGAACCCGCGCCTTTTGAGTTTGGGACGCTAACCATTAAACTACCAAAGCCTATTACTGGCAGATATATTTATTTCATACATACATAAGTATAAAAAATATATTTCATTTAAAAAGGTGTTATGAACGTGAAACACTCATGAAACTGTTACAAAATCGGTGGTATCTTATCAGGATCGGGGTGCTAAAAACGTGTCTAAAGGCATATTCCACATGCCAACCACTTACAGCGACAAGTTTGACATTCAGAGCAGGCACTTTGACAATTTCCTCGTACGGTGTAGACGCGAAAATGTCTCTGAAGTTCTTTATTGCCATTTTGTATGTGTTTGTAACTATTTGCAAACTGATTTTCTCTGCGAGTGTAGTCAAACCGAGGCGCGTATGGCAAATAATTCAGTTGCATCGAATTGTGTATAGGTACTGCTTTTTCTGAATTCGTTTTAGAATATACTAGCTGTACCCGGCAGACGTTGTCTTGCCCTTCAAAAACAAAATCCTACAAACCAACAACCAATTAATCAAAGTCTATTGTTAATTTTTTTGTTTTTGTAATGGTTGACATTACAAAAAAAAAAAAATCATCAAAATCGGTCCTCCCGTTAAATGGGTGTTCAGTGGCGCCACCTACCGGTTCCAATCGTGAATCTAAATCATCTTGGAATCCACTTCAATAAACACAAAAATAATTTCAGCTAAATCAGATAAATGAAAATGAGTTATATGTAGTCACCATTGCCGAAATCGACCGGGAAAGATCATACAATTGAATGGTTAGGCTGATATTGTGACTGATGTTTTTTTATTGATATTTTTATTATTAATGAATATCATATTTTAATACTTATTATCCTATTCTGGACGAATACAATTTGACAAACACAATAATCATAATTGGTCTACCCGTTCTTGTGTTTAGTTATATATAATCAATAAGTGACGGAGGTAGATATTTACTTCTCAAATTCAAAAGCTTTTATTCAAAATAAGTTCTATTGGAGAACACTTTTTGAGGCTAATAGGTTCAAATTTAATTTTACTTCCTAGTCTATGTACACCGCTTCGCAACGTGTCATTTATTGCTGTTATGGAGAAGAAGCGGCAAGAAATTCTCCAAAAACACGTCTAGATAAAACTTGTTTTTCTTTATATTTCTTGTTCTATTTATATTTCAAGTTCTTTTTTTTAAGTTTTATACAGAAGTATGTTACAGAATAACTTTTGAAGAATTAATTGAGTTGTAGCAAACAGTGTAGTGCAAATTGTAAAAAGGAATTCCCCCTACCATTATACACTATGAAGTGGAACATTTTGAAAAAAGTTAAGATAGTAGGGGTTAAAAAATGTCAATGAAACGTTGCTTTGTAGAAGGTTTTTTTAATATGGGGCATTTTATATTTTTTTGCGTTTCGTACCCTGTCCAACGGATAGGAAACGGTCACCGGTCTATGTGTGCGTGTAGCACCAGGCACGTTACCGACGTTAAAAATATTATGTGACGTTCTTCTTAAATAACCATGTGTCGTAGTGTAGAGGGAAAAACTCGGCCGTAATTTCTATCTAACTGTTATTGTATAGGGAAAAAACGTTCTGGAGAATCGTTCCGTAGTGGAGCGTGATAGCTAAAGGAAATAAGTGTGATAAACATCATACTGGTGGAAAGAGATGGAATTGTGAAAATTGCGTTGATTGGTATTGTACAGTCAAGTTCATTAATATATATGCATTGACAAGGATTCAAAATATTGTATGCAGTAGAATGTTAAAAAATATCCTTACAATCAAACAAATCAATAATTTGTGGTCAACTTTTAGATTCATTTATATGTGACAGACTCCGTTCAATAATATGTATGCATTACGATCATAATTATGTGTGCAGTGATGGATTCATAAATATTTTGAACACGTTTACGTTTAAACTTGTCTAAATTGTAAAACATTAGATTTTATGAAACCTTTCAAACTCTTTAGTCAAAGTTTGCGATTGGTAACATTAGTTACTGATCGAAAAGATACATTAGTTTTTTCAAAGATAGTGTTCATGCTTATGACTTATACCTAATATTTCTAAAAGATAAATTAAAATTTCATCTTCTTTATTTATTAAAAATGTATAGAATTGATGAACACCCAAAATATAAAATAGTGTGTATTCCTAAATCAAATATTGCCGAAGAATTGGGAATATCAAGAAATACTGTTTCTTTATGGTGGAGAGGTTGATGTAAAAGGACATGTGTCGTTTGGTCGACCCAGAAAAACAACTTATGAACAAGATATGCAATTGGTGGATGTTCGAAATTCAAGATTTATCAGAACACCTACATTTGCAACAGAGTTCGGTATTTCAGAATTCAGTGGACAGCTCACAGGACAAATGTTTCTATACTGGAAGAGCTTGAGATCCGAGATCACCAGATGTTATCAGCAGTGTGCCGACAACGTATACTACTGAAGTACTTTGACCACATGCCGCGAAGGAACCCAGATAACATGCAGGGACTCGTGGTCACTGGGAAAGTTGAAAGCAAGAGACATTTTGGTAGATCTCCAAATAGGTGGCTTGACTAGATTGCTGACTAGATAAACATTTCAATAAACTTGGCCAGCCACTACGTACAGAACCGATCTCCGTGGAACAGAGTTCATGTTTTCAAAGTCATAATCCTCAGCAATGAAGGAACAACTTGAAAGAGAAGCTATTTTTTTATATGTAAAAATGTATTAAAGTTCATTGAAATGTTTTTATTGTGTTGATGTTCCATTCAATTTTTGGATAATAATTTTAAGAGAAGTTAGTTCTTTTTTAGTTTCGTAGTTACAGAAAAATAAATAAGCTTTCCAAAATCTTCTTTTTTCAATTCGTATACTTTATTCTGCAAGTACCGAGTTTAAGTAATACAACGAGAACACATTGATATTAATCAGAATCCTAAAAACGCTAGCTAGTTACGCGACGTTGCCCAATGGGCAGTTGCACGTATTGGCAACGATGTATTATTACTTGCATATAAGGCACTGCAAAATGAATTCTAGGAGAAAGACAATTTGAGTGAAATTCCCATATCTATAAGATATTTATGAATATTTGTCTAGTCAGATATTTTTGAATCCTATGATATTGAGTTCTATTTGATCATATGGCTGGTCACACATTATTGTAAAGTGTCCAGGCATATATTAATGTACCAATTACATGATGATATATTAATGAACTACAGACTGTAAAGATATTTTTTAACATTCTACTGCAGACAATATTTTGAATGCTTGTCAATGCATATATATTAATGAACTTGACTGTACATATGTACACTAGGATATGCCCGCGACTTCCTCTACGCTTATTTAAAATTCGCGCGGGATTCCCGGGACACAAAATACCGAGTATTTGAAAAACAATATATGCTATCGTTTTAGTGAAAACTGCGTCGGAATAAAAAAATTTTACGCAACTAAAAAATAGCAAACCACTTCTGGGGAATAAACCGCGGCATTGCCGGATATAAAATATTTCACACAAATTTATATATTAAACTAGTTGATCCGGCGAACTACGTATCGCTTAACCGATTAACTATAAATTAAGATGTAAGCTATCCTATCTTTCAAGTTGGATCAAACTGCACACGGTGCGCAAATTTGATTAAAATCGGTTAAGTAGTTTAGGAGTCCATCGCGGACAAACAACGTGACATGTAATTTATGTATATTAAGAAGTTAGCTGTCCTGGCAGACGTTGTCCTAGATTGAAGAAAATATTTAGAACTCGACTGCAGCGCCATCTGCCGGATGTAAGCTATCCTATCTTTCAAGTTGGATCAAACTGCACACGGTGTGCAAATTTGATTAAAATCGAATAAGTAGTTTAGGAGTTCATCGCGGACAAACAACGTGACATGTAATTTATATATGTTAAGAAGTTAGCTGTCCTGGCAGAAGTTGTCCTACCCTAAAGAAAAATATTTAGAACTCGACTGCAGCGCCATCTGCCGGATGTAAGCTATCCTATCTTTCAAGTTGGATCAAATTGCACACGGTGTGCAAATTTGATTAAAATCGGTTAAGTAGTTTAGGAGTCCATCGCGGACAAACAACGTGACCCGTAATTTATATATATTAAGAAGATTTGTAATCGATCAGTAAAAAAATCATATTGGAATTGGTTTTTTTAATCTGCCCATTTAAATCATTCCCAGAAAAATTCCCGCGGTATTCCCAGGATAAAAAGTAGCGCAGAGTTTTATTTTAAGAATTAGCCGTCGATCCGTCGAACCGGTAGTTTTACTTGAACCCCGAACAAACAAACATACAAAAATGAATACTGTTCTTCATCGTTTATATAGTCTATTCGTTTTTTTAATACCTTTAGTTCAAGACACGGAATATTTAGAATTTTATAATATTATTATTGTTACTTTTATAAAAGAACATTTCAACTTCTTTTTAGATTACAGCTGCAAAACAGCGTTGACATTAAGGTTCGACCAATTTCAGGTAGGACTTTTGTTTTAGGTTTATTAATGGCCGAGTCCTTTACCTTACCAAATGTTCATTTGCCTTTCTATCGGTTAAAATTTGTCATTTTCTAAAATATAGTTGATTTCGCTCTTTACGGGTTCCTGAGTTAGTTTGAAACTGAAATGAAGGGTCATAGATATTTTACGACATTACTTTGAAACTCGCTGTAGATGTTGGCCTGTCCGATAAGAAAGTTTAGTTCGTTAAGTAGGCACATTAGGGGGAAACAGGAAAACATTAAGGCGTGTCGTCGACAGTGGCTCCACGCCAGACGCTATTAAAATATGCCATCCAATTGGTGGCACTGTCTTCATTCCGACTTGTTCCCTTTACTCCAAACGCCCCAAATCTTAAGGCAATGGTGTAATTTGCACAGAATAATATTGAATCTTGAGCAGCTATTTGCACTTCTTTCATTTAACGCTCATGAAATTTCTGTTTGTTCTATTTTGCGTATTGCTCACAATTTGAATGTTATTATTGGATTTCTTTGTGAATCTTATAACAATATTTTAACTTAAGTAAATATAGACGTAATGATACGAAAATATTGAACCAATTCCTATTATCAGAATATACGAGTATCGACATTTATATATATTTTGATTCTGGAAATTCTATTTATTTTTCCGTTAAAATAATATTACATCTATATAACAATAATGATAAAGCTATATATAGATAGAGACAGGTCTTTGCGTGGAAGTTTATTTATTCGTACTTCAGGTTTTCAGTATATCATATTTCTATGTATTAAGAAATGAGAGATTATACTATTTCTTTTTAATGTTTTGAATTTGCTCTGCATATGGAGTAGATATTGAAATATTTCAATGACTAGATATATAATCAGAGAGAATAGGTAACTTGTTTCATTAATAAATTGCAGTTTTAAAAAACCCTGGCGACGATTTTACTAAATATAAATATAATATACGAAACAAGCAACGTTTGTAAAGATTGTGAAGTATTTTAAATGTAAAAGAATGGGCATAAGAATTCCGAAAATATTAATAACTGTAGATATTTCGGACTATAGCGGAAAGATTAGAATTGGCGTATGTTTGAAAAGTAAGCCGACATAGATTGGACAGCTAAATATTTCTTTGTTTCATGTTATTTTATTTATATTGCGTACCTTCCAAGTTAAGATGTATTCTTTGTTATATATAATCTTCATTTCGGTGAAAATAGAGATTTATACATAGTATTTATCTAATATAGCATGTTTTATTAACATTGATTTAAAGACCATGGGCAATAAAAATTCCCTGTACTTTTCAAGTGCTTGCGTGGGGCAATGGGCAGGCCAACACGTAGAGGCCATTGATGTATTGCTACATCAATGGTAGAGGCCCCTTTACCAATTTAATCTAAATGTGGCGTGATACTGACTAATTTCCGAATATTTCCGATCGAGCAGTACGACATCAACAAGCAACGAAGAATCGCCAGACCTATAAGCACTCAAGAAGACAGAAAAAGGGTTTTCATTCCACAACGTCGGTAACCCTCCTATGCTACCCTCGCACTGAGGAGCATAGTCGTAGTAAGGTAGACCACGCGAAAACAGTACGCTTATTGGCAGGGTGTCCGAGACGGACGGTTACCAGTGCTAGGCAACCCATCGACCTTGCCCTCTTCCCCCACCGACGGTCAACTAAAGGGTGGTTGATCCTGATACGAAGGCTAACGAAACAACATTAGTGGCCAAGTTCCAGTCTCCAATTAGACAGCGTTAGGACATCGGTAGGACCTCGGTGTTACAAATATCCATAGGCGATTGCAACCGCCTTCGATTAGCTGGGCCAGCTGCCTGTCTGCTAAACTCATGCAATAAAAAAATCCAATTATATAGTGGTATTTAATAATACAGACTAATGATTCATATATGTTGTTACAAGAAAACTGAATTTAGAATTGCGACAATATGGTTAACATTAATGTATATCATAATCGCAAATGTCAGAAACCGTTTTTATATAAAAATATAGTTATCGTAATAATGTAGAGACGTTGTGTTATGAAGTTACACAAATTCTATTTACGTACAGAGCGGTATGTTGCGGCCTTTATTAGGTTATTTATCACGTGGCCTCTATTACGATTTTGTCGCTTTGATAGTTTAATTTTGAAGCTGGGTTTGTTTTTGCTCAACCATCCAATTGGTAGTGGAGTGTTGATGCTGTAAAGATTAATTGGTTAGAGGTTGCTTTATGGCTTTTGTAAGCGATAAGCCCTGTATTGTAATGTTGGTAGTTATTGTTCATTCATTTTTTTTGTGAAATAAATTGTAATGTAACTTAGGATCTTGGCAACGACGACCTTTTTTGAGTAAATTGGAAAATGAGACTTTATATCTATATGTGGACACCAATTTATTAATCCATATATTTTTATGACTGTGAAAGTTAGGTACTTTGTTTGTTTAGCATTTTCATTTATTCTTCTTACTGGTTGATTTTGTGAAAATCAACAAGTTACGTGTGGAATAAATAGCTAGTCCTTCCGCCCCCGCTAGATAAAGATGAAGAGGTGAAATTTAGGAATTGTCACAAGAGGTGACATGAAGTTCACTGATCTCTACATTTAAACAGGTAGAAGAACATGTAAAGTAGGTAAAAAGTAGGAAAGGAGTTACTGGCCTCCAAAGGGGATGCTCCTAACTCAACCAAGGCTTAACGTCAGAATGGTGGTGAAACTAAATATAAAATTAAAAATGTTACTTATTTCGACAGTCAACTATCAAGACCTCCTAATTCAATATAGAAAAAAAATCCAGTAGCTATAAAATACCTTTTATCTTTAATAACTGTGCAAATATGGCAAAACAAAAAGTTATTTTGGTTTAAATTGTAAATAAGAGATATATAATAATATCATATATTTTTCCGTGAAAAGTCCCACGAGATTCCCGGGATAGAAAATATCACACATTTTATTACATAACATTTGCACGCATCACGATTTTACACTAAAATTCGATTTTTATTTAAATCGGGTCATTTTAAATAATTCCCATAAAATTCGTGCAGCATTCCCAGGATAGAAAGTAGCGCAATTTTAAGTCTAAGCGTTTGCGACATCAACACCGCATCGAAATCGGCCTAGTAGTTTTTACGTGATCCCTAACAAACAGGCAAACCGACAAACAGCGAGAAATCTTAAAAAAAATATCATGTTCTCCGTCGTTTAAATAATCTATTCTTGTTTTTTTTCATAGCGTCAATTTACAGATGCGGCAAGTTTAGAATTTCATAAGATTTTACATGACTATTTTATTAAGTTAGGTAATTTTTCATGTGAAGTTACAGTGATAAAAGTTGTTGGTCAAAAAATTATCAGATCTCTGGTGGCTGTACATTTTATATCATCAAAAGCGGTTAAATACTAATAATACAATAGTAAGTAAATCTATTTCATAAGACAACGCGAAGGAAGGAAGTACTTTGAGACTACATCTTGAGTTCATGTCCGTCTTTCCCAGTCGGCGGCGTATCATGAGTTTCAACCGGCGCTCATGAAAACGAGAAGTAATTAAACTTGCTATTCAACTATTATCTGAGTAGTCTCCCCTGAAGTCAGCAACTTTGGCGTGTCTGGGGATGTAAAAGTTTGCCCACTGAAATTAATCCTTGGATAAACCTTTAAACCTTTTTTGATAACTGTTTGATTGTTAGCATGTTTTGCTATCTCTGTATATAGTATACTGGCAATACCAATAAAAGTCGTAACGTAACATAAACGTATCAATGGTGAACGAAAACACCGTCATGCAATCAGCAAATCGAGATAACCGATGTGTCAAACCTGCCACCATGGACAAGCGTGGCGGGTCTACTGTCCATTCTCCCCTATAATGGGAGGCCCGAACCCAGCAGTGGGACATTTACGTGCTGATATTATATATAATAATATATGTTTTGCAATGGTTATCATACCCTGGTCTAGAATATGCCACCATAATAAGCTTAAATTGTGTCCTGGCATTAGAAGCCAGGTTCCAGTTTCCATTTAGAGAGCGGCAGCACATTAGTAGCATCTTTGGTGTTACGAATATCCATAGCGATGGTACCAGCTTTCCATCAGGTGGGCTGTCTGCCTGTCTACTGAACTCACGTAATATAAAAAATATTCGTATTACACCTTATCACTGCGTATGGAGTTAATTAACAGGTTACTAAAAAGAGATAATAATAGCGGCGACGTTTTCGCACATTTGTCGGAACTCTAACAGCCCCAACGTTACGACATGAGTAATTTTGGCAATTACTAGTATTAAGTAAACACAGTACAAGTACAAAGTAGGTTTACGGCCTCTGAAAAGTGTAATATTGAAGATAATATTTAAATGATCGCCTGGTGGTTATTGTGCAAAAATGCTTCTTGATTTCGCCTTGATATGTCAATCAATCTAAGTATCACTTACAACGGACATCATCTGCAAATGAGTTTAAATTTTATTTGTAAACAACTTTTTTACATGTCCTTATACAGTGCTATTTACATTTTTGCGAATATAAATGTAAACCAGAAGGGTAAATAACTGTCGCCCAGTGTAATCTATAATAGAATATGTAGGTAAGAAATGCTTCGAAAGCTAAACTTCTTTCATTTTTTCAACATTTGTTCACGGCTCGTACTCCCAGCATGTCCATGGTTAGTCTCTCACTCATTCATAGAACATATTCATCCGATAATAATCACGTACACTAGTACTCACTGGTGGAATGGGTACAAGTGTGTAGTCACATGGGCCTCAAACGATTATTGGGAACGTGAGCCCACCGCAATGTCATGGTCGTATCGTGTGTACCAAGCGGAACAAGTCGAATAATCTTATTGTGGTATAAAAGGTTTTTACCTATTTATTGAAAATATATAGGTAAAAACCATACCATAAGTTTCAGCTTCAGAATTTGGAATATTTCATGTTGATTTTAATTCACAACATTGTAAAATAAGTTTTGTGTTCCGTTTCAACGAACAATACACAGAATACATTTTTTTATAATTTCAGTTTATAATAAAGTATAATAATATAATAAGGATATTAGATTATTTATCAGCCAGATTTCATATTTTATAATTAGATATGAAATAAAACGGAGACAGATAGGTAGATTACAAATACATCAAAGATAAGAATAGAAAATTTGAGGTACTAGACGAATGCCGCAGAGTAAATTTTGTTATTAATATTTTATTCGCTTTCTATAAATGGAATATATTTTTTTGAGTATTTCTTTTGTAAAAATATGAAATATCTGAAAGATATTTTTATAGAATTACTTGTATTCTAGAATATAGTATGTATCTAAGCTTATTTCATATAATCTGTAAAACTGGAAATATATTATCTCCGTAATAATATTTGATTACCTGGAAGCAATTAATTCTCATTTATTTTATTGATAATGAACGAAAATAATGTACTCTAAGCTTATTATCAACTTAATAAGTTACGCTACGTCACGGTATTACAACTAGGGAGGAACTTGAGAGTTGTTATCGAAGTTGTGTTATAACGGATTTAAAGTTATGATTTGCGGTCATAACGTTGATGGCTTCGATGAGATGAGTTTGATTTGGCATATTTGAATTAAAATAGACACTTGGCGTTTGTAGCTTCCTAATTTTCATTCTTAACAGTAAACATCCCAATGATCTACTCGCGCTTCCCTTTTTCTACGGGAACGGAGGGTACCACGCTCGACTATTTAGGATGTATCTTTGTTTCAGAGAGCACGAAAATCTGTGATGTCTCCACTTGGCTGGAGACCTTCAGCATGTCAAGCGAGTCCTACATCGCAATCAGCTGAACACTCCACACCAACGTCACAAGTGTCCCAAACCATTTTCAGTTGAGCGGTATCTGCTACCGTTTTAAGGGAGCCATATACAGTATTGACCATATTCTCAGATGAGCTTCAATTAAAAAATACTTCAAGCCACATAAAAGAATTATCCAGTTTTAAAGACCTGTAAAATGTGTCTACAAGCTTGATTGTGAGCGTGGTTTATCGTACATTGCGCAAACAAGGCGGACCATAAAAAACGGATAAAAGAACACATTGCCGACGTCTAACTTCGTAGACCTTGTGTGTTTTATACAAACAATTTTTACAAAGTTGATAATCGATATACGCGCTGGATAAACCGAACTCCGACATTTCGATAAACCACAAATCCTGGCAAAAGAAAATCGTTTTATACCTAGAATGATGTGTGAGCAGAAACACCTAAATTTCAATAGAGAAGATGGTTGGCAAGTACCACATGTTTGGGATTCGATCATCAAAATGATTAAGATCCAAACCCAGCAAAAACCAACTTTCAGACCGCAACACACTGTGAGCTCTTTCTTTGTGCACCGGAACATAAATCAACTTGAATGACAATTTATTTCTTTATTTAACCTCCCGCTCATTTTAATTCTAGGCCGAAATAATAATCACAAACTAAAATAAAAATCAAATAAATAAAATGAACATGGTGGGTGGGCTAGATAGAATAATAATAATACTAATTGACACTTGAAATTTTTGTCTTCCGCGGTCACGGATACTGAAAAGTGCCCGAAACGTCGGGATAGTAATAATCAAATAAAATACTGCGGTTAAAACCGTTGAAACATATTTTTGTTATGTGTATGAGTCGTGGAAACTTAAGAAAATACCTTTGGAATATAGTTGGTTATACAGTGAAAAATTGTGAAGAATTTCAAAGAAACAAGCTTAATTTCTTTTTGAGTGAACGTTCGCCATCACCTCTATCTCTAGCCTTCGCTGTGATGTATGATTTATAATACCATATTACAAAATTCAGTAAATTTATTGAATTAAAATGCAAAATTTAGGCATTTTATTTCTTCAGGTTAAGTGAATTTGTTTTAAATTCGTACTCTTATAAATATGACTTTATTTGATTTTTATATTTACTCACTTTCAAATATATACCAAGGTTTAGAATAATTTTCCATCAAATGAGGTGAAATCAAACCCAAAAATATAACTCCATTTTCCACCGATTGTCGTGTATTATATTATATATACCTGGACTTCTAAACAATGCCCTTCGACGCTTGACATGATAATGCTTTCCATTTAAAAATAAATTACCGCGGTTAAAATCATTCAAACGTAGTGTTATGAAATGAAAAACTATTTAGAAAAGGAAACACTAATTTCCCTGACTATCATGTCATTGTCACAAGTAATTTTGCACATGACCTGCATCACGTATAGACCTGAATCATTAAAGACGAACTAAATTACCGTTAAAATCACAATAAAGATCTAATTTTCATGGAGTGTTAATGATGCCACTTAAAATAGACGTCCAAGAAATTCTAAGAAGGTTTCCTAACAGATATAAAATGTAATGTGATGTGACAAGCCCTTTTTATGGACTAAGGAGACTTGTCACTTATACATAATACAAAAGTAATCGTGTAACGCCGCATTGTATGTAATGGAGTTAGTACAGTCTGTTATTCTCTAGTAAGCTCCCCACGTAGCTGGTTGGATCGTAATATCCTTTTGTCTCCATATAACCTTGAATAAACACATTTAGTTCATAGATACGAACTTATTTCATAATTTGTTGTTGTACTTGGTTGCGGCAGAGTGGAAGCGTAATAAAGAATAAATATTTACTTACCTTGAAACAACTCGTTTGTCTTTAGAATGGGTTTGCACACTGGCTTTTGGGTTAATGTAAAATATTGTTGAATTGCTCAGCTTTAGAAGGGATGTTAGTGTTCTAAGAGTATTCTACCGTCTGTACAATGGGGGTGCTATCATTAGCTATTTGTTTTGGTCCCCACGTCACCATTTTATCATCGCACCACTCGCCGAAAATACATTTGAAAGTCATCCACTGCACGTGGTGTACGCTCCTTCATGGCATACGTGTGCGAGCTGTGGAATGGACTCCCTCCTAGACTTTTCCCAGAGTGGTACAATATAGGGCTATTTAAAGATCCCGACGAATTGAGAACCTCCTTCTTTTTTCGAAGTCGGTTAAAAACGGCGTAAACATATATTTGTAAGTCTGGATGAAATAGGAAACTTATCCGGTCCCATAGTGTTATAGATGTTCATGTGAAACTGTGACTATTTACCACCCAGTGGATTGTTGCCTACGAGCAAGCATAAGAAAATCATGCCTATATGGTTGTTTAAGATATGGACGTGTCCAGGCTATGCCAAGCCTAATCGACGGTGTTGTGTAAATATGTTGTGACTAGATATGAACGTCTTTTCGTAAATATAATCTGCAAATATTAGGACAAATAGTTTAGATTTAAAGCAATAACGTGAAGTAGTGAGGATTTGAGCTTCTTGGGCATATTTTATATATAATTTTCAGTATTATATCTTAACAAGTTTCTTATGGTATCACAATATGTTCTTAAGAGAAAATAAAGTAGAGAAGTAATTTTCGAGCACGCACATTAAAGGGAACCGTAGAGGTAATAAGGTCCACTTTTTATTATCATTATTAATTATTTAGCATTATTTAATCAAAAATACACTACATGTCCATAATTGCTTAGTTAATTTAACGAGTCTAATTGGAAGGAATTTTTGTTGAAAGTGTTTTCCAAGGTTTTAGCAACTTACCTTATGATTTTTTCTGCATTTTAATTTTCATAATTCAAAAGTTAGTGAGACCTACTTTTTATCATTTTATAATCTATTTTATCCCCACCGATTTATTTTAATAAATAATGGATACTATATTACACAATTATAATATAAATTACATACTATTGAATACAATGTCAGAAAACTTAACTTATTTGTATTGTATTCTACCCATAGTCCCCCCTCAAGACTATAAGTAGAATACTGAGCCCAGATCACCGTCTTCTATGGGTAAGGTGCCCAGAAGGCTGGCTACGTTTCCTCGCTGGATCGCCATACTGATCCGTTGGCCGAGGTAGGCACCAGCCCTCTGATCACCTGAAGAGTCGATGAGTCGTTTTGATAAAATATGATAATAAATAATGGATTAACTCAGCTATGATTTTTTAAATATATATCTTACGATACTCCACATGACTACTGTAACAGCCTTGCAGAGATTTGGGTAAGAGTGTACCAAATATACCAAATATTAACTATTTGGGCAGGGTTTCCCTTTTTTTGTCCAGATTTGGTGTGACTATTCACACCGCACAGTAAGCAATCACCCCGTTTTTATTTGACTTGACTTTATGTTGTTGGTCCGAAGATCTCACAACTTTACCCGTCTACACGCCACATCGCCTTTTATACGAAAATGCTACCCTACAAAACAATAATATTGCATCATTGCTAAAAATAGCAATTACATCATAGTGTTGCCAGGATCATAAAAACAATTAAAATAATTAGTTGCTGATACACTAAATTATCGTCTAGATAATTTAGTTGGCTTATAAAATTAAACTAGCCGGTAGAAATAGTAATTTCATTATAAATTAAACTATGTGATAAATCGACTAAAAATATTATTATCTATGTCGATTGTCTATGTGATATTAATATACTCTATGGTTCTCATGACTGCTGTGATGGACATCGCTAACACTACATAATGTACTCTAAAAACAATTTTATTTAAGTACAATTTTTTCAACATCGATGGCACCCATTCTTACAAGATACCCGTATTTCCAAATCTTTGGATAAGTTTTTCGTCTATATACTCATATCAGTGTAAAGTCGCAATAATCGATTAATTAAATAGTCACGTTTATGGATGTAACATAACAAAATTGCTTTTATAACTGAAAAAAAAACAATATTTAGAGAATATGTAGTAGTTGCGTAGCTTATACTACGCTAATAATAATTATGCATTATATTTATGAGTACTACGTAGCGTTTCTATTATATAAGTATACCTGTGGTTTATCATAGCGCACGTAGCGCGACGCTGGTGAGTTCTAGTTTGCCGGTAGGCTGCCGGCGCATTTCCTGGGAAACCGGCGCCATATCTCGTTCATTGTTTAGTTCAGCGTGAACAAAATTTTGCTCATAGAGTACGTTGATGCTGTATTCCCAATAAGTACCTAAGTCTATACTTGAATAGCTTTTACTCGAGTTTTTTTATTTTCAGATTTGTGTTATTCTTTTTTGCACAGCACACTTTGTTTATTACCAATTATTTATATATATAGTTCATATTATAATATAATAAGCACTTATTTTAGGCACCTAGTGAAGAAAATTGCCATTTAATTATAAAAGTGTAAAATAAAGAACGAAATAAGGAAATTATTGAACTTTCGTGAGGATTAAAAAAATTATAGAATTACATGAATGAATACGCAAACTGAACTGACAAAGAAGTTAATTAAGAAAGTACTTTGTTAATGCAATTATATGTACAAGTGATAAGACGAGGCAACGTTCAATTTGCTAACATTTCATTAAACGAAATGAAAGGCATTTCTATTCAAATAACTCAGAACCGTTTGCATAAAAGAACATAATTATCTTCGTCGTCTGTTAAATATAGTTCACTGCTACATATCACATAAACTATGAAACATATAACAATACATATCATGGTATCGATATTCTAATACTACGTGTAGGTATAATATACAAGGGGAAATTTTTTAGGTGGGCCTATAGAGCCAAATCCTAAACTGTGCTAGGAAGCGAGAAAACTCAAAGGATTCTCGAGGCCGATTTTGACAAAAACTAAATATCATTCGATTTTTAAAAATCAGTTACCCTTGTTAGGAATCGAGTCGGCTGATTTTGAAAAGGTAAAGTTTAATCTTTAAAAACATTGATGGAATACATACGAGTACCACCACATCATATGAGAAATAACAACATATGTGTGTAAATAATATGTTTAGTTAATATCAATATTTTGTAATGTATAATATTTAAATGTATTTGTAAAATAAAAACTTCATTTAAAAAACCGACTTCAAAAACTAAAAAGTATACAATAACTTATTTCTAACGCTATTATTATTATTAATTATTATCTAAAATATCTTAAAGTCGGTGCTTAGTAATTTTCAAAATATAGTAATTTTTATGTTTTACTTTGCACCGACTTTAAGATGTTTTAGATAATATATATTAATAATAATAGCTTTAGAAATAAGTTATTTTATACTTTTCAGTTTTTGAAGTCGATTTTTTAAACGAAGTTTTTATTTTTTATTTGTTACTATTTCGTGTCTAGCTATGTATGGGTGGACCTACGAATGCTGCCACGCTTCTTAAAAAATATAGCTCCCAAGAAACGGGAACAAAAAAATGTTCGTAAAATGAAAATTACTGGGCCAAACTATGTCAAATTTTTAGGGGACCAAATGGCAGCTATTCCGCGTCGAACAAAAAAGAATCACGTAAATCGGATCATAAATCACGGAGTAATCGGTGAACATACATAAAAAAAGATCCCGACGAATTGAGAACCTCCTCCTTTTTTTGAAGTCGGATAAAAATTTATATATTTACACGTGTCTATCAATGTTTATTTATATTTATTTTAATTATTTATTATGTACGTATATGTGTAAGCATATACTTATTTCACTTATATATATTATATTTATTGCATGTTTGAAATTTAGTTGGCTCGTTTGCTCACAATTTAACTCAGAAAAACCTGTTATTACATTATGAGTACTTTTTTGTTTGTATTATTAATATGCACTGTTGTTTTTTTTTTCAATAAATAAATAAAAAATATTATATCAAATGATAGTGCAGATTGTAAGGACCAATTTCTTTGAATGAATATCAAACGGCTAACAATGGAATAGTTGCACAGATACTATTGTACACATACTCTTTATTCAGTAGGCAGCTATTAAACGCAGCTGTCGATGTGTTTTGCCAGAGTTTTACAATATTCAGAAAAATAATGTGTAAATGGCTTTGATGTTGAAAGTAGAAAGTATACACAGGCTTGGGTGAATTTAGTCCGAAAATTATAGCAACTTCAGTTGATTGTTTAACGCAAAAAGGGCTGTCTGCATAAAGTTGTTTGTTTAAACTTATCGGTTTCTAGGATGGGGAGTAAAATAAAGTTTTTACGATTATGAAAACACTGGAAAGCTGTACTTTTATTGCGCTTATTTCAGTAATATTATTTTAGACTGGGATTTACCCACGACTTTGTCTACGCTTGACTTGAAATTCCCGAAACTGTGTCAGAATAAGCTAATTTTTATGCGCCCGAACGACTTCAAACAGCTTCCGAGATAATTCCGCGGGGTTCCCGGGATAAAAATATCACACATTGTATCAAATTATATTTGTTATCTAACAGTAAAAAAAATCACATTGGAATTCGTTTTTTTTTAATCTGGCCATATTTGATCATTTCAGGAATAATTCCCGCCGGTTTCCCAGGATAAAAACTAGCGTCGAGTTTAAGTCTAAGAATCAACTGTCAATCATCGAAAACCGCATATAAATTGGCTTAGTAGTATGTAGTATGTATCGAACAAACAGACAAGAAATCTAAAACAAAAATGCATCGTGTTTTTCATTGTTTATTTCATTTTATTTATTTAAAGGAAAAACAAACGTCTACAATATTACATACGAAATAAATTAGTTTAGTTTTATGTAGTCTATTTCGATTGTTTTTTTTTAAATAGCTTTGGTTTTGATGCGGCATATTTGGAATGTTATAATATAATATTACATATATTCATGGATCCTGATTAACGCTCAAAAACAGATAAATGTGTTGACACTTGGAAATGCAGTTTTTCACGGGTTTCGGACTTTTAGTTCTGTATAAATCTAATACATAAACATTTTATTATAAAATACTGAAAAACTATGTTTACGTATTTGGTAAATGTCGATATATTAATTACTAGCGGTTATTAGCAACTTCGTCCGCGTGGAATTTAATTTGCTTTCCGGTACAACGACGGCGGTGGCGTGCGCGTGGTTTTTAATTTTTTTTTCTAAAATAAAAGTAGCCTAAGTTACTCGTTATAACATCAGGCTATCTGCTGGTTATAGTCCAGTCAAAATCGATCCTGCGGTACCTGCTTATATTAAAATTGATTTTTCAATATATTAATAATGATAGAATTTTCAATATGTATTTCATATGCATTTAGTAAAAAGCTGTTATTTTGACAATACAAACAGACAGTAGGTACATTTATTTGTATAGATGGAATTTCATATATAATTTAGTTATGTTTTTGTTCACTTTTAATTATGTAGATATTTTATTGCACGATTTCGCCCCAGTGTTTTCTTTGTACATATTTATATATTAATATTTAAAGACACATTTTTATTTAAGTCTCCTATAAGAAATGAATTTTGCTTGCTAGTATTGCAGATGCTTATGGGTGATGGTAACGTTTTAATAGTTACACCGCCTGCTTGTTTGCCTATAATACAAAAATCTTGAAAAATTGGACCTACTTACGCAAAATGTAACCAACCCGCATAGTGACAGTTTTGAGAAAAAGCCGTTTTTATTCCAATTTTGCAAAAAAAATAAAAATATTTAGAATATTATATATTCTAATGTAAAATATTCTAAGTATTTTTTTCCGAAATATAGACATTTTTTGTATGCAAAATTTTAATAAAAACGGCTTTTTCTCAAAACTGTCAGTATGCAGGTTGGTCCAATTGATTCACAGAAAAATAAAAATGTTTTCTAAAATGTTATATAACTATCTCCAGCCGCTTCTTGTGAAAATTAGTATTCATCCCCAAGACTAGCTTTTTTGTGTTTTTAAGTAAAAATACAACTACAATAAAAAAACGGTTATATTTATTTACGCGTATAAGAAATATTAACAAATTAATTTGATCTGATTTTCATTAGAAATTATTTATTTATTTATAACAAATCCAACAGCTTATAATATTTATAACTTAAACAATAATCTAAATTATTGTACGAGTGCTGGTTAAGCAACTACTGACTTTTGTTGTCGTTCCTATACTCCATCCAAAGGTAGTCTGGAAGAAATCGCCATGGCCGATAAGACCGCCAATTGTACTTGTATATAAATGTTCTTGATTTCATGTAGCATATTTATACAATAAAGTATATTCTATTCTATTCTAAAGTCTTTTTAATATGAATTTTGCCAATCACTGGATACTTTACGCTTTAAAATGTTTTTGTACAGAACCAAGACCGCAATAAGGAGTTTGTTTATCTTAAGCTCTGGTATTAATGTCATGTATTTAATAAAATAATGCCTACTGAAGCGTCCCCTATATAGTATACATTACATAATTAACTAAAAGATATATTACATATACAGATATCCATATTATATTTATATATATTATGCACAAATACATATTATACATACATACAAACAGGAAAGCTATGTTGCAAGTGCAAAATAGTAGACACTATTGATATACATATACTAAAGTAAATATACAAAATTAGGCAACATTATGCGGCCGTAATGTGAGACGCTGCTGAGAATGTCGTGCGATATTAGGTGCATTAAATAATGTTCAGGTTTCCACTGGCCTACTATTCTGGATATTAAGTGCCGACCGACGTAATTTGTGTCATCGCAAGTAATATGATATAGAGTAAATTATTCAAACCATCTTATAGTGTTATGCCGTGTGGTGCGAACATGAACATTGTTGTTCTATGACGAATTTGTGAATGTTATTAGATAGAGCGTATATAATACATGTTTTGTTTCGTTCACATTATGCCCAGTTCTATGGCAGCAACCGGAGAAGTGGCGAGGGAAGTTTGCAGCACGAGTATGTAAACGCGTAACATGTATTGGTACGCTAATAGAATAGTTTATGTCAAAGCAAGTGCTATAAACAAACTGTTATGACTAAACAGATATACAATGTAAAAATGAATGGATGCAGAAGTCGCGGAAGGCCACGACACACCTTCCTTGATCAAATTGATCATGTATTAGCAGAATGTGATGTCAGGAGCCTTAAGAACAGACGAGTGTGCATGGCAAGAGCTATGAATGTCAAAGAAGCAAGTGAGGTGTGTAAGAATAAGCCTGTATGGCGCTCTGTTGTTTGTGCCTACCCTAAGATGTGTCCAATATTTATAGATATCGTCTAATCCCGGAAAGTACTTCCTTAATTTGCAGTTTAACTGAAAACGAGATATTTCTTTGCCAAAGCGTTTTCCTTCCATATTCTGAGGGACAATTACAAGTATTTCCAAGCGTTATCTGAAATTGAAATCCGTATCATAGCCAAATGCTTTCCATGGGGTAATGGACTCTTGCTATAACGACACCAACAGATCTTACAAAACGGGAAGCACGTAATGCAACAATCAAATATAACTTTGTACGTTACGAATTGGTTATCACTGACTTGTAATTATCATAAGCATCAAGCACGGGACACTCAGTTCTGTCCGACACATATTATTGATTAGCTGTTTCATTGAACTTAGTGCATGTTGCCATGACGTACCGTTGTAGTAATTGCAACCACTACGAAGGGTTTCTTGTTATAAAAGAAAAGCAACTGGTCACAATACTTATAATCAGAGAACCTTACGATTCAAGGTATTATATTTAAAATTTTATGTGTAATTAAACACACTAAAAACTGCGTCTACCAAATTAAAAATAAAATGTGATAACGTTATATATACGTAATGTAATACCAATGTAATCCATAAACAATTGAGAGGATTTGAATTATACATACATACATAACTTCACGCCAGGTCCCTTGCGGGGTAGGCACGAACAACAGAGCGCTATACAGGCTTATTTTTACACACTTCACTTGCTTCTTTGATATTCATAGCTCTTTTCATGCACGCTCGTCTGTTCTTAAGGCTTTAAATTGAATTTTGAATTATAATCTACACAGTTACCACATCATCTTAGAGATAAATATTGTTACATAAAATTATACACAATTACTTTATACAGAACAGGCGCTAATCACAGAATGAATAAAAATATAACATTATTATTCAATTAAGGAAATTACCAATTGAAGCAAGTGAGGTATTCAAGAATAAGCCTGAATGGCGCTCTGTTCTTCGTGCCTACCCCGCAAGGGACCTGGCGTGAAGTTATGTATGTATGTATGTACCAATTGTGTCATTTAGAAATAAGAGGGTACATATAATTGATTATTAACCTTAAAAAGAAACATGACAACAACTAGGAAACTAATTAAATTTAACAGAACTCTGTTAGTACGTTGCAATGTCATAATTTATCATGAAAATCGTCCGAAAATCATTTATGGAAAAAACTCGATGCAATTTTGATTTTTATTTAAAGTCATAACCTCGATGACATCCATTCAATACGTATTTGGTATATCAGGGGCATAAACAAATTTAATCAGGTATTTCAAACGAACCTTCATAACACAAATGAAATTGTATTACCATATGCCGTCAATGTTGTTAATCAGAAACGTGAGTGCGCCATTTCAAACTTTAAGCTTTTATCGCGATCAGTTTTGCATTATAACAGGTACAATTTTAGATTGAAAACAAAGTTCTGGTTTGGGATGTTATGGCTCAACAACTTTTAACATAAACAAAGTACCAATACGTTGGGTTTGTTTTGCGGATACTGCAGTTAAGGGAGCATTTGAAAGTCTGGGATACATTTTTTTGTGAATTACTCAAATCGTCTTGGGAACAATAAAAGGCGAAAATTGCAATTATCGGAACACGAGTATTTTATTACTTGTGGATTGGTTTTTTGAACCACCTTTTCTACTTTGTATTTTACACTTCAAACATTACTGTTAGACTGTTGCCACGCATATGCTACTTCCTATGACGTCCAGTCTTTAGGTCAAGGCTAGGCTAGTTTATTATAATAGATCTAGAGACGGTATGATTTTATGAAAAAAATAAAAGAGGATTAGGTGCTAGACTAGCTTCCTGAGAGGCAGGGTATATGATAGAATTTATATTTCAATGATATACTCTGGTCTAAGTATCACAGGAATTAGCACTAGAATTTTGAGTTGTACCAATAACACAAGTGTGAACGTTTCCTTAATAAAATACAATGTGTAGGTCAGCAGAGTATTACATATACTTCATATAATGTTTACCTGAATAGTCTTTTTATATATTATGTATGAGTTTGTAGATTTTTTTATCTTTATTGTACTAGACGATCAGGCGAGTAATAAGATGGAGGTTACGTTTCAGTAAACGTAATGTATGAAGCCGTTCAATCCGGTGCACAAAAAATCAGTGTAAGGGCGCCAGTGGCCGCTGGACTTGGGGAAGCTTACCTCCAGAAGTACGCTGCAATGCGCTTACAACAACTACAACCTAATAAATAAAAATATTTATTACTAAGATATAGTTGTCTTAGTAATATTAATTACTAAGGTAGTAATTATATCTTAGTAATACTTATTAAGGTAATTAAATCTTGGTAATATTTTTTTATTTTGTTATGTGATTGCCGATTGTCTGAAGTTTATTAAATAGAACTTAGAAGTAACAATTGTTATACCGAATAATAATTTTAAAGTGAGTTTAATGTTTGTTGTAAATTAACTGGCGAATTAGCCGAAGGTCATGAAATTCAATATTTGAACTTCAGATGAAAATAGAATTTACTTTTGTCTCGAAAAATATAATATAATAATAAGTGTTACAGTTATTTTTTACAACTTAAAATTTTTAACTTTTAATTTCATTAATTAATTAAGTTAACTTAATAAAATTAATAAAAATATGTAATAGTATGTGTATGTGTTATGTGTAAATTTACTACTTGTGGCAAATATTTAGCAGTAACTTACTGCGTGTTAAAAAAATAATAAGTAAGCAACTAACATTTGCGTTGAAAGGTAAACTTTTCTGACGCTTTAGTAATCGTACGTTCACGAGTTCAGAATTTTTCATTACGCTTCGGTGGGTTAGCTATGACTTACAGGTATTGTTATAGGTAAAGTTTTCGTTTTAAGTTAAAGTATATATTCGGTTATGTACATTTTAGATTAGTAGTATAACGGCTCACCTGATGGAAAGCGGTTACCGTCTTATGGACGTTTGTGATACGAGATATATTGTCACCAATGCGCTGCCGACCTCGAAACTCTTGAAAAACCCTATATCAAAGCGCTATAAGTATATTCCAAATATGTCCGCAGAAAGTATTCACTATTCAAAATAAAACACATTATTACAATTATACACACACTAAAATTGATAGTTTGCTCTTTAAAAGCTGATAATAATTCAAACAAAGTCGATGTTCATATTAATTTATCAATAGACGTGTTTCTGATTAAACTCAGTATAACACAAGTACTAAAACTCAGCCTTCATTTAACTATATAATTAAGACAGCGTTTTACACGCACGTCCAGTTACTTGAGCCAACTTTTTCCAATCAGCAGCGTCTCTGATTCAAGCGGAAAACTTTGTGTTATACTTTACCATTAAGGGAACGTGGAAAATTAACAAGGAGCTTTGGCGTCGCAACCTGCATCAGAATGGCGCCTTTACCATCCATTACCGCCCTCTCTCGCCGACACTAATTTGTCTACTCTACTATTGTCACGCATGCCAATGAATGACGCTTAAGTTCGTAGTTCGCTTGCTAATGCATTTAAGCAAGGTTGCTGTTTAGCCTTGCCAAGGAAAATTGTTTTGGTTAACATATAAAGCGCTTATTAGTACCATCCGAGTCTCTTATCTTGGAATAATGAGAACCTTTCGCTAGTTTATTTTCGTTTAAGTGTTTGTATAGAACCGTCTATACCATCACCGACACGCCGCCACCATGCCACTGCCACGTAGCCACGACGTTGCTATTCTACGCGCCGCCTCACCGTCAACGTTCACAGCGAAAGTGCGGCGGCGGTGCGGTCCCACCTAGTTTGCACAGCTTGGCGGCGCGACGGCGGCGCCGTAGTGACGTTGTGTACACGTGCCCTATATTTGAAGAATATATGCTGAAGCACTTAAACGTCTTTAAAAAATATTTGTTATTTAATTATTGTTGTAACATATTTAATTATATATCAATAAGAATTTCGTGTTACACTCGGTAAAACCTCAAATATGTCTAACAAAAACCTCGATCAGTAAGTACTTGCTTGTGATGTTAATCAGTAAATAATATTATTACTCAAAAAATTTATAGTTATTTATGTGACGATTTTCAATTCAATACTACGTCATTAATATTGGTTTATACGAGATTGATATAGAATCTTTCAAATTTTAAAGTGGCTCAAATTAATTTTATATTTAGAATGTATTGTAAATTTTATCCTTTAAAATCCGTTCTAATTTGAATGTAAGCTTAAGGAAGATACATTTTAAATTCAGTTTAAAAATTAAAGACTATGCCAAAGCGTCTTATTCTAATGACGTGGGTTCGACTTCTAACCCTAGAGAACGTCCTGCTTAGACGGTTTTAGCCCATAGTGCATATTGTCACTATGATCATGTGCTAAGTGGCGGCTGAGGTAAAAATCGGTGAAAACCTGTTCACGATATTACTGTGACGTATTCACCTAATATATTATGTTTTCTGTTGTTTTCTAAAATGAGGAGACCCGAGCTCATCAGTGGTATTTTTTAATACGTGGCTGACAAAGTGGTTACTGTCGCTTATGGACGTTTGCAACATCAATGGCGAAGTTAAGACGGTACCAGCCTTAAGGTGGTACAGGATAAGGAGGCGAAGGAAGCAATTCGGTGGCTGTTTCTGGCAACAGCTTCGTTTTAGAAGCGAGCGTGGAGAACCGGTGACTGAGAGATCCACACACCCTCGATGCAAGCCTTATGTCTGCAATTTGGCCCTTCCTCCGAAGAACTCGAGAATGGTGTCCAAAGTACTCTCCCTGCGTTATAAACAAAAACAAATAAAAAAAAGGTGAAGAGCGAACTTGGCGATATAAATTCTCAGTCTTCGCAAAAAACACTTGCACAAAACCACCAAAATTCTAAGAAGTGTCTCAATTATCATCGCCTACTACTGTATCAGATATGATTCCAGCATGTTTTACCACGCCAAAAATCGTCAAGTTTATAGGCTGATATTATGGTACCGGCTTTATTGTGATAGTTTGTCAATCTATAAAACAACCTCCTTATGGCAACTGTCCGGTCGATTAATTTATTATTAAACTCCGAGGACGGGAGCTAAGTTCGTAAACTAAGGTTAAACATAGATTAATCTCAGGACGAAATGTGTTTCCATTATCTACGTAATATCGTCTTGCCATAATTTAATCACCTGCGAGTCCTAATGTCTTGTAACATCAAGAATTTTGATAAGTTTATAGATTGAAAACAGGCATATAAAAGAGACATACTTCAAACGATTTAATTCTATTCATTACATTCAAAACCTTCAACTTTGACAAAATTAAGTACACAGAACAGTTTTAATTTAACTCGCGGGTTTTTAAAATCTGTTAAAATGATCCAAAATATTTATAATTTTTTTTTTACAATAACCCTAGATCCATCCTTTGGGCTAATTCCGGCTTACGTAAATAATTACACTAAATATATGTACACATACATGCAAGTGTTTTTTAAACCGACTTCAAAAAAGGAGGAGGTTCTCAATTCGCCGGGATCTTTTGTTTAGTTTTTTTTTATGTACGTTCACCGATTACTCCGTGATTTATGATCCGATTTACGTGATTCTTTTTTTGTTCGACGCGGAATAGCTTCCAATTGGTCCCTTAGTAAAAATTACATAGTTTGGCCCAGTAGTTTTCATTTTATAAACATTTTTTATGAAAAAAATCCTTTTGATTCATTATATTGGTAGTGAAGTTATTATTTTCAAATTTAAAATTAGAATATTATAGATAACATGGGACACTATTTATTTACACAAGCCAAGCCACCTGGAATCAAATACCTCGTTGTTTTTTTTTTAAATTTATAAAACAGACCTCGATATTTTATACATATTATTATTATTTTTCATACTGTTTTTCAGAAGGGTTTATTTAGTACTGAAAATGAAAGATAAATAAAAAACCTTTTTTTTTCAAATTTGACGCGATGCACATACATAATATAGAGGAATTGTATGTCAGTCTAAAGAGATGTATACCTTTTTGTTAAATAAGAATAACATTTATCTAATCTAGAAACTATGTTACAGCTTCTATACAAACTAAAACTAGTATATGTCCAGGTAATTCATACTAATATGTAGGTTCCTACTTATATATGTAAAGAAAAAGTATCTGTTTATTATTTTTCAAGACTAAGTGGCTAAACTGTTCTTAATAAAATGTACCAAAACATTAATAAAAAGTGCCTGAACGATTCGAATACATTTTTGGTTTTGTCGCTCTAATAAAGGGGTAGTTTTAAAGAAAAAACCCTTGTGGCACTCGGGGACTGCCGAGATAAAGCTATTCGTATAGCATTTTTATCAACTTTTGCAATTATAATTATTTATTTATATTTTATTTATGCAGTATTTTTTTTTGATATTAATTAAAGTTACACTGTTTGAGCTTGGTGACCGATAAGAAAACGAATCACCTATGTATACATATAAACCTACATGTATAATTTCGGGGCGCACATGCGATGAGTGTGGCATTATAAAGATATTATAGATACCTATACACCTATATACTTTCTCACAAACAGCTGCTTACGTATTCGTCCGATTTCGGAGCAGCTCGTCTCGATCCGTGCGAGCTTCGTACAGTCGTACCATATACATGGGGGGTGGGGGGTGTTAGGTTTTATTTTCGTTACGGAATTTCTTGATTCGGTCGCTGCGCTATAAGCCCGCGATAAAAGCTATGCAATATTTAAAAGTAACGCATTGACTTAACACTTAAATTTTTTAAATTTTTCACATCGGAGGCTTTATATGAAAATCGATCGAGAAGTAAGTTCCAAAAGTTATATCTTTGCCGATATGTGCGAAATGTTTGCTTTCCCTAATCGTACACGAAAACATTTATTGGCATCAGGGGCCATCGCGGACGACTTACGCGGAAGCTATCATGGCAAAAATTAAATTACAACAGTCGTTACGGTCGGACGAAGGGGAAGTTACAGGCACTAAAGCTAATTAAGTAGGAAACTAAGCGTTAATTTAGATTGGTAGGTTACGATGTTGCGTTTGATGGCGGAAAAGGAAGTCATTGTTTTGGTTCGGGAACGTGCAGACATTGACTAATGTATTTACTTACGAGTAATTTTGTGGAATCGCTGTTTTAAGTCGTTTCCTTTGACTATGATAATTCAAATTTGTGTAATTTAGGTTGAACTGTTTTAATTTTCAGTGGACAGGCAACCAGGGAAGCTGTTACCGTCGCTTATGGACATTTGCAACACCAAGAGTGCTATCAACGTGCTGCCGGGCTCGAAGAAATTTAATGACACTGTTTTGTAAAACATATTGTGGCAACCAAGAGTAGAACTTTCCAGCAGAGTAAGCCGGTCGCAAGACTTTTGAAAAAAGGTAGAAGATCCTGGAAGAAAAAGACAAGGACGGATATATTTCAGAAAGGGATAGACGATTAACGAATGTTCTAGAGTAGAGAGTTCGGGAAGGAAAAGACGGAGATAGATAGATATTTTGAAAGGGAAAGACAGTAAATAAAAGAATAACGAGGGTTCTAGAAGATTTTCCGGTACATAAGCAGCGTAAGGCACGCCTTTCAGACAGTTTAGAGTTGAGTTGAGTTAAGACAGTGAAGCGACAAGTGCGATACGAAAGAGTTGGAAGAAGAGTTTAATAAAAGACACTGACGAGTTTAGAGGTGAATTTAGTGACAAGTTTAGTGGACAGTTACGTGAAGGAGGTGTGTAGCATAGTTCGAGAGAAGAACCGGAAGCGAGCTACACGCGGTAATAGCGGAAGTGCTCTACGCAATATCGGCGACGGTATCGTGAGTGAGATATCTTAACGCGTGTATAGAGGCAACCCTGCAGTGAGGTATTATGTGCGGCTGTGTAAGTCAATAAAAGTGTTTAGTTAAAAACTGGTGTTTTCTTACAATCCTAAGTGCCCCGCTCGCGCGTAACAATATGGTAGTGCTAAGATCACGATTTACAAATTAAGGTATACATCGGTCCAGGTGAGCATGACGACAGTCCACTGGTGACAGCTCGTAACCTTTATACGCTCAACCAAGTTTTATTGTAAATCAGAAATCTTAAAATATACGCAATATTCAATAATAAGGTGCTTCGTAGAAGACTTCCTACACTTCAATTTTATTCCTTTTAAATTATCTATTTTTATTTATACATATCATTATTTATTAAAACTGATATAAATTTAAGATAAGACGCACCCCCATGCCACTGGCAGATGCTATTTAATATACTATATTTTTTTTTTCAAATGAATAGTTTTTCTTCAACCTAAAACCACCAGAAGGGTTGGTTCTTATAATACCTATTTGACATCTTGAAGTACAATACTAAAAGCTTAATTACATAGTTTGTATTGTTCATAATTGTATTGGATAGCAATCAGAAAATATTCATGTTAAATTATATTATGACACAAATTTTCAAAACAAAAGAAAATGTTTTTCGCTTTTGACAAAATTCCTTACTTCACGTAATTGTTTTAGCCGGAAGGAAGGTAGGTATACTTGGTACGCACTCGGGGACAGATACTGGATTAAAGCCAAACAGATCACGTTTTGTATTTCCGTAAGAAGGAAACTTACTTCAGGCGCGACACGACTGCTCTTTGTGAAGCAGTAAATTTATTTTCTACACAAACAAAAAGTAAAGAAAACAGCGAAGCTAAATTAAGGACTATATATATCTATTATATTTACTTGCTTCCACATTCAAGATTATTATATCGTTATTTCATTTTATATTTGAAAGTATAGCTAACTTGGCTTCTAACTGCCCACATGTTTTATGTGTATCGTCATCAGCCATTTGCAGTCCATTACTGGACGTACGCCTCCCAAGACGGCGCCACTCATTCCTATCCTCCGATTTCCTCATCCAGTGCCTACCGGCGACTTTGCAGAGGTCGTCGGTCCATCAGGCTGGAGGGCGTCTGACACTACGTTTACCGAGACGCCGTTTCAACTCCAGGACTCGTCTGCTTCATCGGCCATCGCTCCTGCGACATACGTGACCGGCCCACTGCCACTTCAGCTTGCTAATTTTGTGAGCTATGTCGGTTACCTTGGTTCTCTTGTGGATTTCCTCATTTCTGATTTTATCCAATAGAGAAACACCCAACATAGCTCGCTCCATAGCTCGTTGAGAGACTTGGAACTTGTGGACCAACCAAACTTGTGAACAGGTAATAAAAGGCGCTTCTATAGATGTGTACGTGGACTTGTCTTTATCGGCGCCTAGGTTGTAACAATATGAAAATTATGATTGTATTTAAATTTTGGTAAATGTTTATGATGTTTGAATAGGAAGGTTATGAATTAATAATGGCTACAACGATTTTGTGTACATTTTGTATATTTCGTGCCTTATCACTCTTTGATTCGGAATATTTTGCTTTTATTTGCAAAGCAGCTTCCCGACAATTTGTTTCTTAAACATGCGAGAAATGTTTTTATAAATAAATTGTGGTTGGTTACTGGCTCGCCAATCGCATTCAGGCTCAGAAAACAGTCATAACTTTATCGTGTTTGCATTATTTCACGGATGACTGATCGCTCGGATCTGCGTGCAAATGTGACATGAATATTTCATCATGGTGAATTTACAAACAAAATAGCTCAAACCGTTACCACTATTTTGTATGGAAAATGCAAATGATATTCGGTTATTTTTGTTGTTTTTAGTTTTAATGTTATTTTACATGTGTTCAGAGTTAAGTACACAGGTGTTTTACAATTTGCTAGAGGTTTCCCAGAGGCTTTGCTAGCATAAAGTTGGCGTAAAGCACCCTGCATGTGCCACTATTATTTGGTTTGGGAAATTCACTTCTCACTTCGTCAAGGAAAGTATATGCGGATATATCGGACCTTTAAGTAATCTCGATAATTCACAAGGTCATGAACGCGGAATAAACAGATAATATACAATATTTATAGATTATATGTATATAATACACATATATGTAATCAAGATTGGCTCAAAAGCACTGAAGCTTTGGTGTTCTAGGATGTTTGTTCTTTCTTTCAATTCTTTATAAAGAACTAATTACCATAAAATGTAATTTGTATCTTTCTTCCATAACAGAAATAAATATAGGATACTATTTATAACGGAAAAGGAGGTAGCTTCTGCAAAATAAGGACTGCACGAGCAACTATCAGGATATTTGGTATATACACTTATTTTGCGATAAAAGGATGAAAGTAGTATCATTTTATCTTATCCAAGTGAAACTACAACAAATTCTAGAGTTATGTAGTTGGAGAAACGGAAAAAATACCCTAGGTCGCTACTTGCAATATTTACAACCCTGTTATAAATTAAATTTGTCGTCACATTGTGTAATAAATAAACAATCAAGTACGCAATTTGTATTCAGCAAATATCTGAAATATTTCATAGATAGCAGTGACATCGTTTACTGGCATAGCGGAGCTAAAGAATCAATTTGCGTGGGTGAAGCTATTGAAATCTTCACGTAAGAGGGTCATTCTTAACACATTCGAAGTAAATGTAAAGTATAGGTATTAAATATTTATTTACGATGTGACAAACGATGTGAATAAAATATTCGTTCATTCGTTCAAAAATGGCATACCTTTCCTTGTGTGAATTATTGCTCGTCTATTGTAACTTAGCATGGGGTGCAGCGTGGTGCGTTATCGCGATACTCCAATTAAATGAATGTTTGAAATTCATGAAATTAAATATCAATTTATTTTTTCTATTTTTTTACTACAGCTGTGTCACACCGCTACGCATGCGAAAAGCATTGTACTGTGTATCAGGTGTCCCACGTTGGTGTCGACCATAAGCGTATCAATGAGGTATAATGTACTGATATTAGAGAACTTATCCGTAACTATCTTATTTGAGCACTCGTTTTGGTCCATTAACAATGACTCGTTTAGTCTACTCCGGGCTATTGTATATACTTCACGTATTTGAATGAAAATTAACCATTAAAATATGCCTTTATGTCTAGGTACTCAGGTACTGTTCAAACCGCTCAATTTTTAAAAATTAAAGTCAATCAGTCAAAAGTGACTTCTCACCGGTAAGTTTGTTGTATTCTCGATAAAACATTTTATTCGAATTAAATTTTATTGGTAGAAACTCACAATATATTTGTGAGCGTTATTATAGTAATATTATAATATTAAAGTAGCCTGATTTGGGCCGCAGCGTTAGCAAAACGCTGTACGTTGTACAGTACAGTCGTATTATTATTCTCTGTCTATTAATTAAATATGTTATTTGAAAATAAATTAGTTTTTAACGTTCCGTGTCTGAGACGAAAATAAGAAAGCTTTATAGATTTGCTTACGTACTTTCCTGTTCGACAGTTTTAGTCTGGTGTGCACCGACATTTAACCAATGGTTAAAATGAAATAATCGCTAAAAATATATGAGTAAACATTGACTATTTTATTTTAACTACCGGTTAAATGTCGGTGCACACCAGCCTTAGTATATTTTTCTTATATCGACACTCAGAAAAGTTAAATCAATTTCTTTGTTTTTTTCGCAATAAAACTAAGTCTTTAAAAAAAAACATATATAATAAAAAATTAAACTGACAAATGAATAAATACATAAGTAAGCAATTGACCCCAAATCGCTGCCGGCAGGGAGGGATCGTTTCCAAAATGCTGGCCGCATACCATGTTGGATAACATGTTTCATTTCATTTTCTAAGGTTTCGTATTAATTTTGCAAAAACATGTTATGTCACATTCATATATCACAAAACTCAGACAAAGCTCAGTATGCATAGATAGGTTTGTAAAATTTTAACATTTGTAATGATGTTAATTTTCTTATGTTTTTTTTATTTATATCAATAAGTAGGGAAAACTCGATTCCAAAGCTGTAAAGTTAGTCTGCTAGAAGGCGAAAATCATATAAAATATAATATCAAAATGAAGCTGTAATTCCTGACGCTCTAAAACAATCTACTAGCACGATTATAATAAGTTTACCAAGAATAATTTTACTTTATTTGATCCTAAAAGAAGCTGGCATTACCTGTGTCTGAATCACTTTGATTGGATTACATTTATGTTTATTCAACTGAAATGTTCGTTTTCCACGATGTTTTAATCAAGCAGTCTTTTACATTAACAGGGAACCGCGTGAACTCAATAGGACATAAAAGGCCTAGTTCATTCATTTATTGGGAATTACGTTAAAATCATGAATTAAAATGTGTTGAGGTTATGGATACGGTGGTATTTAACGAAATTGAAAATGAGCTAGTATAATATAATTTTTATAGTAACTACACATATCATCATCGCTTTTTTACATATTATTCTTCACTTTACATGGTCTTCAGAGTACTTTATTGTGAGTCTATTGGCACCACGTCAAACGTGGAGTGACCCTAGTCAGTATTCGAATATCGAACTCGAAGCAAGCGGAGGCAGCATGGATAGAAATTTGTTTCTCCCGTAACCACCGCATATCTATAGTATATGTGATTAGATTCATAGTAGTATTGTAATTAATTAGGAGAAAAATACCCCACAGAACCTAAATTTATCTTATGGGACGAATATATCTTATGGGACGGTCTGCTCAGCAGATTAATGCAATAAAATCTTCTATCATTCAACAAACTTCCAGAAGATTTTAAATATTTGCCCACAAATCTTTTTAAACGAAGACTACATAAATGGTTGTTGGATAAATGTTTCTACTCTTTTAACGAATTTTTAGGATAATTTTTGACAACAATTATGATTGACATTAATGTATATTTTTGGTCCTTGTTAATTTTATAATAATAATTGTGATGTTGTGTTTTTAGTAATCTTAAAGAACATTTGCACGCCTTATAGGCAAAACATGTGGACCTAGTATTCCAATGTCACCTCAAATTTATGTACCATGTTTTAAGCAAATAAATGCATTTGAATTGAATATCATCAAGTGCCCGCGATGCTGAGCGTGGCCGTCTCCTAGCAGTCTTGAAATGGGAGTCAGGTTTGTGGCTCCAAACCCTGCCCTCTTCGAATTTAGGGCCATCCCTGAATAACAATAAATTCAGGATTCAGCAGCCTCAATTGGGGGGCAGCAATAGTGGACTTTCATACTACTTTATCCTCACACTGACAATGATGAGGGACCACAGGTTATAATGGCTTGTCGTGCATCAGAAGCGTCGACGGGACACCACGCCATGCTGAACCGAAGGACATGACCTACCGTGCTCTTGTCACAGGCGTGGTACCAGCCATTTTAGAACCGAATGGACTTTGTCGCAACGATGGTAAGACACCGGATGGTAAGACATCCCGGCTTTGGTGCCTTAGTGGGGGTCGCCACGTGTGTTGACAATTTGGCTATATCCCACCTTCCAGACACGGCTGTGTCCAATAACGCAGCTGCTGCACGATAGGAGGACCTAAAACGCCGTAAATATGCATTGGCAATGGATACATATTTATGGCGTTTGGTGTCAAAACTCTAAAGTCTTGGCGTCCCTAAGCCTACCGGTTTTATCAAGATCATCATCTCCTTTGCTAAAAGTCTCACGTGACCAAAAGGCTAGTTTGTATTTGGGATAACGTATCAGAGTTTCCATCCAGCGCTGAGATGCGTTTTGGGCACGTTTCCTAACGATAGCGATTTGGGACTTTTATATAGTCAATTGATTAGGAAATTGTACATACGTTACACTTTTATTTAAATATAACTTTGTAAACTATAAAAAGGACCCAAATTTAATAAGTGCTGTCACTTTTGTCTCAGAATTGCTACTGAAAAGTGGTTAACATCAAAATATAAAATCAGAGTCACAATATAAAATACTTAAGTTAAAAACGAGTTAAAACATAGTTAATGACGTCTAATAAATAGATATATCTAAGATAATATTATTAGTATAACGTAAACATATTTAAACGTTTACATAATCCTATAATTTTGCAATTAAATTATTGTTAAACTCAAATTAGTAAATGTTTAATACAAACAGCTAGCTTTTAGAGTATTAAGTACATAAAGCTCGGAGCAGACAGGTAAATGTTGTGAAACTAACTTAGTTTAGGTGAAACAAGGTTTTATGTCGTCGTAAAGCAATGACGGCGAAACGCGTCGTCGTAGGTGTACCGTTTATAAATGCGTATACATATAAAGCTTTAGACAAGAACTTGTGAATTGTTTCTTAATATTGCTTAATTACTACAATGACAATTTGACTCATTGGATTTCTGTTGAAGTTGATGAATGAGGAGGTGTTTGGAGTTACTAACTTTTACTTTGGGGTTTTTTTATTGTGTGCCGTGGGAAATGTGTCGATATGCGGGATTAAAAGTACTATCTTATCTAAATCTCAAATTTCTTAAAATAACTTTCATATCTATAAGTAGAAATAAAAAATATCGTTGTATATAAGTATCGTTTTATTATATCATTATACAAACATGTCATATCAAGCAATTCCTAATATCACGTGGTTTCGAAGTCCCGGGGAATATAAAAAGTCCTGTATTGTATTGTTTTAGTATCAATAGGATTCAAATTAGCTAATGTTTATATATAATACCCACTTTAAAACACTTCCAGGAAAATTTCCAATGCCAGATTCCTGGAATATAAAGTATCGCATCTCTAGAAGAAATACTCGTATTTAATCTCATTGAGTGGACGTAGTACATATTACCTCATTGCTTAAGCTATCGTTCTACTAAAATCGTAGCAAAGCCAGCTAATATTTATGCAATTTAACTAATTTGTGTGATTCCCTGGCCATAAAAACTGGCCATTTTAAATCATTCCCAAAAAATACCCGTAGGATTTCTAGGACAAAAAGTAGCGAAAACCGCATCGAAGTCGGTCCAGTAATTTTTACGTGAATACCAAACAAATAGACAAACAGACAAGAAATCTAAAAAAGTTGCATCTTGTTCTCCGTCGTTTACATAGTCTCTACGGGTGGTACATATCAACACAGTTTTAAATGTTTACAATATTTAATTACACTTAATTTATATAATTACAATTAGATTTGATATAAATTATATAAAATAGCGCGACTTGGCTTGTGGCGTGTGTAGATGTTGATTGTTCAACGAAGAAATATGGAATGAAAAACGAATAAGGTGGCGTGCCCACGCCGCGCGCCGTCTTGGGATGGTGGCCGATCCCTCCCCGCTCTTCTATTGTTCTTAAAAGAGAAAGCGGCCGTACCGGGGACCTTTCTTGCCACCGTCTGTGGCATGGCGTGAACATAGTCTATTCCAGTTTTCTTTTCTTAGCTTTAATGTAGGTACAGTCACAGTATGTTTAGAATTTTATAATATAATATATAACAAGCTTTTATTTAACTTGCAATGTTTGTATATAAGTTTATTCGAGTTAAATCTTGCAACTGAATTTTAAAGCAGTTATCCTCAACCAATTGAGGTAAAGTTTTGGATGTACAGTTAGTTTCGATGACAATGCATGGTTATCTAAGTGACGTCATAGTAAATGCAAAATGGGGGACGGCTCAAGATGGCGGACTGTTTATTTTTGGGGACTCCTATAATATGGGGTTCAAAATAAAAGGGTTTTCTGAGAAGAATGCGAATAATGACGTTTGCTTTCAACCCTTTGAGAAGATGGTGTACTATACTGTACTGTATTCAGCGATAAACAAAAACATTTTTTTATCAAAGCTATAAAAAAATAAAACAAAATTTGAATTAAATAAAAACCATCAATTTATTACATAAGATAACTTATATTGTATAAAACCTTGTCGCAAGATCGATGGAGTATCGATACTAATGATCACTTTGCGTGTTCTTAAGTATTTGTGATTATGGGTGTGTGTGTCCATATGTATGATACTGACTGCACCTACTGACGATGAAGAAAAACGATGTGAGGAAACCCGCAACCGAGGTAACCAATGTGTGAAACTTATCAATTCATTTTGGGCATGCTTGAAGGTTATACTTCCCGTTTCTATTGTACATAATAATTAATATGTATAAGAATAAAAGTAGATGTCGACATTTGAAATTGCTTAGTACTATAGTGCGTAGGCCGGCTAATAACGTATCTGAAATTAAATCACGTAGGATGGTTGTAGGTGATCGTTATATTTTGCTGTCGACATCAGAAGACTGACGTTGTTCTTGTATGCGTATTTTGGTCTAACAATACTATATACATAAATGTCAAAGTAATTTTATATGTTACCTATCCTGCTTCCATCAGTGCAGGAACAGAGAGAGAATAATAATTCCTGCGCCAGGAGGCCCGTCGCGCGTTGTCAGAGACGACCAAATAATCCACCGCCTGGTGGCAGAGCATGATGTATTAGAGCCATGCTGGTATCATAATCTTGTTTACACCTTTTATGGGCGGCTTGATCTGTGTCATATATAGTTCTCACACAATATCGGCGTCAGACGGTTAAGCTTGAGCTAATCCTATTTCATGCCATGAGTGAGAATTTAGATGGCCTATTCCTTTATCCTATTTAACCTAACCTATCCAGGAGGATTCCAATATCATATCTTATCCCGTCTCTCACATCCCCATATTTTCATCCCTTTCCCTTCTATCGATTGGGCCTCCTCTATCTCACCCTCTTTATCCCATCCTAAAGGCTGGTGACGCCTTAGCTTCCCTGGTGTTGCAAACGTCTATAGGCGTCGGTAGCCCCTCTTTATTAGCTGTACTGTCTGCCTGTTTACCAACTACGTAATAAAAAAGGGCGTTTGTATGGCTCCTTGACTTGTGTTGAGGCCTTAGTAACCAAGTTGTAACCTTCAGTTGTGTTAGTAACAAAGTTCCATTCCGCTCTTCGAGGCCTGCAGCACTTTGATAGCAATTTTGGTGATGCAAATATCTATAGGCGATGGTAACTATTTTTCATCAAATGGACTGGCAACCTGACTATCGTATTCCAGTAGATAAAAAAAACAAATAGAGACATTTGGCAAGGATGTACCTGGGTAAAGACACTTGTACCGCGACTATCGTGCCTTTACGAAATTTAGCACACTAACCTAATTTATACAATATAGAATATATACCTTCAACGGTTTGAAAAATTACAAAGATCCACAAAAAAGTTTCAGATTTTTATGAGAATGGTTCAAGAAACCTTTCACGAATTATTGAATTTAGTATCTAATTATTAATACACTGTATATTAGTAACCCACTGTGCGCGCCACTGTGCTGCTGACTACGTCAAAAAATTGGCCAACTAGCGTCCACACCTCCAAATACCAGTGAGATTTCATATTTCTAACCACACTACGCAATTCGATTGTCAATCTAGTCAAATTGGTCGTAAAATTGTATCGTATGGAAGCCACTTAAAAGTTCTACGTACTTGTTATATAAACTCAGTGCGGAGTTTGCGCAAATCATTTTTATTTTAGGTATTAGCATGGAAGATCCTTTTTGATGGTATTATTAAAAAGAGCAATCGTGAAAAAACAAACACAATTAAAAATACTATTACGCTGCATCAAAGAATTGTGTCGTCACCCAGAAAACTTCGATACAAAATTCTTTTAAACGTAGTCGTCGGTACAAATATCATTGTAATTTTCGTGTATCATAATGCTATACTCTGCTCTTGACAGTTTTACTGCTCCATATTAATGATATGATCTTCCTTGTGGGACGTGCACTGAGAAGAAAAATTTGTTTTCGTACAGATCGAGTTGTGTGATTACGAGTGTATTGTGTATATTCAGCGGTTTATTTGGGCTTATATTACTATTTTATATTACAATATAACCTTGACACATCCTAACAGTAGTTGAAATTTACATCGAAAAACACACATATTTAAATATTCATTCACTTTTATGTTCATTATGTTTTTGAAGCATTGTTACACTTATTGAATGACTAATATTCTTTTTTTTTTGTGCATGTGTATATGACTGAACTCCTCCTAAACGTTGGACCGATTTCGATGAAATTTTTGTGGATGTTCAGGTGGATTAGAGAATGGTTTCTACTCATAAATGGATCCGGTAGGTGGCTCTGTAATTGGGTTCCTAATTTTGTTTCCGGGACAGCTCATTATATTTATAAAACAGCAAACTGTTGTGTACATTTTGTTCGGTTGTAATCGGAAAATGTAGAATATAATAGCCCGTCCTACAAATTGCTAAAATAATCCCAGTCCACTTTCGTTGTTTAAAGTATTGCTAACTTTTTTAAATAATTCGATAACGCTGATTAAAACTCACTACTAGTTTGTAATTAGTCAGGATTTTAAAAAAATTAATAGAGAAGTAAATATATTTTTTTTTAGATTTTGGCATTCAAGTCATAATATTGATTTCATTTACAAAAACACAAAAATGAAGGATTTCTTTTGTTAAAGCACTAAGGTTTTAAACGATTTAGTGAAGCTCTAAGTCAGACAATGAAAATAAAGCAGTGGAAAATTTCCAAGATAATTTGTTGCAAAAATTAAAGAAGGCATTTTTGATAGTGCATTAATCAGATTGTTCATGAATGATGAGCAATTTGAAGAAACAGTGATATCCTCTAAAAAGGAGACATAAAATACACTCAGAAATATTTTATATAATTTACGAGCAATCACAAGCAATGGCAAATATATTAGATAAATATAAAAAATAGGGTACAATAAAAGTACAAATTTCAGATCTGAAATTTTTCTCCGAAAGTCTAGGTACATTTTTGTGAAGAAGAAAGAGAGTGACACCGTCGGATATCCAAGCTACAGAAACAAAATACAAGGTCGATGAGTTGTTAAATAAGTATAATAGCGGTAGTCGTGCTGCAGTAATACTGGTCATTAGAGCGCGATATTTCAGAATAACTTTTATGTAGTAATTGTAACTGATATTTTTATTGCAATTATTTGAAAAACTATATTTTACAAATAATATACATTTTATAATTAATAACATTTTAATGTTCTAAAAACTAGACGTGGACTTTTGAATTTAGGATTTGTAAAATAGCAATACAATCATTAAAATAAAAACACTGCTCCCAAATATGTAATATGTCGGCCTGTGTTATATATTTAAGTATGGCAATTCTAACTACACTAGGATAAGAGCTACTGGAGGTTTAAAAACGGTGTTTACTGTGCGATTTTTTTAAATGTGTGATGTTGGTTAAAAAGCAAAAATAGTTGTAAAATATTTATTATTTAATTTATTAGAATCGTGTTTTCGCGTGAGAAATACTTAAAATAATCAATGTGGTCTTTTGAAAGTTATATGTGTTTGAAGCCGTTCAAAGACCTGCAACATCGTTGGCAATCAGTAGTAGAATGTAATGTCTGCATCTGATTAGTCTTTATGGAATTAAGTCCTTTGTTGCCTGCCATTGTAGCGAATTGAGCACTGATAGATAAATCAACAGGGATAGTTTTAATAATCTTCTAGCAAGCTCGTAGCAAGTTATGACACTAATTGTAGACGACTTAAACAGTGTATTAATTATTGTTTAAGCATTAATTAAAATTATTGTTATGGTGATATTTTAAAAGTATGATGATAACAAGGTGTTTTAACTTCCGCATTTTATATGAACGTTGTTTAACAAATTATTTTGAAATATATCACCTATCTCGTTATAACTACATTAAAATGTGATTCTAATACCGAGCAATTAAAAATAATAAGAACTAAATACATTTTGTATAAAAAAGTAAACCGAGATATAAATTGCTTCTTATTGATAAGATGTGTCTATCACAATGATTTAGCTAAAACATGTAGGTACTTAGAGAGTCTAGTCATGCTCAGTTTGATTCAGAAATCGACCCCAAGCCATTAATCTCAAGCAATTTGGCACGTATTAGAGGGTTTGTTTAGTCTACAAGTTTTAACAAAAATGAATTATTATTTGCAAAAAAACTTGTACATAGGCTTATCTTCTTAGAAAACATTTAATTGTAATTGTTTTGCACGATTAGTATGTTTAGTCCGTGTCAAGTATATTGTTACGAGCTGCAGGACTCGAATTAGAACTTTGCAAACACGTATAAAACAGGTACAAATAAAACTGGATGCAACCAGTTCACACGCGTAAAGTCCGTCACTATATCGCTAATCGAAAGTACTACACACGTCTTACTCGTATCATGGTCGTCGCTTGACTGCCTCACTCCTTCGTTAGGCCATTGTTTTATACTAAACTGTATAATACCGAACATAGGGGCCGCGTTATGAGTTAATCCGCCATCAGGCAAGCTTCGACGCAATGCAAAAAAAAGATTAGTTCGACTCTAATTACAGCCATAAAATAAGTACGATAACAATAGATGTTTTAAAGCTTAAGCACGGAGTAAACAAAAGAACTACGAATGCACGAAAGGCAATAAACGACGTTTTACGACATGCAGGTGTGCGCATTTGTTTGTCGGTGTGTAACAATATTTAGATTCTAATATATTTTGAAGACTGGATGGTTCGTTTATGTTCTTCTTCAGTGAGTTTACCTTTTTGATATCACTGTTGAGAGTAGAGTAACATGGATAAGGGATTTATATATTATATATTTTTTCGGATCTACCACGCCAGCATTCAAACTTTCCGAAATCGATTTTCTAATCTATTCTGTCTCTAATATTATAAAATTCTAAACATGCCGTCTGTACATTAAACTATAAAAAAATGGAATAGACTATATAGACAATGAAGAACACGATTCATTTATTTTAGACTACTTGTCTGTCTGTTCGGGATTCACGTAAAACTAGTTTTCGTTGATCAACAATTAATTCTTATTTAGCTCAGAGTTTTAATCTTTAAACTCTGGTCAATCAGGTGCGTAAAGACTAGCTTATTCCGACACAGTTTTCACTAAAACGACAGCTTACATTCTTGTTTCAAATGCTGGGGTATTTTGCGGGAATTTTATGTTAAGCGTAAAGGAAATCGCGGGTATATACTAGTATTTTAGATAATTATTATTCCGGCACGATTCTTCTCTGATTCTAAGCACGTTGCGCTACGCACAGTGAAATTATATAAGTTATTGTCTCTTTTAAGTAAAGTGACAAAAACATAATATTAAATAATTGGCTATAATCAATGCATAACGTTATTCCCTACTAACATAGGGAATAACTTTATGCATTAGTATAGTACTATACCTAGTACCGACAGCTCAAGATTCGTGAGGTGAACCACATACTAATAATATAGAGTACAGTTTTAATGTCGAAAAGAAAGAAAACTACTATGATATCCTTTAAAGTTCACCTTTAAAATAAATAATTTTAACTATCAGAAAATATGTTGCTTAAAACTTGAAAATCGCAACTAAAATTTTAAAGGGCAAATGCTTTTCATGCCTGAATTGGTGTAGTATTGTGCAATGGAGCACGACGGATTCTGCACTTCAAAGAAGCTCGATATAATTGCCAACATCTTGACGTCTGGTTTTAGTTACACAGGGTTATTTCCACAATTTTGTTGATTAGCGAACATTTACCGATAGTTAATATAAAATATTCGCTAAAAATATATAGCTAGACAGCAAGTATTTTAACTCAACCGTCTTACCAACCAGTTAAATATCTATGCACATTTCAATTGTTTAAATTACACTTAACATAATTTAAAAATTAATTTTTAACTGATTGTATTGACTGACTGATTGTATGTATTGTATTCTACCTATAAGAACATAAGTCTATAACTAAAATACTGAACGTAGATCCTCGGCGTCAATGGGTAAGACTGGCTACCTTGATGAATCGCCATACTAATCCGTCGTCTGCAGTGGGCTCCAAAACTCTGAAGATGAAATAGCAGCAATTTATAAATCAGAGAGTGGAAGTATAATGCTATCCATGAATGTGAGATGGAGTTTAAGTTTTACAAGTTGTTTTAGAAATATACAGCTATTTTTGCAGAATCTGAACCATTATAAAATCTTCATATCTAATCTATCCGTCTGCCTGTGTATATACAACTAATTTATCAAGAAACTAGGTGTAGTAGTGTAACTGTGAGTTTTTTTGGGCTAAGATAAAGCCAAATTACGAAAAATTTGCCTAAAATAGCGCCTCCGCCCTACTATTCTGTATTTTTTATGTGTTAATTTCTGTGTCTGAACTCTGAACATCTATATCTGAACATTGCTTGCCCTTCCGTACGTGGCCCGCTAAACTCCCCCGTTGGACAGCGAAAGTGCCGCGGCGGGGCGGTCTCACCTAGGCTACACAGTTTGGTGGCGAGCTAACGCTCGTCGTCATACACTCAATTGAGAGTTGGAAAAAGTAAATGATAGTTCTGTAGGGTATCATTAGACAAGACTTAAATGATGTTGTCTCCTAGAGATAATACTTTTTATAATAGCTGGTGAGAAAAATTTGGCTAAGGAATAGCCAAATTTTAAAGTGTTCTTATAACTTTTCAAAATTTCAGGTGTATAACTTTAGAAAAAAATCAAAGATACTGTTCTTGCTATATGGGGTACCTTAGAATACACATTTTAAAAGCTTCTAAGTCAAATGTCTAAAAAAATAAACATTCTTTATATATGTTCTTTACGCGGACATATACGTATTGACTTGGCTGACCATTTTTATATTTCAAAAGTTATGACAAAATTTTCTTGAACGTCTGAACTGACAATGTGCTAGCAATAACTTTTCCTATGCGTCATCAGATTTACTTTGACGTCAATAAACTACACCTGCGGTGTCCCTCCCGTATTCTCATAGGAAACCGTTTCGTAACTTAAAAACTTGATCAATTTAAAGTTAGAAACAAGCAACTTTACTTGGACACCACGCCGTATCACTGCAAAGTAGGCAAGTAAACGTTTACAAAAGTTCAAGTTTGTTGAACTGTTGTAAAATTACGACAAAAGTTTTCATTCTGGGTAAGTAAGATAAACAAAATACGTTGAAAATATTTAGTGAAGTCTCAAGGAGCGCAAAATGTTGTCAGAGAGAGTTAGGCCTCGTTCGACCTGACGAATAAATTCGTAGACAATACACGCTAATGAATAAAGTTGGGCTGTTAACGAACCTGACTCTGGAATTTCCATTTAGAAGTGTTCATGTTTTATCGAGAGCACGCCGCATATTTTGGTTTTGTGGCTATCTAGTTAAAACTCACAAAATTTATTAATCATTCATTTATTATATTAATCAGGGCGTTTCAGGCGGTTATGTTCGCGTAAATTTCGCATCTTTGTCCTTTGAACAAAATAGGTTAATTTTAGGACATAAAAAGTATACTTTATCCATTTCAGTTATCATAATAATAAAGTAAAATACAATTTCCTGCGTTGGGGCGGCCTGTCGTAAGAGGCGACAAAACAACCCACAGCCAGGTGGTAGGGCATTTGCCCTACTGGATGGCTACCACCCCGATCTAAAGTATGTCGCCATAACAACCTTGAGTTGTGTTCCGGCATTAGTAACCAGGTTCCAGTCTCCCTTAAGAGAGCAGCAGCGCATTTGTAGCACCTTTGGTGCTGCAAATGTCCACAGGCGATGGTTACCGCTTATCATCAAGTGGGCCGTCTGCCTATCTGCTGAATCAGGCGATGGTTACAGCTTATCATCAATGGGCCGTCTGCCTATCTGCTGAATCAGGCGATGGTTACAGCTTATCATCAAGTGGGCCGTCTGCCTATCTGCTGAATCAGGCGATGGTTACCGCTTATCATCAAGTGGGTCGTCTGCCTATCTGCTGAATTAGGCGATGGTTACAGCTTATCATCAAGTGGGCCTCTGCCTATCTGCTGCATTCCTGCAATAAAAAAGTAAAGGTAAGTGTTAATGAAGGCTTCCTTAAAACGTATTACTTTGTAATTATTTTAAATTTCAAAACCTTCTCGATTGCCAAGTTGCAATCAACAGCAAATCAATAATCTCCAGCAAATATCTTTAAAGTGCATTTCGCAATCTCAGGAAATTTACTACTAAACTTACTAGTGATTGTATACCTATAGAATAGGTCTGCTCAGCCATTTTCAATAAAGTAGGTAGTTTTTTAGCATCTGTTATTTAAATAATGATGTTGTGTAGGAAACCTACATAGACACTGGCTGTATGGAAGCCTAATTATTTTATAATAAAACCATGTGTCTAGTTGCTATTGAACTGTTGATGTGAAATGTCATATGCTATTCAATTATTACAAAATATAGTCCAGTGAAGTCCAAGTGAAGTGCAGTTTTCATTTTACACAGATGTACGCGCATACACTAGCTAAGCAAGTTACAGTCTGCTGAAATATAAGTTTTAAACACGTTGAATTTAAAATCACAGACTGATATTTATTTTGTATAATAATAACAGCCCATAAATGTGCTATTGCTGGGGTCGGGCCTCCCATAATGCGGGTACGGACAGTATATCCGCCACGCTTGTCCAAGGCGGCTTGGCAGGTTTGAAACATCGGTTATCTCGCTGTGCAGGTTGCAACACGATGTTTTCCACCGTTGTTAGCACGTGGTAATTGTAACAATACGCACATTAGTCAGAAAACTGCCTAAGTAGTGCATGCGTTCCGCCTAGGATCGAACCCGCGCCCTTGGAGTCAGATATTTACGAGTCGAGTTTGAGACAGATATTTACGTTTTATTAATTGTTATAGATAAGTACGGAGAGTGTACTTATTTTTTCAAGGATATTGATATCGATTTGATACGTGCTCAGTGGTTAAAATCCACTTGTGGTAATCCATGTTATATCCCGGCTGATCTCTGATCCCATCCAATTGGCAAAAAGATCTTTATTGGCTCAAGCCGGATACCAATTCGGCGGGGATCAATCAAGTGGACTACTGGAGTGATTGTTACTCGCTATCTGAGATGTATGTGATTACATTACTTGATACATTGTTACTAGTTTGGGTTATGATTTATTTGTAAGCTAGCAATCCCGGCAGATGTTGTACTGCCCTGAAAAAATAAAAGTCTAGGGCCCGATCCTAGTGCCTTCTACCGTTTTCAATTGTGAAACCAAAATATCATCACAGTCGGTAAAGTAATTTTCACGTTATGCGCGTATAAAGATTTCTAAGATTCATTTTTATTTGTGTACATTATTTGTATGATTAATTTTCACATATTATTAATCAAAGAAAGGGTAGAACTTCAAGTATGGCGGCATTTATTGCTGCTTATGTAATTTATTTGACACAGAACTCACACAACCGACCTCACGGTAAAAAAATTGCATACATTTTTTTTCTATAAATTAAAATGAATCCTATGTCCTAACTTGGAACAAATCCAACAAAATGAAACAAAATCATCAAAATCGGTTGAATAGTTTCAGAGTTCCTCGTGGTCAAACACTGTAACAAAGAATTTTTATATATTTAGATTAGAAAGATTAACATTTACTACGAATTTAGTCTGAGGTGTAGGAAAATCTGAGCACTTGATTTGGTACAGCGGACTCGACACGCACGTGTGATGAATTAGGCTTAATGCTGCTGCTAACAATTTCCTTCCATAATATTTTCTTAAGTTTTCGCGACTTGTACACATATGTCCAGTTCTTATTTACCAGTTTACCAGTGGAAGACTGCATTGAGATTGTCAAAAGGAAGCTAATAGATAATGACATGCCTGAAGAATATGCAGACCTACTTAAACATTGCCTCACATCAGGCTATTTCGTGTGGGACTACGGCTTCTACAACCAAATCAATTGTGTGGCCATGGGCTCACCGGTGTCTCCTGTCGTGGCTGACATTTTTATGGAAGACTTCGAGCAGAAGGCACTGGATACTGCTCCGGCTAAGCCGAAGATGTATAAAAGGTACGTAGACGATACTTTTGCCGTCCTCCCAAACAATAAAGTCTCTGCATTTCTAGATCATCTTAATTCCATTAATAGTAATATCAAATTTAGTATGGAACTAGAGGCAAACCATAAATTAGCTTTTCTTGATGTGCTCATCCTAAGAAATTCTGACAATACTCTTGGCCATACGGTGTATAGGAAACCTACCCATACAGATAAATACCTTAATGGTTCGTCTCACCACCATCCTAGTCAGTTAGCTACCGTGGACAAATCTTTGTTTCAGAGAGCACATAAAATCTGTGACGGGCACCACGTGGCTGGAGAGCTTCAGCACGTCAAGCGAGTCTTACAACGCAATCAGCTGAAGACTCCACACCAACGTCACAAAGGCCCCAAACTACCTTCAGTTGAGCGCTGCTCTGTTACCCTACCCTACATCAAGGGGGTCACAGACAGAATTGGTCACATCCTCAGGCGAGCTTCAATCAAAACATATTTCAAGCCGCATAAAAAGATAACCCAATTTTTGAGACCTGTGAAATGCAATATCCCACTCCAGGATGCAGGTGTTTACAAGCTCGATTGTGAGTGTGGATTATCACACATTGGGCAAACAATGAGGAGCATAAAAACACGGGTAAAAGAACATATTGCTGACATGAAACACACAAGGTCTACGAAGTCTGCGATCAGTGAACACACGCTGGGTAAACCCAACCATTACATCAGATTCGACAACCCACAAATCCTCGCGAAAGAGAATCGTTTCATACCAAGAATGATGCGTGAGGCTATTGAAATCAAAAAACACCCAAATTTCAATAGAGAAGATGGTTGGCAGGTACCACCTGTTTGGGATCCGATCATCAAAACTATCAAGACCCAAACCCAGCAAAAACCAACTGCCAGATCTCAAGACACTGTGAGTTCTTTCTGCGTGTAACGAAACACAAACCAACCCGACTGATAATTTCTTTTATTTTTTTCCTTCCACCCATTTTAATATTATATAAAAATGTTTAGAACTAGGCATGTTTGCTAAAGAGTTTCTTGCGCCGCTTCTTCTCTTCAGCCACAACATGTTGTGAAGCGGTGGTAAAATTAGATTAGGCTCCCATAGAGTAAATAATATCCATAAACAAAATTAAAACTAAATAATTAAAATGAACAAGTTGGCGGTAGGCTGAATAAAAACTTTGACAATACACGTTAGACAAATGTCATCTTTGTCTTCCGTGACCACGGCCACTGAAAAGCGGCCGAAACGTCGGAAAACCAAAATCAAATAAATTACCGCGCTTAAAACTGTTAAAACGTAGTTTTATTATAATTTCCTTCCAGTTGGCTAACGATTTATCTGCTTTACACAATCAAAATACACGTTTATTCTCAGCATATTTTTAAGTTTTCACGACTAGTTTAAATCCTAGGTTTTAACAGTTTTAAGCATGGTATTTCATTTGATTTTTAATATGCCGACGTTTCGGTCACTTTTTAGTAGCCGTAGACAAAGATATCAAGTGTCAATGATATGGTCGAAACGTTAACGTTGAAACGTCGGAATAATAAAAATCAAATAAAATACCGAGTTTAAAAAGTAGTTTTTTTACGATTCTTTTTATTAAATTTCAATTATATAGGTTTAATATTTATTTTTTATATTAAATGTTTTTCTATATTTGACTTTCTTTTCTGTACGTAAAATTGAAATACGATTATAATATTTAAGCAAGTAGTGATGCGATTTTATATATTAATTAATAATATATTTTTCGTATTTGTAGGTTTGTCTGTGATTCACTATAATGATCTTAAAGAGACCTATGCTATTCAAAAACTCAAGCGGCAATACGTTGAGATATTTATTTTAGGACTGTATTTAATCGTTGCGGTCTTATTTATATTGAGCTAGAAGTAAGGGCATGTTTAAGGTTCTTAAAGAAGGATACAAACTTACTTTAACTTAAGACCGTTAGTGTTAATGATAGTTTTAATTAGTTTGAACATTTACGACATAGAAAGCGTTAGTCAACTTTCACGTTTAAAATTTAAATTCAATTAAGCATCGACTAACATTAGTAAATCAGATAAGAAATCTGGATAGATAAAAAATATTAATTAGCTCCTGTGGGACTTTCAAGGAGCAAAAGTCAATATTGGTGCGGTAGTTTGTGCTCAGTTACTGGGGCATGTCTGAAAGCGCTTTGTGTTTCACACACGGATTACATTTGAGGCCCACAAAAGGGCTGGATCCTGAGAAAGTTGGGACACTTATTAGTACAAACAGTATCCCAAAATGATAAATGTAAGATAGAACTGCAAATTTTAGAACAAAATGCTTTAAAGGATTTTGGAGCTTGAGTTACGCGAAATTCTAGGATTTTGTAAATTAACTATACCTGGTTTTTCCCTAGTAAATCATCTTCGTATAATATACATACGATTTTTTTCTATCAATTACATTATTCAATGATATTCAAATGACTTAGTCAACTTAAGGAACGTCTAAACTTAGATATTAAAATAAAAATGTTTTAAATTAATCTACAGTATGTCTAATTATATATGTATATCTGTTTAATATAAATATATGGAAGTTTATTTATATTTTATTTTTAAAAGTATTCGATTGTGATTTTATTACTTTTATTTAGTTTAGTACACCACCACAAATTGTATATTGATTTTTTAAATCTCCTTAGACACTGGGTTGCCTGGAAGAGATCGCTACAAGTGTTAAAGATTTGAAGTTGTTCAGGTGCCTAAAATTAAGCTTATTCCAACAAAGTTTCTACTAAAACGATAGCTTAAATTCTTTTTGAAATTAAGACACTTTGTGTTCCGGGAATCCCGCGGTAATTTCAAGTTTGCCGTGGACGAAGTCGCGCGCATGTCCTAGTGTTGGAAGAAATATTTAAATCATCTAACACGATTTTTGATATATTTCAAAAAATTCGAAAAAATCACAATAGAACAAATCTATGCAATTCGTTAAACTATATAATTTTAATTGATTCAGTCAAATAAACATTTTTATTTTTTATTTATTTAAGGGGGGTTTCTTCAAGATGAACGAACATACGAGTATTTTAATCGCAAAGGTAAATGAGAAGTACCGTTAATCAGTCGCGAAATCTTAATAAGACACAAATAAAAATGCTATGTTAATGTTGTAAGCATGTAACAAACTATTGAATGTTCGTTACCAGTAACATCTGTGTGTCCGCTTTTGTCAGTGGGCAGTATTCCAGAGAACCTGCAGTCCACGACGTGCAATTCATTCTAGTTTAAAATGGGTTACTCCATTTCTCGCTGACTACGCGGATTCGTGACAACTCTCGCCCTACCCACCAGTTTGTTTTTGCTGTTCAATGACATTCACACGGATTTTACAGCTTTTATTCGTTGGTATGTTCTCTTTGCGCTTTGTGTTATCGATTGATCTTTTATCGTGATACTTAAATTTTAAATATAACAAATTGAGCGTACCGTGTAAAAAAATGTAAAGGAACTAATTTATACATTCCTCCAATAAATAAACAATTTCAGACTCACCGTGACATTGAATATGACCCACGTATTTTATTTCGAATTTGGATTGGAAATGCTGTGCGCGACATTTATCGATGGGCGGCTGAGAGAGAAGAGGGAGAATTCGTCGATAGTATACAACTTTACGCTGTAAGCAGTCTACAGAGTTTGTAACTTATGTACCTGCGCCATAAGAAAAAAATGCAAAGCAATATATTGTATCCTGGGAATGATGTAGGCTACTTATTATATTAAAAACAATTTTGATGGGGATGAATTGATAAACTCTTGTATGAGCAACCTAAAGGGTTTTTCAATAAGGGTGGGTAGATGTTGAAATGGAATAAGCTGTTAGTTGTGTATGAGGTATTAACAAACTATTTTTTTATTTGAAAGGCCCAAGTATGCCATTAAGTGTGACATCGTTCAAATGCTCACCTCGGCTTCTTGTGGTGGCACATATCAAGTGGTTCAATTTTCAATGACTCTTCCGCGTAGATCAGGCTGAATTTGACCAACACGACGGCCTGTGTTATGTTCAACTTTAGGTCATCGGTCGATTGTGGTTTATTTGTGTATACCTGCGAGTTTAAGAAAACCCACAATACAAAGTCCAGGGGGTCAAATCTCAAATCGATCATGCAGAATGTCAATTATGACATTCATTGTGGGGCACGGGGCGCCCTCCAGCTGGAACGTGGTCGTCTAGGTCCATATGGTTCGATTTGGGCGAGTCAGCCAACAAAAAGCGGTGTCTATGTTTATGAACTTTGAGCTCCTGGGTCAATTGGATATTATACGGGTGTAAGCCTAAGTTCCGACGTGCACGGCGAGGAGTCGACTGCCTCCCGACCGCAGGAAATTGTATCCTTTCTCCTTTCCTGCACGGACAATTCATGGTTTCATTCAGAAAAGATAAATGTGGAAGAAGTAGCGTTCTACCGCTAGTTGTTTATACATCCAGAAATGTTCCTGTGAGATTTAAATTCGAAATTTACTCAACCAAAGCCGCGAGAAAGCCGGTTTTAAACTATATGTTGTTGAACTTTATGCAAAACAGATTGAGTAAGATGCTTTTGTGGTTTATGAAATGCGAATTATATTTCTGTTATGCTATTAAATTTATATTGAGTCGAAATTAGAATATCATAAAGTTTTTCGCTTTGGGATTTTCTTGAGGTAAAGTATTGTCAGGGGAAGGAAAAAGTTATGCCAGATTTAAATATCTACATAACATTTTGTCTGGAACACTGAAGTTTATTTTCGAAAAGCTGTCTCCTTGCCTGATTAAAGAGCTATCGTCAGTTAATATTAAAAACTTTGACTAAAATGTAGTATGTCAGTCATTTATAATGTTGCTAGAAGTTTGTTAGGGTTTCATAAAATAATAATTTGTATCCTGTCTGCCTGGGAGGTCTTTTAAATTAATGATGATGATATGCCATTATACAAAGGTACGGAATCGCGAAAAAACTGAAAATCAGAGTTGGGTATTTCATAAAATATGGAAAAACGATTTAATTGTATAAAGGAGTGCCTGCATGACAAGAGCTATGGATGTCAAAGAAGCAAGTGAGGTGTGTAAAAATAAGCCTAAACGGCGATCTGGTGTTCGTCCCTACCCGCAAGGGACCTAGCGTGAAGTTATGTACACATGTATGTTATGGTGGCACAAAAAAACAGACTATATTTTTTTAGTCTCGAGTGAAAAAATGTTAGTTTTTGATGTTTTAAGAGCCCTCTCCAAATGACAGCTCAAAAAAAAAATTAAGAGGTCGCTCCAAATTTTCAAAAAATTCAAAAATCGTCAAAAATCGATTTTTTTTAAATGTTTTTTCTTGTTACGGTAAAAACCTTTTCATTTAGTACAATAATAGATAAAAATACACCAAGAGATGAGTAAAAATCAAGCACAATATGAAAAAAATGTATGGAATTTAAATTTGAATATCAAAAGGTCGCTCGAAAAAATATAAAGTAATGCACTAATAAATCAAAAAAAATTATGAGCGACCTTTCAAAATTTTAACTGAAACTTTCAGAAACTTATTATTTTTTGGTCTCTAAATTTTTTTCCCGTAACAAGAAAAAACATTAAAAACGATTTTAGTCGATTTTTGAAATTTTTTAAAATTTGGAGTGACGTCTTAAATTTTTTTTTGAGCTGTCCTTTGGAGAGGGCTCTTAAAATATCAAAAACCAACATTTTTTCACTCGAGACTAAAAAAAAATAGTCAGTTTTTTGCGCCACCCTAATGTATGTATATAAAGGAGTGCCGTTAGAATAGGTCTTAAAAGTCATAACAACTTATCTATAAGTTTTCGTTTCGTTTGTTTTTAGTTACGGTTACCAGGTAGGGAATTAATTATTCGTTTCCAAAGTGAATAAAAAGTTTGTCCGCCTCCTTTTACTTTTGAATTATAAGGCGGAAAAGTTTTAAAAAATCAAATTCTTAGAACTTAAAAAATACTTTCATCAAAAACTGGTTTGAGTAAGTTATTAAAATATTGGATAGCCCAATTTAAGATGTACAGGGGTAAATTCAACTTGTTTTTCGTCTACTGGATACAATGGCAATATATTACTGATGAAAACATCTGCCGTAAACTATTATTTCAAATGGGTATTGGGACTGTAAATATAATAATATAAAAAAAATAACTTTTATAATATGGCTAGATATAATTTCGAAAAAAAAACATGTCGACTTTGAGGCCTAAAATTTCTTTTACATTCTATTATACACATCCGAAAAACTAAATTCAAATACTTTAAATATCTGGAATATATTTGGAATAACTACAATAAATTCTTAGAAATTGATTTTTTTAAATCATGACCTTCTTCATAATGTTGAAAAACACAGATATTTACTATAATAATTTATCTGGCATAAATGAGCTAGGAAAGTGTTTAACTTAGCTACTAAATATAGTACACACGTCACAGCAAAAAATATTGCCTGGTTTAGTAGTAAATCGTAAATTTCGAAATACTTACCTTTTTTATATGTTTGTCTGTATATTTTCCTCCACCGTTATGATGGAGACCTTTTGCATCAATATTTACTTATATGTATTTTATGTATATTATGATAAATATACGTTATGCATATTATTTCTTACCTATCATGATTATTTTATATCTATACATTGTTTATATTTTATTAGTAGTCGGCAATTATTATTAATTACATTCTATTCTATCTACTTTTATTTCTCTGTAACGCATCTTTAACTATTTTCACACCATATTTAAGAAACTCATGACTAATTTCTTTCTTAGCTATTATACTAGACAATGATTTTTTTTCTATTCTTACTCCGATCCTCTGCTCCAACTCAAATCGTGCTTTACCATATTTGGGACATTCTAGCAAGAGGTGAATTATTGTTTCATCGATTTCAGGATCGCATATACAGCCTGGTGATGTTTTGCGTTTAAACTTATATAAATAATGGGCGAAACCGCCGTGGCCTGTGACCATCTGTACTTGTAGGGGGCATAATTTTAATTCCCTGGTATCATCTAAAAGCTCATATTTACTCTAACAAAATCTACGAAACTTCTTCATGGTACGTGGATCGCTACGCGTTTGTTTTATTTATTTTACTTATGTACCGACTGTGAATGTACACACGTCATGTCCCGTTTGTGTCTATCGCTAGACTACCTCACCCCTCCGTTCGAGCATTCCTTTATACTAAGCTATACAATATCTCGACACAATACTCGACCGCGTTATAATCATTTCCAAGAATCACACTTGGCTAATGCCTACCGTAAAGGAGTACAATAGATAAAATAGGCTGTTTTTCTGATTACAAATTTTAAACACAAAGTAAACAAAAGTATACCAAATGCCGAAAAGGTAATAAACTGCAGGTGTGAATTGGTCTTTGTCGGTCGTAACAATATATATAATAAGAAAACTTTTGTAACTAAGTATATATTGTCTTGACGCCTTTATTATAAGGGTTTGAATAGCACTGATGCCTCGCTGTAATACATGCAGCTAACGACAATCTGTTGTGAGTCAGCATGTCTACTGTATATATCTATCTACAGCGATCAAGTTATAGGTAAGTAAAAGCTATAAATAAAAGTTAAACGACAGCAAGCAGACAAAAGTTTATTCACCTAATAAAATATGTGCTACGAATCGTGAATAAAGACACCCTAACAAATGTTTTCGGTGGATATAAAAAACACGAATAAAACATTTTCAGGCAGATTTGTTTTTGAGTATGTTGATAATAACTATTTACTACTATTGATAGTTTTATCTAGGCCTTTATAAGGTTTATTGAGAGGGTTAGAGTTGATGCATAAAACATACACATTATCTTACTCTGCGAACAATAACAAAAGCCTTAGTTATTGTTCTGAGACATTACTTGTACCCACGCTATTTTATATCCGCAAACACGATAATTATGATTAGCGACGCAGGAGGACTATAAAAATAAACTCTTAATTAAATTTAATCCTAGATTATTACAATTAAAATACTACATCTAAAATTATAAACTAGTTGTCGATATGATGTTAGAATCAAGTGTTGCATGGAACCTTGGTTCGTTCGTCAGTCTCCTGGACCTCATGCTGCGGAGTCGGCAGTAATCTAGATTTGGTAGTACGATATGCCGTCATGACCATGTAATTTGCGTCAGCGGACGTCATTCTATCAATAGGTATAAATATTGTTCAAAAAATAAGACGCGGATTTTTGGGCCAAAGAAATTTAAAAAAGCGTTATATTATTTATTACAAAACGGATTAATAATAATAATTCATTTATTTCAGAAATTATTTCCATATTGTACAGTTTATACATACATACATACATACATAACTCACGCCAGGTCCTTGCGGGTAGGCGCTAACACAGAGCGCCACAGGCCATTCTTACACACTCACTTGCTTCTTTGACATTCATAGCTCTTGTCATGCACGCTCGTCTGTTCTTAAGGCTCTAACATCACTTTTGCTAACACATGATCAATTTGATCATGGAAGGCCACGCTTCCGCGACTTCTGCATCCATCCACTTTTGCATTGTAAATCTGTTTAGTCATTCTTTCGTCATACAGTTTTATATTATTAATAATTTAATTTAACATTCTTGAAAACATCAAATTAGTTTACAATGAATATTATATATAGTAATTAGTATATTATTATACTATACTAATTACTATTAATTAATGAATATAAATACCAGCCCTAAATTCTCTCTGGAAGACAAGGAATCTTAAAAATAAGGTCACAAACAAAATAGTTGCCATTATCGATTTAAAAATTTAGAGGTCAAATTTCTGTACAATGAAAAAAAAATGCAAAAACTCAGTCAGGGGGATGTAAAAAGTGAAATAGAACTAATTTAGATTTTTTTTCAATTTTTGTGTTTCTCCGTTTGTCTGTCTGTTTGTACCGGCTAATCTCCGAAACGACTAGACCGATTTACATGAAATTTTGTATGGTGATAGCTTATATCCCTGGTCAACATACAGGATACTTTTGACCCCGAAAAATTAAAGAGTTCCCATGGGATAGTTAAAAAGTATTAATTACTTAAACAGCTTATAACAGACTCTATGTAATTTCTCTGCAACGTAACATAATAGAAGCCGATATTTTGCCAGGGTGTGGTGTCGATGAGAGAGTTTTATCTTATCTATATAATTTATAAAGCTGATAAGTTTGTTTATTTGTTTGTTTGCTTGAACGCGCTAATAGCTTGAACTACTGGTCTGATTAGATTTTTTTTACATTGTTAGATAGCCCTTTATCGAGGAAGGTTATAGGCTATAAACCAACACGCTAAGAGCAATAGGAGCGGAGCAACAATGAAGAATGTTTCAAAATCGGGTTTTTTTTAACTTACTTTTTATTCAAACTATTCCACGCGAACGAAGTCGCGGGCAGAAGCTAGTTATTAATAAGATAAAAACACTTCCAAGACACGAATAATGCAGTCAAATAACTAAACATACTATAATTATAAAAAATATCAACACAATAAAAAGAAAGCGTAAAATCGTTCTCAAGTTTTTAGAATTTGGGCTCACGAATAATATGAAGCGTATCCGTCTTCTTTACTATTGCCCTATATGTTTTATTTTACAGCCGATTTAACTAAACAAATATTAATTCGAGTATATATTTTAACGTATTACGCTTTAGGTAGAAATCATTATATATCTTGGCATTTTATGGTTATCTATTTGTTTAAAACTAAAACATTTCGTGTAGGTTTATCACCGCAAGACGCGAATTTGTAGCTGAGTGAAGCTACGAAGTTGAGCTTTAAGTAAACCTCATAAAAAGCGCTGTTTTATGGAAAATATATAAGCATGCGAGGGACCACTACTATATTTATAACACTATGTAACATACGTAGATACATTTTACGTGAAAAGACTGTATAGATTTTGAATTTATAATTATTATTTTTCTTCAGTCTTTCAATACCTTTTACACATACAATATTGTTAACGCTGACCTATTTGGTCACCGCCTCTTTGTTTCTTTTTTCTTACGCCGCATCTGTCACTATGTAATGTGACATAGTCTACGTTCGACCGCTGCGCGCCACTGCTTCCCGCAAACTTCGCCGCGTTTTGTATATTGTGCCGCTGTTAAACCCGCTTTCATCAATCCGCACGTTGGAAGATGCACGTGTACTATTCCAGCTGGTCCACTAAGTCGAAAGAACCGCAAGACGAGAAGAAAGGATCACGAGGAAGAAGTGCCTGCCGCTGTGAAGACGCATCGTTCGTAGCGTGTCTCGTGCCTTACCTTATCCTGTAAGTCCTTTCCTTCTCTTTATCCCCGCTCCCGCGCGCGCCAACAGATACGTAATGCAATTCAGTAGATACCAAGTTCATTCATACAACGATAACAAAACTAAGAGTCTTCTTCAGTTTTATAAATCTATAGCTTTCCGGTACACGAGATTTAAGTAGCGGGGTGGTGTAATGGGGAGGGGGAGAGGCATACTTACCTTTACTACAACCCCTAAGGTCCGGAGATCTTAATATTTTTTTAAAAATAAACATAACCTCACTTATTTTCTCGCTAATATTGCACTTCTGTCATAAGTTCAAAGTTGAAAAAGTCCAAAAAAAAGTCAGTAATCAACATAAAAATAACCAAAAACCAGGTTAATTGAATAAAAGTGAAGAAAAACACAATAGAGCACATTCACATACATCACAAGAGTAACCATTCAAAATGGCGACCAATGAAGACGATTTGTTACGTAATCGCATTTATTAATATTTAAACAATATTTAAAAAAATATTTAAAAAGCAACTTGCTAGTCGTCTGCTAAATTGATAAATAAAACAAATGTTTCATACGAGACTTTAAGGCTTCGTACTGTTTGTGTGTATAAAATAAGTAGTAAATGGTAACCAGTCGGTCCTAGCATTCTTTATTAATTTTGTAGTTATGCCTCAATTAAATTTAAAACTTTATTTCTACATTAGAAACAGTTTTAGTTTTACAAAAAGTTCTTGTGGTTATATGTAATTCATGCGTAAATTCATAAACTCAAATCACTCGTTGTTAATAATAACAAAAGTGACACAATTTTGGAACAGAAATAAGTGAGGTTATGTTTATAAAAAAAATAAGATCTCCGGACTTTAGGGGTTGTAGTGGGGGTAAGTTTACCTCCCCCCTACCCACTAATCCCACCCACTACTTAAAATTTGTATACCGAGTGTTAAGTCGCAGCCATTATGGTGAATAAAGTATTAAACTTTTGTATTTATTCAATTCTACGCAAAGTCGTTAGCTTTAAAAATATAAGGGTTTTATTTGTGCGAAATCCTCTTTAGCCGGGCAACCGATACAACAAGTATGGTAAAACAGCTTAAGCTCCTTCATAGCGAGATACCTCGAGACGGCGATATTGAAAGGATTAAATGAATAATTCAGCGCCAAAAGTCGCGAGCTACTCCCCACTTTACTCCATTCATCTCAGTTTTCTGCCAAAGTATCGTTAAAATGCACATATATTATTCAATTTTCTACATTTGTGCAGAAAATATACATAACCTGTATTGTAAGTACAATGTTGTGAAGAGTTTTAATGGGAAAGCTTCTGCTTTATCCATTCTATAACTTATAAGCTAAGTAAGAAACTTAAATTCTTACTCCAAAATTGCTCAGTTTTAAATTTAAATTAATTTAAAAATTTATTCGTTATTTTAAAAAAATACATGTGCATCTCGGGACGCCCGAAAGAAGTGATAACTTGCGTGAGTGAAAGGAAGGCAGACAGAATGGCGCCGTAACGCTTTACGTAACGAAGCGGTTTACCCTCCCATAAGAAGTTATCACTTCAAAAACTTTACTTAGCTAACATTAAGTATTAGCGGTTAACTACAACACTAATACAATGTTTTGGATTAAAGAGTACATCTTAATATTTATTTAAAGTAATTATAGTTTTCATATGTATGGAATGTATAATAAAAACAGTAAATCTGTCCATAAAATGTCTTACTGCCGGATACCAGCACCTACATGCATTTTGGACATGGTAGTCCAGGATTAATTGGCAGGTTTCTCATATGCATTATTGTTATGTGCAGGTATCTATCTTCTTAATTTTTTTTACCGTCTCGACAATAATAACAATGCATTCACATTACGTACATATAACATCATATAAAGCATGTATTGTAGAAGTAGGTAGACAGCATCTTGCGCTCAGTGTGCATATACCTTTGTGATAATATTTAGCGCTTAGGATAGTCTCTTAGCAAAACTGAATTGTAAATCCCAGTCTCTAGAATACCGAATGATTCCGCAGCTATTTTCTCCTCGACGCTACTCCTGAAGTATCGGGTCCAATTTGGTATTTCAAACTAGCCCGTCGAACTCGATTCGCTCCAGAATAGTGAGTCATCAATAGTTGTCTAATTAATCGAACGCGATCAATCTAATCACCATCCAATGGCATTATTCAATTTCTGAGAGCGCAGTTGAAACTTTCAATGTCTGACTATTAATTAGCGGGGCTCCTATATGCGTCTAATAATAATCCAGCAGTAATCCGCGGAATATTGTGGCCGATAGTGTCAAGAGTGTCCGTTCTAATCCAAGTTACGACACTGTAATCCCAGGGGACTTTATCTCTCTCGACCCTTTACGGGATTAAAATACACTTGTTCGACGATTTGTCTTTGTTTGTCTATTATACTTCCCATAATATTTATCCAAATAGCTTATTTACTTTATAACGTGACTATTTTAATAAAAAAAACTAGTTTGTTATTAATGTGCATAATGTATATAATTAGTAATGCTTGGGCTGCCCCTGCAATAATGTTAGTCGTTTTCACTATGAGCAACTGCGACTTATTTATAGCGTTAAAATACCACCGTTAACGAATAGCCACATTAATGTATATCCGTATACGTTATCTGTCAATATTTAACTTCTGTAAACAGCCTTGCAGTGATTTGGGTAAGAAAGTACCATATATACCGAATATTAACTTTTTGGGCAGAGTTTCCCCTTTATTGTTCAGCCTTTGGTGTGATTATTCGCACCGCACAGTAAGCAATGAACACCCGTCTATAGGCCACACCGCCTTTATATACGAAAATACTACGAAAACTACCCTACAAAACAATAATATTACATCATTGCTAAAAATAGCAATTACTTCATAGTGTTGCCAGGATCATAAAAACAATTATAACAATTAGTTACTGATGCACTAAATTATCGAGACGATAATTTAGTGAGCTTATAAAATTAACTAGCCGGTAGACATAGTGATTTCATTATAAATAGAACTATCTGATAAATCGACTAAAATATTATTATCTATGACGATGTCTATGTGATATTAATATACTCTATGGTTCTCATGACTGCTGTGATGGACATCGCGTAACACTTCATTAAAATTAAAAACAATATCGCGTCACAAATAACGTATTAGACCCATGGCTACATTTGCACGAAACAGTCAGTCAAAATAGTATTATCCCAGATGAGGTCCCACCTTAAAGTGTAGAAAATAGACTTTTCGTTTATTACTTGTCTACCAGAAGACCTAGACTACTAGACTGAGTGAAAATTGACAACATGTAAAAGCTGATCTACAAATACCTTCCTACTGATGTTGTTTGCATATTTATTATATACTAGCTTCTGCCCGCGACTTCGTTCGCGTGGAATAGTTTACAAAAAAGTAAGTAGTTGTAGTAAGTCGAACAAAAAAGAATCACGTAAATCGGATCATAAATCTCGGAGTAATCGGTGTACATACATAAAATATAGATAGATAGATTGATAAAACTTAATTGCTCACCAAATACACAATTTAAAAATATACAAAAAATATGTACTGATCAAATTGAGAACCTCCTCCTTTTTGAAGTCGGTTAAAAAATACCCCGGTTTTAAAACATTATTTATTGGTGCTCCGCTCCTATTGGGCTTAGCGTGATGATACATAGCCTAATTGTTTTTTAATGTATAAATTTAAAACAATTTATGCATTGTGTGATGATGATAGCGGCAATATCAATACATAATTAGGTGCATAAGTTGTACAATAAGCTAATAAGCTGTTTAAGTAATTAAAGTTTTTTAACTATCCCACGGGAACTCTTTAATTTTTCGGGATCAAAAGTATCCCATATGTTGACCAAGGATATAAGCTACCACCATACAACATTTCATTTAAATCGGTCCAGTCGTTTCGAAGATTAGCCGTTACAAACAGACAGACAAACAGAGAAACACAAAAATTAAAAATATCTAAATTAGTTCTATTTCACTTTTTACATCCCCCTGACTGAGTTTTAGCATTTTTTTTCATTGTACAGAAATTCGACCTCTACAATTTTATTGTATGTATAGATAATATTATGAGCACTAAGCACTAGGCTAACAAACAACACATAATTAACATGCAATATATGTAACTGCTTCAATCGCATTTCCAGACGTGATAGCTCTATTCAAAATATATTACGGCGCCTCATAAACATAAATATTTAGAAATAAAATATCTCAGCGAAATCACTCGTCTTTGTTTTGTGCAAGATAAAATTAATGTTGAGTCGTAAAGAGACATAAATTAGTGACTTAATTACGATTGTTTTAACGAGTCGACGCTGAGGAGTCTGTTCGGCGACGTGATGTATTATTACCATATATCATATATTGAAACGGCAGTGTCGTCCCGTCATGCAAGCTTGCACGATTATTGCAAAACGTAATTGGTTCTTGCATTTTGCATGATGATAAAAAGTACCACAGTTGATTTGTCTGTGAATTGTCCTTATTGTGTTTTTGTTTTGCAAGCAAGTTAAAAGTGAATTTTATATATATTATATTATAATTATTAGACTAAGGTTAATCTGCCAATAAAAATGTTTTGAAATCGACAGACATATTTGTTTAAAATGTAAATAAATAATCAATATAATATTTGTCTCATTAGTATATATGTTAGGTATGTAGTTATTTTTTATTTAAATAGTATGATGGCTGAATTATTGTGTTTATTTTTATTATGTTTGTGTATAACAGAGAGTATGTTAACGTATAAAAGTAAAAAGGTTTAAAATGTATTTTGTCGTTTTAATTAGATATAAAAAAGTTTGAGTTTTCCTCGAAATGATTTTCAATATGTCAATTTGAAAAAAAAAAAACAATCACTCTTTATTGATGCATCCCCACCGCTGAAGGCTGGTGTTACACTGATCCAGCTACCGACTTGAGCAGCGAACTGACTTCAAAATGATCACTCGAGAATATTAACATCGGTCAGTTGTGTTCGCACAAGGCCCGCGACATTAGGCACAACACTACCTGTAACAGCACTAGCATATCCCGCGCACTATCCACCGGTTCACGCGACAAACAGATATACACAGTGCAGTGTTAAAACCTCACCAATGAACAACGGTCGTCACCATCACCTTAAAATCAAGTTAAACGATGCCAATATGAAATCAGCATTGTTTTCTTACACATTTCAGGTTAGTAGCTGGACCTATGTAAATCAGCTTTAATGTTTCGTTCTGAAGCAGTATCTGTCAATGGCCACACGTTTTCACGTTAGTGTAATAGAAATCGGACGGGCTTCGCTATAATACGGTTAAATACGGTAACGGGCCTCGTCCCACACTTTTCCAACGAGAGCTCATTAATAAAATCGTCCTCTCGTTATGTTTCTGCGAAAGACATTTTGTGCCTAAATAAAAACCTTTTTTGTGTAAGTGATATCCTTAGCTAAACGAGCCTTTCATTTATGGTTTGCTTTAGAATTATTTTTTATTACAGCGTAAAAGAAGACAATGAATACTTAATAGTTAACACATAGACTGACAAAAACACATAACTAAACAGTTTACTTCAAAAATAGCTTTATGCATCTTAATAAGCCTCTGAACGTAATAAATAGCTTGCACGTTCCAAAATTCCTTTTAAGTCTACCCTCACATATAAATAATAAAACTAAAAAGATTTCCATATTTTCCAGATTTCCATAATTATAATTTTGGAAACTAATATATTATTTATTCTATGATTTTTGAGAATAATATATTATATCTCTGTTTGGTAATTAGATTAATTTTATAGTCACTATGACACTTTATTTTCACTCCCATGTTATAAATACAAATTTTAATTCAGACTGATTTTTTAAAAACTAAGATAGTCGCCTCTCTCTATTATCGCCACCTCTCGTTCTTTAACTACGTCTGAAATATTGATGGGATTCAAAATATTTTTTCAACTTTTCGGTTTCCAATTGAGCTATAATTTTGCATATGGTACAATAGGTACCATAGAGCTGATATGATGATAGAGTCAGAAGACGGCCATAGGAACTCCTGTACTAAACAAGATAGACTCGTCGTGTTTTCGCTCATTCTACTTGTCTTGGCTAGCACTCTGCCACTACATAATATCCAGGATCTCAAAAGCTTGTATTTAAAAACCTTTTAAAAAAACGCTTATATAATTTACATACATACATCACTTCACGCCAGGTCCCTTGCGGGGTAGGCACGAACAACAGAGCGCCATACAGGCTTATTCTTACACCCCTCACTTGCTTCTTTGACATTCATAGCTCTTGTCATGCACGCTCGTCTGTTCCTAAGGCTCCTGAGTTGATCATGGAAGGTGTGTCGTGGCCTTCCTTTTTCTTATATAATTTAGATACTTCTAAAAATAAGTATGTATAGTATTTGTTGCGGCGTAAAACTAGTTCATTGGCTTCGCGTCTGCGCCCTGATTTGATATTTTTTCATTTGTTTTTTCTTTCCCTGTTACCGTAATGTATTGAGCACGCAAACATGTTTCTGTTGATAATTTATTTGTGTGCAATGCACTACAAAGTTTACGTTAGCCCCGCCTTACTTACAAGTGTTACTCGCGTAAGCTTCTAAAGCTTATTATATACTACGTTTGTCAATACTAACTTATCCGTTCACAGCGGTGAGTCAGGCATAAATGTCATAACGCATGCTTAGATTTTAGGGTTATACAAAACTTACAGGTGTAAGTTCTAGTATATGTTTTACCGAGAACTCTAAAGTTGTATGTAATTTGAAGAAAGGACAGTCTTATTTCTAAACATCGTCCATTCCCAGACAGCAAATAATATACATATCGCAATTGCAATAAATTCGCGGAGTTAAAGTGAAAAGCCTAGTACCCTTAATTAAATAACTGAAATGGTTACATAAATGTTAAATGTATGTGATCAAATGAAATGGATTTTCCCACATGAGTATGCGACTCTAGAGACCGCTGGACCCTTATCCAGTAAAGACGACAGTTGAGTTGTCAATTTGCGTTTAGCGCTTTCCCGTTTTCATTGATTTATGCGGGTGAATCGATTGACCGTTTGTTTTCAAGTATTCCATTGATATTTTCATATATAAATAATGGTGTTCATAAATAAGATTTATATTTCGTAATCTTTTTTTTTTTGCATGGCTTCAGCAGATAGGCAAACGGCCAACTTGATGGAAAGCGGTTACCATCGCGTATAGACATGCAACACCAAAGATGCTTTAAATGCGCTGCAGCGCTCTTAAGGTAGTCTGGTACCTGATCACATTAGTGACTGGCATTCTGGCATTAGCCGGAACACTAATCATGGTTGTTATGGCGGCATACCCTAGACCAGGGGTGGTAGCCATCCAGTCGAGCAAATACCTGGCTGTGGGTTGTTTTGTCGCCTCTTACGGCAGGCCGCCTGGCTGCAGGAAATTGTATCCGTTTCTGCACGGAAAATACTAATAATATAATCTGTGAAGATTATAAGTAGCATACTGATGCTTAGCTACAGTCTTCTATGGGTAAGGTATCCAGAAGGCTTGCTACGTTACACGTTACACGGTAGAAAAAACTTTTTAGAATATTTGCAAATATTAGCTGAAGAACTTAAAAGCCGATAACGCCAGACACAATTCTGAAATGTTTAAAACAAGTATAAATCTGGCGTATTCGTTTAATTAAATTGTACTTGATTAATTGGTCAATTTATTATAGAGTGTGTAACGAATTGCAGTTGTATATTATAGATATACCTTCGAAGTTAATCAAATACATTTTATGTTAAGTAAAATTTATACGTGTAGAATGTTTTACTTTTATCGTGATGTAGGTATATCTATTCATGTAATCGATAACATGTTTATTCAAAGAAGAAAATTAACTTTAACTAATCCGAAGTAATATCAAGTAATTAATAATTAGTTATATTGTATTCTATTTATAGTCCCTTAAGATAACAACAGGATATAAGAACGCGTTCTTTGAGCTCATATATATGAAGATATAAATGAAGCCATAGTGGCTTAATGTTTAACAGGTTTGTGTTTCATTTTAAAGACATTAGTTTGAATCCTGTCATAGAGCAAACTGCACCTTAAATTGATTTTAAAAGATAAATCTTTAGTAAACCCACATGTTGAAATTGTTGATTTGTCAAACGTGCCTTGGAAAAGTGTGTATAAAGTTCAATCTCCTCAATTGGAGAATCCCAGTAGTGGAAAATCCCTGGGACGGTATTTTTGGTTCCGAATTATTTTTGGAAGAAAAATTAATTGCAACAATTTTTTGGAAGGCTTAATCCTGCACAGAGCTATACAGGAAAGTTAAAAAGTGAAGGCCTTTTAATAGTTTATTAAAAAATGTAGTATCACATTAACCGAGAATTACCCATGTATACTTTATGTGTTAGGAATGAAAACTAAGAAAAGAACCCGATTAGTATAAGATTATTGCAAATAGGCACGAAACTGGCTGGGCCATTTAATTGGGTTGTATAGCTAATGGATCAAGTTGTCTGAGACTATGCTATGCTATATATATAAGTTAAGCGTTGCCCACCCCAATGTGAAAGAAATCGAGCGAATCTTAGAACTGACATCGAATGATTCATTTCCAAATGTCTTGCAATAGCTTTTTAATTCCTCCACTTGGCAGTTTGAAACAAGAATTTGTTAAGAGTTGAGCGATATAAATTATTTCATTATCACTAAAGTTTAAATGTAATGTGCGTTAGTTTTGTTAACAAATTTATAAATATCTTAATAAAAACTTATAATCAGTTTCTAATGTAAACTGGAGAAATAAATAATTGTAGTATGTATGAGGTTTACAATATCAGCCCATAAACATCTTAAAGTAGTTCGGATCGTGTTCGTTAATTACTGTAAATAATTAAAGTAAGTAAATGATCGACTCCTGCCTCTCTTATATTTCAAATATTGATAATGGTACATTATGGTTCCTTAATAATAAAGAAGAGCTATAAGGTAAAATCAAATTTGAATTTAAATTGAAACTTTGTAAACGGTCTTTTATACCTTTTGTATTTTTACGTAACCAATTTCGGAGCAGAAATTCCATCGTGAAAATATTGTTTTACAAGTGAATGTAAACTCAGTGTGATAAAGAAATAAAATTGAAAGGTTTTAACCGCCACAGGACGAAAACCTCAAATTCAATTTAAGAAAGTTATTTGTTTGTTATGGGTTTTTAAGAAATTCATAAATATTCAAAACATTGCCCACTTTTTGTCGAGGAAACGTTTTAGGCACATTCTATAGCACAAGGCAAAAAATGAGGTAGAGTATGGCTCCATATGATACAGACTAAATCCACGCTGGTGTTTTTCTAATCAGTCGCCCCATGTTTAAAAAAAATATTAATCTAGACTCCCTCCGATTGTTATACTGTCGAAATTATATTTTTTCCTATATCGTATTTTTTCTGATATTATCTTTTATAGTTTTTCTATTTATTTATCTATCTCATCATCATCATCATCTGAGCGTTAAATCTGGGTTGGAACGCCCAAAGTCCGCTTTTCTACATTTTCTACTCCACTTCGCGCGATCTCCCGCTTTAAGACCATTGGTACGCTTGCAATCCTTCACGACGATAAGCCAGCATTTCTTGGGCCTTCCCATTCGACCTGGACTTGGCAGAGGCGACATGACCAGATATATCTAGCCTTCTAGTTCTTCTTATTAGTCCTGTCATCACTGTGGGAGTTAGTTGAGTCGATGCCGCGAACTTTAGTCCATGCAGGAATGGAGAAAGAATACTATTTACTGCGGCCGGGTGGCTTATACTAAAAACGACCTAACAACCCACTGACTGATGGTAGAGTATTTGGCCGTCTGTATGGCTACCACCTCTGGTCTCAAGTTTGCCACCATAATAAGTACCTTTGGTTACATACGTTCATCAGTTACAGTGTTACATCACTTTATATTGTGCAGACTTTTTCAACCTAACCCTTAAAATGTATTTATCACGTCTAAGTAAGATAAGCGTGTACGGCACACCTGCGCTACGTCGTCTTGGCAGCTTTTATGTGGATGAGGGCTGATTTGTCCGTAAGTACCGTCACCCACAAAGTCAGTTCTGCCCTTGTCATTTTCGCGTGAATTTCATGAAAAATTACTATTTGGTGACACAAAATTGATCATATGTTTATGTCTAAACAATTTTCTATTTTGTCTTTTTATGTCGGTCCTATCCAAAACCGTGAATATAATATAAAACAAACCATCCAAATTTTAACTTCAGTAATTTTATCTAATAATACTGAAACTAACATATACATTTAGACAAATCGGCGGCTGTTAACTGGACTGTCACTGGAATGAAATAAATAACCAAGGTTCCAAAAATATTTTACCAGCATTAAAATATTATATCAGCACATAAACGTTCTACTATTGGACCCATGCCTATTGATTTTTAACAGAACGATCAGGATCCATCACGCCTGTCTAAAACGGATTTCCGCGTGATATTTTCCTCTACTATTATTAGCTCGTGATAATTGTAATAACGTGCAGAAAAATACCCTTGAATTAATTTTTTTTGAATTTGGTATGATTAAATTGATAACTAGTTAATTATAACTTTCAATTTATGGTTGAATTAAGTTTAAAAATATATTTTAATTTAGAAATTCGTAATTGATATTTTCTATTAGTCAATTGAAAATTTATATGAGCTTTGCATTTCTTAGAGGACGCAATTTTATTTTTGAGACATTTGTGGGGCGTCAATAGAAGCTTAACCTCAAGTTTGTGGGGACGCCACCGTTGTCTCCGGGCCGCCATCTTGGAAAAAGTGATGAAAACACTTTTTTCCGCGATATCTCGGAAACTATGCATATTACAAAAAATTTGTGTAGTCATAATTTGTAGCAAATTGTTTTGCCTACAAATATTTTAATATAACTTTTTGCCCTAAATTAAAAATTAAAGAAGTTATAAGCAGATATGTGAGAATATTTTTATTCATTCCTAACTCTTTTCTTTACCATAGAACTTACCAAATTTAACTTTTCCAATGTTAAGCAGGTAGAAAAGGTCCCCCGTTTTCCCCGCCACCTACTTTACTTTTTTACGTGGTATCCCCAGTAGGCCTACTCCACGGACACCTTGCTTATAAGTTTGTCCTTCTTCTTTGTTTGGGGATATGCCTCCAACAAACGAGTTACATTTTTACTAGGCGATTTCCGTTAGTGTTCTTTTTCCACGTGTACTACTTGAGAGTCGATCTTCCACTTTATTGGCTGGTGCCTATATCTTACCGACAGTTCATACCGCTTCAGATACAGTTCTCCGCCTTCCTATCGGGTAAAATTTGACAAAGTTCAATCTATGGTAAGGCAATTGAATGAATAGTACGATATAAGAGGCCATATATGTATGTAAAAATCAGCTGTTGTTCGTTAGTCTGTCTGAAACTCAAAACTTAATGACGTTTTCGCGTTTGATGAAATTTTGTGTGTGTGACTGTGAGGGTCTCGAGATGGTTTAGATTCACAATTAGACCCGGTAAGTTGTGCGGTATAGGGTTCTAGATTTTTATTGATTGAAAACTGGGCCTTGGCTACCCCGTTGGACAGGGTCAGGTATCACTGGCGAGCGCCGATGGCTCCATCGCCGCGAGAGCTAAGCTCTATCGCTGGCGAGGAGAGTACAAGATAAAATGACGAGGGGTGTATTCCAGACAAAATAGATGCTTAACTTAAACATTACCGGCCTTACTTATAATAATCTTGTTAAGAAAGGATTAGCCATCTCTTAAATAAGAGACTCTTAAGCCTCTTAAGCAATAGCTGGTTTTTAAATGAAACTTGCCATCTTGCCTCTTAGCAGTCATTTAAACTACCTCTCGATGGTGGTTATTTTTGACAGTTATTTATGAGTTATTTTACCACCACTTCTATCCTTAAGAGGAGTTTATGGGTAAGATTTTCGTTAATCAGTTGCTGAGCAGTTTCTTAAAATTTAACAAACGATTATAAGTAAGGCCATACATATACAGAACTATTGACATTTCAAACCTGAACATGATCTTAATTATTTAAACATTATAGGCCTTACTTACAATCGTTTCTAAAATTTAAAGAAACTGCTCAGCAATTGATTAGTGAAAATCTTACCCATAAACTCCCCTTTAGTCGACTGTTTTGGGAACAACCTACGTTAATCATTCAAATTTTGTTTATCTGTAGACCTCTTAGGTAAACAACAGGTAATAAGTGAAAAAAAAGTTATTCATTGATTAGGGGCTGATTCTGATTCCCTTACTTAAGAGTTGCCTAATCGTTTCTCAACGAGATTATTATAAGTATGGCCGTAATAAATCGAAATCTTAACTTTTAAAACCTGAACATCATCGTAGACACATCTCCAAAGCTTTTGTCTGTTTTCAATACTGACAGACTTTGGCACGTACGTATATGGACTACTCATTAAGTTTAAAACAATAAGGGTCTTACTTATAATAATCTCGTTAAGACAGGATTAGCCATCTCTTAAATAAGAGCCTCTTAAGCCCCTAATAAATGGCTGTTTAAAAAAAAAAACTTACCATCTTGCCTCTTAGCAGTCACTTAAACTACCTCTCGATGTTGGTTATTTTTGACAGTTATTTTGAGAACAGACGAGCGTGCAAGACAAGAGCTATGAATGTCAAAGAAGCAAGTGAGGTGTGTAAGAATATGCCTGTGTGGCGCTCTGTTGTTCGTGCCTACCCCGCAAGGGACCTGGCGTGAAGTTATGTATGTATTTATGTATGTATTTTGAGTTACTTTACTACCACCTCTCATCCTTAAGAGGAGTTTATGGGTAAGATTTTCGTTAGTCAGTTGCTGAGCAGTTTCTTAAAATTTAACAAAGGATTATAAGTAAGGCCATAAATGATTCCGTGTACGTAACGTCCCACAGGAAAACGTCTGCTGGGCCCATTAGCACACTTATTGTGTGCTAATGGGCCCGAATCGATTATCAAAACGCGAACATTTATTAATAGACATCATAAATGTCAAAACTATAAGGAAAGGTTAAACAATATGGGAAGGAAGTAGGCGAAGACGTGACGATGGGAAGTGCGAATTGATTGGACCAATTTCGTTGTCAAGACGAGGGTCCTGGCGTGAGCCCGAAATATCCGACATCGGATTGTTTACTCTGATCAAGTGATTTTGTGATTTTAATGCTTGTTTTATTTCGCAGTCGCGGTCCTTATAGGACCGGTTTAATCTCGGATTGAGTTTTACTATGTCGTTTTCGGTACGTCTCGTGAATATTAAGAGATATCGACCGTACTTAACTTTGCGTTTATTTTTACAAGATTTTTATATTCGCGCATAGAATAATAATCGTAAATTCTCACAGTATCTCTACATTTTTAATGATTCATTTATTTTATTAAAATCAATCTGTACAACACAAATATGCAAGTAGGTATTCAAAAATCGGTTATTATTATGGTAAATAAAGAGGGCTTAAAGTGGCCGCTTTCCCAGATTCGTATGACAAATATCACAAGTATCAAAATACTGTTACATACCGACAAATAAATGCGCACCTGGTTTATTACCCTTCTCGCATTCGGAGTTCTTTTGTTTACACTTTGCGTTTAAAATTTGCAATTAGACAATAGCTTCTTGTTATTTATGGCCGTTTGGCGGAATAATTAACCAGGTGTGCAGATTATGTTTTCTTAGAAAAACTAAGTCCACGCCGTCGATTTTTGTATTATACAGTTTACTATAAAACAATGCCTGAACGGAGGGGTGAGGCAGTCAAGCGACGATTACGATACTAGCAAGATGTGTGTAGTACATTCGATGAGCGATATAGTGACGGACTTTGCGCGTGTTATTGAATCATGCAATTTGTACTAGTAGTGTCTAGTTATATTTGTACCTATCTTGTACGTGTTTGTATTCTAATAAATTCTATAGTAATTCCAACGGCATTTTAATTCGAGTCCTGCGTAAGTCGTAACAATACAATGTAATCCTATGATATGTCTTATACCTACCAATATACCTAGACACGTATCAATTTCACTAAGTGATTTTCCAAAACTAGCTACTTTATGCCCTGAGACTTCTAATTAAAATCGTCATTCTGTTCGTCTGTCAATGGGTGTGATCAAGTGACAGCCATCGTCGAAAGAGAAGAGCGTTTTACTCTTATATATAAAAATGAATCGCAAAATGTGTTGGTAATCGCATAACTTGAGAACGACTTTACCGATTTTAATGCAATTTTGTGTGTGTGTTTGAGTGGGTCCCGGGATGGTTTATTTGCACAATAGGAGCTCTAGAATCCTCCTAACCACCGGGAGCGATTTTGGTGATTTTGTTATTGTGTGTTTGAGTGGGTTCCCGGATGGTTTAGATTCGCAATAATAACCGGTAGGTGGCGCTGAGATCGGGTTCTAGAATCCTCCTAATCACCTGGACGATTATGGTGATTTTGTTTTTGTGTCATGAAACAGTCTTTTAGGAATTCAGAAAATATGGCGGTACGAAGTTCGTCGGGTCAGCTAGTATATTATAAATAATACTTCAGTCAACATAGGCGTATGAGGTATCGTTAGTAGTAGATAGCAAAATAATCGTTGCCAAAATTATAAAAATTGTGCAGCACTCAATATTGTGAACCATGATGTAGAGTCGAAATGTATTTGAAAAAAAATTTTTGATGAAGATTTTTTATCAATATTTTTTATAATATGGGATATTTTGTTACAGGTATATATGCTTTAGAAACATATAATACTTTTTATTTAAAAAAAAGTTTTAGTGTTCTCGGGTTACCGATTTGAATTCAATTAATAATTAAGTTAAACATACGCATTAAGGTGTACAATATGTTCTTAGTTTCAAAACCGGGAATAAAACTTGAACACTATATAGCTACGGATTCCAAATATTTGTGATTGAAGCTCTGTTGTAATGTCTAATTCAATTATAATTTAATTATTTCCCTATTTTAATCAGAATTAACTTGATTCAAATTACATAGCTAAACAGAAGTGGATACCGAATTCCCCTAATTATGGAAAATCCGACATCTCTCTCTTTAATTAATTGCCCACTTAAAGTGAAATTCAACGCATTGTATAATATCAGGGCCTATTAAGGGCAGGCTATCCCTTTCGAGATTGTCTTAAAGATCTAGCGTCCTTTCAAGCGGTGTAATTGATCGGTGGAATAATGAACTTGCTGACCCATTGCTAATGATTTCTGTTCGTGACTGGAAATTTTATTCTATCTAGTAGTCACTAAAGTCGCAGGCAATTTGATGTGACAACTACATTTAGAATATTTAGGGTTCCTTGGTTAAATATACTCAATATCTTGTTAGTTATTATTAATAATTCATTTGAGGACCACTGTAGTTGAATCGGCTCAGCAGATCTTGAATTCTTCCGAGGGGCATAAACTGAAAAATGCCCCCCTGCTCGGCTATATTTTTACCTTAATTATCATCCACATTTCATCCATCAGACGCCCACTGATGGGCACGCGTGCGTATGTGGCTTTTAACCTAGCATACGCGTTCCGCAATAAGTAATTTATATTGTTACGAGTTAGCGGACTTGAATTAAAATGAAATAGAATGATTATACAATTTATTAGAACTATACAACCTCGTATAACACAGGTACAAACATAACCGGACACAACAAATTCATCATCATAAAAGGATTGCAATTAGTTCAAATGCCGACAGGTAATAAAATATACATCTGCAGATCTGTACGTGGATTTTTTTTTGTCAGGGGCTAAGTTGTAACAATTTTATGAAGTTGTAAATGTGTAGTAGTCTTTTGTTTCTTTTATATTTTTCGTGGTTTGTCTGTTTGTACGGGATTCATACAAAAACTACTGGGCCGATTTCGATGCGGTTTTTGTTGACCGGCAGTAGATTCCTGCAAATAAAATATGCTGTGTACCTTTGATCTTCGGAGTCCCGCGGGAATCGTGGGAGGTGGTTATTTAACTTGCCGTCTCCATTATTGGTTTTCTTTTCTTTTCATCACTATCTAAGGCTAAATAAGTGGGAATCTTTCATTTTGTTTTTATCCTTTTTAACAACATTTTGCTTAGTACGAGTACGATTTTTACTTTACTACATATTTTTCCTTCTTAACCTTTCCTTGCTTCTTACCCGTTTTTATGCATTAAGGTTTCATTTCTTAAATTGTTAAAATCTATCTATTTAGTCTACTTTTCTTACGAATTTTTCAAGCTTTTCTACTAGTGTATTTATACTTGGGTTGTCCATTGTGCACATATACCTATAATGTTTTTAGGCTATAAGTTCATCTGTGTTTTCTGTAATGGTGTACAATAAAGTGTTATCTATCTATCTATTTATATGTGAATTATTTTATGGACACCTACTATTATAATTTATTTACTTAAGCGTTCCTGGGGAGCGGTTGGGTGTGTAAAGGTATAGGGCGTTTGGTATATTATGAACCAAAAAATTTTGAGAAGGCTAGGAGACGAAGCGAAACTAAGCTCACGCCTTAAACCTCGTGGTTATTTTTTTAACTCCTCAAAATCCACTTTATATCCCAAATAATAAATAAATACTCTCTATAACTATACCGCACCTACCGCTAGCTAGGTCGAAAAAAAATGATTCCGATGCAAAATTTTGACTCCAACGTGGACGAAGTTGGGGGCAAATCTTTGTATATTCATATTCCTTTTGCCTATTTTCATTGTATTATGTGAGTGACAATGTAGATATATATAGGACATAATAAATAAATGAGGCTGATACTCGAAATAGGTTTTGGTAAACATTTTTATTAAGATCCCGCAGTAGCGGTTATGCATTGGCTTTATTGCTATAGAGTAGAATTCAATTTCACAGAATTCAGTATAAACTAGATTGTCAGGGGTCGTATTTATGTGGAGGACGGTATAAAAACACAATCTTAAAAGGCAACGTAAACGCCCCCAGGATATAAGGTTTGGGAAAAGGAACGTGGGAACTGGTGCGAGTACTGCGGCTGTTTTCTCAAAAATATTATTTCAATAGCAGTTGTCTATTGATGAAAGTCAGAGCTAGTGGTCACATGTATATTTTACACTAGCTTCTGCCCGTGACTTCATTCGCGAGGAATAGTTTAAAAAAATAAAAAACCGCGCTTTTGAATAATTCTTCATTGGTGCTTCGCTTCTATTGCTCTTAGCATGATGGTATATAGCTTATAACGTTACTCGATAAATGGGCTATCTAACACTGTTTCATTTTCAAATCAGACCATCAGTTCCTAAGAATAACGCGTTCAAGCAAACAAAGAAAGAAAGAAACTTATCAGCTTTATATATTATATGTATAAGACTAGCTGTCCCGGCAGACGTCGTCCTGCCCGGTAAAAAATAAGGGTTGATTGTAGAAGGGTGAAAATTGAGGATTGTATGTATTTTTGTATGTTGTATCATAAAAAAATAGAAATTAAAATTTTTGTCTAAAAAAAAAAATTTAGGGGTGGACTACCCCTAACATTTAGGGGGATGAAAAATAGATGTTGGCCGATTCTCATAGATACCGGATAAGCACAAAAAATTTCATCAAAATCGGTCAAGCCGTTTCGGAGGAGTATGGCAACGAAAACTGTGACACGAGAATTTTATATATTAGATAAAACTCTCACTGACAGCACACCCTGTTAAAATCTCCGCCTCTATTATGTTACCTTGTAGGGAAATTACTTTCAGTCTGTTATAAGCTGTTTAAGTAATTAAAGCTTTTTAAACCGTCCCACGGGAACTCTTTAAATATTCGGGATCAAAAGTATCCTATATGTTGACCAGGGACATAAACAATCACCATACAAAATTTCATGTAAGTCAGTCCAGTCGTTTCGGAGGTTAGCCGGTACAAACAAACAGACAAGCAGAGAAATAAAAAATATGAAAAGAACTAAATTAGTTCGATTTCACTTCTTACATCCCCCTGACTCGGTTTTTAGCAGTTTTTTTTCTTTGTACAGAATTTTCACCTCTACAATTTTATCATACGTATAGATTAATTTTAGTTCGATAATACTTATATTCTGGCTGGAAAAAATCAAAATTCGGCAAGTGGTACGCAAGATTCTCATTTCTAATACTCGGAAAGTACAATTGAAATTACCTAATTAGAGGGTTGAAAACAGTACTTTTCGTCCCTAGGAAACGATTTTCCCTGATGTCAAAGTAATTCAAAACTCTGCAAACCATGCCCACGTATGTAACACAGCCACTGTTAAATCGCGGCATAAAATTGAAATGGTAAAATATCAACAATTTTGTAATACAATAATACAATACACTAAATTATTATTTCATTTACATAAATTTGAGCTAAATATCTACATTGTCAGTTACAAACATACAGAAAAAGAAAATTATTTGACGGATATTTGTATAAAATTATTTCATCAGATTTAGATATGAATTTAAAACTTAATCAGTCTTTAATTACTTTCCTCATATTCGCAATGAAAATCAGAGTGTTTACCTCGGGTGAAATACCTATTTAGGTGTGAGACCGCCAAACGCTAGGTAGGAGGGCATTTGCCTGACCGGATCCCGGTTGCGACCACCCCTTGTCAAGAGTATGTCGCCATAACAACCTTGAGTTGTGTTCCGGCATTAGTGACTAGGTTCCAGTGTCCCTTAAGAGAGCAGCAGCGCATTTGTAGCACTTTTGGTGTTGCAAATGTCCATAGGCGATGGTAAACGCTTTCCCTCCAGTGGGCCGTCTGCCTGTCTGCTGAACTCCTCCAATAAAAAAAAACCGATCTAGTGCCTAAATATGTGGCTTTCATCCCTTGTGAAACAATCAAAAGCAATATTTAATCTATTTTGAACAATTGCGCTTAGTGATCTACATACATACATACATAACTTCACGCCAGGTCCCTTTCGGGGTAGGCACGAACAACAGAGCGCAATTTAGGCTTATTCTTACACACCTCACTTGCTTCTTTGACATTCATAGTTCTTGTCATGCACGCTCGTCTGTTCTTAAGGCTCCTGACTTAGTGATCTGTTTTAAGATTTCGTATACAAATGAGAAACACAGTGCATTTTCATAGCCTATAAAGAATCCTTCAATGTTCAAAGAGACACGTAGTTGACTGATATTTTTACTAAGTAATATTAAACTGTGAATTTAACTCGGAAAGCAAGGGATACTGGTGGCGGAAAACTTAAATTCTACCACTATTATAATCTTAGGAACAAACTAGCTCAGCTTAAGCAGGAGAAATTTTAATACCAAAACTTTGCTTTCAGCTTAGTAAACGTTAGTTTTTTGTACGCTATGAGAATTTTAATTTGAGAATGAGAACTCTGAGATTAATGCCAGACTTGAATTTTAAATAAGACAAACCTGTGTAGATGATGTTTATGACAGAGGTTTTATTATTTATCTGGTAAAGGTCAAGTTTTTGAGATAGTAATAAAAGATCCACATACAATCAGCTACATTGTGAATATCCTCAAGCTACGTGTTTTATGTGTAATATACGACGTACCAAATAACTCTGAGGCTTATTCTAGACACCCATACCACGAGGGATGAAATTAGTCATTCTTTGAATGATTAGCCCCCTATTATATTGCGTAGAAAATATTATAAATATGGTTTCTGTTTGTAATTCTATATTTTGCTGTGCAATAAAGTGTTAGAAATCAGAAATAATTTATTCATAACAAAGTTACACGTCAATTTCTACATCAATTCACAGGTAAGTAAATAAGTAAAATTAAAATTATATCATATTAAGGGATATAAAATCCTCATGATTATGGGTGTGCTCGACTAACCATTTCCTGAACCGTGTTTTAAATAAGCCGACAGATGGTGACTTCGTTATCCTACTCGGTAGTTTATTATATATTAGCGGTCCCATGACATGCGTTAATCTCCCCGATTTCTCAAGTCTGTCTTTTATGTTACTCATGTCATTCCTATGTCGAGTGAAGTCGTGCGTTTGCACGTCACTACGTTAGACAAGATAAATAAATATATCTAATCTAAATTAATATAGGTAGTGTGAGTATACCCAGTTTTTTAAAAAGTGGTCTTGCTGACTCGCATCTACGCACCCGCGCAATAGTGCGGATGCGTAGATGCGATTATCTCCCTCTTATTACAAAAAACATAATAAGTCAGGCAAGGCAAGGCCCCTGCTTTACCATCGATAGAAATTTGACATTACTTGTATAGAGCTTATGTCAAATTTTAACCGATAGTAAGGAAATGAACGGTTTGGTAAGACGTGATTGCATGATGAATAATTTGTTATACCTACTCTATTCTATAAATGGTGTGTTCATTCAAATATTACATCGTAAGTAGGGGAACGGCAACTAATTAATTTTTTATTCAATACATGTAGAAGGGTGTATTTATGAAACCTCAATTTTCAGTTCGCATTCGGTAATGAAAATGTAGAATAATGAGGGAAGGCACGGCGGCTAATAATGTTCCCTTTTTGTAGAACTAATTTATGACGTCGAGCACGTACCGTGTAAAAATGGTAGATAAATGTGCAAGCTTAATTTAAGAGTTCACCATACCGTGGTAATGTTTCGCAAATTAGGTCTTATCAAATTCCTTTGAAGTATAATATTTACAAAACATTGTTCTGTTATTCTTCAAATAAAGACAAATAATCAATTTTTGACATTTTTAAATAATTAAATTTTTGTTTCTAAAAAACTTGTTTTTTTATGAAACATGGTGAACATTAGACCAACTAAAAAAAACGTGCATATTGTGTTCAAAATAAATGAGACGGTCTTTCGAAAGCCGTTCATGATCATAGGAAGTGGTATTTATGAAATGCATGAGCTATACTAGAATCATTATCTTGGTTGCCATTCGCTGAGCCAACTTGATCGATGTCATATCACGCTCTTACAGAACATCGGCGTGAAACGTTTCACTTTGAGCTGGGCGTCCTTCTTCTTCCTATCCCATTGCCTCTATCCCCTTCTTTCTTTCTACACCTCTAAACTTAACCTTAAGGCTGGTAAAACTTGGTTTCGTTCTGGTGATGTCGACGTCTATATACAACAGTGAACACCGGTGGGCCGTATGCCTGTTGGTCAATTTCGCAATAAACACGAAAAAGGGAGGCTTACACGTAGAGACTCCTTTAACAATTATTCTTTATTGAGTGTTGATGCCAATCAATGCTTGGGACTCCTTGTATGCACTGTATTATTTAATTTTTTTTTTATCGAATAGCAGTAGTTGTCCCACTTAAAACAGAAAAATATTTTTTTTATAAAAAAATGTTTATTTTTTTTAAACAATAACATAAGAAAATTATAACTACTATTTCATTCAACGTTTGCTTTAATATTGTTTAAACAACCTCTTATAAGTATAACATTGGACGCTAACAATTAATCTTTGTAATTAGTGCCATTATGTAAATATGCTGTTTGTATGGTGAGCTCTTAACAGCTTTTTACATGAGAATGAATAAGAGGTAAATCTTTAATTATGAACAGAGCTCTCGGCGTTTCAACCGTGTTTATAAATTAACTCTTATATAAAACAACACTTGTGAAAGGAAAGCGAGTGCTCTTTTGGCCGGAAACGCTCCACATTCAGCGGAATACGAGCACTAAAAATTCAGCTGTTCTGATTCGTATCTGAGTATTAAAGAAAACGCTTACATTTTGCACATTCGTGGTGTAAACGTGGAATATAAATCAAAATCCAAAGCAAAGCAAAAACAATGCTATGAAGAATGATTTGAATGCGAACTTTGTTGCGGTGCGGTAGGTAGGTACTACGAATACACGTTGTACAGAGACAATTGCCAACACATAAAAATACTGGTAGAATGGCTCCACTTTTATTGATGATGGAATATATGTACGTGCTTTGTTTGCCTATAGCGCTCCAAACACAATTGCATCCTGTATCTATTGATATAAAACAGTTGGAAAATATTTTTACTGACCTAAAACTTAAACTCAGTAGCGTAACATGTATCTACCTGTGGATCAATATTTTACGGAGAAATTTTCTGGAATCTGTCTAAATATATCCGTAAGGTTGGTGTGTCTCAGGGACACGTGGCCTCAAAACCTCAAGCCCTAATATAATCTCTAACACTTAACAAACTAGGTACTGCTGTGAGTGGCTACTTTAAATAAATATAGGTAGTATACCTTTCTTTATTATTGGTAGTGAAATGATTGAAAACTAAACGAATGCATCATTCGTTTAGTATGAAAATAAATAGGCATAAAAGCGTTCCATTGCGGAGTAAGATTTCTTTTCGTTTTCACAAATTCATGCATGCTATTCCTATTGTGCGCGGGCACATTTTTCTCTTAGGCGGCGAGTGTTTGGTGCCGGGTTTAATCGACTAAACTTGAATCCATTGTGGGCTGGCAGGCAACAATAGATAACTACGCTTCTGTTCTGGCCTCAGGGCCGTCTTTATAAGGGGTGCGTGGTACCGGGGCGAAGTGAACTACTGAACTAGGGGGCGCAAGCGGATTGAGTTAAATAAAATAGTAATTATGGTTTTCAAGATCGAACTAATAACACCCCAGGCAACTATGTGTAGCACCATATAGACTATCTTCATATTAAATTTTATCAATATAAACCGAATTGTGACTGAGAAAATACAAAGACTGAAAAAAATTAAGAGTTCTGTGTTTGCTAAAATGACTAGAGAGTCTTAATTTTTTTTTATTCAATGTTATTTTTTTATACTTGGTAGGGGGTGCGTAATCCCCTTTTTGCACCCCAGCGCCCGACATGCTTAAGACGGCCCTGCCTGACCTCCGCCCACTTTGCAGCGTTAGCGAATTTGCACGGTTCGGGATCAAACAATGTTCACATAGGAATTCGTTTCAATAAAAGGCTTGGCCCTAACAACTGTATATCTGAGGATCGTGTAGGCGCATAAATATCGGAAACGCAGAGGGATTTATTTCCATAAGAATATATTGTATGCGATTCGTACCGATGGGGAAAGTACTGAAATACTAAAAACGTTTGATGGCCATTGTATTGCTTAGCATTTATATGGCATGGCATATGTATGGCACCAGAAATATACAATAAATTACCTGACAGTATAAAGAAACACAAATCCGTATTATTATTTAGGAGACATTTAAAGATTGTTTTAATAATGAAATGCTATTATAAAATCGAGGATTATTTAAGTGATAAATTCTGATGATTAAGTTTTAATTAATGTTTTGCTTGTTGATATTTAATATTAATTTTATTTTATTTGATTATTATTGTAAATTAGTTTTAATGTAGATATAGTTATAAGATCTGGAAGTTGCACGCCTAATAAGACAAAATGTATTGATACTATTACCACAAAAAAACAACTATGTACACATACATTTCTTGCAATAAATTATTATTCTATTCTATTCTATATTTTTAAATATTTCCTTTTTATATGTATTAATTTATAAATTTTAATATATATTAATATTAACGAAGATCTAATAATACGGTCTAGAATATGCCGCCATAACAACTTTGGAGCTCTGTTCCGGTATTAGTGGCCACGTTCCAGTCTCGCTTTAGAAAGCGGCAATACATTTGTTAGCAACTTTGGTGGTAATTACCCAATGGTAATCGCGTCTCATCAGGTGGGCCATCCGCCTGCTGAACTCATGGAAATTAAAATAAAAAATTGCACCGAACTCAAATGATATGACTTTGAATAGTTCAAGTTCATCACTTTGATTCATTGAAAGTAGAAGACAGAAATAATGCGTCAAACATCGTCAAGGTAAACGAAATAGTACTTAAAATTAATATATTTATATTACTATTTAGTAATACTTACAAATAAAGGAAAAAAAATGTTAAGGTTGCCTGGAAGAGATTAACTCAATCAATAAAGCCTATTACTTACTGCCTTTTAATTTTAAGTCATGAAAATGTGGTACTGTTTTTATGTTAGTGTACAATAAAGAGATTTATGGTTTGAGAAATAGAAGCGATTTTCCTTTCATGTTAACAATTTAGCTAGTATAAATAATAGCTATTAAAAAATAACAGCATTAAACGTCTGTTTGTGATGTTCATTGATTAAATTTCACGCGTAGCAAATGAAAAAATATTTTTATGAAATATAATAGTGTATTTTAGTTGAATTTCACGACCTCAGTCGGCCTTTATTTGTGTCTAAATATTTAAAAGCATCGTTTTGAACTGGCGTATAAACTAAATTATTAATGGCGTATAAACTTTAAATAGAAATATGTATTAAGTATCGTTTTGTGAATTTGAAAATAAAAAACTCTATCGGTATATAGTGAACACTAATAATGTTTTATACTTTAGTCTATAGTGAAAGCGTCATCGAAAGTAATAAATCAATTAATACATATATTGTAATCACAGGAAAATGAGAAAGAATAACTCTATTCAACAATTTGATAGCCACACATTCAGATAATTAAGATGACATAAGAAATGGGCCCTACTGGCGCGGTGACCTCCAACCTACCCTTATGGACACCCCGTTACTCGCAGTAATTAACTCACTATTTCAAAGGCTTTATATCATCTTAATTGTTCACATTTAAAAGCATAATCAAATGTATCAGTCGCTAAAAGCGCAACGCCTGACGAATGGTAGAAAAACTTGTCTGCCTCACCTCACGCACCGCTTAAATACTATAAAGTACTTGAAAGTACCGTCTATTAAATGTTCGCTTTCAAAAGTTACCACCTATTTGTTAATACCTATTGCCAAATGCCACCAAAACGTTTAGTGAATATAACTGTATCGTATTCAGTACCACTGTAATCCACTGCAGCAGATCAATAAATATCTGCCTTTAAATAGCTATTGCTTTATTATTCGTATAATAATGTCATCATTATGACATTATTATACGAATAATTACTGCAACTGTAGCTTCATAATGTCTATTCTATTTTATATTTGGTTAGAATGGCACCAACGCAGAGGCATTGATTTTGCCAATGACACAGTATTAAGTACAAAGTGACAGTTGTTGGAATATTAAAAAAAAGGTAGGATATTAATCGGTATTCGGTAACAAAATCCTTCTATAATCCTGTGAAAAATCATAATGTCTTCTTTAAATATATATTAGCTGCCATAAATGTAGATTGCCAACAGTAGATACATATTAATTACAAGTAATTATAATAGAAAATGGTTGGTACAATAGTTTCTGATATACCTACTTCGATCAGTCGTTTAACTCGAAGATTTTTATCATTACAAATAACAACTTCCTTCCAAATTTAATATAAATTAAATTAAATTTGGAAAGAAGTTGTTCTCCGTAAGTAGTTATACAATAGTTGTCCCAATTAATATCCCAGATTTCTTTTTCCTTTTACATTCGTTGTACAAATTCGAACCCTCTACAGATTCATATTAATATATGACGCATTTACTACAGAAACAGTACTGAGCATTGTGTTTATTCTTAGCCTATAAAACATTTTCCTTATCTACCAATTTCTTATTAGATTGTTTTGGAGTTAGTTCCTCTTTCACCGTAGCGGGCTTTCTATTATTGTTGTTATTCAGTTAGCGAAGGGATAGCTACTGACGCGAGAAGCTAAACTTGTTATGTCCTCGATGTATGTTATTGTATCAACTCGATTGGCCCAAATATAAGATTATTCATTTTGTACGGAAAGCCTATATACTAGTCTATATACTAAATACTAGGAAACAACTATCAATCCAACAGCTAGTTTTCAATGACAATTATTATCTCTTTAGTAAAATATGAATGTATAAAGGAAAGATTTATTTATTTATTTTATTTTATAATAAAATAATAAATTTAGATCAATAAATAAGGGAAAGGGTTAATAATGGAATGTTAATGATATTTGGATAATTTAGAGAACGAATCTCAGTGTTCAAGATTTGTCTATGGTCAGCATACAATTAAAACAGTATTTACACATTAGATCAAAAAACCGCTTAAATGATGCATGTGCCTTTTGTGACTAGCATTCGAATCCACATTATTAAAATGAGACATGGACAGAAAGTAAATTAATTGATACATTGAACCGAATAGAACCAGTCAGAATATCACTTTTATAACACCTTTGACATTGAAAATGTTCATAGGCGACGGTAACCACTTTGTATCAAGTTAGCCGTCAGCCTATCGCTGTACTTAGGCAGTAAAAAAGTGAATCTAGATAATCAATTTTATTCAAATGAATAATTATTTTTATATAATAACTTTATAGGTATAAGAAATGTACCGAAGTTCCGCTGATGCCTGTGATAACATAGTTTTGTTCACGTAATGAAGGCCGATTGTATGATGTAACTATTGTATTAACATATTGAGAGCTTTTGCGTCTCATATTGCTGTGTCAGAAGACGTCAACATGTTCAATTTATTTTCGTTAATATTGTGATTGTGATCTCAAATTTGTCGGTAGTCATGCATCATTTGGGTCGTTTGCTGACTTATTGTGCATTTTTTTACAATTACCACGTAGTAAAAACGGTCAAGAAAAACATCGTGATGAAACCTGTACATCGAGATAATCAATTTGGCAAACCTGCCAAACCGCCCTCGACAAGCATGGCGGGGATATACTGTCCGACTCCCTATAATGGGAGGTCCGAGCCCAGCAGTCTACCTTCTACCGGCTGTTATGAATATTTTGATTGATGTGTGATTTTACAGTGAAATCCAGTCACACAGACACATAATGGTGCCGTACTCAGAAACCATTAAAAATTGTTAACGTATATTTACATTAAACTATTTTTTTACGTATTACTCGTATCACTGTGATTTTTTATAGAAAGATAGATAATACAAAATATCTTTATTAAGCCTTAAGAAAAAACAAAGTACAAAAATGAATTAATGTTGAATAAAGCAATTTTGGAGGCTAAAAACACTATACAATATTAGTTGACTCTGACTCTCAAACTAGGTATAATTTACCTGTAATATGAGTCAATCAGAGGTTCCTCATGCCAATTGCCAGTGTTAAAATTTTAGATTACCATGTAATGTGTATGTTGGTCATGTTCATGTACATATAATGATGTGTGTGTGTGTGCGTGTGTCTGCAGAGAAGGAGATAAGAAGTAAGAAAGTAGGATAAAAGTTTTAAGTTTATTATGTTACTTAACGAGCACTTCAGTAGCATAGTTAAGCGAGAGAAAATATTTATAGACCTTGTTCTTTACTTTATATTTCGTGAGTGGATAAATTTCTAAATCTTTATTGATTTTATTATACAAGGACATTGTAGGACATATTATGTCATGTCTTCTTTTAACTTCAAAAATGGTGGGGTCAAATATTAATTTACCGTTCGATTTCAAAATTACTTGTAAAATAAATAGTTGTCTTACGGTTAATACTTTATTGTTCATCAAAAAAGCATAGTTAAGGTACTTTCAGAGCAAAAAAGAAGACATATCGCTTAAAGCGACCTCTTCCAGTTAAACTGAGTTACTAAATTTATTAAATTTAATTTGCACCAATTTATAACAATAATATCTTATGCGATATTTGACCAAACCTCAAATACCGCATAAGATAATGAGTTTTTCGCGCAGGCTTTTCTTCAATGCAACGGTATATTGAACGCCACAGTGAGGCCGACAGAATTATGAAAATCACATGTGTTTTATTTGTTACTGGTAACTGTGTTTTCTGTAAGTTAATCATTCATTTACAACCATAGATTATGTAAATAATGCTATGCCAGAAAAAAGTAAAATACAAGGATGATATTTTTTACTTAAGACTAGGATATTCTCGCGACTGTCCTTCGATTTTTTAAATGTGGACATTTTAAATCATTGCCAGAAAAAAATCTGTGGGATTCCTGGGAAAATGTAAATTAGAATTTAAGTCTAAGAATTTGCCGTTCACTAGCGAAAACCGCATCGAAATCGGCCCTGTAGTTTTTACGTGACAATTAGACAAACAGTCGAGATCTAAAAAAATAAAATTGTGGGTTGTATTCTCCATCGTTTATATAGCGTGTTCCAGTCGTTTTTCTTTAAATAGCTCCAATATACTAACATGGCATGTTTTAAATTTAAAAATAATATATATAGATTTTGTAAAAGTAGGTCTAATACATGTTTTGTGATTTTGTGCTGTTGTCTGAAAAATGCGAACAATATAAGTGAAAAATAAAAACTTCGTTTAAAAAACCGACTTCAAAAACTAAAAAACTAAAATGTATAAAATAACTTATTTCCAAAGCTTATTATTAATATATATTATCTAAAACATCTTAAAGTCGGTGCTTAGTAATTTTCAAAATATAGTAATTTTTATGTTTTACTTTGCACCGACTTCAAGATGTTTTAGATAATAATAAAAGATAAGTTATTTTACACATTTTAGTTTTGAAGTCGGTTTTTTTAAACGAAGTTTTTATTTTTTAGTGTCTAGCTATGTATGGGTGGACCTACGAATGGTGTAGCGCTTCCTTTAAAAATATAGGTCCAAGAAACGGGAACAAAAAAATGTTCGTAAAATGATAACTACTAGGCCAAACTATGTCAAATTTTTAGGGGACTACATGGCAGCTATTCCACGTCGAACAAAATTGATTGATAAATCTCAGAGTAATCGGTGTACATATGGAACGAAAAGGATTTTTTTAAAATAAAAAATGTTAATAAAATGAAAACTACTGGGCCAAAGCATGTAAAATTTTTAGGGGACCAATTGGAAGCTATTCCGCGTCGAACAAAAGAAAAATCACGTAAATCGGTTGAGTTGTGAGTTGTTGAGAACCTCCTCCTTTTTCGAAGTCGGTTAAAAACAGTATCTATTTCGAAGATTTTCGCAACTACTGCAACTAATTAAATCCCAGTTATATCAGTTTTAAACACGTGATATATGATGATTACCAAAAGGTAGACCGCACTTAAACTATGAAGTATAATAGCAAATGACTAAAATGTTATATTGATTAGTCAAGGTATACTAAGTAAAATTTAATAAGTAGTAAGTAAATAAAGATAGAAATTGTGAAAGGTGGCACGAATTCCCAAAAGAGCTTTTTCAGTGATCAGATGTTTGAAACTCAAGGCCAGAAACTTAAGGGACACGTCTTTATCCATCCCCACAGGTTGGTTGCTTAATGTCGTCGTTTTAAGAGGGGTATTTATCTCGTTATAGTAAGTGAGGCATTTTTTATTTCTTGTATTTGATTGCTAACTGTCTCCTGATTTTCAAATGACTTTTTTATATTGCAAACAGTGTTTCCAAAAAGCTTTTTTTTCATTAGATTAAACGTGTTTAATGCTAAAATTGTAACCTCTTATTGGAACCACGATTTGTAGCCACGCAAGGTAGATAAATAGTTTTTTTTGTATATCAGTACAAAAATAAATTAACATGCTAAAACTAATCAAAATGTAGGAAACAGAAAACTCTTGCACTATCAAGTGCAGAGGCTTTGGAAGAATCGTATCGAGAGTCAGTATTCATTAAAAGACTGTACACTGAATTTACAGAATCTATTTACCATATCCTGATATGGTGTTCATAGCGATAGCCAATCAGCAATAAGGATTGCAGAGAATCCTCTGCATCATCAGAGGACAAAGCATATAGATGCCGAACATCACTTTATCAGAGAAAAAATTAACTTCCGCGTAGTAGTGCATGCATGTGCTAGTAGGCATGTGTCGATTCAAGATATGAGGGCTGATATGTTAACAAGAGATCTTCCGAGAGACAAGCCTAATGCTGTGCGAGATGACTTGGCTGCGGGTGTGCAAGTTAAGGAGGAATGTTAAAATGATGTGGTTTGACTTGGCACTGGCACATCAGATATCAAGTTATTTTTAAATTTTGATTACAGCAAGAGCTAGTACAAAGAAAAAGGAATTTTACAAATTAATACTGTATATTAAGAATACAGACACGATAAATATATCAATACAATAATCAAAAATTTATCGACTTTTGTATCTTTAACCACAGTTATTGTATTTTGTACTGTATTATAGCGAATATGACTGAATCCTGCACTAAAAATAACTCACAACTGAATCAGCCCTCCTGGTTCAGTCACTCGGAACTCAAACAGACGCACTATATCACACTTATAGCACAAATACATAATTATAAATAAAAAGTCACGCATAATAATAATTAATTTGTCAATGTACGACGGCGAGTCACGATACGTGATGAGAGTCAAAATGCTTCCTCTGCTGTCATGCGTCGCTCAACAAAAGAATCAAAAATCAGGAGCGCTGTTTAATTAATATACAAGAAGAACACTTTTTGTAGAGCGTTCAATTCTCTATAAAGATTGGAACAGTGATTTATCAGTCAACTAGTCGTTTGAACGGTACAAAAATCAGAAGAAGAAAAAAAAATTTCCTGTGTTATTCTTATGGGAATTAAAAAAATGCGATGAGGACAATCTTAATATTAATATTAAGGGCCCATCTTTTCACATATTTTTTTTACACCCAAAAGAAACTTTTGAGCCTCTTTGGAAAAATAATAAAAAAAATTTTTTTTTGGATCTCCCTAATATATATATATATATATATATATATGAAAAGGTGGTGTCGTAAGAAAATTTAAAAATAATTTGGTACATCTGAGGTGCCGGTGCTAAGTTAAACGACCTCATTTTAACACTAAATATTTACAAAGGGCGGTATTTATGTTATTATTGGTTAAAAGCGATCTTTTCCAGACAATCCTAAGAATGAATATATGTGTATTTTGTGTAGGTATATTTTGTAAGCAAACTTTCCATTATTAATTTGGGTGTCTGGCATCAGGCACGATGTAGTCTGTTGTATACAACGTACACGTTTGCCTAGTAACGTACTTAACTTGAAAAAAGAGAAAGAAAAAATAAAAAAAAACATTTCATACTCCGATTTAACATTTTTTCCTAATGTAATAGCTAAACCAGTAATGTAGCGAAAAACTTGCTAAAAAGGAAATAGTGGCTGCGAATTTTGGTAAACGTGTGTGACTAAATTAAAATCCTATATTATTTTGGTAAATACGTGCGGCGGATGTGGAATTCATCCACTAGATTTATATGACGTTATTTGAGGCGTCATGTGTAAAACGTCATATTGTGGTAAATAAATACAGTTTACTCCGAACCGTACGGCGGTGTTCAAAAAGTAAATAATTTCAAGGTGAACAGGAGCTACGCTTCTGTAGATATTTATTTTGTAATAGTGGCAGAATAGATATGATGTGCATGTGACGATTTTGGGTGTGAACAGCCTACTGCGTAAATACTACACCAAGAACTTCAATACTACAATCGAATCGCATATGTTTTAAACAAATGCCAGTAAAAACATCTATAACAAACGCGTATGTATGAGAGATTAAAAGAGTAGATAAAGCAAAAGTGGAAATCCATCGTCTCTACCTACCACTAAGTGAAACAGGCGTGATAATATGCTGCCGACTGGGAAGGCGCGTTTTGCATGCAGAAAAGGGCGTACGTCTTATTCTGGGGTTATCTAATAGGGAATCGGCCAGACCCCATTTCAGAACGTTACGAATTCTTACCCTATGTTGCTTATCAGTATTTCAAGTAGCCCGATACGTCAGGGTCAATGATTCCATGTATGCAAAGCATAGCGACACACATTCATATCAAACTCGGAACAGAGATAGGATTGCACCATTGCCGAGGCGATTGGAAAATCTAACACGCTAACCCATTTTATGGGTCCGAGTAAACTACCGAACGAATTCACACTTTCCGGCAGTGTCAATGGATTTACATGCCGGTTTACAAAGTGGCTAATCGGGCACATCTTCTAAAGCTTGAAGGAATTCATAGATTATAAAGATTGATGTCAAATTCTGTAACTATGAATAACTGAAATTTTACTAAAATACATATATCAATAATTCTGACGTCTAAAATAGTTACGAATAAAAGAATTTTGTATTATTTTAGAAATTTAATAATCATAGCAACATTTATACCTTCAAATTGCCTACGTTAGGATTAAAATCGTTAAAACGTAGTTTTATTATACGTTAGAATTTTTGTGGTAAGTGAGTAGTGACCTGAGAAACAAAATAAACTTTGCGCAATACATTATTTTTTTTTACTATAATTATGTTAACTTCAGGTCGACAGCACGTCTTATTATATTTCTAATTTAGATTTACATTAGCAGTACAAAGGGTTGAACTCATTGCTTTGAGGGCACAGTCATTGACCTTAAATCATCCGTAAATATGGCCAGTGGGCGATTGAAAGCGTTCTACATTAATAAGGACATGCTGGGCTTAATTGGTTAATATCCATCTAATTATATATTATAAGTAAACAAATTATAATATTGCTGTATGTCTCTCTTGTGGTTCTTATGACCACTTATAAACGTATAAAGTATACGCAAAAGTTAATAATAATCATGAATACATAATAGTCTTACTCTGGCAAGGGCTTGTCCTTGGGTGCATTAGTATATAGCGTAGACAGTCATGCCACATTTACATTAAATTTTCTACGCCTTCCCATGGCCCCACGGAAGCCATCCAAAAGTCCGGGTCATTTTTATGGCCCGTGGTCTTAAAAGACATACATAAATAATCAATACTGTTTTCTCTTAGAGAGTGAAAAAACCGAAGAATCTTCATAAATTATCTTGAGAGCGGAGGTAGCAAAATAGTAATTAATCCATACATTCATCCTTAATACACTAGGCGTAAAACTAAAATACCCATTTCTGATAAACAAACAGATTTCTATTAAAATTAACATTAATATACTACCAGTATTCCCCCTTTGCGTTAGAGGTCACTAACTCATTAAAACTTTAAATTGCGGTCACCTAAAATTACAATTATAATGTTGTGAGACCTTTATAATTCAAACATGGGACTATTCCATAACTAACAAATACAGATAACCGGTTCTCTGGGTTGAAATTACGCTGCTTTCGCATCCTGGGAATAACTTTGAATAAATTTAATGTGACCAAATCTTTAGCTTGTTAATTGTATGTTTATTTATTCTTTATTTTTCTGATATTTTAGTTTGTACTTACTTTACGACCATATGCCATTGGAAATGGTTACATATTTGCGGCATTTGGGGTGGAAACTTTGGGTTCATGGGGTCCTAGCGCCCTAAAGGTCTACCGAGACGTCGCCAAACGTCTGGTAGACGTCACACGCGACCAGAAGGCTGGCGTCTATTTTGCACAAAGACTAGTATTGCTATACAACGTGGTAACGCCGCCAGCCTTTTGGGAACGTTCCCGGTAAATGACAGTGGTTTGGGACCATTAACTCATCTTTTGACATTTTTCCCCCTTTTTTATTTAGTTTTTATTTATTTAATTCGTAATATGGTTTGTATTTTATATTTAGGTTTATATTTATGAGTTAATTTATATTTAGTCATTAATTATTATTGCATAATAGCTTTACGACCTACTGTTTTAATTTTTTATATTCGGAAGTACGCTTGAAGTTTCCTAATCACAGGGACGAAAACAATAGTTTTGTCGCTGGGAAACGATTTTCCCACCAGCTGTCAAAAAAATATATAATCTATGCGAGCCTTCTCCGTACTTTTATACAGCCGCTATTATCTGGCGGCCTAAAATTGTAATTAAAAATATCAACAAAAAATTAATAATCTAGAATTTATAGTTCGAACTGAATTATTTATTATATTTGAACTAAATACTCACTATCATCAGTGATACAAATACTGGTTGGTAGAATGCCACCGTAAAATAAATTTATTTGACGTATCATATGTAACCAAGTGAGTACATCAGATTTAGATATGGATTTAACGCCTGATTTCATTAGAGAAGTAGTTGTTTAACTAACCAGTTAGTTATTTACTTTCCTCATACTCGAAATGAAAATAACCTCGGGTGAAAGACCGCTCATGCGCCAAACGATCTCGTACCTAAATAGGTCACTTTCATCCCTCGTGTAACATACTATTATTGTCAACCTTCAGTCATTATGTACTTGTTGTTAACTAAGAACGGCCATAAATTATGGCACGTTCAATACTTAGTTTTGTGTACTTAGGTACAATAAAAATATGATTTTATAATATTTTATATATACTACTACTATATTACTGTATATAGCCTATAGGCAAAATAATATAAGAATCGGACAACTATTTGTTCCTGGTTATTTAAGTAAAGAATAATATTATTGACGAGTTAGTACAAAATATAATTAAATTTTTAAAATATACATTTTAATAGAAATTGTATATGGAAAGATATTTAATTTTCTGAAGTAAATGAATTATTCTTAGATATTGCTAAAACTAACAAATTAGCATTAGATTTGATGCATTATGTTTATAACTCTCTTACGTCTCCAGCAAAAATAACTCAAAATTGATGTTTTTTTAACATGTTTATAGTAGAAATTATAATACAAAACAGTACGGTTGGAGAAAGAATTGATCGTTGAAATTTGCGGAGATATTTAAATAATCGAAGACCACACTCCATCACACATATGATTTATTCAGTTTACGTTTAAACAATATTGAATTAATGTGTCAGTTGAATACGAACATGGATTACTCAATCTTAAATCATAAGAGAAAAACATTATTTGTTTTATTACCCGCAAGACCGCATTTTGTGGGAAGCTTTACTTCTAATCTTACACTCGGTTTTGATGATAGACGGGTTAATATTTCAAATCAAATTATATACAAATTAATAATTAGCGACATGCATACACACATCCTATACTAATATAGAAAGCTGAAGAGTATGTTTGTTTGATCGATTAAACGCACTAATCTCAGGAACTACTGGTCTGATTGGAAAAAGTGTTAGATAGCTCATTTATCGAGGAAGGCTATTGGCTATATGTCATCACGCCAAGACTAGTAGGAGCGGAGCACTAATGAAGAATGTTTTAAAATCGGTGGGTTTGAAAACAAATTCCATGCGAACGACGTTGCGAGCACAGCTAGTTTTGTATTATCAAACATTGCAAAATTACAAACACCCAGACCGTAGTAAATAACAGAATATTCGGAGTCGAACTTGGGACCTCTGTGTTTCAGTGAGTTCGCCTGGCAAAACCTTAGCCCACTCAACCACAGATAATGTCTAAAACTATATAAATATAAGGGAGATGCTTTGTTGAATCACATAATTAGGTTTTACTAGTAGGATAGATATATGTGCGTTATGCAAGTAGTTCGTGAAGGAACGGAGAAAGAATACAATTTCGTGCGGCCGGGCGGCCTGTCGTAAGAGGCGACAAAACAACCCATAGCCACGTGGTAGGGCATTTTCCCGACTGGATGGCGACCACCCCTGGTCTAAAGTGTGACGTCATAACAACCTTGATCTGTGTTCCGGCATTGGTGACCAGGTTCCAGTTTCCCTTAACAGAGCACCATGGCATTTGTAGTACTAGTGTTGCAAATATCCATAGGCGATGGTAACCTCTTTCCATCAAGTGGGCCGTCTGCCTGTCTGCTGAACTCCTGCAATAAAAAAGCTATTGCATAGCATTTTTTATCAACTTATGCAATAATAATATTTTTTATTATTTTTTATTTATGCATTATTTTTTTTCATTGATATTAATTCAAGTTTTTTTTTGATATTGATTCAAGTTACACTTTTTGAGCGTGGTGACCGATAAGAAAACAAATCACCTATGTATACATATATACCTACATGTATACTTACGGGGCGCACATGCGGTGAGTGTGGCATTATAAAGATATGATAGATACCTATACACCTATATACTTTTTCACAAACAGCTGCTTACGTATTCGTCCGATTTCGGAGCAGCTCGTCGTCCGTAATTTACAATACTTGACATACCTCGAACCGCTACGAGAGCTCGTGGCTCACTGTTGACTGTGGCCACCGCACGCCTCCGCTCGCCGCGCCCGTCACTGCGCATGGTAGGCGGAGTGGGAGGTGTTATTTTCGTTACGGAATTTCTTGGTTCGGTCCCCGCGCTTAAATCCCGCGATAAAAATTATGCATTAGCTTTAAAAAAATCAATATTTTTCGTTTCCTTGATAGGAGATTAAATGGCCGAATAAACACTGGAAGCACAGATGCGTCGTTAATAAGTCGTCGCCATTACATCGATATCGACGTAATGACAGGATATTAGTGGGTGTTTCTCACAAATGCGCACAAGAATTAATAGCTGTGTGATGACACGCCATTTCGGGACGTTGTTACATTATTATTCTATAATAAGTGGTTGTAGCAAAAAGGTACTTATGTAATTTTGTGACGAGTCTAACTCCGTGTATGTATATTTTACGTGGGCGATTTGTAATTTTAGTAAGTAATTGCTTTTATATTGTGGTAAAAAGTTTCTACGTTCTAAATTATTATTTTAATTTGAATACCACATATACCCCGCGGCTTCAAGTGTGTACTTCGAAATTATGTTTTGAAAAAAAAGGTATATTATAGGTTATTTTAGCATATATCAAAATCTATATCTGGCATCTTCTATATAATTATACTATCTTCTTGCCAAATTTCATTCAAAAATATCAGAATGACTTGTGTTTTTATAATATTAATAATGACGATATCACATTTATTTTGTAAGTGCGCTAATAACACCTGTATGCAGCAAAAAGTAAGTTTTTGTAGGTTTCTATTGAAATTTATTATTTTCTAACGTCTTGTACTGTAAAGGCGCTAAAGCATTTTTGTAGAGAATGGAACATTGTACTAAAAAATCTGTCTTCTCAAAAATCTAGATTTTTATTTTAAGGAGCTGAATTCCAACTAACATTTGATTTTTGAGTTTCATAAGTTTTAAAAACAGAACTTTTGAGCATGGTTCCGAAAAAAACTTTTTCTGAATCACTCTAATAATATACCAATATATATACATATAAATATATTGGTATATTATACATTACATAACTGCCCCCTTTCATACCGAGTTTCGGTCCATCCAACGATTATGGAAGAAATCGCTCCCGGCAATATGACCGCCCATCTACTATCATTTAATTTGATTTATTTTATAACATTGTGTGCAATAAAGTTATTCTATTCTATAATAGTTTTATGCTAATATATAAAGTTAAAGGTTTATTTGCTTGAACGCGCTAATTCAGGAACTAGTAGTCTGATTTGAAAAATTCTTTCAGTGTTAAATAGCTCATTTATCGAGGACGGGTGTACGCTATATACTTGTATCATCACGCTGAGAAAATAGGAGCGGAGCACAATGAAGAATATTTCAAAATCAGCGTTTATTTTAACTTGCTTTTTTTAACTATAACACGCGGACGAAGTCGCGGGCAAAACCTAGTAATAATATATTCCGTGTGCTAGACAAAACAGTTCAATCAATAATTTACAACTCTTTTTTAAAATACAAAATGCGGCGTGTGTGAAAGCAATTATGAGCTCATAAATAATTGTAAGATGGCGTGAAACTGGTACGGTCTGAACGGTCTTTTAAACAATTCGCGCTCAGCGCTCCAACTGTCATAATTTATCAGAATTGGAGTCTTGCCTATTCGGGCCTATTTACTATGCCTTAAGCAAACCCGCACAATTTACTGCTGTCCCAATGGGATTTGAGTCCGCGACCTCTTTTCTGCAACTCCGCATGTTGAAACAAGGGAAAATACTCGTATATGCTTGTTTATTGCTTTGTGTACTGTAGACAATTTCGCTTTACGCCGGGCCAGTGTTTGCGTGCCACACTGCAGTGCTAAATCGCCTTGTCAGTGTTTATTCTTACCGACCTTAATATTTTAAACTTTCAACTCCCTATTATAAGATGACAGGGTAAGTTTTTAGAATTACAAAAATAAATTTTAAACATTTACTTAATTTAACAACTTAGAAATATTACAGTATTCCGCGCAGTTGCGCCGCGGTACAAACTCCACTGCGTGCCTTTTGTTTAAAGAGCAAGTAAACATTAATACAGGTTACATTGTATTAAATTTTGATGTTAGTGCTATTTGCCTCCGGTAGATTCACTTAATTTTATATCGCAAACTATCCCATCTCCCGGGATGGAAAGAAATTTATGTCCGTTTTCGGTATTTAAACTACACATGTACAAAGTTATAACAAAACCGATATGACCAAAATAACTAAAGCGACGAAAAGGGCAAATCACAAAAAAAACTTTTCAACTTTATGGGATAGTAGAAAATATGGCTTGTCCAGCCTGTCCAGTAGGTATATATTTTATATATTACGTTTTATCTACTTTCATTAACGCCTTCCTACATACATAACGACTTCAAGTATTTCAGTTATTTCTTAAAATTAAAAAACCACAGACGTGCTCATAGTTAATGTACTATATCTTTATGTTATAAGAGTGATGGTATAAGGGATCATGCTGAAATGTCCCAAAAAGATACAACAAAGATTTTCAAAGTAGTATTCAACCCTGACATCATCCGTGGTCACTTGACCCACATCAGGCAATAGAGGGTCCATATTGTATTACAAGTGGCTCGGACTAAGCAAACGGGGGAGATATATTCCATTAGTGGCACTTACGTTTGTACGACAGCTGGCATGCAAATATTGCTGGCTAATTGATCTTTGATAGCTCGAAGTTTGTATGATATTTCCGGTCTCAGTCTTCGCATTGTTCGTTAGCAAGTTTTAGGAGAACACAAATGTTTTAATGGCTTCTACAGATTCAGCAAGTGTAAACTAACATAATGGCTCCTGTTAGTACGTTACGACGTAGTTATGGCAGTTGATGATAATAGCTCGAGCTTGGTACTAATACATTGATTTTAATTGAAAGACAGAACAATAGTGCCACTTCTAACTTAATTTTGCAGCTCAGTCGCTAAAATTAAGATTTAAAACACTATCACTGAAAGAGACATTTTCAATAGGCATTTTATTTTTTATATAGGTGTCTCGAACAACCCTATTTGTATACCTTGCAAAGAGCCGAAGAAAGAGCTGGTGATGTTTTACTAGAAGACGATGAGGTGGCAATCTACCAAGAGTGTCTGAGTGCACTAAGTGTTCTTCGGAAGGGCTTAAGCAAAATTAAGAAACTAGAAGGGTTTTTTAGGATACAGAGCAATCAGCAGCCAACTCTCACAGTCATAATAGTTGCCCAGATGCAGATAGTCAAGTATCTGATTGATGTAGTACCAACACCTTATTTTCACAATCACTTTGCTTGTCATTAACTTGAGTGAATAAACTCGTAGACTCATAAAATCCTTGAGTTACCATTCTCAATTACGCAAAGTTTCTCTGAAATATTTATGCCGCGTACTATTATGTTCCGATGGGTACTTCAAGCCCAGTTTTGTTCTACTTTTTCGAGTAAGGAAGGCAATATGTAGGTAACACCCTACTGTTGCAAATCTCTATAGGATACGGTAACCACTTTGCATTCGATGGGTCTATTGTGTATATCTAAGAATAGAAAAAAACCCGTCGAATGAGGAAGAGAAAAATTCAAACATAAACCAGTTGATGGTTAAAGATTTTAAATGAAAAATACTTAAGGTTTTGGCTGAAACTTTGGTTTTTCGCCGTAATTTTATTTTCTAAAAATTTATAATATTGATTAAAAATGAACATTAGCTATAGAATATTGATTGTATTTATTGATGAAATGTATGTTACAGTGAAAAATGCAATTCGGGGCTACCGCGAGATATTTTTCTTTTGGCTTCAGTCAAAGAACTGCATCTCCATATATTCAATATACTCTTTGGAACTGCAGTTTGTTTGAAGCTTCTGCTTGAATACTGTTCTGAAATTAAATTATTCAGAGATAATTGACACTGGCCAGATTTAAAAATTATGGAGACCCATATTTAAAAGGAAGAAGTACTTAATGCTTTCTGCTTTAGGCTCAACCTTAAGTACAATTTTTTATTCACATATATATTTTATTATTCAAATTTTTTACATTTTTCTTATAAATATCTTATTAAATTATATATATATATATATATATATATATATATATATATTTTTTTTTTATTATATATATATATATATATATATATATATATTTTTTATTTATTTATTAAAAAAAAAATATCTCGCCGCAGTGGGTCAGGTCCAGACTACCGGTTAAGCTCCAGACACAATCTCCTCACATACCCGTCCACCCCTCTCCCCCCCCAATACCACGAAGCTTCAGGGCGGTCAGGCCCGCTATAGTCATCATGACACCTATTATATGATGTAGTCAGTTCCACATCGTAATTTATCCGTGCAAACGAAAGAATACAATTTCATGCGGCCCGGCGGCCTGTCGTAAGAGGTGACAAAACAACCCACAGCCAGGTGGTAGGGCATTTGCCCGACTGGATGACTACCACCCCTGGTCTAGAGTATGTCGCCATAACAACCTTGTGTTGTGTTCCGGCATTAGTGACCAGGTTCCAGGCTCCCTAAAGAGAGCAGCAGCGCATTCATAGCACCTTTGGTGTTGCAAATGTCCATAGGCGATGGTAACCGCTGTCCATCAAGTGGGCCGTCTGCCTGTCTGCTGATCTCGTGCAATAAAAAAAAAACCTCATGAGCAAGATCAATATACTTAATTTGTTTATCTTTCTCGGTGTTCACGAGGTTACCATCATGGGGAATCGCGACTTCTATAATCATAGCACGTCTCGCAAACCGATCAACTATCACTATATCAGGCTTGTTGGCAACAATAGTCTTGTCTGTGATAATTGATCGGTCCCAGTAGAGCAGATATTGACCATTGTCAAGAACTGCCCTATAAGTACGTAGCCGTATTTAAGCTCTATATATTTATTTTTTTTTTTACTAATTTATATAAATATTATTTTATTATTTTTTTTTTTTATATTCCCCAAATAGGTCACCAAAACGTAGCCAGTTCACTGAGGCTGGTAGGTCCACATCAGGCCCTGTTAAAGCCTGATAGAACCTGCCATGCAGCTCCTTGCTCTTCCATACGTCCATACGATCAGAAACACTCATTACCAATGGTCTCTGCCAGATCTGTTTTGCTAGGGATAGCGGGGTGAACCCTTTGTCTACTGACACTACATCGTGATGCATACCCGCTGTCTCGCCTACTTTGAGAAAGTATTCTCTGAGATTGTACACCTCACAGTTGTGGAGGTACCTCCACATTTCTGTGGGATGTACAGTCTCATCACAGACGAACGCGGGTGGTGCATCCGATGTGTTGTCAGTAGACAACGAACCCGTCTATCCAGGGCGTCTAATTCAGTTTGAGTCCATCTTAGTATGCCAAAGGAGTATGCTAATGCTGGCATGACCCAAGCATTGAAGGCTCGAACCTTATTTCCACCTGAGAGAAGGCTCGTTAAGACCTTTCTCAGGCGAGAAAAGAAACGATCCTTCATCGCCTGCTTCACATCAGCATCAAGAATACCCAACGACTCTGACATACCAAGATACTTGTAGGTTTCATCTTACATACTAACGGAATTGCTAAAGCTTTCAGTAATCTTTAGCAACTGCAAAAGATCTGGCTTTTTCGATGCAAATAGTTTCACGTTATCCATGTACATAAGGTGTGATATAATATCACCCCCTCTCCGAAGTTGAAAGCCTAACTTTGACTGCCTAAGTAGAGTACTTAGTGGATTGAAAGCTAGACAGAACCATAGTGGGCTCAGACTGTCACCCTGGAAAATGCCCCGCTTGATCCTTATTGGGTTGTGCAAAACAGAAAGATTCCCTCTGTGTTCTGGATGCCTAAGCATCGTGGTCCACTGCCCCATACATGAACTGAGGAAAGTACGGAGTTGTATTTACTTTATACAGCTCTAGGACCCTCTCCAGCCATGTATGGGGCACCGAATCATAGGCTTTTTTGTAGTCAATCCAGGCTACAGACAGATTTTTTCTGTTTTGCCGTACCTGATGACTAATGGTCATATCGATGAGGAGGAGCTCCTTAGTACCACGGGACCCATCCTTACATCCGTTTTGAGTATTCGCCAAAATTTTATTATTTGTCAAATGTTTCATTAATTTAGATCTCAAAACAGATGTAAGTAGCTTGTATATAGTTGGTAAACAAGTGATGGGTCTATAGTTTTTTGCCTCCGTGGTACTTCCTGACTTATAGAGCAGATGAGTGACTCCAGTAGTCATAAAGGAAGGAAGCGAACCCTTGTTTATACCCTACTGGAATTGGACGGCCAAACAGGCATGCGAACTCTTGAACCATTTAATCCAAAAGTTGTGCAATCCGTCTGGTCCAGGCTTTTCCAGTTTTGAGCCACACGAATTGCACAACCAATGTCAACTGGTTCAAGAGCCAACGGTTCCATTTCTGGAATAATTTCACAAGCCTGCTCGACCATCCTAGTCCAGTCGCCTTCACTGTGGGTGACAGGCACCGACCAAATATTACTCCAGAACGTTGTCATAGAGTCGATATCTGGCCAGTGACCATCATCCACAGAAACACATGGCTGCTCCCATCCTCTATACACTCGTTTTTGGTCTCTTTGGAAAAAGCGATTAAGATTATAACGATCTGCTCGTTTTTTATACCGACGTAATCGATTGGCCCACGCACTAATTTTTTGTTTATAAAAGTCAATGCGTTCTGTAACTCGAGGTAAATAATCACTGGGGTTAATGTCAGTCCCAGTGAAAGCCCGATTTACAAAACGCATGAATTTTGCCCTGGTGTTGCTGGCCCTAAAACAAAGTAATTTTGCTATGAGGGTCCTGGCCTTACCAATAGGACATTCGATTCTCTTCTGCCAGGCAGGCCGTCCATTACTAGGCTGTGACCTCTGTTCCAAACTTGGGAATTTGGTACCAGAGACACGACATACAGCAACAGCGCCACAGTATAGAATCGAATGTGTCTCGGTAAGATCTTTACTGGCTCTAAAATATGGAGTCAGTAAGAATCCAAGACCCCCATGAGCAATAAATTGCGTTTGTGAGTGGGTAACCGTGGTAGACGTGGTCTACTTAATATAGGCAACTCCTTATAATCCGCAATCGCTTCCTCCAAAGCCCTCCTCCATAAGCTCATTATCCTGGCTACTTACGCTACCAACCGTAGTATCGTCAATTTCCATCGGCGACAACGCCGTTACAATAAATACATCTAAGTACAATTATTATTATTGGCGGATTATTGGCGTCTATGTTTATTTAAGGTTTTCAGTAACCTGTATATCATTTGTTACATGATGGAGATAAGTTATTGAGCTCGCAAGCAAGAGATTGCTAGCTGTGTTCATATTGCGTATGGTGTACTGTTTGATAATGTATTTGTATTTGCTTTGGTCAAGAGATATTTATTTGTTTTTCGCTAGCTGTTTGAACCTGTATTTATTTGTACGTATGTATATAAATGCCTCTATGTGTTAATGTACTCTTCAGGAAATGTTTAGGCGATAAAAAATTTCTGCAATATTGCATGGTACCATGTTAGTGGCCAGAATAATTATAGTATATAAATAAAAAAATATTGTTTTACTAAAAATATATTTTTTTATTCATAGAGTTAAATATATGTATATATATATATATATATATATATAATATATATATATATATATATATATATATGTGTGCATAGTGGTTAATGTAGTTTTGTATTTTGTGAGCTATTTCATATAGTACTTATATTTTTAGTTAATTATCTATATAAGTAGTACTTTGACTCTAGTTTCTTTTTTAATTATATATATATTTGTAAATGTAAAATTCAAACCCAGAGAAGAATGACCTGTGGAGCTATCTAGGAGATTTTCAAAGATACGTCCTTTACAGGGCGATTGTTTTTCTTGGTACATATTTTTCTTCTATGGTAGTATAAACGTTACTCTAGGCATTGCTGTTCAATATTAATGCGAACATTCTAATGTTAAAGTATTACGAGTATACGGAGGGTAGAAACCATTAATTCATTACAACACATCACGGTTAGAATAATGCGATTCTTGTATGAATACCGTTTCTTAGATCATTCTGTTCATGATTTGGGTCAGCGTTGAATGCCCTTTGTCTTAATAATGCGTGGCTTTGTTTTGTGCGCACGGACTGCCCGGTTCACCTTCCGGCAATACGAGCACTTTTGTATGGTTAGTTTCTTAACATAATACCAAAGGGATCTTTAGTGTAAGTATAAGTGAGACATTTAACCCTATTTTTTTCCTTTCTTTTAGATCTAACTGCATTATTCTTTAAGAGCCATTCTCAAGATTAATCCAAGTTTTAAATATGCAAATTTAAAAGAATTACTAAGCAAGCAAGAGGAAGCAACAAATTGCCAATATATATATTTAAATCGGCAGGCAAATAACGGAAAGATCCTTTACAAAATTTATCAGCTAGGAGTCGAACACGGAGCCTCTGCGTTGCAACCAGTTTGGCTGGCTAAGACTTAACCTGTTGTGGTCGTTGAGCGAGAAATATAATTATTTTACCCAAAAATATCCTGCTTTTTGTGTAATTTCTAATACATAAACTCAATAAACACAACAATGGATATTTATACGTTAATGATTTTCACTCGACAAAACAAACAAAAAATTTGACATATAAAAATAAAAATCACATTCAAAATTCTGTTCTATGGGAAAAATAGGTTTAACACCAATGAGACTGCAACATAACCCGCTTAACCACATAGGCCATCAATTAATATTTTCCTGTTCATTTTCACCTTATTATCTGTGTTTCTTTCCTAGATATATTAAATATATGAATAATCTACTTTAGATTCAAAATTGGACCCGGTAGGTGGCGCTGGAATCGGGTTCTAAATTTGATTTTTTAAAGACAGCACAACATCTGCTAGCTTTACAAGAATGTTTACATAGATTTTTATTTTACAAATAATAATTATGATATTTAAACAACAACGAATGCTTTTATACGTATCAATAAACTTCAAAGAGATTAATATCTCATTATGTAGGGTAAAAACGGAAACGTGGCATATCAAAGCAGCGCGGCAGCAGCGTGTCGAGGCGTTGTGCGAGCGAGCTAATTTCACAACACCCGCAGACATAACATCTACAATGCAGCCAACAGTAGCTAACTACTCTCTGATTCTTAGAAAGTAAATGTTATTACATTTGTTGAACCATTTGAGTTAGTGTTATAATACTTTCGTAAGAATGTGTAGTGCGATGCTAAAAAAGAACACATGAAGAACGTGTTTTACCTTAATATAGAGAATAAGAACCGTATTATGGACACATTCTTAGTTTCAGTGATATCTAGTTATTTCAGGTTGATTCAGATTACATTTGTCTTATTTTCTGTATTGGATTGTAATATTAATGTTGTGTCTCTAAGATGGAATCATCTTCATTTATGGAAAAAAACATTTTTTGTACCCAGGTTATGCTATGAACTTTGATGCTACACATTGAAGCAGAAGTGTTCATGACTATATTTATTGGTGGAAAAGATAATATCTACAGTGTGCAAATTTTACAAATAAGTGGTCAGTCATATTAAATTAGATACTGTTTATCATAGTACAAAACGGCGCAGCCTCATAGATCTTGTACGGGCACATAAAATAGTGACATAACAAGATTGTACTAGTAAAAGAAGTAAAAAGCGCATAATTTTGTCTTTAATAGTAAAAAAACGTATTTATATTGTGATATGTTAATGTTAATAAAAACTTGTTTTATGTGTAAATAATGTTAGAATTTATTGTAACATTATTATATCCAAATCCCTATTAATTACATTTATATGTAAATGATTATAAATTACTAGCTATTTTACATTACATTTATAAATTACTAGCTATCCCGGCAGAGGTTTTCCTGCCCGGTAAAGCTTCAATTGATATGCCGACAGCAGCATCACCTACCTAGTCAAATTGTGAACCAACTCAGAAACCTTCTTTGGCTCATGCACAACAACTTTGCTAAAGATCATCACATGATCAAATGTACAAGTAGTTTACGATTCTATAAAGGACATAGAGACAAATCCTCATTTATATAGAAATGAGAAATAAGGAGGTAAAGTACAATAATATTGTACTGTATACAGTACAACATCATTGTATTGTATCATTGTACTCTATCTCCTTAATTATTAGGAGGAAAATATTCTTTTATATCACGTTGTGGAGGTAACATTAAATAGAATGACGTCTGTACGGGGCTACACATATAAGTTTTACCTACGGGCTACGCAATAACAACACACAAAACCGCAAAACAACGAAAAAAATTGGGTGGGTGCCCTACATGAAATCTGGATTTTTCAGTGAACGCAGTCCTATATATAGGGCATTATCAAACACGTCTAAGAAATATTAGCTACCAAAATCATGAAATTTATGTCTTCTTTCCCTCTAACTTTTGAAATATCAACTGAAAAAACTGTAAGAAATCAAAGAGCCTCAAAAGTGTTTTCAACGAAAACAGTGGACATTTTATCACTTCTATGCAATCCTCCATAGTACATAGCCATGCATTTCGATTTTTTGGAATATTGTGTATAATATTCTCTTTGAAAATTATTTAAGTACGAAATGTATATTTATTATATATTATTAATTTCTGTTTATCCAGAACTACTCGTACTACTACATCCTTGTTTTAAATTTGCACTGGTTCTTAAAGTAAATGGCCGCTGTAACACTTTTGGTTTTATAGCTAAACCTCTATACGCAATGGGGCTTTGTTTGTGCTCTTAGCCAAAGCTAATGGATTACGGATGTGAATACTGTTGCGTACAAATACCTTGTTTACTAAACATACAATGAAAGTATTAAAAAGCATAATTAAGTATTAACCCACTACTAAGCGTACAGTAACATCGAGATTATCATCAATCTGACCCCAAAGTCCTTGAGTATTTCGGACACATGGCCAGAAAACAAGGTGATAATTTAGGATAAAATAATCGTCACTGGAAAAATAGAAGAAAAAAGATCCCGAGGCTGTAGTCCGATGCGTTGGTTCGAGCAGATCCGCATCACATCAACTACTCTGCTGATCGTCTCCGATGGCGAAAATAATCCAAGAAAAAGTAACGTGGTTAAGGTCACGATCCTCAGGATTAAGGAACATGACTCAACAAAGAGAGGAGTGCGCAGTAAAATTGAAAACACGAATCTTATTTTAGGGTTATACTTAATACACTATGTTACTACTAATTGTATTGTAATGTTACTACTAACTAACCTATCTATGCTATCTTATATATATCAAAATCTTGTGTCACGATGATGTTGCCAATAAACTCCAAAACTACTGAACCGCTTTCAATCAAATTTGCACACCGTGTGCAGTTTGATACAACTTAAAAGATAGGATACTTTTTATACCGTTGGAACTGGAAGGTGGCGCTGAGATCGGGTTCTAGAACACTCCTAATCACCGGGAGCGATTTTGGTGATTTTTTTTTGTGTGTTTGAGTGGGTTCCCGGATGGTTTAGAATCGCAATTAGAACCGGTAGGTGGCGTTGAGATTGGGTTTTAGAATCCTCCTAATCACTGGGAGAGATTTGGTGATTTTGTATTTGTGTCATGAAACAAAGTCTTTTAGGAATTCGAAAAAAAGTTCGCCGGGTCAGCTAGTTATATTATAAAGAGGAAAGATTTGTATGTTTGTAACGAATAAATGCGTAAAATGCATCAACATGTTACGCGATTTCTAGGTCAATTGTGGACCGATGTTCAAATTGTTTTTTTTAACTCCCCATGGTGCCATAATCACCAAAGTCAGGATCTGATTTGGGGATCGCAAGGGAATCGAGAGCAACCCTAGTTCAAGAACATATACACCTAACAGTGAGATGGCAAATTTGTATACACGTACCAGTTGTACAATTTCGATAGGTGTTTAATATCTTATTTCTAAAGCTGTTGAAGTATTTTCTCAACTGAAGAGTAAAAATATTTTCTTATTAAAAACATAACTGAGTTCACATTCGTGCAGGAACGCAGAATAAATACAATTTCCTGCAGGCAGGCGACCTGTTGTTAGAGGACAACAACTGTTGTTGAACAATCCATAACCAGGTGGTAGGGTGTTAGACCGTCTGGATGGCTAACACCCCTGGCTAGAGTACTCCATTATAACAACCTTGAATTGTATCGGCATACGTGGCCAGATACCAGTCAGCCTTTAGAGAGTGGCAGCACATTGTTAGCTACCTTGGCGTTACAAATGTTCATAGGCGATGGCTACTTTCCATCAGATGGGCCATCTGCCTGTCGGTCAAACTCAAGCCATACAAGAAAATAACTAAAAACAAAAAAAAATTGTTATAAAAAGTAAAAAGGTGTAGAAAGAAGTCGGTCAAATATTTATTTTTTGTTTTTAGTGTGAAGTCGGTTTATTTTGTATTTTTTAAATTAATTGTTCGAATAAAACATTTGATTCAAAAGACATGAATTTCAAAATGTCAATCTAAACACCATATATACTTGGCGCTGGGATCGGTTTCTAGGATTTTAATGTGTTGAGTGGATCCAAGGATGGTTTACATTCACAAAAAGACCCAAAAACAGGCTGTCAACAGTAGACAACAAAGCAGGAAACGTTATTGTACTATTTGTTTTTTTTGTGTTTGCTTATGGGCAAACTGGCAAACGGGTCCACGTGATGGCAAGTGGCTACCTTCGCCCATGGACATCTGCAACACTAAAGAAGCCGATGCGTTGCCTACCTCGTTGAGAAAAATGGTTTAATGTATTATTTATCAAAAAGCCTTATATATCGTTATATTATCTAAGTGTAAATAAAAACGACTGGTATTTTTAACATTATTCGATTTCTCAAAAGAAATCCTAGAAATGAGTCATAAAAGATTAACTACTTACTAAGGTTTCATATGTTTGCAAGATGTATGAAAGACGGCAAAAGCAAAAGAGAAACGGATCCCCGTGAGAAATCGCTCGGTTGCGATTCTTGTCGCTGAATAATTCATTTAATCCATTTAATAGGGCCAAAGCAAAGGACAGATGTACATAAAAGAGATTTAACTCCTTGCCCACGTGATTTACACTAGATTTTATGTGCAACATATAAAAGATTTGATTGTGTCCCAATAGAAAAGTCAATAGCGAGGTCGCTCACCCTTTGTGAGATTAGATTTGGTGTAGGAATAAATTGTTCCGTTTATTAAACACAAGTAAAGAAATTTGGATAGTAAATTTCGTTAGACTTGTGTTATAAAGTTTGATACATAATATTGCTTTGTAAAAAAACGAACATATTTAAATCGCGAATAAATAGTGGCTCATTGGAAGAATATGAATGAGGCTGTTACATTTTCTTGAAAGATACGATATTCTAAGTAAATTAAAAAAGATTGACTGCTTAATTGATCTAACGCGGAAAAGGAAACATAGGGCTTATTCTCAAACGTCTTTTGTTGTTCTTTTTCGCCATCAAGAAATCTTTGTCTTTCTTTCTTCTATCTAAAATTTATGGACTCTTTCAGGTTAAACGGACGAAAACTTAAACAACGAAAGGCGTTTGATAGTTAGGCCTCAATGTGGCAATGCAATGAGATAATGTCGTGAGCCTTTTAGGTAGCTGAATTATAAACGGTTGCTTGGCTGTAACGTCGTACTTACTCTAAGTAGAATTAATTTTAATATTTTAGATTATTTACGTTAAATTTTCTATATCCTCAAGTTGTTTGCAAAACAATATAATTTTTCTTCTTTATAAAAGTAGTTTTTTTTTTCTTTCACCTTTTCTCAATTATTGGGGTCAGCACAATATGTATTTTCCTTCCGTAACATCTCCAGTAATATCATCACGCATTCCATCCCTCTATTTTAGATCTACCTTTACATTTATAGCCATTAATCTTGTAGTTTTATATTATTTTTCTTACTTGACTATCATGCCTTTTCATTACATGGTCAAACCACCTTAGTCTTCTTCTTCTCAGTTCAGCCACGGATGCAACATTCAAAGATCTATAAAGATAATCTATAAAGACGTATTTTAATTTAGATCGCGTCGCTAAGATTGTTTGAGTGTAAATCACAAGGGAGTCGCTGCACGCTTTCAAGTCCGCAGCATTGAGGTATGTTTTCTTTCCAATAAAATCACATTTGGGAGGTCAAATTTTACCCCGGTTACACTTGATCTAGCTACAAATCTGGTTTAATAAATAAAAGGAAAATCGGTGATATTTTGAAGTTTTATTACCAACACTACAATCTTTATAACTACAAGTTTCAAATAGATTGTGATGAATTTAAAACATATATCAACGGTATTTGGTACATTCAACACGTTATTATACTAAAAATGGGTCTGATATCTTCATTTTTTAGCACATTTATATTATTAGAACCATTTATGACGTACACTTATATTAATTATATTATACATATTCAGGTATAAATGTTCATCCTTTATTTTTTGCGATAAAATATTTAATCAACCTATTTACTTTTACACCTACAAGAGCTGTTGTGCTAATTTACAAAAAGTTATTCTATAATTTCCTAATACTGTATATACACTTATTTCTATGATAATAATCACAATAGAATCTTAATATTTTTAATAAACCAAATAAAACGTTAAACGTTTTGGTTTAGTCAAAGGTCGAAAACAAATTCATAACTCGTGAAATAATAAAATAAATAAACAATTTCGTTAGCTCCCCTTTAAGTAATCAGTCCAAATATATATTATCAGAGTTTTCTTTGATGTGTTTCGTATTTACACAATTTTGTCAGTATTTGTTCAACGCTGACTTACATCAAAGGAAATTAAATAAAGAGCAATAAATATAGGAAAATCGAATGAAATTAATGAGTTACTGTAAGCCGTGTACTGGTTCACGTTTGTGACAGAAATGTAAATAATATAATCAGAAAGTAAAGATTTTATACTGGACCTCCATTTTCCAAGTTATGAATTGCTTTAATATAATTATTAAATAGTTACATAGAAATTACTGTCGGCAAAAATAATTAAGCAAGCAAATACTTTTACCACGAAAAATATACCCCAGCAATGTAAAAACTTTTTCGATTATCACACATTTCGTTATTGATAGCTCGTAGTTGTAATAATTCATTCCTGTCTGCCAAACTTCCTAAAGAAGTTTCTGAGCGATGAAAGTATAAAAGGTTCCACCCCGCCATGAGTGGCATTTTATTCATAAGGGAACCAAATTGGAAAAATCCGATCCCTTATCGCTCTTTAAGTTTCCAAAGTTTGGACACGTGTATGTGAGGACGATTATCCTTCAATCGTGTTTGCATTGGGGTTTAGATTTGTCTGTAACGGCGTTAATATCCATATCAGTTGTTTGTACTTCGACACTAGGAGTATTAAAATTATCATACGAAATATATTGCGGAGCTTGTTGAACATCAGCTTTGACAACTACTTGTCGTTTTTTCGTCTTAATGTAACCAAGAGCAGACACTAACACAACAAATACAATAAAACCAATACAGCATCCGACGACTAAACTCAATCGCCTCGTTAATATATCAGCGATTCCCATATAAGTATTAGATAATGGACTATCCAACGCTGCTCCAAATATCTCAATAGTACTCACAGTCGTGCATTTGCTTGTCATGGAATCGTTCATGTAGTGTCGCAGATGGTTCATTAATTTCTCATCACCATACATTGAATTCATGTTCGAGATTTCTGGTGAAGTGGCAATCCTAGCATCGGGTATAGAAGATTCGGAGGACGTCGCTGAGCCAATATTGCCGATTGCCAAGACGCAAACTGTGTACCGAGAACCTGGAGTCAAGTGATTTAGTCTCGTAGATCGGGCAGTAGCGTTCAATATTTTACCTCGTATCTGCAAGCATAAATGGTGTTTGTAGCGAATTGAAACATTTCAATACGTTTGTCTTAGTATTGTGATAAAAATGCTGATTTATATGTAGCATTGATAATAAGAAAGATTTAAATGGATTCCCCGCACGGGCAAACATCCATGGATGAGAAACATAAATATTTTTTATGGTCCATTGAAGTGATGCACAGCTTTTATATTCAAATATTGTGGTTATCATGCAAATATTATACAACATTTTGTTGAAAATTAAATTAAAAGCTTTTAAGAAATTCTGAATACAGAAAATTTTATGTTTATACGACAATAATAATAAAAAATAAATATCTATATTTTCTTTTATTTCAATTACGTTTAATAATGTTTGAATTTTTGTTTTATGTTAATGAATTCTCATTACACGTTACGCCCAACGTAAATATAGACGTAACAATACCATAAATTTCATAACCACATATATTGTTTAGTATAAAGTACGTAGTGAATCAAAAAGTTCTTGAAATCATTATTAAAATTGCAAAAATGTAAACTTTTTTCTACATAATCTCCCATCCAATGCAATGCAATGCACTTAAAATAACGCGTCTCTAACTTTCTTATTCTTTGCGAAAATGAGTTTTTTCCTTTAGTCTTAAAAAACTTCTGTACGGCAGCCAATAGCCTCGTCATTATCGTTAAATATAGTTCCACGAATTTCCTCTTTTGATTTTGGTAATAAATAAATATCACTTAGATCTAAGTCCAAAGAACATGGTGGGTGGTCAAGGAGATTGAAGCCAGCATAACGGATTGCATGGAGCGCAACTTCCGACCGATAAGCAGGAGCGTTATCTTAAAGAAACACCCAACAACCGAACGCCAGTTTTCCACGACGTTTTTATATAGTCGCTTCACGCGCTTTCGAAATTAAATTTGCATAATAGGATCCACAATCGTCTAGCCTTTTGTCATGTACTCAATAAAAAAGATTCCTTCGCTATCCCAAAACACTGAGGACATAACTTTGTCAGCGGTAAGAGCAACTCGATTTTTTTAATGGATGAGGATGGTATTTCAGGATGCTTATCTTTTTCAGGATTGAATGGTAGATCCACGTTTTGTGGGTTTTCCATGGTGACAAGGCAACGGCAGAAAAATATCCGAATCCAAACATCACAAGTATGAACTATGGAGTTAAGTTTATCTCAAACGTGTTTCTCTTAAACATTGGAAGATATCCCATTGGTTATAAATATGTAAACTCCCATTTTTATGATCGATAATAGTATAATTTATCTCAATAATTATTCAAAATTAAAGAAAATACTATGGCGTTGTTCACGCATTCAGCCATTTGATCGCAAAGAGGTATGTAATCAATACTATGACGAAAAATGTTAAAAATATTTTTCAACACGCTTGCTCATAAAGTGGCTCTATGGTCACCGCAATTAGGCACAGAAAGACACCCATAATCAAACTGCGAGTAAAAAAAATTATAACTCACTAGTGAGTTATAGATTTTTTAATTTTATTGGTTGAGTTGCTTTGTTCTTAAAAAAGTTTTTATTAAAAAAATAAAGATCGTGTTATATAGAACAAATAAATTAATTTTCCTATTGCTTGCTCATTTCATGCAACTTTTTATTTAAATAGATAATTTTAACTCGTACGTGTTTAATAAATAAAACTTTCACTCATATATAACTTTTTTTTTCTCTGTAATAAAAGAGAACTTTAAATTCCCCATTTTGTACGTGGCAGAATAGGCGCAAACTCTATGCACGGAAAATAAAATAAAAAAAACCTCATCCCTTTAGTCTGTGGCCGATCGCAATGCGCGCGCATAGGAAAACTGATTATTTTTTCCCGCCATAGCGAAACATTTTTTACAACTCGTTTTCACTGTTGAAATTATAGTTATTAATTAATTAAATTAAATTAAGTACTTGTAGACAACAAGTACTAGTTACGAAGAAAATGATTTATGTTTTACACCGCCCGATATAAGATGTGAAGCCCTTAAAGTTATGGAAAGTTTACTACCTGAAAACTCCAAGGAAAAATATCTATTTTATCTACTAAATAAAATGAGTTTTTGTTGTTATTTTATTCACAAGTGTGTTGAAAAACGTCATATGATATACGTGTGTATTGATAATTACCGTCCTCGGCTCTCTTAAGACCCTCGCCTACGGCTCGAGTCTCAATGGCGCCTCGGCGGTAATCACCAATGTTACACACTAGTACCATAATGTACTATTACCTCCTTTGGGTGATTTGAAATTAATTCACCTACAGTAAAGCTGAGCTGATCATATTTGTTGTAAGATTTTAATGTATAAAAATTTACAACAAATATAATTACAGTGAATAAAAATAATATTATATAATTGGTATAAACTATAGAATCGGCAATGTGAGTGTAGTATTTATTTCTGGTGCATAAATAAAAAGCATAAAAGATACTCACTATCGCTGGGTTCTGTTCGGGATAATATGCCACTTGGTATCCGATTAAGCCACTTTGATTGCGGCTCTGCCAAGACACGATTACGGAGTATGTTTGAATGTCTTGTATAGCAATTCGAATAACGATGGGCATATCACATAGTTTATGGGATGGTAGTTCAATAAAACTGTACCCATGCAATTCCTCCGGATGCTCACATCGTAAATTGCTGCTGCCTTTTAGTACTATTTTATGGTGATCTTGCATCCATCTCCACATTTCTTGTGACTCACAATTGCATGTAAGTGGGTTTTCTGAAAGTAGGAGTTTAAGTTACTACATCAGTATATAGACTATAATAACATAATTATTTTAGACTTGAATTCGCCTTCGACTTTGTCGAAGTTAAACGGAATAAGCTAATTTATACATGCCCAAATATTTGAAATAATCGCGGGATTCCCAGGATATAAATTATCGCTGATTTTAAGTCCAAAAATTTGCTATGGATCAGCGAAATCAGCCGAGTAGTTTTTACCTGAATCCCAAAAAAACAAACACAAAAAAATCTATAAAAGAAAAGACTACACATTTACTGTTGCATAATATTATATATAGATTATGTAAAGGACTTTGTTTGAATCAAATACTCTTTTGTACACTGACATAATAAAAAGAAGACACTTGTTATTTTAAATATTATATGATTTCATACAAAGGTCAGCCTTATTGCTTAAAGCAATCTCTTCTTAGAGGCAACCTTGAGAGGACAAGATATTATTCGGATGTTGTTTCTTTATGGCCTTAGAAATAAACAGATTATCAGAGAATTTAGTATATTATATGTATGCACACTCTATTATGTCAACTTTATAATTTTCATTGAATTTCATAGGTATACTTGCATGTGTACCTACTTTTTTCAAAGTTGACATTTTTTACGATCACAGCTAGAAAAAAACTGATTTATTGGCTAGGAGAACGAACAAGATTTTTTTTTACCCAGCCAGTAAGTCAGTAAAATTAGCTTCTTGAATGTCTACTTGTTCATTTTTATCAGCTTTGAGAATGAATCGATCATCATGAAATTTGGTATATGAGAACTCTTTATAGCGGGAATCATGGGCTACTATTATTATAAAAAAATAGATAGAATTTGCAAGATTCAAATACGAAGGTTATGCAAGCAAAGTCACATGGAAGGCCAATATATTACAAAACTTAATAATCAATATGGTGTAAAATGTATATTATGTGTAACATACCGTTCAAAGACAGAGACTTAATTTGTGTCTCTAACGAATTTAGCATTTTCATTTGTATAACTTCGAAGTAATTACGACTCAAGTCTATAAATGTAATCTTATTTAAACTTTTAAATGCGTCTGCTGATATAATAGACAGCCAATTACCACTTAGGTATAATTCTATGAGACTGTGAAGACCTTTAAATACGTCTCTGTTTATTCGATTTATGTGATTAAACGAGATGTCCAACTTTTGCAAAGTTTGTAAATCTGGCGTAAACTCTTCCAACTCCCTTATGGTATTCTGAGAGATATTCAATATGCGGGTAGAATATAATCCTTGAAGCCTTTCCCTTGGTATATTTTCCAACTTATTTTGGCTTAAATCCAGTACTTCCAAATTATGCAATTTCGAGAATGCTCCGGGCGATAAGCGAATGATTGAGTTTTGTGTAAGAGATAATCTTTTGAGGGACGGAAAATTCTCGAAGTCTTTACTTGTTATAATCGTCAAGTTCGTGTCGGTAACGACTAATTCTTCTAATAAAGGAAATACCTTCGATGGATAGGTTTGCAATAATTGTGCTAGAGAATTGGATGACATGTTCAAGGTTGTTAACGCTGGCAACACTGCTTCTGATAAGCCATTGCTGGGAATATGCTTAAAAAGATTATGCGATAAATCTATTTCTTTCAAGCCTAAAGAATGTTGAAAAAAGTTAGGTGGAAGAACTGTAAGCAAGTTACGACTCAAATTTAACGTCAACAGATTTTTGAGAGATGGAGAATTGAAACCATTCAACATAGAAATGCGGTTATCACATAAATTTAAAGTTCTTAAATTTTGTAATCCTATGAATTTAAAGAAATCCACGCTATGCAGTTGGTTGTGGCATAAGTCTAACATTTCTAAGGACGTTACGTTGAATAATGCAACATGAGGGAAATCTGAAAAATTGTTCCCTTTTAAATTCAGTTCCTGTAAAATCGTTGTGTAAGCAAAAACATCTTTATGTAGATCTTTAAGGCCGTTGAATGCTAGATTTATTCGTAGCAAATTTTGATTTTTTATAAAAATTACAGGGGACAGTTGTGATATGTTAGACATTTCTAAGGCCAAAGTCTGTAGTGATGGTAGATGAGAAAAAGTTTTATTCTCCAATGTGGTAAAATTATTCTCCGATATAACAAGAGATTTTAGTCCAGGTATCTGTACTTGAATAATGTTTTCCCAAGTTAAAGCATTTCTGTTCATTTCTAAGTCACTTAAGTTTGGTAAAGTTTTTAGGAGGCAGATTCGATAATTGATATTGAGTTTTTATTAAGCCGGAGTTGTTTAATTGGAAGCGAATAAACGTCAAAATCGAGTAAGATTAACTCGTTTTCAGATAAATCTAAAATTTTCAGTTTGTGGACAAAATTAAACGTGTCTTTGTGAATGTAATTTATGTTATTTCGCTGTAAATACAGTTCTTCCAACGTAACAAGTTTATAAAACGTCTCATTGCTTAATTTCACAAGCTTATTATTACTTATATCTAAATATTTTATTCTTTTTAACTGCATAAAAGTCCTATTTTCTATATGTACAATACTATTATTTTTTAAATACAACCTTTGAATACTTAACAAATCATTAAAAAGATTCGACGTTAGTACCTTGATATTGTTTTGGCTTAGCCACATTATTTGCACATTTACTTGCCCTCTGAGAGAACTGTTTTTTAATAAAGACAAAAAATTTACACCAAGTTGTATTGAGACTAACGAAGAATTTCTATTAGGAAAAATGTCTCCAATAGTAGTTAAGCGATTACCCTGCAAATTAATATGTTGGAGATTTCTAAGCGTTATAAACGCGTGTGAATCTATATTCTGTATTACATTATTCTGTAAATGTAACTCTAAAAGTCCCGGTAAAGGACTGAATACATTCCTCTTTATATGACTTAATTTATTGTTTTGCAAGCGGATTTCTCTTAACTCGACAAGTGTATCGAATACTAACTCTTCTAATTCTTCTATTAAATTGTTATCTAAACTTAATGTTATTAATTTCGTATTACTTTTAAATACATTATGAGGAAGTTTTTTCAAAAAATTTGTTCCCACGTGTAATTGTGTTAAGTTTTGAAGAGACGAAAATGAGTTTGGGTGTAATTTTTGGACAGCATTATGTTCCAAATTAAGAACCGTTAAGCTAAACGCATTTTGAAAAGCATCCTCTGATATTTCTAAAATATTATTTTCCGATAAAAATATTTCTGAGATTTTATAAAGATTTGAAAATACACCTCTTATATAATGAAGATGATTGTGGCTCAAATCTATGGTTCGAATGTTACGATTTCTTTGAAATATGCTTTTAGCTATACTCGTGATTTTATTTCGACTTAAATCTACAGTCTCCAAACTTTCTAAAGAATAAAATGCTTCTTCATCAATTGTTTGTATTTGATTACTAAAAAAAGTTAACGTCTTTATATTCGGCATACATCGAAACCAATCTTTTTCGATTGTTGTGAATGAGTTTGAACTCAAATCTAATGTAATCAGATTAGATATCGTGAATTAGTGTTGATTGGTATTGATTTAATTTTATTCCAGGCCAATCTGAGATTGCTAAGTTTGTTTAGTTCTCCCAAAGATTTCAAAGGAAATGTATATAAGAAATTTTCAGTTAAGTCCAATTCAGTCAAAGATTCTTCTAAGCTGCGAAATGCATTTTCCGATATATTTACTATTTTATTTCCTTTTAAATTGAGTTTCTTCAATTTGAGATTTCTGAAAGTGTTTGCTTGAATCTCTTTGATGTCGTTCAGTTGTAAATCAAGCGCTTCAATGTTGTACAGTTCGAAGAATGATTCAAACGGAATTTTACTTAATTTACTTGAAATTATACTTAAAGATACCAATGAATCACGTAAGACTGTAAAAGCAGTAGGATTAATTTTGTTTATTCCAGACTGTGAAATTTGTAAATTGTTTATTCGGATTTTTGCTGGAAAAAGATCCGCTTTAAGTTCTATAGCTGATCTTTCTAGATCGTAAATCGACAATGACTGAATGGTTCCATGTATCTTTGACAGCACATTTTTTACAACGCTGGGTGTAGCACTAGGACATTCTAAAAATAATCCTGCAACAAAAGGTGAATATATAATATCAAAAATATGAAGTCAAACAAAAACTAATCATCAACGAACAAATTTTTGTACAAAATATTCTTACAGCCTACTTGCAATTGTTATACCCTTATTTTTTATTTAAAAATGTAAGTCGTTAAACTACTATCAATATACTTAGTAAAAAAAACCCTTTGAAAACAGTAAATTTTTTTTCAACATATTCAAAATTTACATACCTTCTTTAAAATTATAGCACGGGCAAATTGGATTCTCTGCAAGACTTGGGCATTGGGATTGTTCTTCTCCTTGCAGTATCGGAATATGGATAATAATTAGATATACGTAAACTCCATATTTCAGCTGGGATATTCGAGTAATGACGCCCATATTGACACGTCATCATTTCAGGAGCATTGTGTGGTCGGCGGCCAAAGCTACTTGATGTTTCTCTAAAAGATGAAATTTTATATTAAATTGACAATATATGTAAATATGCAATGTAATGTTATGGTGGTATTAAAAAGCTGAAGAAGTTTTAGTTAGGCCAGTAAAAAAAAATTCATAGAAAGGATTTTTAGTAAATAAGTTTAATATACAACAATCTTTCAGTAACTGAAATTAAAAATCGATTTGTTTTCGTAACACTTATTTCAGACTGAAACAAAAGACAAAACGCCCCCGAGGGCCAATGAAAAATAATAAAGTACAAAATTACCTTCGCGCGTAACTTTCGTAATGTTGAGCCGCGGCTTCAACTTTTACGAAAAGAAAAATACCTCAACGCCCGCGTATACTTTTTAATAATGTTTTTTAAACTCTCAGGGTACATGAGTCCGATTTTAGAACACGATTTACGTTTAGAATTTCAAATACCTACAAATTTGGTGAGAAATTAACTGTATATTAATCATAACTTTAGCAAAGACAAGCTTATAATCGCTTCTAACTAGCAGACAATATGTAGGCAATATTTGCCTATTTGCTTGATTAAACCACAATCTCACAACAGAAACAAATAATTGAGAATTGAGATACTCTACTTTATTTGTTGAGTAAAAACATGAAGAGTTCATACATTTACCCTGATTGTTTCCTTCCCATTTTTCAAATAATCTCGCTTATTTTGTACACTAAACTTGATTTATTGAAGTCATTATCTAATAAAACCTTACAGGCACATAAAGGTACTATAGTATGAGTATTTATGTATAAATTATTGATATGCGTTTTCATCGTTTAGTCACATGATTTTCGCTATATTACTGTCTAGAGAAATTTATGTAAAAAATGGCTGTGACATATACAAGCAGAGGTTTAGAGAGACAGATAGACGGATGGGCGTATTTGATTATCGTATAAGGAATTCGTAAAAAGCTACAGAACCTAAAAACCTTGATCTGGAAGAAAAAATATTTAATTCTAAATCCGACAGACACAAAACATGATTTGGAAGTAATATATACATTTTACCGCAATTGAAGAAATGAGCTTGGCATTCAGTTTTTTTGCACGAAAAGGTTTTCCAACATAGCACTAACGTATAATATCCATCATCTAAACCAGGTATATTTTATGTGACCCGTGAAAAAAGCAAAATATTGTTACGAGTTGAAGGACTCGAATTACAATGCCGTTGGAATTATTATAGAATTTATCACAAACACGTTTAACACCGAACGCAATAACTAGAAATGTAATGCAGAAGATCGTAATTCAAATACACGCGCAATGTCCATCACTAATAGATTAGCGAATGTACACAAGTCTTGCTTTGATCGTGGTTCTCGCTTGACTGCCCCCTCTCTCAATTGGAGCATTGCTTTATACTGCACATATGCTATATTGTTAGGTTTTAATTTAAATTATTCTTCTTTATGAAAAGCTAACTATGAAATTATCACTCTAAACATTAAATGGCTTAAACCAATATTATGATCTCGTATTATTTGTTATAACACATATGTCTACCCGACCGCATGGACCGAATTTCTTAGAATCACACCTGGCCAATGACAACCATAAAAGATTACAACAATACACAATGGGCTGATTTCTAATCCCAAATTTTAAACACAAAGTAAACATAAGAAGTCCAAATGCCGAAAAGGCAATAAAATGTCTGCATGTGGGTGTGAAATTGTCTTTTGTTGTGACAATATGCAATGAATCAAATACAACATACAATAATACAGAAAAGTGTACAGTAATTCTTGATTATTGATTACATTTTAGGTACTTACTTGCATAATAATGAATAACATGTAATTAAACATTGGAATCTATAAATCTAAGCACTAGCATCTCAAAGAATGCAGTAGAGATAACAAAACTTATTGGAAATAATTTTCCATTCTACTTATGTTAAGCTACGTTTGAGAGAGAATATCTTAAAATGCGAAACAAGATGAGCAAAACAGAATCCCGCAATGGGTAATCAAAGGGTTGATTTGATTAAAATATTATTACTTTGCTCCAAAGCTGTTACTTGCGACTTGGATATGATATAACAGTAATACAACAGACGTAGAAGTCGACTTGAATCAATTTATCATGTCATTATTCTGAAATCACAATATAATTACGCTGATGCCCCGAGCAGCGGGCAATTCATCATGGTTAATATCTCCTAATTAAATTTTATTGGTCTCATATTTTCCGTGTTAGATTGATTTCCTCAATTATTAATTAGACTTCCGTAGCTAATTGGTTCAAACGGAATTTTTGTCATGCCATTCGTCTATCCGTCCTCTGTATGTATGCATTTCTTTATCTAGGAGAAGTCCATTTTAGGAAAAACCACCGCGGAAAAGTATGGTGAGGCGTATAGGATTCACCACGTCGTTACCCGACGTTACTTACTACCTCGAACCCGATGGTAAAGTCAGTCCTGGTTTGGGGATATGCATTAAACGTCTAGCCATTTCTCTAGAAGTCTAGATGTTCCTGGTACCGTATGCAGGCTGCAGGCTGGCTTGCACATTCACTTCCAGGACGGACAGTGTCCAGCCTTTTCCCAGGCCGCCTCTTTCATAAGCCGAAGAGGTGGGCCTCTCCGGCTACCTTAGGCGTTATATATATATATATATATATATATATATATATATACGGGCAATTTGATAAAAACTACAATTCATTTTGTTTTTATTAAATGAGGTGAGTGATAAATTAAAGATAACTCAAACCATGATTTTTAAATAGGCCAAGGTCATTATGAATACAGGCCGGCTAAAGTAATTTAATAATGATCGGTCCATATTATTACTGCCCAATTAATCAAATTGTCCGTAACACGTATGCTTATTGATTGATAGACTATTATGGATATCATTTCGAAAAAAGGTTCCTTCTATACTTGTTGTAAAATAGGTGAAATCTCGAAAAAATGTAATTGTGGATATACAAACGTAATGGCTAACGATACCCTTCATATGCACTGATTTTGTTTCTTTCGCAAATCTTGAAAACTCGTAACATGTGTCAATGAGCTCCATATTTAAATCTATAATAATTGGAGATATATAACTAATAAAATTACGTTTTAACGGTTTTAAGTGCGATAAATTAGTTGATTTTGGTTATTCCTTATTATTCTTTTGGTAAATTAGATTAAGCTCCCATAGAATAAAAATAACCATAAAAAAATAAATCTAAATAATTAAAACGAACAAGTTATCGGTAGGCTAAATAAAACTTTAACAATACGGAAGACACGGAAGACAAATATATCAATTGACATATTTGTCTTCCGTGACCACAGCAACTGAAAAGCAGTCGAAACGTCGGGATAACCAAAATTAAATAAATTACCGCACTTAAAACCGTTAAAACGTAATTCTATTATGTACACAAGTCGCGAAAACTTAAGAAAATGATATATAACTACCGGTTGTAAAGCCTTAAAAATGGCGCGCGCGTATGTGTTCATATTTGGCTTGCGAAAATATGACCATGTTTCTGAATTTCGTGAAAAACTCAAGTGGCTCCCTATTCGCTTTCGCCGGAATTAAGGAACGTTTTGATTTCCTTCGCCTTTCTACTTCCCACAATTTGTGCACTCATACGTATCGTAAACTCAATACACCTGCACACTCTTCATCCTTTTATGATAACTCTTTTACAGTGCAGTCTGTCAAACTCTGGAATGCGCTGCCTCTTACTGTCAGAGAGGCCAAATCATCGCATACATTTAAGAACGCACTCAGAAAACACTACTTTTCTTTAAATAATTATGCCTAATTCTAATATTATAGACTATTTAATATATATGTATGATACATATGTATGTATTTAATTTATAAAATAGTTTAAGTATGTTTATTTTATTTATTTTAATTCTTTTTTATGTTTTTTTAATACATATATGTATATATATATATATATATATATATATAAAATAGGCACATATTAAAAAATATAAAAAGATGACGTCCGTCGGCAGCGGGGCCTAGGGTCCAAGCTACCGGTGGTTAAGGCTCCAAGGACAGGAACTTCCTCACAATGCGTGTCGTGCTCAGGATAACCGCCTTCTGTATCTGGCCCTTCACCCATTTACCGAGCGAGAGCCTCTCTAGGTGTCGGTCGAGGCTCTTCGCTATTAGACCGTTAACGGACACCACTATCGGTACGATGATCGTTGACTCCATATGCCTCATGGCCGCAATCTCGTGCGCGAGGTCAAGGTATTTTGTTAATTTGTCAGTTTCAGCTTTTATGAGATTGCAGTCATGCGGGATACTTATATCAACGAGCATTTTATTTTATTTATAAGTTATGTAGTTTAAGTATGTTTATTTATGATATTTAATGATTTGCACCACCTACAACGCCAGATTAGATTAAGTTATTCCTTAAGTTAGGTTGCCTGGAAGAGATTGCTTTCAGCGATAAGGCCGCCTTTTGTCTCTACCTTGTCATTATTGTTATTGTATATTTTGAAATTGTATATTTGGTGAGCAATAAAGTGTTATCTATCTATCTATCTATCTAATTATATGTACAGGTAATGAATGAATGAATGAATGAAAACACTTTATTGTTCACCTAAAATTCAAACTGCGTTCTTAAAACTAAGTACAATATACATGTTGAACAAAGGGCGGCCTTATCGCTTAAAGCGATCTCTTCCAGGCAACCCCCTAAACTAAGGAAACATTAAGACAACAGTGGCGGTGAAAACAATAAATAATAAGAAACATACCAGGAGTAAGTAAATAAATAAATAATAATATACTTTATATACTATACAAAAATAAGACATATCATACTATATATAAGATCAGCAGGTAAATTAGCTTCGAAACGTTTTTGCATTTGCAGTAATGTACGGTTAGCACATAAATAAAGAAGCTCATATTTTTTATATTTTATATAGTTTCATAGACAGGTACTGAATACGAAACTAATAATACTGAACGATATTAAAATAAGAAATATTTATATTAAACATAATTTTTAATATTGAATCTCTTCAAATCCAGACATCCTGTAATCATCCTCATCCTAACTTTCATCCGATGCATCATTGGTGTTAATCCTAATTAGTATCTGAAGCCTTCATCCCTGCCCTAAAATTTCTTTTTCTCTTCAATAGCACGTAGACAATTTTCTTTTATTCCTCTCCAGTTATTTTATTAAATTTTGTCTCAGCTAATTTCATCATAGCATTCTTGTTCATCGTGACATTTGTTTTTGCGACATTAGTTTTCACTATCCCCCATATATTTTCAATTTGATTAGACTGAGGGTGATATGGCGGTAAACAGAGCACAGTATGATAATGATGCTGTTGTAATAATATTTCGTCTACCATAGTCTGCAAACCTCGCTTCAGAAACAGTTAATCAATTAATTCATTATTTATCAAACTTAAACCAAATGGTCAACCTTCACAACAGTTAGCAATGTAAAAAATAATTATTTATTTGATTTCATCATTGACGTTGAATGGAAATATATTTTTTTCTTGAAAATGTAACGAACCTCTTTTTACTGATTGTACAAGGAAAGTTCTCGGGAAGGTCTACTAGCAGTATCTATACAGATAAATAAAATAGAACTGACTCATGTAGGGTCAAAACAACAGCTGTTTACTAAATGTATATAAGGAGCTTTATCAAAAATCAATTTATAAAATTTTTGTCTGGATGTTCCGTCTAATCTCTAAACGGTTAGGCCGATTTTGATTGTACTTTAAGTAGCTGAAAGCTAATGTTATAAGGAGTAACTTAAGCTACATTTTTGTGGATTCCGCAAAAAAAATCATCGCGGACGAAATCGCGTGCACAGCTAGTAGGAAATATAATTGACAACAAAATATCTATTCTGTCATAATAGCGTTAGATATTTCCACTATTACCATAACTCTGTCCTATTTTCGTCAAGAAAACGCCTTAAGCTAAACGCGTATTTAATTTATGTAAGATCCTTAAATTAACAAGTTTCAGCCCATTGGAATACTTTAATAAAGTACCAGATAAATACGCAATTCAATGGAATGATATTATGAATATTTACGAGTATAAGCTACGACGCTTATTAGACGTACGGATATGGTGGATTTGTGAGATATTTCGTTATTAAATACCCTCTGGAGTTATCTAATTGTTTGATGTTTTTATTCACTTTACTATAAACGTTGTGTTTTATTAATGAACGAGAGTCGCTAAAACTTTACGTGGAAACTCACGTGCAATTTGTTGTCATGTTGATACTGTAATGTATATTAGAGGTGGGTTTTGTATGATTTGATTTTTTTTAATTGCTGAAATTAAAAAAATCTTCATCCTGTCAACGTCCACTGTTGAACATTGTAGGATTCTATGCAAGTCATTGGTACCAATCTTTTACTGCAGTATTCAAAACGTGTCAATCGCTTTTCGTAAATAATCGCCTAACTCACATTGGGATGGAAATAATTGACGATTTTTGGATCGTCGTGATCGGCCCACTACCAGTTTAACCAACTCATTCCATTTCATAACTTATAGGAATATTTATACATTTAGTGGTAAAATAATTTTATTCTATGTTTAATACAGTATCTAAAACATCTGATTCTGTCTATTCAATTTACATGTAATTTCAATTTATAACCCCAAATGTGCGATAGATTAACTGACATATTGAGCTAATAATACTTATGAAGGTAATAATAAAACTTATATAAACAGTGCGCAGAAAGTTTGCCGATAACCAATAACTACTATTGTATGGTATTACTTACTATTGTATTGTATTATTTACTATTATTGTATATACTTATGTAAAGTATATATTATAACAAATGAAAACACATTTATTGAAACAATTAATTATGTAACCTTTTTGTCAACCCTACTGGCATCATGAGTCTATCGGCAAACCTTCTTCGCACAGGTAGTACATAAAGATAGATATATAACTTAGATACAATTAACAAATATAAACTTTCGAAAATGGAAACGCTTATGTGTTGGGTTATTTATTTCATGTAATGAACCTATATTTACCAGAACGAAGTAGCTTGAGAACAACGATAATGCTACAAAGGTTTAAACTTAACTATAGAAAAATGTCTCGCTATCTACTGTGTTATTAAGTTTATCCAATGTATTTCGGCGTCGATTTCCAGATTGGAAAAGTTCTTACGAGTTCAAGTTTGCTCCTACTAAATTGATCATCTTAATTACTTACTTTCTTCTACTTCCGAAGTAGCTTTGCTACTGTAATTTGTGTCAAATTAAAGGTACCTAAGTAGATATTGTTTGTACATAGTATGCACAATGTTTGTTTGTCTTCTTCTATGCTATTAACTGTAAGTACCTACGATTACGACTTTTCTGAATGTATTATATTAATATGTTATATGTACTGTATTTTCTCAAACTTGTTTTAATAGTCGTTTTAGTTTAATAACTAATTTACCCGCATCTAATTCAAACACGTTGGTTCTAAGTCACAGATGCTATATTTCTATCGTTTTTGGAAGTTTCAATGCACAATGTATTGACGATGGATCTCCAATCGCTACCATCTTGACGTACATAATACGTATATTTTTTTAATAAAGAGACATGCTGGTGTGCACCGACATTTAACCGGCGGTTAAAATAAAATAATCATTGTTTATGCATACATTTTTAGCGATTAATTTTTATTTTACCATCGGTTAAAAGTCGGTGCAGACCAGTCTCAGTATGCTAAAGTAATAGTGAAAATGTACTGTGTAGTAAATGTAAATGTGGTGTTTATTATACAAAATGATTATTTAAAAAAAAACTAAACTAGCAAGGTTAACTAAGGTAACTGTAGGAAGTGTTTAGCTTCCATGAATAATAAATATTATTACTTTCGTCATCAAGCTGTACTTAACACAACCGCATCGCTTAGTGGTATGTTCATTTCCATTTATTGGGCCTATCAGGTTAATTACGAAACGGTTCCCGACACTGTTTTTCCTAATTAGTACACGTTATAGTTAAGGATTTTAAGGAAACTTCCCCAGGAGGCTTTTGTTTTGTATTACAGGACCATTTAAGGAGGAAGTCATAATACTTCGAGGCCGGTAACTATGATAACGGTCTTGTTCTGTAAATCTTCCTAAAACATGGTGACTATCAGGAAACTAGTGTGCGAGTTCGTTATCCAACCACCAAATTTCTATAAACTGTTTAATGGATCTTGTTCATAAGAAATTGAATTGAAATTATTTTTTAAGTTCCACCATTTAGATCTACATATTAACACGTGAAGCAAAAACACAGCAAAAAACTTTGTACCCCTTTTTACGAAAATTGCGCGAAATGTGAAATTTCGTACACTTATACTTTATATAAAGGAGTGCAGAATGCTAATATTTTTTAAGATATGCGTAAAAAATGCATTAAATCCACCAAAAGACCTATATTTGACACACGCATATATACTCTTTTGTTTATTGTTAAAGTCAAATTAACAGTGTAGTTGGCAAAATCTATGTATTATAGAAGTGTAGTCTTTGACAACAGAACCTTAATAATGTTCAAACTTATAATTTAAATTGATTTTATGGTCGAATTTCGACCACGGGCGACCACTAATTTATAAAATTTGTCCATTTCATAGTTCAAACTCAAAAGAGAAATACAACAATAACATTACATGTTTCCAACTTTAGAAGCAAATATCTCGCCGTTCAAAACTACACGAATACTGTCATATAGTAAATAAAAAATGTTTATGTATGCACGCAGTAGAAGTGAAACTACAGAGAATCAGGCGAACATAATTATAATATGTGCAAAATACTTAGTAGACAAGCGCGGACTGCATACAGACATTTTTGCATTTTTATTCTATGTCTATACATTTTCATTCTTATGTATTTTGAACCTTATTCGTAATAATTCAATTTAAATTACACTTTCACTGACTTTCATAAAGTTTAAAATTCAATGCACTGTTACGCAAAATTTTCTTTGATCTACTTATAAAGAATATTATAATTATAATCAGATTGAGTTAAAATTCCTTTGAAATCTTTTAAGTTTTATTTAAAGTGAAAATTGATACTGACGGGTAAAGATCAATGTTTTTCGAATTAAATAAGGTTGAATTTTATGTAATATCTCTTTTTACTGTTGCATATTCATTTCACTTTTTATCAAGTTTTAACTCACAACGATTCTAAAGAAGTGTCACTTCAAAAATCCTGGTAAAAAGTTATTAAAAATGTCGTCACGATTTGTCAAGATCTGAGAATCTATATCCTACACGACGATACATGTACGGGGTTATTCCCAATCTTTTTTAAGAATAACTATAGCAGTGTGTAGTGGCGTATAGCTTGCATACTACATCTACGACCCCTAAAACCTATGGACGGACATAAATATTTTTTATGAAGTTTCTGTTTTTACCAAAAACCTTAGTACAAGGGCAAAGGTCCCAAAGCATTAATGAAATTATTATTTTCCGATCCAACTTTAAAATTAATAAGGTTGTAAAGTGGTTATAAACTTCAACCTAGCAATAATTAGCGCTCAGTCGAGCAAGTTGTTTAATGCTCTGCGGTAATCTGTGCTGTTAATAGCAATTTATACTTAAAGCGAAACCGTTCACAAAACTTTATCGAACACGAAATAAGCTACTAAAGTGTGCGATAATAAAATATCGGCGAACACCCTCTGGTGTACGCTTAACAGGTTTTACAGACCATAAGGAAAACTTTATACAAACTCGAGTTCCATTTCTTTTTTCGATCTTTCCGACTTTCAAATAGGTACGCCATGAAAGAGTTAGCGAGAAATGGAAGAAAGGAGATAAAGGCGTTCCTCGCAAACGTAGCGAAATTTCATTACCCATCTACAATTGCCTCATTTTATCTCTGAATAGTAACTCCTTCAAATAGAGTTGTTCTTACAAATCATAAGTGTTTTTTATATAAAACTAACTTCCACCCGCGACTTCGTCAGCTTGGAATATATAAATAAATATAAATATATAGAACAGTTTTTAAAAAAGTAAGTGAAAAAAGCGCTCCCGATTTTGAAACATTCTTCATTGTTGCTCGGCTCTTATTGACCTTAGCGTGGCGATGTATAGCCCATAGCCTTCTTAGATAAATAGGCTATCTAACACTGAAAGAATTTTCAAATCAGACAGACAGTAATTCCTGATATTAGCGCGTTCAAGCAAACAAACTCTTCAGCTTTATATATTAGTATGGGAATTTTTTAGAAAAATTTTAATTTTTAAACAGCAGTCATCGTTCTTTGCTCATAGCATTGATATTTAGAAAATATAACGAGAATCTTAGACAAACACAGTCAGTTGAAACTGCTTAATTTCGCTCTTTTTGTTTATTTGTGTTGTATGTGTACTGTTTATATCTCATGATTATGTATTTAAACTCAATACGAGCTTAAACGTAACCTTGTTTTGCTGATGCATCACTTTCAAAAATTTTCTTTTATCGACTTGACTCTGTAGTTGGTATGATAACATTATAATATCGAAACATCAATAGAATGCCATTGTTATTTATATATCTTTTTCTGAACTGCTAGCAGAATTAACTTTTAAAAGAAGAGAGATTGACATGCACACAAATAATACCGCATAAACTTGTCTAGTACACGAAATCTGTGTAAGGTGATAAATTACTGACATACATTAGGTGAAAATTGTACTAATACCCGAATACCCAATGTAGGTCTTTAAAATTTTGCATACTCAACTAGCGCATAAAAATAAGTAATACAACAAAAATTTCCATCTTAACAATTGCATGGAACTTGAGTCTGTTTAGAAATATACATAAATACATTAACAATAATAACAAATGAAATGGTAGAAGACAATTTATATCCTACAACTATTGTTATTTATATCAGGTAAAAAAAAACAGATTCAGATCAGATTAAAAGTTAGACTTTGAAATATAATTGCATAGCAAAACACGTTCATGTTTCAATCAAAAACCGCGGAATAGTTATTATCAATCTGTTGTTTTTAGTAACTTGGGACGATAGTCTGTATTACGAACACCTATAGAGGATGATAATCCTCTAATCCTCCATAGATGTAATACATACTCTTGTCACTTTAAGTCAAAGCTACCGTAATTTCGCTTAACAATGCGATTAGTAAATCGCGCGTCTGAGATAGCTGCGCCCCAGTCGCCATGGAAAGATGATTACGTTGACAAATGGTTGGCCCCTGAGGACCGAGGTCACTAATCTACTAGCGAAAGTACTCCTATTAATTGTCCGTTCTATAAATTATTCAATAATATCTTTAGTTGTGTGCTTGTCATGGATTTCTATAAGGTATGCTTTTGTTGGTGTAAAAACGTGCAGGACGCAGACCCTGCTGGGTGAAGTATCAATATCGAATATATTCATATGAACCATCAGGTTGGTTCATATGAATATATTCGATATTGATACTTCACCCAATGCATCTGCTACACCTGGGTTACTTTACCTAATTGTGTCTGAATGTATCTTAATTATAACGTTAATGTTTAGCTAGATTAGTGTATATACATGAGTTATGTGCCAATGTTTAACTCATCAAACCCTTGGCTACATCTGCGTGATACAATCACTAACACTAACGTTATCCCAAGTGTAGCAGGGGCATAAAAAATATAAAACCATGTTGTATATAAGTAATAAATGGAAATAAAATTATTGTATTTCGGAGTAAGTACAACAAAAAAAAATACACAAAATTCAAAAATGTTAAAACCAGAACACTAAAAAAATACAAAAGACTTTCACAAAGGTAAGCTTAAAGCTTGTAGGCAAATAAGGATGAAAAACATGAAATGTGTGTAATGTAAATGAATCATTTAATTTAAGACTAATTAAACGTATGTAGTTTTTAATTTTCATCTTTATGACAATCATAATAAAAATGGCTTTAGCCTCGACCTCTGTCCGTCCCTTTTCAAAGATACCACAATAAAGAAATCATAAACGACGACGAGCGATGTAATTCCGGCTATCTCATTTTATGTACATAGCATTTTAAAAGGGTATAGAACCCAACACCAAAAAATAAAAGTTTTGTTCATGTGGTTGGTAACGTTTTGCCCACCTTCTTATTGTTTTTTTACTTAAATGCTTATAAAATAACTCTTTAATTTCGTCATGTTCACATATCCGTCTGTTATTCTATTATACTACATAGGCTCTATATTATTGAAATAAGACGGTCTATATGTGTGGTTGAGCGGGCTAAGCCTTTGCCGGCTTAGATGCTGCTTACTCCAACGCTGAATTTCGGGTTCAATTCCTGGTATAGTAAATTTCGGAAACGAATTTTCTCCGTTATTTACTATGGTCTCGGTGACTGGGATAGGCCTCAGATTGGTCCATTGTATATTACCCTAAACAAAGGCGTAACCTGCGTAATTTAGATATACAGAGTGTGTGTTTGTCTGTCGATTAATTAATTAATTATTGTAATATAAAGGAAATTATCTTATATGAACGGCTGTGAAATGGTGTAGACTTGCTAAAAAATAATAACTAACAGTGGGATTTAAGAAAATGAGGATATAAGCAATTCGGCATACATAGACAAATCGTTAGACAGGTCTTAAAAGACCTTTTTTTATTACTTTCTATATTATAAGGGTGAAAATTAGATTCTGAAGTAGTTAAAAAAATATCATGTTCCTTTCATCTTTAATATAGAAAAATCAAAAATGTAAGATAACAAAATGACGTAAAAGAAAATTATTTATTAGATTCAATCTACAAGCTTAGAAGTTTTTGAGACATTGGATACTGTTACACCCTTCTTCACGATTCCGTAGAAAAATAGCAAAAACAGTCAATGATATTCAACTTCATTTTACTGTCCGGGGACCGTCAACATTTAATTTCTGTTTGTATGTATAGAAATTGAATAAAAAATAATTAGCAATAAATCTGCAACTAGGGTCTCGTATATATATGTCACACAAGTGGGTCTGCGTGATGGAGGTAGCAGAATAAAAAAGGAACTGCAATATTTTTTGCAACTTTTGATTGATTACTGGACACATTTTTTTATTTTAAGTTTACAAATAAGTACGATTCCCGTGGATACGTTAACGCGAGCAAAACTGCGGACAAAAACTAGTTAAATATATACATTACTTATAATATGCTATTTAATAAGACTATAATATCCTAGACAATAAATGTGGACTAATTTGCAAACCAGAGATGGTAAATTATATATTTATTTATAGTATATATATTATACTTAAAAAAGACACGTAACAAAAATTTAAAGCTCTTTGCAAAAATGATGTATATATGTAATACTAGCTTCTGCCCGCGGCTTCGTCCGCGTGGAATAACAAAAAAGAAGGTAAGCTAAAAAAAACGATTTTGAAACATTCTTCATTGGTACTCCGCTCCTATTGATCTTATCGCGATGATATATAGCTAATGGGTTATTTACCACTGAAAGAATTTTCAAATCAGACAGTGGTTCCTGAGATTAGCGCGTTCAAGCATACATTCAGGTTTTTCTGCTTTATATTTAAGACTATAGTTGTTTTAACATAGAGGCTATGTTAAATCATGTTCCTCTTTTATGAGCTAGAAAACAAATGAACCAAGAATAAATGCCTGTCTTAAATTAATAAACAAACAAATTGAGAAAACATGGCAAAGGGCTCATAGAATGTTATGTTATGTGTGTATATTTATTTTTACTTAAGAAATAACGCTTATTTCATTATTTCAAAGGCCCTTTGAAAATAGAATAAAAAAGAAATAACGTTGCTGTCTCTGTAACTTTTACATATACTGTTTAATAGGTCATGTACGAGCGGTCTAAATATCCATCTTCAGTGGTTCCTCAGGATATCAGGGAGTCTTTTTCGCACAACATATCAAGAGGGCTAGTTATGACCTTCTACAAATTTGTTTGTTATTTTTAATGAAACTTATAAGTATTTAATCGCAAAAAATAACACAATATAAATAACTGTACATATATAAATAACTGCTTCCGGAAAACGGTTCGTAGAAAAGTAATTATATAAGGCATAGTAGGTAAGGTAGGTAGGTAAGGTTAACTTACCTACCTATATAGGTAAGTTTGTAAACTAAATACATAAAAAGTAACACGTTTCCTCTGGAAACGTAGGCAAGTAGAGACACGTGCCCCTCACATTTTTACTATAGTAAAACATATTTCCTTTGCTGTTTCTTTGAAACCCAAATCCATTAAAAATAACTAACAATAATACAGCTAAGGCAAAAGGCGGTGACAAAAAACTGCCAAGATAAGGTAAATTGTTTCAGTAGATTGTAATATTTATCTTGACTTTTTCGAGAGAGTCGGCTATAAAATTATTTAACGGCTGTGACGATTAGAATTCTTGTTTCGTCCGAATCTTGTTTTGCTGATGAAAATAAACGTTTTTTATGTTTACAGTTTTCTGTAGCTAAGTGGTAAAATTGGTGCGTACCGATCATGCACATCATGGGTTCTGAACCAACGACGAATGTATACTGTTTTTTTCATTTGGCTACTAAATGCAAAATGAAGCCAGAAATAGTAATTTTCCAATTCAAAACCGATGGATATGTTTTGTTTTATTTATTGAATACTTTTATGATTTATCAAATTAATTGATTAATTAACAAAGATAAAAAATGGATGTTAATACTCAGTGGATCGGTTCGAAACAATTTTCGTTGAAAATAGTAATTTATTATACTTACTTCCCTGGTTAAAAATATAATTATTATTAGCTTTTGAAATATGAAGTTTTACATTTTTTAGGGTTTTGTAGACAAAAGTTGAAGAATGTTCGTGGGAAGAAATATTTCACTAGACATGAACCGAGACGTAATTGATAATCTACTCGTAAATTTCGTGTGTAGAAAGAACGAACTATGAACTTATTGAACCATTGTTGAAAATTCTTTCATTAGTAGAAAGCTATATTTTTCCTGACTGACATAGCAATATTTGGTTGTAATTATTTGTATTTGTTAATGACGCCCAGAAAACTGGGCACGGGCTAGCTAGGAATATTATAGAGGTAAAATTTGTGAGGTTGTTTGTAGAAAGTAATTTCTTAAACTACTGATTTTGTCAATTTTTTCACGAGTTGAAATCTACATTACATCTGAGACCTATAGACTATATTTGATTGCGAATAATAATATTTTTAATTTTTTAACGACGCCCAGCGATGGGGCTTGGGTCAACTAGTTTTTAATAAAATTGTAAAAATAAAAAAGTTTTACGTAACAGTAACATTATATATGGGTTTGTTTACATGTATGTCTATGTCAACAACTGTTCAGTGGCTGGGTATATTCGCACAAATTATGACTGGGTAACTAAGTTTCTCGGTGTCGATCTCGTAATTCAATTTGACGACCCGACGTCCGAAGTTAAGCTATGCTTAACGGGGTAATGTATACCAATATATACTTTGTTATGAGGTTTTTTGTCGAGGACTTGAAGGTTAATACTGTTGATATACAGCATTGTTTAAAAAAAACAGGAACGCCCGTGTGAAGTGTAAACAGAAGTGATAAGTTAAACTAATCTAACTTGAACTATTTAATATTGAAATTGTTTAACTTTAGAAAAGCTTAGGTTATTTATTAGGTATTGATATGACATTAAGTTACATTGAAACAATATTAACACTTCCAAACTCAATAATTTTTACTCATTGTAAATTCATCATGAAAATCCATGAATTATTAAAACATCTTTGTCCTAAAGAACAATAGACTTAACAAAGAACTCATTACTAAAATTATATATATATTAATATGATAATTAAGGATAGGTTATTTATTAATTAGAATATTTTATTTATTGTAAAATATATTTTAATCTTAGTTACAATTCTTGAATATGTAGTATTAGAATTTTTTGTATGTACATTATTAGTATCATTATTTAATCTGATTACCGAAATATGGCTAGCACTGTGGGTTAGAGTGAGAGAGGAGGAGCCTGCCTTCCGTTGCTGTATGCTTGAGAGAAAGGGAAACCAGACAGACTGGCACCGTGATGCGTTACGTAACGAAGCGGTTTACCCTCCCATAAGAAGTTATCACTTCAAAATATAAAACTGTTAATATCAAATCGTTACTCTTCAGACATGCAACATCGTATGTCCTCGATACATGTTGGAGTCTCGTGCTCATAGAATTAGATTAGACCTATTTTATGTTATAGAACAGCGTTTTTTAAATGTATTTTTTTGTATCAAAGTTTTAATTTGTTTTTTATCTGTCATGTGAAAAATATTGAAGGAAATACATGGATTAATATTTAAATCGTGTTTATTAAGTTTATATAATAGAAATAACACAAAACCAGTATATTCATTTACCACAGACCACAACAAGACAAATAAATAAAAAATAAGCCAAAAATCCTTCCAGAAGGCCGTCATGGTAATGATTTATCATACGTCTTTAAACAATAGTATGAAGTTTGTCAAAGACCTACCATTTAGGTTACACATGTCCACAGGTCTGACTTTCAACTATTATAGTATCTATATAAGAGATATATAAGAAACTTGAAGCTTATTTACTTGTTATTATAAATACTTGAATTATGGGTTTAATAAGCATGACGTACGATGCTAAATCTTCTTTACATAGTACATGTAAAAGAAAGTCGTTTGCCGCGTCTGTCTGTCTATATATCCGTTAATTTCTCGTAAACTATCCAACGGATTTTTAAAAAGTATTCACCATCCCAGTTAAATAATTTACAGTGAGGGTATATACATAAAACCCAATAAAGTTTTATGTAACTAAAATAGAGTTACCCCTACGCCTTGACATGCGGCGTAGGCGCAGGGAAAACCATATAAAATATAAAAATAAGAAAAAATGCTTTAAAAATTCGTAAGGATATTACGGGTATTTATTATATAATAAATCTGTTAATTGTTTGAGTTTCTATATTGCGTTTCAAATTGGACCTACTTATGCAAAATGGAACCAACCCACATACTGAAAATCTTGAGAAAAAGCCGTTTTTATTAAAATGTTGCACACAAATAATGTGTCTACATTTTAGAAAAAAATATTATACATTAGAATATATAATATTCTAAATATTTTTTTGCAAAATTTTAATAAAAACGCAACTTTTTGCTAAATCACTCAAAACTGTCAGTACGTGGGTTGGTTCCATTTTGCATAAGTAGGTCGAATTGTGAAAAAAATCAGAGGTTTAATGATTTTATAAAATGCAACTTTTAGAATTGAATAGTTTTAACACTTTTGAATTTACAAATTTTGCAATGATTTACCGGTACAATTTCACCACGCATATGAACTGACAGCTAGCTGACATATTTCACGGTAAGAAAAGAGATGCATGCTGGTGAGTGAAAGCTAAAAAAACGGAGTTATTTCAAGTTTTAAACTATAGAGAGTAAATTAAGGGCAAACTTCACATTATTTCTTCATAACAACGCTGTGTTTTAGGAAAACACATAATAAATATATAACCTACGATGTCATAAATTACTTGTCATTCATTGTATTAGTTCAACTCAGGTTGGCTTCGGCTCGTCTTTATATTTTGCTGGGCAGATGCCTAGACTATATTGACTTGGTTTCTATGTTATTATGAAAAAAACAAGTAAAATGAAGCAACTTACTACTAACGACTGCGTGCATGCGGCTCAGCGCGGGACAAACTCTATCACTAAATAAAGGGGCTCACGAATCCAGGCACGATATGTAAATTGATTTTAATAGCTTACAATGCAATTAATGCCTGCAGTTTGTAAAACTCACTAATTGAATTTAATTCCAGTGAAGCGGAATAGCGGCGAGCGGCGTGAAAAATAAGCAATAATAATGGCATTCGCGCTCGATTCCGGTACTCAACGGGGTTTTCACTTATGACCGCAGTGTGTTCGCTTTTGAATCTAACAAATGGTCCTTATCTGTCACTCTCGAGATACGGGCGCTGACGAGTGTCGGGTGTCAAAGCTCGTCATTTGAGCTATACGTGTACACATATCACCGCCCATCGCCCGTCACTCTTATCACCATTCGAACTGCGCCCTCCAGTACGTGTAGTTTATTTCTGAACTACCGCTCTGAACCCATGTTACTTGCGATGTTAGATTTTATATGTCATGTTGAAAATAGATTTCTTAAATGCTGAGCTTGCTTCTGTCTGTGTTTTTTCGTAATAGATGCCAAAATTTAAATGAGAAATATTATTTCATATATTGCGTAAATTATCGTTTTTAGAACTCTATTGTCGTAGGCTGTCTGAAAGTTTGTTTCAAATTGGTCTCGAAACGGCTTAACGGATTTCAATTAAAAATGTAGGGAAGAAAATTTAAATTTAATCTTTAATTTTAACATTTATAACGATATTTTTGAGGTTTTTAGAAATATGAATATAAAGTCCAAGTCCCACGCGAACGATATGAAGCGTATATTATTTAATAAAATTTTAATTTAATGCGTATCATGTACGCTTTATTTAGAAATACTCATGTATTGATTAGAGTTTGGTTTTTATTTTATTTATAAATATGAATGAATGACAAGAGCTATGAATGTCAAAGAAGCGAGTGAGGTGTGTAAGAATAAGCCTAAATGGTGCTCTGTTGTTCGTGCCTACCCCGCAAGGGACCTGGCGTGAAGTTATGTATGTATGCATGTATAAATATGAAAGCTTCTATTATTGTAAAAAATACAGAAGACCACTAGACTTATTTATGCTTTATAAGATGGGGTACATCATATGGAGAGCTAATTATCAAGACTGGAGGTCTGACATTTTTTGATCTACTGTTTTTTTTACTATTACATACATACATAACTTCACGCCAGGACCCTTGCGGGGTAGGCACGAACAACAGAGCGCCATACAGGTTAATTCTTACACACCTCACTTGTTTCTTTGACATTCATAGTTCTTGTCATGCACGCTCGTCTGTTCTTAAGGCTCCTGACATCACTTTCTGCTAATACACGATCAATTTGATCATGGAATGTGTGTCGTGGCCTTCCGCGACTCCTGCATCCATTCACTTTTGCATTGTATATCTGTTTAGTCATTCTTTCATCATACATTCTTTCCACATACCCGAACCACCGGAGCATTCCTTTCCTTACCTTCACCCCGACACTCTTTTTCAGACCAACTCTTTTACTTCGGTATTACGAACGCGGTCCGCGAGCGTCACTCCGCAGATTTTGCGCAGTGCTCGTATCTCGACCGCGTTTACTCTACTTTCATGCTTCTCTTCCATACCCAACTCTCGCTTCCATACGTTAGCGTAGGTACCAACACCGCGTTGTGTATGGCAAGCTGGGCTTTTTGGCTGAGGTTCTTAGCGCCTAGAAGTTTACCTAACGCTCCATTCACACTATTCCCCAAATTTACTCTTCTTTCTATGTCAGCGGTGTACCTTCCATCCCTGCTAAAAGCACATCCAAGATATACAAACTGATTCACTTGTTCCAGCATAACATCATCTACCATTATCCTTGCATTCGTTCTGGTTTCTTCTCTTTCAAACACCACTTCTTTTACTATTGTCCACATAATAATTCTACCTTACATAATATGAAAGTTTTAGATATAAATTTCTCCTATTTGGATTTAACCACCAGAACTATACTTGCAATTGTATAAAAAAATAATGCCAGGTTCCTATATCTAACTTTTCATTCACTTGCCATATCATCGGTTGAATTTTGATATGAATTGTATGGAGCTTATGACAAATTTTAACCGTAACCGTAGTAAAGCAAAATTGATAGTTAACGTAGATAAGTCATCCTAATATATTTTATTGTGGACTTATTTTATATATATATATATATATATATATATATATATATATATATATATATATATATATATATATATATATATTCTTATTCAAATTAAGGCACATTTTAATAGGTTTTATTTTGGGTCAGGGCTTGAGAAAAAATATTTTTTATACTTTCTTTTTAAGAGCTGGAGTACAGCAAACAGGCAGACCTTAAGGAAATCGGATACCGTTTTGCAACACCAGAGATGACACTAACGCACTGCCGGCTTCGAAGAAATTTTGAAGAAAGAAAGAAATTCAAAAAAACAAGTTAGTTGAAAAAATATGAAGGTTAAAAACATAATGGTTATAATTAGGTATAAGTTTAAATCCCGAAAAATGTTATGGTAAAAGTTCTATAGACATCGATTACGATAAAGTTGGTTAAATAGCGGATTGAAAGTTTACCGGGTTGACCCGAACGAATTTACTATGGTCAATGGATTCATTACCATCTACGATTAGATGCGTAGCTTTGACGAGATGTACAGAATTTAAACCGCAATTATTTTTTATTTTAATAAATTAACATAAACCATATATACTCACCTTTATAATTTTTCTTTCAAGTAATCTCAATATCCATAGTTCCCACGTGTTTCACATGAAATCCGTATGTTGGTCAAAAGTGGAAACAAATCTGCTTATGAATGCAAAAACACAGTATTGAAATCGGTGCGCGGCCCACGAGTCGAGTTCGTCAGACGTGGATGCAATTCTGGATTGGAGCGACCGGGAGCGACTGCTGCGTCCCCACTCTCGTAGCTCACTGGAGCAGGGATCTCGACGGAGTCTGCGTAATAGAACGGCATCCCTACAGATTGCTATATGGGAATAAACGCTAATAAATTACGAACATCGTACACGCGTAAGGCAAACGAGAGCGTGTTCTTGATTAGTTTGAAGTCAGCCGCTAATGTGTTAGACATGCACACAACTAAGCTCACTGAACCGTGAATGACGTCGACGTCACTAAATTAGTTCTTGAAAGCTTTATATTCTTTTTTATTAGGGTTCCTTAGCCACTTTGGATAAAATGATCCCTTATGAAATCGCTATGTCCATATATCTATTTGTCTTTGTATGTCATAGCATTATTTTTTCAGAAACTAATGAGCATTTTTATTATAAAAATGCAACATTAGGGGTGGTTGTGATACATGTAAATGAGCCGTAAATCTATTTTTCAATGTTGGTATGATGTAGTCTTTTGGTGTGTTATTAGTCAGATCTTGAAAAATCAAAACGATATGTATAGTTGCTTCTATGCGTATGTATATATATGTATTATAAATAAGTAGCATAATGTTAGTATCGAATATAAAAGTTGTCTTCCCTCAACTTCATAGTTATCACAGTGGAAAATTCGAAAAAATTGAAAGTCATTGTGATAAATAATACTTTCACAGAAATTAATTTGAATTAGATTTGTTGTGTAGTTTTTAAGATGCAAGGTATTTTCGATTAAATTTTTTTTTTTTCCAACGATGCAGCTTATGGATAGAAGGGAGGAAGGAAGGACCAATCTACAGACGTTTTCTAAAGGGAACTAGCTTCCCTTGGCCACTAATGCCGGAACTATTACTAATGCCACCCAGACGGGCACATGCCTTAGGTATCACCTGGCTGTGGGTTGTTTTCCCGCTTCTTACGACAGGCCGCCCGGCCGCAAGAAATTGTAGACTCTCCATTCCTATACGGATAGGCAAATGACATCAACATTGGACTATTTTCACTTCTACGGAACCCTTCCTATTGGATGCCGTTCACACATTATCCGATTTATTTATTTTCTTTACAGATACCTTTTATAAGATGGGGAAAATATCAAAGAAATTTAAAAAAATACTGATATATAGTGCGCGCAGGCTTTTGATTGGAAAAGGTTATATAATGTCGACTTTTGAACCCATTTAAGGTGTACGCAATTTACAGGTGATTTACTTTCAAAAGGGAGCGTGTGCATGTAATTACTTTACACGTAAGTCTCGTCCATAGATTGGCAATTTATTTAATTAACTTCATTGTGCTATTACTTTGAATTTAATAGGCTATGTAGCCTTTGAAGCTATTTCCTTTCTGGAAATTTTCTTAAGAGAAACCTTTCAATTTAAACTTAAACATTTGTTTTACATTCTACTGAATAAAGTAACAGTTTTAATGTTTGCATTATACAAAGAATAATTCTAATTAAAAACAAAATGTTCTTTTTAATTAATGTAAAGTTTTATATTTTAAGAAGTTGAGAATAAGTTAGTTTAACTGAGAATAACTGCGAAAATTAAACAAATGTTACTAAAAATAGGGATATTCTTACAAGTAGCAGGACTCGAATTTAAATGCCGTTGGAATTACTATAGAATTTATTAAAACTATACAAACACGTATACGTATCACACAGGAACAAATTTATATATTTATTTGTTATTATTAACACGCGCAAAGTCTGTCACTAAATAGATTAGTGAATAGGAGTACCCACGTCTTGCTACGCTTGTGCTTATTGCTCTACTGCCAATTTCTCCATTGGGCTATTAACCCTTTAAAAAAAAATATTATCAAAGTGATTTCAAAGTTGGTTTTATACATAGCATAGAAAACCTCTGGGATTTATATTAATGCTATGGGTGTCTACGTCCCTAACATTTAACAATTATAACATTGTGTTTCGTTTAAATAGTGCGTCTTGCGTCCGTTTATATTTGATATTTATTAATGTAATGCTTTCTTTAAACTCAACAGGTAAGTCATTTAACAAGCGCGGAACTATATATTCAGTTGTGCGCTTGCCGTACATGTTATTTGCCCGACTCGTGACGAAACGGTTTTGGGCTATCTAATTATCTTTTTTAAACACAAAGCAAACAAAAGAAGTCCAAATGCCGTAAAGGTAATAAAATGTGTTTCTACAGATGCAGGTGTGAATTTGCCTTTATGGGCACCTCGGTCGTACTTGTCGATTTTATAGATTGAAGTGAACGAATTGAAATACAATTTTGGGTGTTGTCTGCTTATTTTATTTGGGTTTTAGTAGTTCAAGCGTTTTTGCAAGCATTTTTGCCACCATCTCGAGCCACCCCTGGCTTTATTATACTTCAGCGATAAAAACAAAGATTATCAATAGAATTTTGCGCACATTTATTTTGAAATAAAAACAATCAATACGGATAATATAGTAAAATATTTATTAAGTTGCGGCAATATTAGCTCAAGTTCGTTAGTAATAAGTTATTACTATCTACTATATATTACTAATAACTAACGCACATGAAAAGCGGTTGTACAGTTTTGCGACACACTGGCTCACTACGCTTCTATCAATTATTAAAAAACTGTGATAAGTCATAACTATAATTAAACTAAACTTCAACTATGGGATATTATTACTACATTAAGTTATACCTAATACAGAAAACAAGAAGCCCCCTAACGTTATGGACAATGATGGCTTCGTAACCTGAAGAAAGAGAGGTTAATCCATTGGTACACGTAGCATTTTAAAATAAAATTTGATTACTAACAGATTCTCCATTCAATCTTCTTATTTAAGGTAAAATATTCTAAATTCTTGTAGATTAGAAGATATTGTTACGACCGAGGTGCCCATAAAGGCAAATTCACACCTGCGTCTGTAGAAACACATTTTATTACCTTTACGGCATTTGGACTTCTTTTGTTTGCTTTGTGTTTAAAAAAGATAATTAGATAGCCCAAAACCGTTTCGTCACGAGTCGGGCAAATAACATGTACGGCAAGCGCACAACTGAATATATAGTTCCGCGCTTGTTAAATGACTTACCTGTTGAGTTTAAAGAAAGCATTACATTAATAAATATCAAATATAAACGGACGCAAGACGCACTATTTAAACGAAACACAATGTTATAATTGTTAAATGTTAGGGACGTAGACACCCATAGCATTAATATAAATCCCAGAGGTTTTCTATGCTATGTATAAAACCAACTTTGAAATCACTTTGATAATTTTTTTTTTTTAAAGGGTTAATAGCCCAATGGAGAAATTGGCAGTAGAGCAATAAGCACAAGCGTAGCAAGACGTGGGTACTCCTATTCACAATTGACAAGTTCAAATCGAAATCAACAAGTACATACACTACGAATAGGCAAGTTTGTGGGAGAAAAAAGAAAAATAGAAAACTTGTTTTGGTTTTCTTAAGATTCAGTAGGGGCGGTATTTTCCGAGTTTTTTATTTTTCTTCAACAGACAAGCTGACAGCACACCTGATGTATTATCCCCGCAAATTGCTAATGCGCTGGAACCTTGTCAAATTAACATTCACGTGACGTCATCCGCAACTCGATATGTACGGGTATTCGCCGGCCAGTGATGCTAACAGTACTAAGTGTTCGGCTACGGTTACGTCACCAAAATGGCGGACAGGCGCAATAACAATTTCCGGGGATAATAAAGCGGTTACCATGCCCTATGGACATTGGACATTTACAACACCAAAGTGCTACCAATATGCTGCTGCTCTCTAGAGAGTGACTGGAACTTGGCCATTTATACCGGAATCAAACTCAGGGTTGTTAAGGTGGTATACTCTAGACCAGGAGTGGTAACCGTCCAGATAGGTAAATATTCTACCACTTTGCTGTGGGTTGTTTTGTCGCCTCCTAAGACAGGCTGTCTGGCTGCAGGAAACTGTATTCTTTCTCCGTTCCTGCACGGATGAAAAAAGTTTGCTTAACGCAGCAAAAGCTAGGGCCGGCCCAGAGTATAGTAGACAAGCTGCCGGCCCACATATCCTATTGTCCGATCTCTCTATCTATCCAACCCCATCCTCCCTCTATCTATCCAATCCCATCCTCCCTCTATATATCCTATCCGATCCTAGAGGCTAGCAACGCGTTATCTTCGCTGTTGTTTTTGGTGTTGCAAACTCATATAGTAATTAGTTATTCTCAATATATGTTATTTTTAATACATGTTAGCAATGTAAGTACTTCGCTATTTCTTCAAATAAATTCAAACTTTTTTTCTTTTCTTTCCTTCTTTTCTTTCTATATAGGCAACGGTAACCGCTTTCCACGAACTGGGCTGTCTGATTGTTTGCCAACATCGCAAAAAGATGTATAATTTTTATTGTAGGAGTTCAGCAGACAGACAGACGGCCCATTTAATTAATAGACAGCGGTTACCATCGCCTATGGACATTTGCAACACCAAAGGTGCTTTATATATTTATAATTATATAGAATTTACACAAAACAATTTTTTTGATCAAAGCAATAATTTGTGCATAATGCAATATCTCCAAAACTATAAACCTTTTCAAGTTAAGGTTTATTCAAGAATGTTTGCCTTCAAACAACCTGACAGGGTCGCTTCCCGAATTCGGAAACTGTAACGCTTGTATTTATTTTAATTCGAATAATGTTAATTAAAAACTGGGATAACAGGGCTGTTATGAATAAGATGGCGTTTTGAATAAACATTTTGGGTTCATGCTTTTGTTTCAATTATTCCAGAGTTTCCCAAAGTTCTACATTCACTACGTATTCGTACGTTTGTAATTTATTGTGTATTGTGTCTAGTGTATTTCAATGCACACTAATTTCCTTTGTACTCGATTTATAATATTCCTTTAATATCTTGTAATATTTTCTATTTTAAATAATAACAGCCTTAAATGAAAGATAATGTGTTGTTACAAGCCGACAAAAGTGAATGCACACATGCAGTTTATTTTGGCATCTGGACTTCTTTTGTTTAGTTTGTGTTTGAAATTTGTAATTTGAAAAACGGCCTATTGTGTATTGTAATCCTTTATGATGATCAGTAGCCAGGTGTGATTCTTGGATCAGATGAAATTCATTCCACGCGCTCGAGTATTGTGACGAAACATATAGTATTTATACAGGATAAAAAGCAATTCCCGAATGGAGGGGCGAGGCAATCAAGCGATAATCGCCAGCAAGGCAAGCTGTATAGTGACGGACTTTGCGCGTGTTATTGAATCATGCAGTTTGTAATGGTTGTGCCTAGTTATATTTGTACCTGTGCAATACGTGTTTATATAGTTCTAATAAATCTATAGTAATTCTAACGGCATTTTAATTCGAGTCCTATAACTCGTAACAGTATTATAACAACGAAAATACAGCAATTTTTTAAAAGCAATGGACAATAAGTGATAGGAAACGTTCTATTACTAGTTACAGTGATGGTACAACTAGCAACAGGAAAATTTGTAAATAGCCATGGACGACTAGTAATTAGTTTGCAACTGATTTGCGATCCACCTAAACAATTAATCAAAACAAACGAATGTTCGTATAATAAAAGACAAATTAATTTACAAAATAACAATCAGAATAACTTTTAGATTTTAATTTGAAGGAATCGTTATTTGTGCAATATCACAGAGACGAGCGTCTCAATCGGTAATAAAGTGAGAATGAAGGTGCGGCATTGTGCACAATCGAACACGTATGACACTTCGATTACGTCACTCGAATAATGTCTACCTATCCTCTTTCTTGCAAATTATTTGTAACATCTGGGTAATCACAAGCTGAAGTAACAAGGCTCATTTTGTGGGAACCATTCACATTATATTAAGTGGCTAACGAGTGTTTGAAGATAAATAAACAAGATTCGATGTTGAAGTTTATTTTCCATCGCATGTCTATTCAGTATAACGAGACTGATGAGTCACAGACGCTTAAGCGTTTTAATTACAAGTCAACTTCAAGAGCGTGTTGGGTGCAACTAGGTCACTCTAAGATTCAAACTCGGGGACGATATAGGAGAATAGCCGTGTGTGGACAAAAGTATATACTAGGTATGCCCGGTACGTCATCACTTGAGATTTGTATTAGAAATATTTATATATATATATATACACATATATATAAACACACACACACACATATATATATATATATATATATATATATATATATATATATATATATATATATATGTATATATATATATTGTGTATATATATTGTTATTTAAACGCATGATTTGATAAATACAAAACAATATTTCTGAACGTGTACATGTTCTATGTACATAAGAGATAACGTAGTCTACAACTATATTACAACCAGCAGTCCAACGGTCTACAATCGCAATATTCTTTAAGAGCAAATTGCTGCTCGACACCTGACAAGTTTGGTGACAACTCTTGGAGTTGACCTAATACTTCTGTGTATTATTGTGCTGTATTTAATATTGTAAAAAATCTAATGTAATAAACTTTGATTATAATATTTCAGATTATTATTATTTTGCTATCACACGCAATAACGAACATATTTAACTAATAAAGTGGTAGTATTCATTAAATTCTAACGAGAATAAATATGCGCATTGTTGCAGTCGTAAAACTGCTATTTTGCTGGCCTACCCGCATCTCCATATACACGGTAGATTGAGATCAAATTCCTGATTAAATGCCTTATTCCTAAATCTTGGAGCTTATTCACGACAAATTTTCGGACAAACAAACAGGTCAAAATTCTAAAAACCTGTATGTATCAGGCGTCGTATAAATAGGCGTTTTCATTTAAGTCTTGCTATTTATTTGGAAATCACAAAGAGAAATGATGATTCATTTTATTTGCATTTTAACTGGTCAATCAAGCCAAATAATCATTTATTGATTTAAAAAATTTACATAAAAACAAGGTAAGAAACATTTAATAAGTTCACATGAGTTTTTCCATATTAAACATTTTACTAATTGACGTTGTCTTTTATTTATTGCAATATATTTTGAAATTTATAGAATATTGTTCGTACGTGAATCTGCAAGTGTATGGGGAAATACTGTTTGAGAAACAGTGATCTCTCCTATTTTATAATGCAAACCGAGTTATTTGCCGAGCTCTCCCGGCTAGTGGCGCGGAGCGGTGGCTTGCAAACAACAAGTTTCTTTTAGTGCGTCATTTGCTTACGGTTCACTGCATAAGTATATAACAGACCGTAATGAGTACTTTTCATTATGACTGCTTTTATTTAAAGAAATTGTTTAGAAAATACTTGAATGAAATGAAGATTGTTAACACATTTATACTTTTCGAATAACATTTCTTATTAAAAATCTGCAAAGACAACTGAAGCGAACATGAGACCATCTTAAATTGGGCGGACGGAGGAATATGAAATTCCGCACATTTATAGTTCATGTAGAGAAGAAGTGACGTATGCTAATTTCTTTTCACACGTATAATATGTACTCAATTTGATACGAAATCTGTGATCTGTGAAGTTTGCGTTTTTGACAATAAGTTATTATGGATGAATTGCTACCGTAGGCCACTACTGGTATCTATATATAAACATAACAAGCATTAAAGAAACAAAAGGTTACCATCTTTCGAGTCGAGACAAAATTATTGATTCTATAAATGTTAGCTTATTGGATTACTGCTCATTCCGTACAATATAGTTTCTCAAATTGTGTATATTAAGACTCGCCTTATAAATTGAACATTGCAGAAAGAGAAATTGTTATTTAAATATTTGTATTCATTTTGAAATCACAAACACTTCAGTTGGTTTATTTTATTAAATACGTTATAAGTATACGTTAGAATTCGCTACGGATGATATGTTCATTTCAACGAGTATCACCAGTGCAATAAAGAATAGTGTTGCAGATTTTTCTGCTTCTTGCCAATATCGGTACCAACTTATGTCCTTTATAAGTTGACTTATCCCAAGGGAAATAAGGAAAGAAGGAAATACGCTTGAGATGTCGTAGAAAATATGTATTTGCCTTTTATTATTCATGAAGATTTTTACGAAGATTTAATTTTGAATTTTTATTTTTGACTAGGTTTGATATTTATCAGCTATTCTGCGAAATTTTATCCGCTTTAAATTACTGCTTTTCCTTTTAGGTCATATAGCGTGATGCTACATATTCTGACTATTCGATTTCATATGACATGGCCTGCGAAGTTTCCTAGCTGTGTCAACAGTATAAAATGAATAAAACTACGTTTTAACGGTTTTAAGCGCGGTAATTTGATTCATTTTGGTTATTCCGACGTTTCGGTCGCTTTTCAGTGGCCGGCCGTAGTCACGGATGACAAAGCTGACAATTGTCCAACGAGTATTGCTAAAGTTTTATTTAGCGTAACTTCTTATTTTAAATATTTAGTTTTAATTTTATTTATAGTTATTACTTACTCTATGGGAGCCTAATCTAATTTATCACCGCTTCACAACATGCTGGAGCTTGAAGAGAAGAAGCGGTGCAAGAAACTCTCCAGCAAACATGCCAAGCTCTATTTTTTTATATAATATTAAAATGGGTGGAAGGCAAAATAAAAGAATAAGAATAATAAAAATAAAACGCAGTTTTATTATGTTTACAAGTCGCAAAAACTTAAGAAAATATTATATAGGTAGTATAAAACTAGATAAACATATTATAATTATAATTATAGTTATTTATTATAATACATTAATTACTGTAAATAATTTCAAAAGAAATTCAAGACATAGCTGCAAAATGTGACTACTCTAAGTTAATAGGTGCCTAAAAAAATTCAAGGAAGATCAAGATCCCCATCCAAGTTAACTGAAACAAATTAAAAAGGGATAGAGCCAGCCAGCTTAAATCTTTTCCGAACAAAGAAACTTTTTGTTCTGACCATTATCTCACTAAAGCGCAAACATTCTATTTCATAGTCCGGCCCAGTTTATCAAGCTTCCCTTTAATAATTATAAAGTTCACAACAAAGTGTTTGATGCCCGTTTACTCGGTGCAAATATTAGTTTCAATCTTGAAACGAGGTTAATAAGTAGTTACAGTGGAGATATAAAGTGAGAAAAAAGTAAGATGTGGAAAATTCCTTGTGCAACAAACTCGAGTAATTGAGTACGCCAGCTCCGGATGTTTGTGTAGCTGGAACAAGTTTTTATCTGCCACGATTGCCACGCTCCTAGTGCTTCTAGTGTCGTGCTAAATGCAACCTATGTATGTTTTTTTTTTTTTTTTTTTTTTTTTTTTTTTTTTTTTTTTTTTTTTTTTTTTTTTTTTTTTTTTTTTTTTTTTTTTTTTTTTTTGCTTACCAGTATGTTTCTATATCTACCCACTTAACAACAACAACAAAAAGGTGTTTTTACAGTTAGATTGTGTATTTATTAAATTTCCCTTTTTTTAAAACCAAGGATATTTCAAGTTCATATTCAAGATCAACCAAATTGAACAAATTTTATTTTAGTGTTTAGATGGTAGACCCACGCTGGAATCATAATCTTAATTACAGTTCTTAGGCCGGTTCAATTGGTGTGATACCATGCTCTCACAGAATACTCGTATCAACGTGAAATGGTTACACTTGTGCTCATCGTGTTTCGTGTGGTAAGTGCAGGAACAGAAAAATAATTCAACTTCCTGCCCCAGGCGGCCTGTCGCAAAAGGCGACAAATAATAAACAGCCCGCTGGTAGGGCATTTGTGCGTCTGGATGGCCACTACATTTGGTCTAAAGTATGCCATAACCAGCTTGAGCTGTGTTCCAGTATTAGTGGCCAGGTTTGCTTTCCACTTGATGGTCTGTCTGCTAAACTCACGCTATAAAATAAAAGTGATGACCCATTTCTCCCTGATCCATGTAATTTCCGTACGCTTCCTTTTATTCCAATCTAATATCCTATTCTTTCTCTCCCATATCTTAACCCTGCTGTCCTTTAGCCTCCTCTTTATCCCATGATAAAATGGCAACGCGTTGGCATCGCTCCTGGAGTTGCAAACGTTTATAGACGACGGTAACCCCTTTCGTAGACGGCCCACGGCTTGATGGGCCGTCTACCTGTTTACTAGATTCGAATAAAAAAACTAATTGAATAACACAGAACTGCAAGATAGATATTGCTAGTAATTATCTCAGTTATCTTAAAAGTTTTTTTAGGAAACAGTTTTGTTATAAACAAGTATAAATTATTTAATTTCCCGCTTAAGTTATTTTCGTTTAGTTATGAGGTAGATAGATAGTGCTTTTACTTACAATTTTTGAATCAGTGTCAATATGTGTGTTTGTGTGTTTTTTGTCTTTTTTATGTACAAACAATTCATTGACAGATTACTCTGCCGCCAATCTGCAGCGAAGTCTGTCGGCAGCGTTTTCGTGGATCGCATTAAATTAGAGAAGGACGTAAGGAGAAGATTTAATTTAGCAAGTCTAAATTGGAGACAAATACCCGGTATGACATGCAACAAACTAATGCAACTGAAACTAAATGATCAGGTATATAAATCTGCCTTTTGGCGGTCACGTTACACAGTTCTGAATATTGGGCCCCTAAAGTCATAGACCATAAACGTCTCCACTCAGCTGAGATGAGAATGTTGAGATGGATTTCTAGTGTTACAAGAATGAGTAATGTGAGAAATAAGTACATAACAATGATGTCCCTTGAAAGTTAACCCGTGACTGGAAAAATGGAGAGGAAGTGCATTAAGATTGTATGTACATGCATTGAGGAGAGATAGAAGTCACGTGACAAAAAGAAGTAAAAACTACAAGATTGATGGGTACAAATGTAGGTAGGCCAAAAAAGAGATGGATGGATTTTGTGAAGGATGATGTCATAAATTGTGGTATGACTGGGGATGTATGTCAGAATAGAATGTAGAGAGAAAAACATATTGTGCCGACTCATTATTGGGAGAAGGTGAAAAGAAGAACTTTATGTGTATTCGAAAATATATGATTAGATAGCCACAATCTCTTTACGCAATAAATATTTGTAGTTTGTTAGTAAATGATAATTTAAAGAATATAGATGAATTTCCATGGGAATCTTACATGTACGAGTATCATTGTAATTTTCTTCGTATATTTGATCAAATAATAGTATTTGACCCAAATGATTAAATTGCTCCAGGAGCTTTTAGGGGGCTAACTCAATAAAATTCATTTTGTGAACGAAGTTGAAGGTGGGTAAGTAGTTCGTACGCACTAAAAGCTTTTCGTCTGTAGCTCTCCAATGCCCAACACAATACACATGTGTGATTCAATTACTCGACTAATTGTATAAAGCGATACCTTTGTATTGTAATTACAAATACATGTCGTTTGTGATAACTGAAATTATACTAATTAAACTGAAATTTGATTATAAGTTTGTCACATCACACCGTATCTATAATTATGATAAACAAAGTTGAAGTGTCTGTTTGTAATTTGATTAAACTTTTTGAAAAACTGTTACCTATACGATGGGTAATTAAAAATCTATAACGAGTTTTTATAAATGATGACTGATTTTTTGTTTGTCTGAAATTTTGTGAAGAAGAAATGTAAAACAGAAGTTATATTTGAAATTTCTACGTACCTTCATATATATTATAATCAGTCTCAGGTGAATAAGTGGCGGTCATAGCTGTTAATTATGAAATATTTAATAATTGAACTAATTATTACTATATTATTAAGCTCAAAAATCTTATGAGTTTATATATTAATACCCCCTTATTAATCAGTCAAGAACGTGCTTTGATAGGTTTGATAATAGTTCGAAGTTTAGAATTGGAGAATATTTGAATCTTTAGTTATAGTCACATAGATTTTAAAAGCAAAAATAAACCTTTTCATCCTATGAAGTGTAAATAATATTCTATTAATATAGAATATTAATAGAATATTATTTACAACATTAATATGTGATAAAAGATTTTTCATTACTCATATTCTGAAAGTACGCTCGGAGTTGTCCCATCACAGGAATGAAAATAGTACGTTTTGTCCTTGGGAAACGATTTTCGTTGCTGTCAAAAAAAATAGGTTTAAGGCTTGGCAGCTAGGCATTTAAGCCAGATTTTAATTTACAATATAGTTTCTTCATTTTCTTAAGCCTATGTGTAGCACAGCTGGACTGTCGGTAATCAGCTAGTGCCATTTAACGGAGTTCTCGTGACAACTCCAAAGGCCATATTTTACTATACAGTTCGCATTTTTAACAAAACACATAATGACTACTCAAAAACTATCAATATCCTACAACTTTTGTTCATTTTAGAGTAATTTTACACATTTTTGGAAAATAAAACTGCACAGCACAACATTTCCTTTCAGTTCCCGCAAAAAAAATTAAATACTATACGAACCATAGATTACAATTCATGCGACTCATGTTCAAACATTTTTTAACAGTCACTGTTAAATAGCGGCATAAATTTTAATTAAAACATATTTAAAAAAATTGTAATATCATTTTATACTTATTAATTACTTTTCACTAAAGTATTATTTACTTTACATCAATTTAAGCTAAATATGTACTATAAGTGTCAAAAAATTCTTGGTAGCAGAATGCCACAGGAAAATAAGCGTTTCATATGTGACGTATTAAATAATTTCCTAATAAAAATCATTCAATTTAAGACATTTAACGCCTTATTTCACTAGAGAAGTAGTTGTTTGTTTACCCAGTCACTTTTAATTTACGTTCCTCATTCCGAAATGAAAAGCAGAGTGTTAGCTTCGGGCGAAATGCCTAATTAGCCACTCGAACTATTAACACCCACGCTACTCTCATGTCCTAAACCATCTCACGCCTAAATAGTTTACTTTCACCTCTCTATAATAATTTTCTATTGTTGACTGACTTATACATATCAAAGACCACACATACCATAACACACGCGCAAACTTTGACATTAAGAAACCTACAAATAAAGTAGGGCAATCTGATGGAGATCCCCTGTAGCGAGAAGACTGCCCGTTGTACCTTTATATATGTGCCATAAAGTTATTCATTACTTCATAAGATTCAATAAATTGTAATTACGCGTTGATTATATCTAAAATTTAAAATAATTATTCAATCTACTGCAACACATGTCAATCTCTATTAGGAAAAGGATGCATGCAATTTGCATACTATTGAATCATCTGAACAAATTGTCTCAATAAGCGGTTGCCAGATAGCGTAAGAAGAGCGTCAAGATTCCTCTCTAAAGCAATACGGTTGAGATAAGAATAATTACCTGGAAAAGTTACAGTGACATTAATTCAACGGAATGAAAATGAACTCTCTAAATTGGCTCTTTATTAATTAAGTAAATGAATGTCTTATGTCAGCGTTGAGTTTAATACAACTACCATTCTTATGGTCATTACCGAAATCTATTTCATTTAGCGTACAAATTTAATTAAGAGAATTATTTAAGAGCTGTCCGAGTTTGAGAAAACAGAAAAGTTATTTGTCGGAAAGCCCCAATTAAGGGTAAAGCTTTTGGACTTAATCCAATAAACCTACTCATTTAGTGAACGGAATGAAAGGTAAATAATTTTAGGCTGTGCTGGGCCGCGGATTTTGCGACATTGTTGTTTTGCCGCCTAAGGGTTTGACGGCTGAACCACACTCATGTGTGTGATGTACACCCGCTGTGCGGATGTCATTGCTCGCTTGATTAAACACGATGCGAATCGGGACTCAATTAATAATGGGAAATATAATTTAAATTTCATTTCGATGAACCATCCATTGTGAGGTTTGATATGAAATTATAAATCAAGAATTGCTTTTGTAAGGGACTTTAAAAAAAAAAAGTTTTATATCTAATTATTTCTATTGATATATCTACTCTTTTCTAAATATAATGTTTTACAGACTACTAGGATATGCCCGTGAATTTGTCATACAAACAACGATACAAAGTATCGTAGCATAAAAAAATGTAAGCTATTGTTTTGGTGATAACTGAGTCGGAATAAACAAATTTTTATGCATCCGAACAATTTCAAACCGCTACCAGGACAAGTCCCGCGATTAAAAAACAACAGACATTATATTTCAATAAATTTGCTATCGGTCAGTAAAGAAATAACGTTGGAATTAGATTTTTTAGATTTTGCCATTTTAAATAATTCCCAGAAAAATTCCCGCGGAGTTCCCAGGATATTAAATAGCGTAGAGTTTGTTTCTAAGAATAAGCTGTCGATCAGCGAGAACCGCATTGAAAGCGGCCCAGTAGTTTTTACATGAATCCCAAACAAATAGGCAAACAAACAAACAAATAAACGAAGAGACAAAACGACAAACAGATAAGAAATCCATAAAAATAATTGTGTCGTGTTCTTCATCGCTTATGTAGTTTTGTTTCCTGTTTCCAAGGAAATTTCGCCAGTGCTTGCTCCAAAGATTTTTTAAGAGACTCATTCGCCGTGTGGTTAAGAGCAGGCTCTCTAAAACTGACCATAAATTGAAGAAGTCCGGAACGTTGGTTTCAAGCCAGGCTTGAGTAGTTCGTGCCTTGTGACCAGGTGCAGAGTCCTGCTGGAAAGTCCACGGTATATTTCGAAAAAGTGTATTGCTGAAGGTTTCACAACATGAACCAAGACTGTATCTTGATACACTTTGGCTGAAGTTTTCACTCCTTTTTCACAAAAGTAAAGTTTTGTGACTCCTTGATAAGACACGCCCCACCAAACCATCATTGACGCAGGATGATGACCACGTTGTACCTTTCCAACCACTTGAGCAGTTCCTTTAGAACTGTGAGTGTACACTTTATCATTTTACTTATTGTGGTATTCTTCAATTATGATATTTTTTCATCGGCAAAGAGGATATTTCTGTGCATTTCACCTGCGTATCACAACAAAAGGCGTTTTGATCGATCTACTTTCTTTAATTGTAAAGAATGATTTAGGACATATCCTGTATATCGACGATAAGCACCAAGCTTCAGGTCTTATTTTATAATAAGCGACAGAGTCCTAGCGGGAAGCTTAATTTTTCGCGGTAAGATTTTTTGCCTCCTAAAGAGGTTTCGACGAGTTCTGACTTTAACAGCCTTTGTAGTTCTAGCAACACGCCGACTCCCCGATCTTTTCTGGTCTTCGACAGATGAAGTGCTTTTGTACGATTTACGAACGTACGGCTGATACCAAGCTTTTGAAGTGTCTGGAATATGACCGACGGCTCCATACCCACTTTGTGCAAGGCGATCACTGCAATCCTATTTTCTTTAACATATTGTAATTTGACAATGAACACAAAAAAATATTTGAAATTGTGCAAACACACACAGAGATAGTTACAGTGGTAAATTCTTTGGTCATAATTATAACAGCAGTAGACAGGTGTCGCACACAATTAATCATCGATGCTTAAAATGATTCAAAATCATATTTTATTAATAACAAAATATTATCAATTAATATTAAACAATAACCAATAAAATAATAACTAAAATTACATACTATTGAATACAATGTAAGAAAACTTAACTTATTTGTATTGTATTCTATCCTTAGTGCCTCAAGACTATAAGTAGAATACTGAGCCCCGATCGCCGTCTTCTACGGGTAAGGTGCCCACAAGGCTGGCTACGTTTCCTATGTTATGTCATTGTAATGCCATTCTAAATGTTCTAAATCTATATTATTCTAAATGTGAAATTAGTCATTCCCAAATAAATTTAATACAAGAGAAATTCACAATACAATATCCCCATTGTCATTCTAGGAGAAGCCCTCATACTTAAATCTAACTCACACAGAAGCGCTTGTTGTTAACTGTAAAACTTGTTAGTTCCATGTGTAGTAGTACTTTTGTATTATTGTACCAAAGGTCGTATCAAATTTTATCTTACAAAATAAAAGAAAAAACTTATCGAAGCGAATATATTTTTATGTAAATACGCAAAGCTCTGCTATATGGCTGATATTGGAACTTGTTCTTACAGATTTACTAAAGTTGATAGCGCGCTCGACAGTCTTTTGCTATATATCCTTGACCTTCAAATCGTGTATCAAGTGTTCGTGAAAATTGTTTTGACACGAAAAACTTATTTCTATCTAAGAAGTAGAGGTACTTTATGTTTCATTTGTCACTCTTGACAGAAGAGGATTGCGCATGTTGGAAGTGTTTTAAGTTTCATATTTTGAAACAAAAAATGTTCTGTCGACTTGTTTAGGGTTCCGTAGTGACTGGCAAAAACGTAACCTACTATACCGATTTCCATACGCATTGGGACGACTTTATAATATTATTTTAGGCTATTTAGGCTATGATTCCTGATTTCTCGTTTGCATTTGTAAATCGCATCGTCTAAATGAGCTTTATGGAATATTAGCTCTAACAGGTTACTTGATATTTAGGATTAAGTATTGTACTTAAATAAATTTATCACAAAAGTATTTTTTTTAATTCTCATATTCTGAAAGTACACTTGGAGTTACCTGATCACAGGGATGAAAACATTAATTTTCATTTCATATATATAGAAAACGGTTTTCCCTGCTCTCAAAAAATATAAAAACTATACGAGACATTTCCGAACTTTTTATACAGCCACTATCAAATCGCGATATTAAATTGCTATTAAAAACATCAACAATTTTGTAACATGATTTCATACTTATAAATTATATTTAAGTAAATTTGTTGGGCTGTGGAAAGAAAATATGTTATTTACACGTATTTATAATATTTATTACAGGACAAAATATTACATACACCCACGCTGTGGCTGGCGGAACGCGAACTATATATATTTACTTATGTATCTATATTCTAAGTACCTATATGTGGCACCCAGCACACGATTCGTACATCAACAAACTTACGTAAAGAGCTAAACGTTTACAATAGGTCCCGCCACGTAAAATGAACGCTGAGCGGTAGTGGAGGGGATGTGTCTGCGCAGGTGTACAGTCATATCCTAAAGAATCACCCCGTCTCGACCCCTTGATAAAACGCTCACTGCGCAGGTTCAGAGCCAGTGTTCTTTTTACGTGGTGCGAACTATACCGTCAGTGACCAAAAGAAATACTGGCTGGTAGAAAGCCATAGAAAAAGAATTTTACTTGACTATTATATTGGACCTATTAAATGAGTTTAACAGATATAAATACGGATTTAAGTCTGATTTCGTTAGAGAACTAGTTATTTGTTACTGTTTGAGAACTGATTAGTTTTTATGGACATTCTTCATATTCGAAATTCACAGGAGAGTGTTAATCGCGGGTGATAGACCTACTTAGACACTCGAACTATTAGCGCCCTCGCTACGCTCGTACGTCAAATCATCACGTACTTAATTAGGGTCGCTTCAACCCTCATGTAATATGTGATCTATTTTTTTCTTTAAAATGAGCTTTCGTTTTGTTCACGTTCAATTAAAACAATATCTGCGTGTATATAATATGTCGCTGCCACCGCGGCGTGGCCGCACTTCCGCTGTCTCGTGAACTTTAGCGTTTGGGCAACGGAATGCAAGGGCGGACAAAGTTTGGACATTCATAGAAATTCTCAGAATAACAGAACGGTGGCGGTGTGATTGCGGAGTAGCGGCGTCGTATTGGCGGTGCTGCTATACACAAGTATAAAGGTTCACTTGATTTTTTATAATATATAAATTTTTGTTTAGCTGTTTATTTATTGAAAGTTGTTTCACACCTTTTTATGTGTAATTTAAAGAAAATATTTTAGGCATATTTATTACCAAAATGTCGTTCGTGTCGTTCTTCGTTTTTTTGTAACTATTGGAACAATGTTAAACCGGTACTTTGTGCAATGCTGTGTCACGTACCTATTTATTGCCAAAAACATAATTATGATTTTTTTATATTCCCTAACTTGCGATATTACGAGTTCCATGCACCTTGTCCAATTTCATCAAGTCATTTAGTCAGCAATAGATGATAAATTAACAAAAACAGAACCGACTTCACACTAAAAATTAATTGATATGATGTTGTAGACTTTTTCTTGGTTTTAAGTGTGAAGTTGGTTTTGTTTTTGATAAAAATATTTATTTTTTACTTTTTATTTGAGCAAATACCTCAATCAAATAAAATCAAATAATTCAATAGCTTTAGAAATAATATATTAGGCACACGTATACAAATTTGAACTCAATTCATTCTTCGGTGTAATGAATTTCAACAAGGGTCGCTCTTGATTCTTTTGCGATAGATAAATCAGACCCTGACTTGGTGTCTATGGAACCACCTCGGAAGTTAAAAACAAATAACTTGAAAATTGGCCCACAATTGGCAAAACAATCGCGTGAAATGCCTCCACAAAAATTAAGCGCCTGTTGAAAGTGAAATACTGGAGTAGGCGTATAAGGGTTACGTGCGATATCTCTAGGATCCACTCATCAGATCCTGACTTGGTAACCATAGAACCAGCTCGGGAGTGTATGCTTACATAACACTTACGAATAAAGAAAAAAAATCAAAATCGTTGCACAAATGACGAAGAAATCGCGTAACATGTATACAAACAATTAAACGTCTGTCATAGCTACAAGCGTAGACCACTTTTTTCAATCATTTAAGCACACGGCTTTCTTTAATAAGTAATGGTTACTCTCGATTACACTGGGAATCCACTCACCAGATACTGACTTGGTGACTATGGGACCAATTCGGGAATATTACTTACCCTTTTAATTATAAGAATAAATTGAAAATCCCAAGTAACGGAGAAATTGTGTAACGAACATAAAAAAATAAACACAGACGAAATGAGAACCTCATCCTTTTTAAAGTTGGTTAACAAAAAGTGCCTGGATTTTTTATTAATTAGTATGGTTGTTACGAATGAGGCGGATGTAAAGACAGATGACACGAGCTATATATTTAATAAAAGTAAAGCTACGTTTTAACAGTTTTAAGCGTGGTAATTTATTTGATTTTGGTTACCATTAAAGCGTAGTTTTATTAAGTATACAAGTCGCGAAAACTTAAGAAAACATTATAAAAGGAAAGCTTCAATGAGGTGTAGGTAGGTAAACGTTTATATCAAACAAGCCATTATTGGAATTAAATGGATTTTTGTAAGCATTTGGCAACAAAAATCAAATATTTTCTAAAAAAATTGAGCTTAAAGAAGGGAACTCATTTATCCGGTCTTAGGACTGAACCTACTCACCAATACGTGATAAAATATCAAGTTTACGTGACGGTGGTATAACACGAATTTCTTCATCGCGGTAGCAATTTTTTTTTTAGGATTTATGTAATGTACGAATATTGTTATTCTAAAAATGAATCAGATATTTACCTACCATATTTTTTTCTTTCTTTTATAATATTCGGAGGGCAATTCTTGAGCATTTGTATGGGCAAACTCTATAGTTTGCTTTATTTCTAGATACCTAGCTCCTCTAGCAGTTCATTACAACAACCTAGTCGTTTTTGGTCTTATTTTTTACAACAATCACACACTGATTGGAGTTTGAGTTCGGGCCATACTTTTAGTGCATAATGTTATTATATCCTTATTTAAAAATACACGTTTACTTACTATTATATTCTAGTTATACAGCAAAACACGCTTTACAAACTTTTCTTACCCATCCTAAGGTTGTCTGGAAGAAGTGCTTTTTGTGAAAAGACCGCCTCTTGTTTTTTGTACTTTAACTTCATAAACTTTAGGTATATAATGTTATACAATAAAATATATTCTAAAGGGATACTCAAGAGAAAAATCCAGACCCAAACCCTTTTCAAGAGGGAACGTTTCCAAAAGACTGGTCCCGTCACCTCGTCGTATCACTCTCATATTCCCAGAGGTATAGATAATATAGTTACTACAGTTTTAAAAATAACAGAGTGTACCTTATTCGTCTGGATGAAAAGCATATAAATTACTTTCAAATACTCTTTAAAAGGAGAGGTTTTATTTTCATTAAACATTTCCTTTTCAAAGTCTTTGTACACAGTTCGCACAGCACGGCGTTCGTTAGTGAAATGCATAATGCAACGTTATACCCACCTACTTGATGCTAAATTGAAATTTAATGTAGCATTTGACAATGAAATTAACTGACAGAAAACTGGTTGTTGATGAAAGACAAAAATACATAGTGCAAAATATATTCTTAATAATTTCAAGTTTCTTTTTAAACTACCTTAATTTTAACTACCTGTGTTGCTTAAGTGCTACTCATTAATTACTAACGTAGACATAAGGAACATTACTATATACTAACAACATTATTAATTGTATATTTGTGTAAATTCTTGGACTGATTTTTTTCGTGTTTGTGTATAAGTGGACTGTGTTGTCTTTGAATAAATAAATTATTATATTATTAAGTTCTAAGTTATCTTTAAAGGCGAAATCTTTTTACAGTGTTAAAGTTTGTTTGCCAATACGGGCAGAGTTACAAATAAATATACTTGAAACTAATTTAGTTATAGAATCTCGAATTTTAGATAACAAAAAATTGATAGAGATTCTTTTTTAGTATACTTCTGTGCTTAAGTGGGGCCTCCATCGTTGTAGCGCAGAGGCTTCGGGTTCGATTCTTGGCATGGTAAATATCTTAAATTATTTTTTGGTTATTTACTATGATTTAGGTAGTTTTTTTTTTTTTTTTTAAGTGCCAGGGATCGCCGAAGAGTGGTATATTGCGTATTACCCATAACACCCAAGTGTACTTTGCTTAGCGTGGGGATATGCAATGTGTGGGTTTGTCTGCCCATTTTATTACTTCTTTATATTCTTTAATCAATGATATTAATGTCCATCAATATAAATATTTCCAGCTTTATAAAATTATACGTTCTTTCATTTAACGGTCTAAGTCAGCTGTCCAATTTCAAAACCTAGCAATTGAATTTGTTATTTAAATTAATGTCTGTGAATTGATTGTGTCAAAAGGGATTGGTTCATTGTTAATGGCTGTACTGTGTTTGCAAAAAAAGTGAACACTATAAAAATAAGATATTGCCCCCAATTACCTTAATAAATAGTTTTGAAATTAGGTATGTCGGTATGTAGTTGAAAATAATCATTTTTGTGCTGTGTTGTAAATTGGGGCACTTGCTAGGTTTTGAATTTGCACAGCTAAAATGTAATGGTATCACATGAGTATCTATCAAATAAAACATGCTTATAGATGGGTTGGCATTATGCGTCTCCGCGTGTCACAGGCTAAAGTTATTTAGCACAAGCATCTATGCCTAGGGTTGCTAACAATTTTTCAAATACTCAAAGCATATTGAATTAATATTTTAATACGAAATTATTACTGCCTTCTTCTTTAATTACAGTTCGGCAATGATTTGTGTCAACAGTTTATATATAACCAAGTTTATATAGTTCTTCAAATGATAACAATATATTTCTATTTGATGCTGAATTCGGAAGTTCTTGTATCAGCTCGACAAGAAAAGCACAATTAATACTTATAACATTTAAGGTGGCTTATTTTTTCTTACGTAATCTCTTTCTACATAGAATGATTTACTGTAAATAATCAACCTGTCAAAGGAAACTTGTGAAAGTGGATTCTATCAGGCTCTTTATAAAAAAAAACACAACGCCGTTAATATAAATAATTCAAATACATCAGAAATGTTTTTATTCACTAAAAAAAAAACTTGTCATTAGTTTCACGAAGCATTATTAGTACATGCCATAAAAAGTTTTAAAATTAATTTCTCTCTCCTTAATTTCAGCTCTCAGAACAAAATTCGGTATTGTTGATAAATATTACTATAACATAATTGATTACTTTTAATGATAATAAAATGGACACTGTGTGAAGTTCAAGCGTTTGAAAAAAATGAGAATTGAGCTTATAATACGTTAAACAACGTTAAATTGAACACAAATATTTGAATTACGTTTAAGAATTTCATAAGTAACGTCACGGGCGATATTTTGGCAACGTTATTAAATTTGCTTATAAAATTATTATGTAGTGTATATTACATAATATATTTTGTAAGAGACTTATTCTCAAGGTTGTGGTACTTATGAGTAAAACTGTATGCTCAAAACTCTTATTAATATTTCTTTCACTTTTCAGATAACCGCCACAATTTTGGAAAAAATGAAACCGTTATAAAACTGTCATGTCGGTTTACTGGCCTATATTTGTAGGTCATGTAAGTTTGGCAGGAAGGCGTATTATATATCTATACTGTTATACCATAATGAGGAAAAATCTTAAAAATACACAAAACTAAAGGGAGGCTGTTATACAGATAGCTGAGATTTAAATAATTTGTGTTTAGATATGCTTGTATTATATCGGAACCCAACATTTAAAAATCCAAAATTCAAAAACAATTTCTGAATAGAGAATCCAGAAAAAGTAAAAAAAATATTAAAGAATAGTGTTACGACCTAGACGCCAACAAAAAATAAATTCACACCTGCATATCTGTAAAAACTCGTTTTATTAACTTTCGGCATTTGGACTTAATTTGTTTACTTATTTATTGGCATGCGTCTACTAATTACTATAGATAACAGTCTATTGTTGTATTGTAATCTTTTATGGCAGTCATTAGCCAGGTGCGTCGGATTTAAAGTACAAAGCTAGGAAATTCGGTCCCGTAGCTGGGCAGACATATTGCATCTGTGCAATATAAAGCAATGCCCTGATTGAGGGATGCGGCAATCGAGCGATAACCACGAATGAAGGAAGACACACATGTGTACATTCGGTAATCTATTTAGTGACGGACTTTGCGCGTGTTATTGAATTATGACCTTCTGCATTGCGTTTGGACTTGTTGTGTTCGGTTATATTTATACCTTTGTTATACGTGTTTGTATAGTTCTAATAAACTCTATGATAATTCCAACGGCATCTTAATTAGAATCCTCGTGGCGCGTAACAATAGGTTACAAATTGGTTTGAATAAGATCCGTTTGATAGATTTTAAGATATAGGGTATCTAGATGAATTGTTTAGGGTCCGCACCCAAAAGACATATACATATAACATACCTATAGTAGACTTTCGTTGCCTCTACGGAACCTTTCGTCATGCAGACAATTATATTCTTGGCTTATTCTTTATTATACAGAGATTTGTTTGTTGTGCTGTTATTTTGGTATCTTAATGTAATATGGAATTATGCAAGCAATTATGTTCTTGGATTATTCTTTATTATACAGAGATTTATTTGCTTTGCTGTTATTTTGGTATGTTAGTGTAATATTATTTTATAATGTGTTTCTTTTATTAATATACTACTTTTGCGTGGTCGTTTCTCTTGAGGTTTATGTTTAATACTTATTTTAGTGGCTGACCAATATGTAAAACAATATATCATCTAATCATATGTTTAAACTTTTTAATGGCCGGTTCTTATATCTTTAACCGAATGTTCATTTACCTTACTATCGATTAAAATTTGACATAACTCAAATAAAGTTAAAATTTAATTGATGCTAGGACAAGGGAATAGATAGTAAGATATAGGAATGCGAGCCAAAGGTGAAGAATCTTTTATACGGTAGCTCGTATCAACGATGCAAATATAGTAAAATAATTCACGAAAATATTTTATATTTACGCTTAATTTCCTTTAGAAATATTGCCCAATCCAAGCGGCTTCATAGCAGCCCTAAATATATGTAACGTTTGTAACATCGTCAGTAATTGAGTTTTCGAGCTCGCAGCGCGGCGGTATGGTTTGCTCGATGTACCTAAGTATGCCTTTAAGTTGCCTGTAATCTGCTCTACGATCCCGGATTAACTATAACAGTTCGATTAAAAGCCTTATTATGCGAGCTTCAAGGTATTTTGCTGAAATGCAGAATTCTGTTATGCAGGTTTAATGAAAGGTGATTTTCGAAGGGTATACTTGCGCGTAAAGCTGCATTGTGTAATATGTTTTAGTTCTGAGGTTTTTTTGGATGTTTTGATTGTTGCAAGAATATTCATTGTTCTTTTATTATTAATGTTTTTATTATCTTCTTAATATGTTTATTTTTAAATCTTTTACAGAAACTCTTAGTTATTATTTTAACAGGAATACGTGCGTATATCATCACTTGGGCCGACATCTTAATCTAAGTTTAATTGAAAACTTATTACTTGACTGATGATTTTTTGTTCAGAGCATGAAAAGAGCTTAACTTGCCAATTTCACAAGTTAACTAACTACTTAACCGATGCAAATGTAAATCAGGCGATTACGCCTAACCTAAACAAATGCTATAAACTGAAGTTAAACATAAGTTCAACTCATACTAGTATAAAGTTATTGATTTTTATGGTGTATAAACAAATTAGTATGTGGATGTTAATCATATCAACAAAACTTTTTCAACAAACGAAAAAAAGTGTGAAATTCATAACGTTTCATCAGCCGAAACATTAAAACGAATGGACCAGTTGTTCTTCCACTCTTCACGCTTGTTTGAATAATTCATGTTCACAATCTATAAAGCAGACAACCGAGAGCATTTTACAGAACAAACAAATTTTATTGATCTCTCAGGCGTTGTTTGTGCCTCCACAATAAAATATTTACATTTACTTCGCAATACCTGGCCTAGCCGAGCACCGCCACCCACCATACACCGCAGGCATTAGAATAATGAAATGTTTGCTACCATTTAACGGTTTTCCCATTGAATAAAACATATTTCTAAATAGTGCATAAAAGCTTTCAGGTAACGAATAAACTTTGTGTATTTTGCTGATTGATGCGATATCCTGTGTCATATTATACTTTTTTGTGTTGAACAAAAATATTTTTAATTATTTATAATTACTGGCAGTTATGACACTGTAGGCAACCAGTACTTGGGTATGAGTCGCCTAGAGCTTTTCAGCAGTTCTCGTTGGCCAATCTGTGGTATTCGGTGGCCTGTAGAGGAGTGCAATTACTTTTTTATAATACAACTTCCCCAACTATAACGACGGACTTCATGATGAACCGACTTCACAAAAGGAGGAAGTTATCAATTCGTCATTTCATTCATCAGTTTCATTTAGACGAAAGGCTATATTCCCGAATTGGTCCCATTGTCAATGTAAATGTCTTGGTCAATTCAAAACTGATTTTCAATTATTTTTTACTTTACTCGTAAGCCTATAATCCCGAGGTGATACCATGGTCACCAAGTCAGTTCCCAGAGAAATCGATAGTAAATCTTATTAAAAAAAACAGAGAGACATTACCTACTACACTATACTACACACTTAAAAAAAATGCTTGTTTATGCATGTCAGTATTACACTTTCTACAGGCGCTTAATTTTTATATAAGCGATTATGCGCTTTCGCCGTCAATTGTAGACCGATTTTCATTTTTTTAAACTTCCGATATGGTCCTTTAGTCACCAAGTCAGGATCTGCTTTGTGGATGGCAAATAAATTGAGAAATTGAAGAACAAGTATACTAAAGAGTGAGATGGCAAATTTGTATACACGTACCAGTTGTACAATACGGATGCTTAAAATCCCTGTACGAGTATTATTTCCAAATTCATTGAAGTTTTTGCTCAAAAGCTACAAACATTTTTTTTTGCAGTTTTTAGGTTTCTATGTTTTCTATACTTTTTTTTATTGAAAACTTGTACTAAAATCGCTTCTTTGTTTTTCTGGTCCCAGGCCAGTGATTGTCGTTATGTAGATATCTTAGACTTTAGGTAATGAATTCTATTGAACTGTCAGCGGCTTGGTGAATTCGCCAACTGATGATATCATCGTGATCAGTTGAGTAAGTGAGATCGCTGAGGGTCCGTTGCCTGTGGAGAAACGAATCGTGGTCATGCACAGTGAAACATTTCAACGGTTTGAACAACATCTGTTAAAACCTCAACACTAGGTATGTCTACGTCGCGAGGAATTATGTGGTTCCTGATATACTTAATATCTAAGAGCTTATTAAAATGACTATAGTATTTAAACTTCATGCGTATTTACTAGATTTTGTCAGCAACTTCATTCAGATCGTTATTTGTCTATTCCTAGTTCAAAATACGTACGTCTTTTAAAGTAGCTTTTATTATTTTTCTTTGACACTTCCTATCACTTTTATCAAAAAGAAGTGGATCCCTTGTCTGATCGAATCACTTTATGTGTACAAAGCGAAGGAGATAAGATGAAATTCGGTCCAAAAGATCTAAAACAATACTTACAAGTGTTATCGAACAAAAGGCCCCGGTTGCTCACAGGGAAGTTGCTTTTGTAGAACAAAAATATACGATTATTTTTATCAAGATGTTGCCACTTGGTCCAGTAAGTGAACAAATGATAATAAATGGTGTCGAGATGTTTTAAACAAATTAGCATGATAATTTTTTAATAGACTGTAGTTATAAGTTTGTGTTCCATTTTTAATAATTTAATTATTCTCAAAGGGTAAAATTACATTCTATATAGTTTTATAATATATTGTTAAAAGTAATATCCCAATTGTAATGAAATAAACGAAATGTGCTGCTTTTATATTTTAGATGTGCTCTATAAGGAGAAGGCCTCCTTAGCTTCGGTTGATTTCCCGTTGGTTAAATAATTGATTAATTTATGTGTAATGCTATACATTTGGTATCTTCAAGGTAAGTGCTTGCCGTCTATAACATACATTTTCAACCTATAACATGTACAAACGCATATAAAAACTTTACTAATGTATCACCTTCTTCTCAAAGATGATTCCTTGCTATTAAGACCAAAGATCATACTTTATATAATTGGTATTTCTAGCCCACTGTTAACTACTGAATTATGTTAGTTATTTTAGTTTGGTATCTATAAAAATAGTTCTTTACTTTACTATAAAGGAAAAAAGTTCTACTCACATTCGACTTAATTAAATACGAAATTTTGTTTTCTTTTCTTTGTTTCAACTATTTAGATTGTGCAAACTGTTTAATTTTTTTAAGTATAATGTTGCACCTATAATCAAAAACATGGAAAATTGTAGTGGTATGAGTATACATCGAAGCGAAGTTGAAAGACAAAAATGATATTAAAATGAAAGGTAATAGTGTATTTAGATTGTGTGGAGGATAAAGAAGGCCTATGGTGTAACTGAAGATGTATGCTAGAATATAAATTATTGGACAACAGTTGAAGAAGGAAAAGGGTGAAGTCAACGCACATTGTATTCAGAACCTATATTGTAGTTGTATTCTGGAATGCAGTCAAAGCCTTCGTTTACAATATCCAGTTGAAAAAGTTAGTTTAGTAATACGTGCGAGCTTTAACAACACCGTGATTTTTGACAACTTTTTACGAAGTTCTCTCGGTACGGGAATTTAGTTTGCACGCTTTTACGGTTAGTCGACGTCATGAAATGCTGTTTTGTTTTCATATTTTTGATATTACAGTACGAATACTCGTATTCGTTTTATGGCGTTTTCTAGAGTAGATACTTTAAAGGTAGTAAAAAGGACGCGGTAGTAGGTATACTCTTTTCTGGTGTATTGTTTTGATTTAGCAATCAGTGAAACAAGCTTGGTTAGTTTAGGTAATTATATACTTCAAAATGACCACTTTTCCAGAATTGTATAGAGAATCTCTAGACGGACAAAGGATATAAAATGCTATGAAATATTTTGCATTTCTAATTATCAAGACGCACATCATATTTAACGAACCTATTATACAAAAGTGGCTTTCTTGTAATCACAAATTTATCCAAATATTTCATACCCTTTACATTCTCGTAGGGGTTTTCACAAGGTTTCAGGCTCGTAATTGTAAGTAAATAGGTATGTATCTATATACTTTTTGGGACATGTATGTTTATCTCTGATGGTAGCCGGAAGCTTGCAACATTTAGGCTCTTTTCTGCCCTAATGTGCATATTAGAAAGAAAGAAGAAAGAAAGAAAAGACGTTTATTTAGTAAACACACAACGAGACAGACATGGAATGAATTACACGGTACGGTGATAAGAATTAGAGAGTCTCGCGATGGTACTAAATAGGTGCAGTTTGCATATTTTTACAATAAAGCTGTGGGCACATTTACAATACAATACATTATAATTTGAATTATAATAAAAAGTCGCCGTAGCGTAGTGCCTAGGGCACGCACACCAAACTCAAAGGGCGCGGGTTCGATCCTGGCCGGAACGCATGCACCAGTTTAGACAGTTTTCTGACCTAATGTGCATATTATTATAATTACCACATGCTAACAACGGTGAAAGAAAACGTCGTGATACAACATGCACATCGAAATAATCAATGTGTCAAACCTGCCAAGCCGCCTTGAAGAAGTGTGACGGGCATACTGTCCGTTCCCCCTATAATGGGGGCTCGAGCCCAGCAGTGGAACATTTATGGGATGTTAGTATTTAAATTATATTATTTTATAACATACGAACAACCGGGATGAAGATAACGTTTTATCATTTAACTTTTAATTTATCACGATAGAATCAATTTTAATTACATATCAAACAATAATGAAAATGCTATTAGGTTTTTTACTTGTACCTACTTATGGCATTATAAGTAGGTAAAAGTAAAAAGGCTTACATGCGCGATTACAAAATTTATGAGGATTCAACGTTATAATTATGAGTTTATGAAAAGTATCTCGGTTGGTTTGACTGTCCACTGCCCTATTACCACACGTTAACGGTGAAGCAAACTATCGTGTCGAAACCAGATAAGATAACCAATCTGCTAAATCTGCCAATCCGCCTTGGCCAAGCGTGGCAAGATATACTGTCCATTCACTTATTAAAGTAAGACCTCAATCCAGCAGTGTTAAAGTTCAAGTTCATCTGTTAAAGTTCATGAAAACGAAGGAACAAGTATCTAAACATAATCATTTACATGTTTGTATGAATGCAGCTAGAAAATAATTTTGATTGATGATTTGGTATTTATATTGACTGGTTTTGAATTCTATTTCTAAATTTAGTGATTTCACAGCTTTTATGTATTTTAGAAATTATTAGGCGGCCCGTCCCGGTTTCGCACGGGTGGACATTTATTTTTTAAACATTTTGGGATAAATGTATAATATCCATAGCCTATACTCAGCGATAATGTAATCTAATAGTGAAAGATTTTTAAAAACGGTCCCGTAATTTTTGAATTTATTCGTTACAAATATTCAAAACTTTCGTCTTTAAAATATTAGAATAGATTTTATAATGAATCACACTACGTCTAATGTGATTAATTTATAAAAAGTGCCATAATGTAATGAGGTCTGGTGGTATGAAAGAGTTGCGTTAATCGCAAATAGTTAATATCTGTACGAAAATGAGCATAATAGGAAGATAAATGTAATATAGGTAAGTGACAGTCTTCATGTGACTGTGTTTCACCGTATTTTTCCTACGTTTTAGAGGTGTCAATAAAACGCGTCGGTATGAGTATCGGAGGGCAATAAATTCGTTTTCAGCTACGTAGAACTAAGAGCTCGGATTATTTCACACCATTTACTCCTTTCAGCCACCGTCTTGATAATACTGCAGCTATAAAAAGGATTTTTGCCGACAAAATTGAATTTTTCGTCTACACCCTCTTAACCGAGCTTAATCAAATTCCACAAATATTTAAAGAATATTTTGTAACGTATTTTCCTATACAATTTTTAATTATAGGTCTGAGAGGATACATTAGTATAAAATACAATACGTTTTTAATGAATTTAACAATATACAAAATCAAAATTACAAACAAAGAATAAGAAATTAAAATATTAACTATAATTAGTTTCGTTATAATATTTTAATTTCTTGTCTTCGTTTGTAATTTTAATTTTGTATATTGTTAAATTCATTAAAAACGTATTCTATTTTATTTATGCCATTAAACAATTGAATTTGAAAACTTGTTTTCAACTTAATCTAATGCCGATATTAGACAACTATTTCCTGTCTTTATATGTATGAAACACCCAAAGTGATTCATTAAATATCATCGTGTCCTTTCAGTTCTCTGTTTTTCAACCAAATTAGGAGTAGTAGTAGTTGATTTGTCTGTTATTAGTATTACAAAAAAACTAAATATGGCCAAATATTTATATTTTGCGAGCGATAATGAAACGATCCAATTGGCTTTAGGATTAAGACAAGGACAGATACATTTCAAAAGGATGGTTGACGAACAAAAGAATAATGAAATGAAGATCTAAATTATGGGTTCCAGAAGATTTATCCGGGTATAGTACGCAGCGTAAGGCATGCCTACCAGAGAGTTCAGTTTGAGACAACGAAGCGCCAAGTACGATACGCGATAGTCGGAGAAGTTAAATAGAAGATAGTGAAGAGCTTAAAGAGTTCGACGAGAAGTTTAGTCGAAGGCAGTGAAGAGTTTAGTGGGCAGTTCAGTGGAGGAGGAGTTTAGTGTCGTTTAACAGGAGACCCAGAAGCGAGCTACGCGCACTAAATTCAGCGGTGAGCAACGCAATAACAGAAGGTGATCAACGCAATATTGGTGACGGTATAGTGAGTAAGCATGCCATCGTCGGGGCAGAACGTCGTTAATAGTGCGTGAAGGGGCAACCCTACAGGAATGAATCTCGTACAGCTGTGTAAGCCAATTAAAGCGTTTAGTTGGAAAAAAAACTGATGTACACTTCCTATCCTATTCCTAAGTGAGTACCCCCCCCCCCCCCGCTCGCACGTATAAATATAGTATAGTTATATAACTATCAATATTGATTAATTATTAAAATGTAAGTAATCTTACAATAAATATTGTGTATACCGTATAAAAATAGTTTACCCAAGACACGAACCTTTCTGTAGATATATGTTTATATATTCGTCAGGGACCCCGGATCGCCACTGTCCCGATTGATTTTGGCCATTCTGGTGGTGGCGGTCCGGGGGGCGTGGTGGTTATATATGCTTATCGTTAATATATTAGTTTGAGGCGGATATATAATATAGAACTAAGAAAGCATAAAATATGTTTATATATAATACTAGCCAATCTTCACCAATCTTTACCCAATGTATAAAAGCAGTATTTACTCAATCCCTAGAACAAATAGAAAGCAATAGCAAAATGTAATGTTAGCAAAGTAAAAATAAAGAGAAAGAAAAATAGATGCTCTGTCTTGAACAATGACAGAGGAGCCCCGTATACAAAAAAAAAATGTGTACAATACCATCTCCTCCTAACACTCCTAATCAGTGATATTCCTGCCACAGGATGTCTGGAAGAGATCGCTTTATAGCGATAAGACCTACAATCAAAATAATACGAGTTCGTAAGTTTTTTGTAATGGTGTAAAATAAAGTGTTTATCTCTCTATCTAAATATCAATTAGTCATTGAAGAAAATTGGTAAACTTCAGCTTAATAAGTTATATATTATAATACATTTGGATAATCTGGAGGAGATCGAGTATGAATAAAAAAATACCAACTGTACTTAATAATTGTGTATGTGATTATGTTAGACTATGCTTAAAAGTCTTTCATGGTCAGAACATATTTTCTGAATACATACCGATGGCAATTTCATTTTTCTATTTTGTCTATTATTTTTTATAGTCCATTGAAATCTAACAATTTAAAGACCGAATATTGCATTTATTAGAAAACGCAATTTTATTTTTGGGGCATGTGTTTTATAGTACTGACCGCCCGTCAATAGAAGCTTAACCTCAAGTTTGTGGGGTCGCCACCCTTGTCCCCCGGCCGCCATCTTGGAAAAAGTGGTGATAACATTTTTTTCGCGATATCTCGGAAACTATGCGTCTTATAAAAAAATTGTCAAGTCATAATTTGTAGCTAATTGTTTTGCCTACATATATGTTTATATAACTTTTTGCCCTAAATTAAAATTAAAGAAGTTATAAACAAAAAAGTGAGAATTCTTTTATTCACTCCTAACTCTTTTCTTTAGTATAGAACTTGCCAAATGTAACTTATCGAATGTTAAGCAGGTAGAAAAGGTCCCCCATTTTCCCCGCCACCTATGAGGTAGAGTCCGTAGGCGCGTTCCGCACACATGTCCCAAAAATAAAATTGCGTCCTCTAAGAAATGCAAAGCTCATGTAAAATTTCAATGAACTATTAAGCATCGTTGTAGTGTATGGTCTACCCACGGTTCTTAGAGTGAGGGATATGAAAATAAGTATTTAGATATTAAGTAAAAAATAAAGAAATACATTTTTCAGATCCGTTTTTACTTGATTCAGATATATAATAAATAGATGAAATCGCGGGTTAACAGGATTTATTTCAAACAAACATTGTACCTACTCGCAAACTAAACAAGTTATGCTTATGTTATGGATATACGACATAAATGAAGTAAATAATATTAAGAACATATATCAAATTTGCAGGAGCGTAACTACCGCCGTATCAGCCGTACTAATGATATGGGGCCCCCAGGCTACAGGGTTCCCCGAAATTGTGTAAGCGAAAATTCTTAGAATGTTATGCACAATCTTTAAGGGATTAATAACATTTTTGAGAATAACTGCTGCTAAAAGGAATGGCTATCAGACTTTTCATTATTGTATAGAGGCAGCGAAACTAGAAAAACTGATATCGTCTGCCGCTATGGATGTTTGGATAAGTTTGCCGAAAAAAGTGTACGTTTGATTATATTTTTTCTTATCTAACTTAGCTCCTAGGAGCATTAAGCAATAACTTATCTTGATTATAACTTTATTAACTTATCATCAAGATATAATTATTTTAATTCGATTGGAGCACTTTTTGTTTCTTTCACAAATTAAACTTTACTCATCCTTTGGTCCAACACAATTTGATACAAGGCCCGTCTAAGTCAAGCTATGCCACTGCAAAATTGTATGCCCCATTTTTAGCAAACAAAGTTTGCACTCAGGTTGTTGCTATATCGGAATAATCCGACAAAACTCTGACTTTCAGTGCTAACCTGTCTTTTGTTGTGATATCAAAAAATACCCAAATAAATTTATTATTTTTTATAACTATTAAATATTAAAATAAAATAAAAATATTAAACAAATAATAAACGATAGTATAATATATAAGTACATAAGTAAATCAAATAATAAAATCAAAGAGCCATCTCTCTGGGGCCGATCCCATGCTTAAATAATTGTTACTAAAGTAAATTATTATTTAGCATTTAGATACTATATTACTATTACTATAATTATAGTATTAAGTTATTATTTAAAAAACAAGTATAAGTAAAACAAGTAATCGAAGTTAACAACAGTTACGGTTACAGTGTTCTCATAAGACAGGCAATACTCACAACAGTCCGATATTCTCATCTACACACGATAATTGAGTTGAAAACAGCGTGAATGCATGTCGAAATTATCTACATGTTCCCCACTGTTAGCATTCACGGTCCAATCAAGCCCGGCGAGTATGATACTGACAGGAAATTGGAACTGGACTCGGCCCGTGCTCCTGTAGATGCAAAATGAAACTTCCGTTCTGACATTTTTCTCGCACAACACGTGTTATAAAAATTAGAAGAAATTCTTAAAAGTTCAGTTAAGGTCCAAAAAGTCAAAAGTGGGGTGCAAAAGAAACAACTTTTCGTTGGTAATTTCTGATCAATCATTTATTTTAAAAAATCATCATAAATCTTCACGATATGCGACGTAACGTGGTTTCTTCGTAATTTTACTACGGTTGTTTTAAGTGAAGAAAAGAATTGAGCAAATCACTTCCATATTATTGAAATAGAATTCAACATTTTACACCTTAAATTTTTTTCAAAACAAGGAAATTATATCTATACTTTTATAAAAGAAGTAAATACAATATAATAATTTGATTTTATTATAATTTTAAATACTACTTTATATTATTCCCAATAAAATAATAATGGATCTAAAAAACACGACCGTGTCTATAGAATCAGAAGAAGAAAAATGGAATAGAAGAATCCTCGAGGTCGTTGGTATCTACAAGCCTTAATATCGAAATGATTTTAGTGGTTTGTCAGACTATCCTATGGTTGTGTTCTGAAGAAATATAGAGCGCATAAATCAATTCCACCTCGCACAAAATCATATCTAAATATTTTGTACTCCCCAAAAGCGTTTTGTATGTGAATCCTAATGCTTCGAAGATCTTTGTGATTTTATACATCTGACTTATGTTACCCTACAGACCCGTGTACGCTGTAACACAATTATCAGTTAAATTTATACCGGCCACACCTACTCTTTTATTTGTGATTTTACTGTACCATTGTACAGCAGTATCCATTATCAACATCAACCATATAGACTATACTACAATACTTTCCATATATAACACACAAAATACACGGATAGATCTTATGACGAATCTATAATTATGTGACTTATATTTGTAAAAATATTTAAGAAACCCTAAAAATGAATATAGTTTGTACATATAAAACGGGTACATTCCATTAAACTAAAATTTGTAAGATTTTTTACCTATGGATTTGAATGCAATCTATGTAAATATGCCATTTATAATATTACAAAGTTCTAAGGATGCCGTGTCTATACATTGAAGATATAAAAAAAACTGGAATAGACTATATAAACGCTAGAGAACACGATTCATATTTTTTAGACTTCTTGTCTGTTTGTTTGAGATTTACGTAAAAACTATTGAGCCGATTTCGATGCTGTTTTCGGTAATTGACAGCTAATTCTTAGACTTAGCCTCTGCACTTCTTTTTATCCTGTGAATCTCGCGGTATTTTTTCTGAAAATTATTTAAAATAGCCAGATTAGAAAAAATCTGATTCCAATGTGATTTTTTTACTAACAGATAGCAAATTGACTGTAATAACTAGTACGATATTCTTATCCCGGGAATTCTAGAAACTTTCCCAGGAGCGATTTTTAGTTGTTCGGATGTATAAAATTAGCTTATTCCGACACAGTTTTTTCACTAGAACGATACCTTAATTTTTTTTTTAAATTGCTGTAGTACTTTGTGACCCAGAAATTCCGGTAATCAAGTGTGGAAGAAAACGTGGACATATCCTAGTATTTTATATAATCATGATTAATATAAATCATCTACACGTGTTTGATATTTTTCCTTACTCATTCCCATTTATATGGTGTAATAAATCATCATACGAACATAATTTCAGCGGCACCCGATCGAATCGCGATCGTCATGTTTGCAGATGAAATTGAGTTTTTCGTTAAGTAAAATCGTATACATGTATTAAATTAACTTTGTCACTTGTACAAACATTCGGTACGTCAAACCCTGCGTGTGTTATTTCACGAAATTGGGGACATATTCAATGTCCCAGATTTTGATTAAAGGTGTGGTGCGGTGATCATTAAAAATAATTGGAAAAGTGGAAATTTATTTATGTTAAAGTTAAAAGGTATATGGGATTATGAAGACAGGAATTAATGAAAAAATAACAATTTGAACGGCTCGCCGTATATGTAACCCAGGGGTCAAAAATCTGTGTAAATAGACTTTTGGGACATCCTTAGATGGATTGTCAAAAATCATGTTTCTCAATGGGCTCTTTATGTAAGTCTGTAGATAGGAAGATAACTGATTTCAAAATTCAAAGAATGTGTAGTCAGCACTTATTTATGAATTACGAAAATTCAGAATTGTACTCTGTATAGAGATAAAAAGAAAATATTTGTCTGTTAAATATTTAAAAAGTGATTTTTTTAAGCATAACAGTTTGTTTGTATAAGTTTCTATAAAGTATTTATAATATTACATTGTTATTTATTTACGGCCTTATTGAATATCTTGATTATTATACTGGGAATAAATTAATTCTTAGATTTTTTGCTTTTCCGAATGATAACTCAAAACTTCTTATAATAAAGTAATAAAACATTCACGGCGGACTGGCATTATAGATTTTCCAAGTAAACTATTTCCACTAAATCAACTCGTCCTAATTTCAGTATTGTTGTAGTTTTATAGCTTGTATTACTTATTATTATATACAACTAGAACTTTTTATGCGGTATCTGTTAGTAACTTTGCATCCGAATCCCATGAGTACTGTCTCGATATTAAAAGCCTAAATTTAAGGTCGCGTGCGACGCCGCCGCCTCCTTCTGCGAGACCGTCATGTCCGTGAAGAAGACGGCGAAGAGGGCGAGGCAGCAGACCACCACGCTCCTCGCCCTCCAGACCCGGTGGCGGATCCTCTCCCGCTGGAGAGGAGGGACGCGCACCTATCCGTACGTCCCCCTCTCACCGCGAGGTGAGACCCAGATCGCCGGCTGGACTGGCCATCCGCGGTACCAAAACATACTAGTCGATAGTCAAATCAACAGATACCCTTTTCAATACCTTACAAAACACAGAAGTTGCTTAGATTTTGTATAACAACTACAAGTTATGACGTAAAAGCGTAAAACGTATTGCTTAATAACCGTATGTTCGTGTACGTGTTATGTTAATTAAATTTCATTTCATTTCATATAAGTTTGAAACAGATATATTAATTATTTTTATTAATATGTTATATTAAAGGTAATGGTATAGCATTTTAGCGCCCGCTCTTATACATAAAAATTATAATATTATTATAACATGGGTCATCTACTGAATAATAATAAAAAATCTGTGTGCAGTTCACATGCACTAGAAGTGAAACTTCAGAAAATATATATACTCGCAGATAATTGTTATATTTCTCTAACTTTTATTATTATAAATATAATTCTTTTAGCTTACATCCGTCAACATATTACAATTAAAAATAAACTTCTTGAATATCACATTCAATTTTTCACTGTTTAGTCTACAAAATATTATGATCAGTTTTATTTCGGTATAAATTGGACCTATGTTTGATCATCAGTCTATTGATTCTCTGCACTTTGTGCAGCATAAATTAGAGAATCAATAAGACTGAGCAGCATAAATTAACTGATGTACGCGTCAAAACCTATTAATTTCCTAAACGATAAACATTTATTATTATAGACTATAAATGCTACGTGCTAATGATGTGAGTAAATACGTCATGTAAGGTGGGAACAGGCCGTTGCTTCGCGGTGAACTTGCGGCTTTTGGGCGGTTCTCAAATCCGCTGTTGGCAGTAATTGCGCAACTTTGTAGTTCCACCGCGCTTGGTTTCATATGTACTATATTGTACTATATTACAGTTTACTTTAATTTTATACAGACAAGACTTAATAGTTTACCTTAATTGGAACTTATATAATAAATAATTAATTTCGAAAAGAAAAGGAAAACATAATTTGATTTTAATTATTAATTTATCGGGACATGCCTAGAGACTTCTTGATTTATTATTACATTTATTGACGTGGTAGTGCCACGCTGGAATCATTATCTTGGTTACAGCTGTTAAGGCTAGTTCGATCGGTGTGATAGCACTGGATGACCTCAAGCGCCGTGAGCTAACGGCCGGGGGTGAAACACAGGAGAGGGTCCGCCCACACTTGAGGCCGCTTGGTTTGGGAACGGAATAGGTCCGCGCTCCCCATTCTGTCGCCGCGGCGTCTTTTGCGCCCTGCGGTGACAGTGGAGGAGGCCATCTTGGCCGGCGACTGCCAGGGCAGGCAAGCGATACCCACTTCCTGCGGCAATCGGAAAGAACACTATTAGTTTTAGTAGATATTCCGGCAAAAGTCCGGCGAGATTTCACACGCCCTCACTGTGATCCACATAGATGTCCGTAAGTGGATTTCTCCTCGTCCAAAAAGTTGAATGCTTTCACAGAATATCGGCGTGAAAAGATTAGATTAGCGTTGTGTTAATCGAGTCACGTGCGATGGGTGGGAGTTTCAATGGCCCTCTTCCCCCCTTCTCCATTCCCATCTCCCTATTCTAATCACATATTCTATCCTTTCTATTCAATTCCTCTTATCTACCCCCTCTCCTTTATCCCAACATAAAGGCTGTGAACACGCTGCTTTGCCCCTAATGTTGCAAACGTGTAATAGGCGACGATAACCACTTTCCATGAGTTGAACCGTCTGCGTGTTTGCCAGCTGGATTATAAAAAAACTACATTTTTAGTGATGGTTAAATACCTAAAGTTCAGTTTGGGTTATAAACATCAATTTTGCAACTAATGCTTTTTTGGTTAAACGTTATTCTAAAAAATACTTCTAAACATAAGTGGCTCCACATTGGCAATACCAATAATCAGTATTGATTTTATAATATATTGTTTTCGAATAATAGGTATATTAACATGGTGTAAATCATTAAATATCTCGCGTGGTGCAATTTCTAACCTTTCCTTACGTAAGTTCAATCGGTCTATGTTTCGATCACTACTTCAGAACCATGATTTTTTAAATAAAATGCTACAGTTTTCCTCGTTGCTACACCGCTAGTTACACCAAGATGATAGCTCTATTTTACTTACATAAAAACTTAATTAGATTTTTTTATATGTATGCAAATCTTCAGTCAAAAAGCGACTGGTTTCTTATGAGCCGCCGGCATGATCACATGCAGGCATAACCACAACATGTTTGGGTAGCTTATTTCATTTATGACTGCTGTTTTCTTCAAGAACCTGACTAAAAATAAAATTAGGCCATTATTGACATTGGCACACCCTCCATTATGATAATACTAGAGATTTGGCGAGAACTTGAGAGGTAATGTTTTATTGTGCAATTTTATTTTCAAAACATATTACATTACATTTTTATAAGTGCACAATGTGAACAGTAATTGTACGATATTTTGTTGTTTTTAACGAATAATTTATTGGTTTGTGTATGTGTTTGATCGTCACGATGTTAGGCAAAGGAACAGACCGACACACCTTTGCTGGGCATGACACTTGACAATGACATAACGGACGCTTAGACGTTTTTGTATTGCCATTTAAAAAATATAAAATAACGGATATCGATTACGAATAAATTAACCAACTAAAAGGATAAAAAAGTGTTGAGTAATAAATTTAACGCAGGTATATCGATATTTGATGCGTAATATATCTAGATTTTTTAAAATATAATGGCTTAAACAATCAGACAAAAATGATTTTAAATTCAATTAAATGGCAAGCGAGCATTGATTTTTGAAATATACAACATTATTTTTCTCCGGTTACCGAGATTTTTAAAATATGGCACTACTTACAAATTTACTTATTAATTATGTACTACTATCTTATTAATTAAGTATTTACTCATTAATTAAGTATTTACTTATTAATTAAGTATCTACTTTTTTAAGTATAAGTTTTGTCTTTGTAGATGTTGAGGCCGAAAACTGTCACAAAATTATCTAACTGTTGGTGAAAACCGCTTAAATATAGGTTGGGTGGTTTACAAGGCGTTAGTGGATATACAGACAGATGGGAAAATCGACGTTATTTTATACTATGTATAAAATGTGACTGAATTACACAAAATAACAAACGTAAACCAATTTCCGAACATCAAATCCGTAGCCAAAACAACGTCCGTAAGGCATCGATTAAACTGTTTTGTTCCGGAGAAGTTTCGACAAGTGTTATTGCGAGGTTTAAATTCACAATAATCCGTGGAACAATAAGCATTCCGCGAATTAAAGCGCCAATCACGGGCATTACAGCTTAATTTGTGAAATTACTCCATCATAACTTTACGCTTAATTATGTCAATTTCCTGAGAGAGGAAACAAAGTGGAAAAATAATCCAAGCTTATTCCTCAGACATTTTGTACTTTGATACTTTCGTTCCCTTTGTGTAATTGGAAGAGAAAGAACAAATTACCAAGAGAGAAATCTTCGAATTTCTTCATTTACTTTTTGTAATCGGATAATAATTATTGTTTAGCAAATTAGATATGGCTTTGAATTAAATTAAGCAACAACAACAAACGCCACAAGAAAGTTAAACTGAAAACTGTCTTTAAAAAATCCTGGATCAAATATCAAATATTAAATGTCACTTTCTTAAATTCAGTGACGTTTTAGTGAGTTTAAAAAACTATCATACGTCCCACCACTTGGTAATCATAAAAATTCTGGAAATATCTATACTTATAATAAAATTGTAGACATCGAATTTCTGTACAATAAAAAAAAAATTGCTAAAAACCGAGTCAGGGGGATGTAAAAGTAAGATAGAACTAATTTAGATTTTTTTAGAATTTCTTGTTTCTCTGTTTGTCTGTCTGTTTGTACCGGCTAATCTCCGAAACGACTGGACAGATCTACATGAAATTTTGTATGGTGATAGCTTATATCCATATAGGTATATAAGATACTTTTAATTCCAAAAAATTAAATAGTTCCCGTGGGATAGTTAAAAAGCTTAAATTACTTAAACAGCTTATATTAGACTAAAAGTCATTTCTCTGCAACGTAACATAATAGGAGCGGATAATTTGACAGGGTGTGGTGTCAGTGAGAGAGTTTTATCTTATGTATATGAAATAAAAAGCAGATAAGTTTGTTTCTTTGTTTGTTTGCCTGAACGCGCTAATCTCAGGAACTACTAGTCTGATTTGAATTTTTTTTAGTGTTAGATAGCCCATTTACTGAGGAAGGTTACAGGCTATAAACCATCACGCTAAGAGCAATAGGAGCGGAGCACCAATGAAGAATGTTTCAAAATCGCGGGTGTATTTACCTTCTTTTCCACGCGAACAAAGTCGCGGGCAGAAGCTAATCTTATATATAAAAACGAATCAAAAAAATGTGTTGGCTTACCAACATAGCTTTTTTTTATAGTTGGAGTACAGCAAACAGGCTGACGGTCCACCTGGTGGAAAGCGGTTACCGTCGCCTATGGGCGTTTCCAACATAAGAGATGTCACTAACGCGCTGCGGGCCTCGAAGAATTTTTATGACACCTTTTTTGAAATACTTCATGTCGTAGCGCTGTGGGAAAACCTCGGCCGGGAGCTCATTCCGAATCCCCACGGTACGTAAGAGAAACGTTCTACAGAACCTTTGCATACATGAGCGAATTGGCTCGAGGAATCGGGGGTGAACTCCCAACCGATGGCGAGCCGTGGGATGGTAGAAAGAGGACGAAGACACCATTCTAAACAGTTCTTCGGAACACTCGCCGTTATACAGTCAGTACAATACGCAGAGAGTAGCAAAGTCTCTCCTAAGGCCAAGTGTATCTAAGCCGTCTGTGAGTATGGGATCATCAACAACGCGAACAGCTCGACGTTGAATACAGTCCAGGGGATTAAGTTGGTAGGTAGGTGCTCCAGCCCAAAGGTGTGAGCAGTACTTCATATGCGGCCTCACCTGGGCTTTATAAATCACAAGGCGTTGCCACGGTGTGAAGTACTACTTGGACCGGTTTTGGCACTCCCAACTTCTTGGAGGCAAGTTTTGCCTTGCCTTCAAGATGGCCCCTGAACTGTACATCGTTCGCGATGTACAGAATCCCAATACTTTGGAGGTGGTAAGGGGAGTTCCTTAGAACTGAAGCGCTTGCTCGAATGGAGTTTTTTGGCAGAGAATACGCAGACCTGTGTCTTCTTGAGGTTGAAATGGACAAGGTTCTGTCTCCCCCATTCTGAGACTGTCTCCAAAGAATGCTCATCTTCAGACACAAGTCTAACCCGACTTTCCTCCACAAAAGATCGAGGGACGTTTGCACGACCAGAGTACTGCGCATCGCCAGTACTGTCATCTGCATAGCAATGAATGTTGCGAATAGACAATATGTCATTGATATGCAAGATGAACAACGTTAGCGATAGCACACAACCCTGGAGCACACCAGCGTTGATGGGCTTGATACTAGAGCAGCAACCGTCGACAACGACTTGAATGCTGCGCCCATCAAGAAAGCTGGATAGCCAGGTGCAAAGTCCCTCAGGTATCCCATAACATGGCAGTTTCGATAGAAGAGCTCTATACCAGACCTGGTCGAAGGCCTTAGCAATATCTAGACTAACTGCCAGTGCTTCCCGTTTGCTCTCAATAGTTTCAGCCCAACGGTGGGTTAGGTAAACCAAGAGATCCCCAGCTGAGCGACCGTGGCGGAAGCCGTATTGCCGATCATTTAGCAGCTGGGAATCTTCCAGGTAACTAAGAAGCTGTGCGTTGATAATACGCTCCATCACATTTGAGAGCAAAGAGGTTATTGCTATGCCTATAATTCGATTTTGTTTTTGTATCATGAAACAAAGTCTTTTAGGAATTCAGAAAATATGGCGGTACGAAGTTCGCCGGGTCAGCTAGTACCTAAGTAATGTATGAAAAGTCTAGTGTTTCGATGAAGATATAATTTGACTTAACGACACAAGCAAACTTGTCTCAGAATCCAACCAATGCTAAACTCATTGTACGCCATAGATTAACTTGGCCTACGGACCTGCTGCAACTCAAATCTAAAGATCATTACGAAGCACGCAACCCATTTGTGAAATTTCGTCGAGTGTTTGGTTGTCTGGATTACATCGTACGCCACGAATTCACATGGCCTGGACCGGCTACATCTCAAAATCATTTTAGACATTTGTGAAATTTCCTGGAAGTGTTTGGTTGCGCGGACTATTTCTTCACCGTTTTAGATTTATTTTTCCATAATTATTTAGTCATTGATCATCTTTTCTTTTACTAAGCTAATTATAATATACGAATTATTTTGCATTTTCTATATATGTTAATTTTAATAACATGTTTTATAGAAAATTTTCTTAGTTCTGTTTAATTTTATTATATTGCATTTTATGACACACCCCCATTCTGATGTGTCATCGTTGGGCAACCCATTTCATTGTCCTAATTGCTCGAAGGCTCGTTTTTTATAGGCACTAGAACTTTGAAAATTAATTTAAGCAAAAGCAACAGGGAACAAGATGCATTTTCAACCTCAAACACGCCCCAACAACCTCTTCCTAGCGATATTATTATTTTTACTCTTTCCGAAAAACTAAGCAGACTTAAACATTTGGTCCAAATTATAAAAAAAAATATTACGAGGAGAGACTGTTGGAATGTATTTTTGCTGAATTTATTTGAAATACTGTAAATTTACATTATTTACGAGCCTGAGAGGATTTTACAGCTCCCTTATAAAATTTTAAACATAAGCAAATGAATCTGGAAATCTTATAACTGAAATTTAAAAAAAGTTACCTAAATCTCCCAGGATTAGATGATTTTCAAACAAATAGATATATTAGAGAAACTGACAAGGAGACCACACCCCGACTCAATATATTTGTGAAATCAACAATTTCTGATAATAGAAGAGCTAGAATTATGTTTTCCAACGACACCTTTGCTCCCAATAACAAGACCAGATTCAGTTGCAGCTCTAAGTTCCAGCTTATGTCCTGAAAAAAGTTCAGTTGCAGCACCAAAATCAGTTTTTGCATCTGTTATATCTCTCAGAAGTGGTTTAGTCAGTGGCCTTGAACCCACAACACCGAAAGGATTTGTTGGGAGGAGCTACCGACATAGCTGGCGGGACCCTTCTGAAAGATAGAAAGAAAGACTAAAAGAAAGACTTAATTAACCTAATGCTTTCAGGTGCAGTAAATAATGACGTTGTTCCAACTTTATACAAATATATATAAAAATAGTCACAGCCTCCTTGGGAATACCGCGGAAATTTTGCTAGGAATAGTATGTAGTTTTTCGGGAGCGTAAAAATTAGCTAAATCCGACACAGTTTTCACTAACACGATAGCTGCGGTACTTTGCGTCCCGGGGATCCCGCGGGAATATCAAGTCAAGCGTGGACGAAGTCGCGGGCATAGAAAATTCTAAATTTCGTGACGTCATTTTACTATGAAATCGTTATAATATATTTAAGCTTTAAAACACAAAATCCGAAGTATTAACGCAAAACTTCTAAAGGAAGGAAGAAAGAAAAAGACCTTATGTGAAGAAAATATTAATTACATTTTAATATCACATAGCATATTCTCCAAACTATTTCCAACTCTTTTTGTATGAACATAGTGTTTAAAATATTAAATATAATGTATTTTATCATATCCTCTCGCAGGCGTAGTCCTCTAAATTTATATGTTTATCTCTTTTTAGTGACGCATTTTAGTCTCACCGAGTCGCAAGGATTCTAAATAATTTTCACTTCAAAAATCATAACAAAACTTCCCCATATTTTGGAAACTTACTTCTATTTTTCACCTGACAACATCAATCAACTCAACCTAAAAAATATTATTATTTATGAAAAATAATTTTTGTTGTTTATAAAGAAATCATTAGAAAAGTGTTAAACTTACCGATGATATGACATCTTATCCTTACCTTTTTTTCTTTTGAAATAGTTCCGATCAGTACAGTAGTAGAAACGACAAGAACATGAGTGGGGAGCAAGTGTACCAATTAGTGCACTTTTTTATGGCCGTTTTTGCAATTCATGCCTTATCTAGAGGTTTATATCACCTAGCCTATCACTAGTTTTTCCAACGGTTGAATTTTCACAATACTTGTATGGAGTTTAACATTTGGCAAATGAACAGTCAGTAAGACATACGAACGGGCTACCTTTCAACTTTCACCCTCAGACTAAACTAGAAGATTATTTAAAAAGTTTGGTTCTTGTTAATGTATAACACTTATTAAAATTACACAAATCGTGCAAAGACGTATAAAAGAAACATAAACAAAATATATTAGCCTCAGCCTGTGTTGAACACAGACAGCATTCAGAGAATTTCAATCGACTATTTTCCTTCAAATATTTACAAGAGAGACTTTAACAACGAAGCTGTGACAAGAACAGAATTACAAACTGTAAATATTTATTCCGAAGTCACGTTCTTTGTTTATAACTTTGACAAAACGTACATATATATAAGTATGTGCCACGAATAAAGGAAATTTTACGACGAGGAAATAAATAAGTAATTCATATACATTTAACAGTGGTTCTCTTTAAACCGCTCTCTGGCAAATAGATCGCGACTGCCATTGAATAAATATTACAGAGTAAACAATCGAAACACTAATTTTATCGTTTTTATTCGGGTAGAACATTTTTGGGCGTTCTTTTTTAATGCTTGCAATAAAATTGTAATTTATAAATTAACACTAACAGTTATTGAATTTTCACACGGCTACCTTACATCAACGATTTGGAGTGAACTTTCCGCCGATATATTTATTCTCTCTGATTTGCGTTATGTAAAAAGTGGCGTAAAATACAGAACGCAATAATAGAAAAATATGAACATGTCTAAATTGATCTATGTTTACCTGTGTTTATTTTTAATCAAAAGACGAGAACTGAATTGATAACGAGGCATGTACCGATACAAAGTTGCAATATTCACCACTAGGGGTGCCAGAGTACTAACTAGCAGTCAATCAGCGTGCAGTATTTAAATTGCAAAAAAAAATTCAAGATGCCACTAAAACTTTCACACACAAAAATGTTTTTATTTCAATACTTAAATAAAAAATTATAATTCGAAATCCAATGTTACCAAAACTGTATCATCGGGTATTACGTAATAACATAAGCCCTAGAAACTAGTGTGAATAAAATGTACAGCCATCTTGAAGCGTCTTTCAGCGATTTAAGTGCTTTGTTACGTGCGGGATCAAAGTCGTGAACATTCCGCAACTACAGCACCACAATATAATAAATATCACGTCGTTTCTTATACGATTATGTATAATTATCTATCTAGATACTTTTGTACTAACGATATTCCTTGAGTCTGGAATATTCTTTGACTCCACCACAAAAACATTGTGTCTATGGAGATACTTAGCCCAACGAAAGCCATACTTAATAAGAGTTTTATTTACAATATTAAAAAAAACAATATCATGTATACAGCAATCTGACGGTGAAATATTTATATTATTTTCTATTTCACATATTAATTAAAAAAGTCAACCTAGTGCGTTTGTATCCGTCTTCCAAGAAAAGAGTTCGTAGTATACTAGTCGTATGTATATAGATATATGTTGTTCAAATGTATACAAATAAATGATAACAGCTTATATTATACTAATAAGCATGGGCTTCCTAATTTTTATAAAGGAATGGGTAGTGTATTGGCAGGTAGGAGTGTTTGACACATCAGTTATTTTGATATGCAGGCTTGTGGCGAATAGTCTTCTTACTTACGTCTACTAGCCGACAGGCTAGATTTCACGTACATGGGATTGACAACTATCAAGATAGACAGAGAGAAAGTCATGGTGTGAAATATATAATTTAAATCCTATTTAATCTCATTATATAGTACATGTTAATAGTTTCGGCTATGTACAATTCGAACGTAAAATTATAAATACTATAGATTATCGGTTTGTTTGATTAGTGCAATGACGCGTCAGGTTTTGTCATAATGTTTTACGTACTTCATCGGCAGCACGTGGTTGTGGTAACAATATGCAGAGAAGTCAAAAAACTGCCTAATTGGTGCATGTTTTTGGCCAGAATTCAAATGTTTCTTAGATATCTAGGGAACACACTATTTATGATTTTAAACGCGATTTCGCACCAGCGAAGTCCATCCATACAAACAGATAGACATGAAATCATATTTAAAGGTGATTGATCTTGTTGCTATTTCGGGACCCTAATAATTTAGTCCGCAGTTATAGGCCGGAATTAATTTTAACAATACTATACTGACAATAAATATACAAGTTCTAAGTCTGGTATTAACACATCTTAACATATGAAGTAACATCTGTCCTAATGATGGAGCTTCTGTTTGTAGTAAGTTTGTTATACCTACGTACTTGGTGAAGTTTGTAAACTCTTGTTTGCGTCATATGTCAGTTCAAACGTCATACTCGACACAGTTCCCATTGTGGATTAGACTAAACGAATAATTTGGGTCACACCCGCAGTGAAGTGGTGGATTACTGTGTTGCTCTGATCTTATCGCGAGCTAAATATTTCTTAAATTATGGGGGCGTTATAATTGTAGCAAGATTTATGAATATGCATTCTTATTATTATGTAACGGTTCATTTCAGTGTTATGTAATCGCCTCACGAAACAATTGTTGTATAATAATAATTATTTTTATAATTATATTATTATGGCTAGCGCACGCATCCTAAACTCAAAGGTCGCGGGTTCGATCCTGGCCGGAATGCATGTACCACTTAGGCTGTTTTCTGACCTAATGTGCATATTGCTACAATTATCACGTGCTAACAACGGTGAAGGAAAATATCGTGATGTAACCTGCACATCGAGATAACCGATGTGTCAAACTCTCCTTGGACAAACGTGACGGGTATACTGTCCAATACCCTACAGTGGGAGGCCCGAGCCTAGCAGTGGAACAGTTATGGGCTGTTGTTATTATATGTATACGATCGCATGATTCAAGCAATGATAAGTAAATATACAAGATCAGGAATACTGTTCCCCTGACATTGAAGATATTTTGGATGATTATTAATTATTATTACCTATATATTGTAATAACTGCAATAACTCTTTAGTGTCCGAGACAATTTATATAATATACATAGATGTTTAAAGCGAGGTTTTTGTAGAAGACCCGGGGCTCAATTTTGTCCTATTACCACCTCGTCAAAATTGGCGGACACTATCGTCGCAATCGCAGTTCTACCTGATCTCGGTATAATGTCAATTGCTATGGGGTGCCCGTTGCACGCCACTCTATCTTTATAAATATTTAGAAGCGAAAACTCGCGAAATAAATATCTAAAACTTATGGTAGCTTTTAATATTCATTTCGGCTAACGCCAATTCTGCCATTGATTAAACCAATTTTTTCTACTATTATTCTACCACGACGATATCGAGACGTTATTTTACAATTACGGGAATACGAATTTTTCAAATTATCGCAATGGAGTCGTACTTTGAATTCTATCTTCGCAACCCCCAGGATATTTAAATAGCATAAAAGGGTCCCGTGGGTTATTGATAGCCAATTTTTCGATACGTATTACGAATATGATAATGAAAAATAGAACCTTGTGCCTTGTATTGCATCTAAAAGTTATATCTACCTCGAAGCAATTTTGTAAAGCAGCCGTTTTGAAGCTCTTGCTCAGTAAACAAATGAATTAGATTATTTTGCCCAAAGTTGCTCATATATTTCTCCTTGCACCTCTCTATAACCAATCTTTGGCTGCGTCGTACATGTCGATATAATATATTTTATAGAAATGTATTTTAATTTTCTAAAAGGAAGGACCAAATGGTAAATACATAAAGAAAGTTTTCCAAAAATTTCAATATGTTGAATGGAGAATGGCAATTTGTTATAAGTGGAGTCGTGTGAAGTTGTGCATTTTATGGGAAAAGTTCTAGACGCGATGTGGAACCCTAGTGCCTAGCAAACTTGAGGACAAGTGCTAGCGACGTGACATCATCCCACTTAGTATCTTGAAATTTTACATGGACAAATGTATGGATAAATATAGCTCACGTTGTTGCGCTTATGATCCAAGTTTGCTTAATGAGAGTTCATTTCAAATCACTTGGCACGCTTTAGCTAAAGAAAAATATTTATACGTTTTGTACATAAGTGCTTGAGTGAAAGGTCATTTACAGTTCTATATTATGTATATATTAAATGCAGTAGCCGTTATCTTGATATATAAAAATGAATGTTTGTCTGTATGTCCTTTATAGAATCGTAAACTGTACATTTGATCATGTGATGATCTTTAGCAAAGTTGTTGTGTATGAGTCAGAGAAGGTTTCTGTGTTGGTTCACCATTGGACCCGGTAGGTGGCGCTGCTGTCACGCACATCGATTGAAGCTTTTCCAAGCAGGACGACGTCTACCGGGACAGCTAGTAATTATATATAACACTAGAGTTGACCCCGTGGCTGCACCGCGGGTCAATTTCTAGTGCTTCATTTTTTTTTAAAGCAGGCATTAACACAGGTTACATTGTATTACATTTTTATTTTGTTATTTGTTCCCGAAACTTTCACTCCATTTTATATCGCAAACTATCCCATATCCCGGCATGAAAGGTATTTATGTCCATTTTCAGTATTAAAACTACATTTCAAAAAATTACATCAAAACCGATCCAGTACTCCTAGTAGTTTTCCGTTTAAGAGTATGTCGCCATAACAACCTTGTGTTGTCTTCCGGCATTAGTGACCAGGTTCCAGGCTCCCTAAAGAGAGCAGCAGCGCATTCGTAGCACCTTTGGTGTTGCAAATGTCCATAGGCGATGGTAACCGCTGTCCATCAAGTGGGCCGTCTGCCTGTCTGCTGATCTCCTGCAATAAAAATAAAAAAAGTGAAAGTATAACAGACAGATTAAGTTATTATTGCATATTTTTTATAATTATTATGATGATGATCTTTTTTTCGCGTAAATTATATTCTGTGTATTTGTCTTGTAAAAAACTGAAAGCCGTTAAGTAAATAATTAATTATTATTCTCCAAGATTTTTCTTATTGAAACAAAATTTCATTTCATCATTTATTTCATCATTCAGTTACAGATTATCTGTCACAATGATGATTTTTAGTTTCGTCCACTATTTAATCTAACGAATATCGTAATACAAATGCTAGAAATTGCACCAAGGAATATAAAATATCAGAAATGATAATTGTCCAGAAAAAATGTAACTGAACAGCTCCTAAACTTTAAATCACTAATATTGACCCTAGTTTCTTTAGTTTAATTATGTAAACCATATTTCTTTTAGACTGAATCTGCCAAAACTATCTGATAAAAGTCTCAGCAGATAAATGTTATTCACAGAATAAAGCATAAAGTGGAAACATTAAAAATGACAGCGGCATGAATATACAATCGAATGGTTCCACTTCATTTAATTCAACCAAGTTATAATTTATGCCACTGAAAAATAAGATAAAAATTAAAATCGACTCTTAATGACATTTATTTACATTTTTTACTGATTTACTTTGAAAACAGTTTTAAAGACTAAGTTAAAACCTAGATTTATGACTCCCTTTAATCATTTATAATTTAGATGTTCTTTTCTGTTATACACATACTAGAGCGTCTTGGTCAATTTTCATTTCTGCATTTGATTCAGACTAGATTAATCTAGTCTGAATCAAATGGTATAGTGGTATAGTAAAAACATGGTATAGTAGCCAATCTTCTATTTTGATTTAACCATTTTTTTAAATATTTTTATTATGTTCTATGAAAAGTGTTCATTTGAATGGCTGTCAACAGCAGACGTATGATCGGAAATAATTTTCCGTTGAAATTAAACATACAGAAAAAATACCAAATATACGCTGACATATTCCTGTGTATTGAATCATTCGGTTCACTCACGTTTAAATAAAAGGAACAACATTTTTATACAGCCTTGCTACGTCTGTTTTTCTTTTGGTTCGAAATGATAATTAAACAAACATAAACATCAGTCGAAAATTCGCAACAATCTTTGATGTTCCTAATATGAAAATGTCACGCGCGCATTTACTAATGGCGTCACATACGCGTGGTGTTAATTAGAACTACATCGTTCGTCTCACTTTCTCCTTAATCTTTAAAGTGAGATATATTGCTTGAATTTAATTGAGAGATATTGCTGATCAAAAAATGCTTCCAAGGAGGTTCGATTTTTCGGCTATTTATTCTCGCAATGCAAAACTCCTTAGAGTTCCACTTCTTGTGGAATTCTTATATGTTGTTTATGGAAAAAACCGCATAGATTACGCACAGCGCTATACAAAAGAGTATGCGGTAAACAGTTACTTAGGTGAGAGTACCTATTTTACCGCTAGCTCTCTTATATGGTGCGTAATTTTTAACTTTAGAACAATGTATACAGGCTTCGAAAATACATTTTTGAGCAAATGTGTTGAAAAATATTTTCTTACTTAACAGCTTAAAGCTTTAAAAAGGTAAAATATTAAACGGATCATTGCTATCTTTCAATTTAGATGAATTGACCAAAGTGATCCATATAAACACAAATGTGAAGCATTCGATGTCATTGAATACAATAATGTTCTTTGAGTTCTATGCCTTTCAACCAAATCGATTCAATTTGGTTGATACGTCTATTATCAGCATAACACAAAAATATTTTTAGCGTATTTCTCGCTAGCGTATAAACAACTAAGTAAACAGTCTTATTCTAATTAGCATAAATATTAATTTCACATGATCTATACTTAACTTTTAAAGGTGAAACTAGTTTTATTTGGGTCCCTATCCGTTTTTTCTTTTTTGAGATCTTAAGAATAAATTGTTTTTTATGAAATTCCTTCGATAATGGCAAGGAACATATAATTCTATTTTTTCCGAGTAATATACAATTAAAATGTATATGAAACAAAGCGATTGTAATTAAATTAGATACATGTTTACTTTTGGTGACGGGTATTGCCATGGTAGCTTAGTGTCTAAAGCATCCGCCTCTGAATCATATGAAATTGATTCTAATCCTGGCCGGAAAGCATGCATCTCTTAGGTAGTTTTTCTTATTTAATAAGTACAATAGAAGGTACAATACATTGTATTGACGTTGTAGGCAAACAACGAGATGATATTAGCACATCCAAATACCTGTTCTATAAAAACCCGCCAATCGGGTTTGGAGAATCTTGATGAGTATACCTACTACAACTGACCGCTCCTCTAAAATAATAAGGCCTGAACCCAGCAGTGGGCCAAAGGGCTGAAGTTGTTGTGATGTTAATAATCAAGTTAATAATTCAGGCAGACGGCCCACTTGATGGAAATGGACTTCAATTTTATTTTTACCATTGCCTATGGACATTTGCAAAACCAAAGGTACTACAAATACGCTGCTGCTCTCTTAAGGGAGACTGGAAGCTGGTCACTAATACCGAAACACAACTCAATGTTGTTATCGCGACATACTTTAGGGGTGGTACGCATCTAGTATGGTAAATGCCCACCACATGGCTGTGGACTGTTTTGTCGCTTCTTATGACTGGCCGTCCGACCGCAGGATTCTTTCTCCGTTCCTGCTCGAATGATACTGACACATTGACTGTACACCGGATTGAAAGGAGTTACCAATGATATTAATTTCTCTTTACCCCGTAAAGTAAGAGTTGCCTACCCCGAATTATTCACACGCAGCGACGTGTTCGAAACATATTTTACACTCATTCATGTCGATACTGTTTTTACGAAAGTGAACGATAAATGTATTTTATTGGGTAGTTAGTACGCTACATTGAAATTTACAGTATGATATGAATTACCAATCCAATTAAACATTGACATCAGGGCATTGAATAGTTTAAGGAAAACAGCCGGTTGCTCTAAATTATGGTTTACGTAATCGGAAGTAGTCGCTTTTTTAAACCGGCACTTACAACAGCTTTGTAATCTGTAATATAATAAAATCCTATAAATGCCGCGTCTGTACATTTATGCTATTTTAAAAAAATACGTGTGCGTTTCCGGAAGTCCGACAGATGTGATTAACTAATCTCAGTTGAACTGTTTAATATTGTAATTGTTTAACTTGAGAAAAGCTTAGGTTATTACTTAAATTTTATGTATATTAATTTGATAATGTAAGGAAAAGTTTTTATCCTGGGAATACCGCGAAATATTGTATGAATGATTTGAAATTGTCAGATTAAAATAAATTGAATTCGAAAGTGATTTTATTACTGATCAATCAATCAAATTTTATGTAACAAAATACGTGTTATTTTTTATCTCGGGAATCCCGCGGGAATTTTCCTGGGGGCTGTCTGTATTTGTTCGGGTGCATAATAATTTGCTATAACTTATATTGTTTTTAAAATGCTGCTGAAGTTTCTATGGACATGGATGAAATCGCGGACATATCCTACGTATTAATAAAAATGATTAAATATGTGTAAATCCACGCAAGATAAGGTTCAGTAAAAAAGATTTAATGGGAAATAAACCATGTTTCAAATGTTTTTTTTGTCGGCTACCGACACGCAGTTTTTTTTTGCTACTAAATTCCGTAATTGTTTTTTTTTCAATTCAATCATCAAGATCTTTTAAAATGTTTTCCATCTATATAATGATATGGACTTACTTTAATAATATAGTCATTTAGAAACATCATTATATTTTTATATAACTTTTTTCCATCGTCAATTTAAGAATATTACACAAATGTGAAATATTGACCTGTCCCTGGGTTTCATACGATATATACTTGCCCCCATGTAACAAAACCTAAGCAGTGAGTATAAAGGGTTAACAAAGTTTATCTACTGAGACTATACCGATTACAATAATGCCGTAAATGCGTGCATTGTTAATTTTAATACAGTATTATTATTAGTAAGGTGACAAATTGAAGCACAGGCCTTCGAAAGGGTACTTATTATTCGACTATTACAAAACGAGGGTTACTGAGTGCGTGAAAGCTTCTTCACTCGCAAGACTTATTCAAATGCTGACAGTTGGTAAAACATCTGTTCTAAAAATACTTAGACATGTTTGTGAGGCCCGCCTCAATACAGGAAAGCATTTATGGGCTTAGTACCGGACGATGCATAAACCATACAGCACATCTTTTATGGTTGCTTATATTTAGATATATTGTTATTTTAGTTGCATACAAATAACATACACATGATTTCTATTTGTATTTCACTGCATTATGATCACGCATTACTATTATTTGCTTTTAATATGTCTATAAAGCAACTATAGCATTGGATATTTCTTGTACAACAAAATCTTTAAACTTTATACTTTAAGAATTGCTCTGATTGCTCAAGCTTATTATTGAAACACTTTATTACTTTGTAAATAAATTCTTTAGAATATATTAATGGAAATTCATGTGACGTAGTTTGTGGATGGCCGTAAATATACATACAATTGAATGATAGAATAATGTAATAATAATTGTCTAAACAAATCTTATTAGGCTTGTTTTATGAATGTTCAACATACGGCACTCACCCAGCATCTTTACAAGAAAACAATAAAGAAAGACACGTTCAAGAAATGTTTTTATTTTTCCAATGAGATCGTTTCCATTTCGCTATTGCCGTTTTTCACATTTACCGTGTATTCGAATCCATACTAATAAAAACTGATTATTGTCGGCGTCATTTAAGGATCTCGTAACAAATTTCTAAGTGAAATTTCTTTAGAATAGTCGTGATTTGAAACTCTGTTTTTTTGGTGATTTGTCATTTTCGTAATTTTGGTTATTTTGGAAGTTTTGATAATTTTCGTAGTTTTCGTAGTTTCTTCACTCATATCTACTAAGAGTTGTAGATATAATTATGTTCGTCTGTATATTCTTTGAAGTTTCTTTACTACTGCGTATGATCTGCATACACATTTTTTTTCGTCACAATAATTAAATATAGTAATAAATTATTAACAATAAGTAATATTTGTTAATAATTTAACGAATAAAATAATACTACCGAAAAATGTGTCAATAATTTATAGTGTGCATGTCTAAAGGCGCATACTTCAAGAATATTCAAAATACAGTATTTGGGTTCAATTAAGAAAGGTTATCATTAGCTAAATAACACACTTGAACCTGAATTTTAGATCCCGAGTGCATTGCCACCTGCCGAGACCAATTTTGATTCCAAACCATCCGGGGACTTATTTCGAACACAACAAACTCACCAAGACCGATCCAAGGGCTTAGGCGGAGTTCAGTGATATACACATTAACATTAGATTTTTTTATATAAAGATTTATTCCCTTAAGGTGTGGACCGAAAATCCAAGTGTGTGGAAGCGACATTGTTTGAACATTTCTGTTTGTTTACTGTGAATTGTGTTTATATTGTATGTTTCTTCCTTTTATACAATTTCAGGAAAAACATCCTCAACTTTCGTATGAATATAATTTCAGCATTGGCGATGAAAATGGGATAATTTTTGTATCGGAAAGGGGAATAGTTGATTCAAAAACTACACGGTGAAGCAGCGTGAACGTTTGTCTGAACGTATGTCTCATAAAAAATCAAAGCTTGCTTAAATAGATCCTGATAACAAGGACGCCAACGATGAATAAAACATTCTGGATGAATAATGACCAACTGCATAATGTATAACCTGCGGTGGATCTCTGGACCTAAATCCATTCAGAGTCACAAATGAACGATTAAGAAATGTTTACGCTGCAAATATTAACCCAGATCAGAGAGATTGAAATAGCCGCTTTCGTAGATTTGTTTTATGAATATGACAAGTATTAAAATAATGCTGTGCCTTACACCTACCAGTATATCTATACACGTCTCAATTTCACAAAGAAAAACCAAAGGTACATACGGAAATTTGAACACATGAAATTGATGTAGCATTAGCATAAATAAATAAAAGTTGTATGCGATATTTGGCAAATGAGGTGCGCACTCAGTATTTTGCGGTGCCGGAATTATTTCGACACGGTACTGATTTTCAGTACCCACTTTCTTGTCATACATACCTACCCGTGAGATCCTGTAAAAATATTTTCACTAAACGATTCTCCAAAAGTTTTTGGCCCCCCAGATATCGCTTTTTTGTGAAATACTTTATAGGTAATTTAGGAAAAGAATTTCGAACTAATATTATAAACCAAATTGTAATATGTGCAATTTGCTTCATGCCTGTCTATGGAGATGTGTAAGACATATGAAACGTGAATTTAGCTATAGCAATAAGTCGAGAGAAAAATAACTGTGACATAATAAGATAGACGGACAAAGTTACGGAAATGATGAAACATAAGGGTCCACTTTTTGCCAAATTGATGACCCTAAAAGTACATTTTTTAAATTTCCGTGCAAACTTAGTCATGGGCACAGTTTGCAATAAATATAACACCATCATATTTCCCATCGGTACATTACGCTTGTACGAATTTAATTCAAATTCTAAATACCTCGTTGTCAAAACTCGAGGGTGTAACAATGGCATCGCCGAAGTAAAATGGGGAAATTTGTTATTCAATGCGGCAAGTTAAATAAGTTTATATGTTATTTCAAAAGTTAAGACACAGACACACGACAACTTTCTTGCTTTGTTACACAACTTCGATATGTGATGTGTCGTAATATGTATACGTACTGTATATGCTCATGGGTGACGTATTGATGATTTAAAAAGAATTTTCACTAATTCCACACAAACATAAGTATATAATTAGGACCAAAGAATGAGAATATCTTAAGATATACAATGATTTATTTTAAAATATTCGATGATATTGTCCAACCTAGAAAGTAAAATTTCTCTATCAAGCCCCTTTTTCAGTATTCAGAAATATGTTTCTGTATATTTGAAACTTAGACCCAATTAGACCCACAAGACTTCTTATACAGGGTGCGCCAGAGAAACTTACTTATTTGAAAGGTCAATAAAAAAAAAAGTACTTCAGTTATTGTTTTAAAAAAAATTTTATTTGAGAATACAATATCCCAATTTTTTTTTTATGCAGTCTTAAAAATGACATCGGATAAATGGCGACCCCCATTGCGCATACACTGATGAAGTCGATTTTTGAAATTCGTATCCACTCTTCGCAGCATATCAATCGGTATGTTGGCAATGGCGTCGCGAATGTTGTTCTTGAGGTGTGCTATGGTCCGTGGTCGATCGACATAAACCAGGGATTTCTTTTTATGGGGAAAAAGAAATCGCATGGAGTCAAATCTGGAGAGCGTGCCGGCTATTGGAGATCGCCTCTGAGAGAGATGAGGCGGTCGGGGAAATGTTGTCGCAACAAATTCATTGAGTCTCGTGCTGTGTGTGCTGTGGCTCCATCTTGCTGAAACCACACGTTCCTAACGTTCATTTCTTCGAGTCTTGGAAGAAAAAATTCCTCGATCATGTTCCTGTGAGCGACCGTTAGAAAAGAAGGTCTCAACTGCGAAGGCCCGCTGCTCTCTAGACCAGAGCATGATGGCAACTGACTGGAGGGAGAAACAAACTTGGGAACTTCCCCCTCCAGATGCGCCCCCTCTTGCCCCTCTACCCGCCCAACTCACCGCGCGGGAATTTTTTCAAATAAGTAAGTTTCTCTGGCGCACCCGTTACTACATATGGTATTTACTTTTGATAACGTGGAGGAACATAGGATATTGTATATACCGATAAAGGGGATATTTTCGACAGGTCATATCTCCGAAGTTTACGTATGTCAAATACACGGAAAGTCCTCGTAAGTGGCATTTTCATTTTTTTTATTTAAATTCAACGTAATCTCGATATATCATTAAAACTGAAATCTATTTAGCATGAATATAGTACGAGATATAAAATTATAAAAACTTAATGCAAAATATAATAATAAACAGTACATATTTTATTATAGAGAGTAAGAGATGAGGGGAAGCGGCGGCTGAGAAATAAACAGACTATGTTGTTTCACTTTGAATATAAACAACAAAGTTTTAAGTGAGTGCTACGTTCTTGCAGTATCTTAATTAAATCATAAATACGTTACAATACTAGTATCTGTTTCTCCCATCTGCATATTGTACTAAGGTTTATTAGACATAAGCCGATTTCCCATTATGTATTACAATACAATGGATCTCTGGAGCTACTGTATGCTTTATAATGCGCTGCAATTTGTACAGTTTCTGTCAGAGAATCGTGCCTTTGTTCAAAAAAAAACCAATTGGTAGCTTAAGAAGGCAAGTTCTTAAACTTAGCTTAATTTCAAAATTAAGTTTAAGCTTGAAACAAGTATTAATTAACGGGTTTATATATTATAATTGCGCCTACAGGTCAATATTTTTTAAAGTATTTTTAGACTTCCTATATTTAAGAACAGTATCTTAAGACACGACATATAATAATTTCATTTTGAAGTAATATTTTCTTAAGTTTTCGCGACTATTATAAATATACCATATTAATATTATATAAAATTATTAGAGCTAGGCATGTTGCTGAAGAGTGTTATACGCCACTTCTTCTCTTCAAGCCACAACATGTAACGAAGCGGTAGTAAAATGTATAAGGCTCCCCATAGAGTCAATAGTAACCTTAAACAAAATCAAAACTAACTAAATAGTTGAAATAAATAAGGTGGCGGTAGGCTAAATAAAACTTTAATAATACTCATTGATAATTGACATATTTGTCTTCTGTGATCACGGGTACTAAAAAGTGGCGGAAATGTCGGAAGAATAAATATCAAATCAATTACCGCGCTCAAAACGCTAAAACGTAGATTTATTATTTATTCTGAAGATTTTAGAGAAATATATAAGGTAAGGTCACTCTTTTCTTATAAGAAATGAGTTAGATATATGTATGAATTGAAAGTAAAATTGTTGAATGAGGATCGATGTGTAAGCACTTAGCGGTAACATGGCTGCGTGTGACAGTTTCGCAGGGACAGCCTTTTCAAAAAGACGAGAAATAGTTTCATTCTTGATGCGGAATTTCTTCAACGATTTATCATTTTGCTTTATAGATCAATAGTCAATATTTACTTGCCTTTTCTTTGTTGGCTAATATCGGCTGTTTAAAATTTGTCATAAATGCATACAAACTTCGTAAATCTACCAATGTTTACGTAAATAATGGGTAATGAGCCATAATTTTTATGAGGTATTCACTAATTACATGAGGTTCATTTATAAAATCGTCAAGAAGCAGTAAACATATAAACAAATTTGTGAGTTTGTCGGAACCGTATCAGTTCAGGAAAGATTTATTCATCAGAATTCATCATGGCATGTCAGTTAATGAAATTAACATATTTACAAGATAATGGTTTAATTGCGTAAATAGCAATTACCACTCTTGAAATACACGAATTACGTTACAATTCACCGATTGAAGCAATGGATAGTGATTCCTCAAATACTTGGTACTTGGCAACTATTTCCAAGAAAAGGTTATATATAATATTTCTCTATCATACGGCGAACCTCGCTTCCTTAGACATGAGATCCGCCAGAGTGACATTGACAACATATCAATCACTCTTGACAATCACGTTTCAATGATTCGTCTAATCGTCTACAAATTAATTGTATGTAATATTATTGTTGATAATGTAAAACGTGCACAATTTTGTTCCAATATAGTAAAAACATACACCGTCCATTTAAAGTTATCTATTTTTTTACATGTCTTAGAGCCAATCAATCATCAGATAACAGTTATTCTATTGAATAAGATCAAATATGGGAAAGTTAAAAATGACAATTCATGAATAAAACATATTTAATTTAAGTTAAATTATAAACGTGGACGAAGTCGAAATAACTAAACGCGAGCGATATCGATTTTTTAAAATTGCGATTCTGATAACCAAGCACAAGCCGTATAGAACGGACAATAACTACCGTCGCGTATAGATGTTTACAATGCCAGAATAGGCAGGATAGGAAGAACGGGATAGAGGGTGAGATAAAGGAATGGAATAGGGAGATGAGGTAGACAAGTAAGGACAAGGAGAAGTGGTCCATTGGATCTCACGTATCCTACGAAATACGGTTTTATCAAGTGTGCGGACACAATGCGATGGCCGGGAGAAGGCAAAAGGACATGGAAGAAGAAGCAAGGAAGGACTTACCTCACTACCAGTCTGCCGCCACACTGCACTCGTCCCCCGGGGGCTTACACATACCCTAGGATGAGAACCATCTCATCATCAAATAAATCTGTAACAGTTTATTTCCTTTATTATGTTCCAACAAATTCTTGATACGTATTATTGCGGTGACAGCACTGACACTAACTACATGTCTCTTATTTTGCGCATTCTTTATTTAAAAGTATATTCAATTCATGATAGCGAGGATGGGGAGAAAGATTTTACAATTTACAAGGGGGTGTTCCATGGTGCAACCAAGGTGCAACCGTTTCACACGGCTATTCTGCAAAAGCGTGGAATTAAACGGATCAAGCGAGCCAAGCGATGTGTAATCAAGATATGATAGTTAAATATAGGCATAGGCGCGAAACACAATTCCTATTATTATTTTTCACGGTCTTAAATATAAAAGAATTGCTATAATATTTAATATTCACAACATAAACAATTACACCTACTAATAATTGTGTTAAGTCTAAGCAATCTCTTACACCAATTTCGGATCAAGATAACAACAAACTTTAGTGAAATGTTTGCACTGAAATCACACAAAACGGACCGACCACGAGGGGTTTTGTTTGGAAAAAGTTAATCTTTTTGGTGTTTCCTCTGTATTAAGGTCAGTAAGTAAGGTTGCCGTTTGAAAGCCAACTGTAGGTGAAACTCCTGAAAGGAAGGCACTCTTAAGCCGGAGTTATGTTTTTGTATTCATTGTGTAAATAAGGAAAGGAATTGAATATTGAATGACAAAGCTAATGTTGTACCTTCATTTTCGCTCAAAGACTAATCTATTAAAGATAAATGTTACTACCAAGGAATCACGGAAATTGCAGTGAAACTCGGAATAAGTAATGTTACTAAAACCATACATAGCTACAATTAATATTATAAAGTGATTATCGATCAGTGAAAATTTCGCATCGGAATCAATTTTTAGTCGACCTGTCCACTTTAAACCTGTCTCCAAAAAAACCCCGTAAGACTATTTGGATATAGAGTACGGAAGATTTTAGGTCCAGGAATTTAGTAGGGGGAGATGGGGTGCATTGATACATGGGGCACATAGATACAGTCAATATACATCGAAAACAAAACACGTTATAAAAGCCATCCGCCACACATAGGAAGATAATCATACACCCTACACGTACACTAGCGCGGAGCAACGTTCACTCGACGATAAGCGCTTGGCACGTGTAAACCTGTTTCTGATGTTCGCAACTAAATTTTCGTAGTTTTCTTTCGGATGTGATTTTTATAATATATTTAGTGTTACCTGTGATATATTAAGTTATTTGGTAAGTACATATCTGTCATTATATTATGTAGACTTCAATTTATTTAAATTATTAATTGCTTTAATTTTATAAAATACTTATTTCGATTTTAGTAGACAGGGGCACATTGATACATGCGCTGTCGGGGCACATTGATGTGTATCAATGTGCCCCAACATTTTGTTGAATGTATGTTCATGTAAGATTTAACATATTTTATTTCTTTGTAGAAAAATGGTTAGAACATTCAAACGCAAAACGGAGAGAACTTTCATCGATGAAATTTCTGTGGCTTCTGCGATATCTCATGTGTTGAAAGGAGAATTATCAATAAGAAAAGCAGCCGATAAATATAATTTAAAACCTGCAACTCTACAGCATAGAATTGAAAAAAAGAAGAATAAAGACTGCGAAGGCATGAGTTTTTCGTCTAAGTATACCTCCAAGCAAGTATTTACAACCGAACAAGAAGACCAACTAAATGCTTATATAATAAAATGCAGTAAAATGCATCATGGGCTTACATTAACTAAAGTGCGGCAGCTTGCTTACGAATACGCTAAAAAATTAAATTGCAGCTATCCACCAATTTGGAATGTCAATAAAAGTGCTGGCTTGGATTGGACATATGGTTTTCGTAAGAGAAATAAAAATATTAGTTTAAGGAAACCCGAGAACACAAGTGTTGCCCGATCATTTTCATTTAATAAGACTGCCGTTGAAACCTTTTTTAATAATTTAGAAGATGTTCTCGCAAGATTTAAGTTTACAGCTAACCGTATTATTAATTTCGATGAAACCGGCATTACAACGGTTATGAATACTCCAAAGATATTGGCAGAAAAAACTCAACGTCAAATCGGCCAAATTGTTTCTGCAGAGAGAGGCGAGTTGGTGACATTTGGAGGAATCATTACTGGAACTGGCAATAGTATTCCACCTATATATGTGTTTCCCAGGGTTCATTACAAAAGCCATTTTTTAAATGGTGCTCCTGAAGGGTCTTTGGGCTTATCGTCTAGATCTGGTTGGATAAATAGTGAATTATTTATAGAGGTCCTTAAACATATCCAAAAACACACAAATAGCACAAAGGAAAGACCGATTCTTCTAATTTGTGACAATCATGAGTCCCATATTTCAGTCGAAGCAATTAATTATTCACGTGAAAATGGAATTGTTTACTTATCGTTTCCTCCACACACATCTCACAAACTCCAACCTCTTGATGTTGGTGTTTTCAGCCCGTTTAAAGCAAAACTCAAAGTAGCCTTCAATGACTGGCACATTAATCACCCTGGGAAAGCGTTAACTATTTATGATATTCCAAATCTTTCTAAGTTGGCCTTTTTTGAATCTTTCAATGCGAAAAATATTACGAGCGCGTTTGCTAAGCCTGGAATCGTGCCATTTAATAGATTGGCATTTTCTGAAGAAGATTTTTCTCCTTGTGATGTTTATAGCAACCAAGAATCCCAAAATGATCCTACAAATGATTCTAGTGCCAATCCTATTGATCCCGAGTTAACAATAGAGAGCGAGCAATGTATAACACCACCTTCCACTAGAGAGCCACCAAATATCATGAATGATTTTGAGTTACATAATATGCCTTCAACGTCAAGAGCTTCTGATGGAATTAATGAAACACTCGCAACTAAACCATGCATAACTCCTGAAGTTATAAGGCCTTATCCAAAAATTTTCCGAAACAATACAATCAGAAAAGGAAAAGTAAAGGGTAAATCACGAATTTATACAGATACTCCAGAAAAACAAAGAATAGAAGAACTGCAAAGAGCTAAGAATGAAGCAAACCTAAAAAAAGAACAACGAAAACGCGCAAAAGATCTGAAAACTGCTCAAAATTTGCTAGGCATAACTGTTAATCCCATCAAGAAACTAAATAAAAGGACAAGAGCTATATCTATGGAATCAGACTCTTCAAACTCTTCTACTAATATTTTATTACAGGAATCATTCGATTCTGAAAGATCTACCATGGAGTCACCTGATGATGATATTGTTAATACTGCCCCACCTGCAGCAAATGATCTTCGTGATGGTGACTATGTTATAACAATGGTAATTAACGTAAGAAAGAAGCAACCTTATAAGCATTTTGTTGGAAAAATAGTGTCAAGATACCCTGATAGCCAGAACGACTTTCTAGTCTCTTTTTAAAGCTTAAACCGACTGGAACTTTTGTGTTCCCTGTTGTAAAAGACGAAGCTTCGGTTAATATTTCTGATATTGTGCTGAAGTTACCGAATCCTACAGTAAAGAAAGGCACTAGTAGAACAGCTTCTCTATTCAATTTTAAGATAAATTTGTCACCTTACAACATTTCAATGTAAGCTAATTTGCTTCATAAAAACTAGTGATGACTGATTAAGCCAAATAAAGAATGATTATATCTTATTGTTTAAGTATTTTTCATGGCATAGTTTACTGTTTGGATTTACTTGTTCTATTTTTATATAAAAAGCATTTATTTCAATTAGTACTAGATTAGACTTAAGTACACATAATTTACCAAAAAGTAAAAAAATAAGTAATTAATTAATAAATGTCATAAAAATCAATAAAACTTGTTTAATTTGTAGAAATGTTTCTATGAATCAAAGTGCCCCAGTATATGTATCAATGTATCCAAGCCTGAGGGTCCATTGATACAAATTTCAATTTTTAGTAAATAGCCTCTAATATTTTTTATGACTAAATCTAACGGTTATTTTGACTTTAAAAAGTTAGTTAAATATATATTGAATAGATTATAATTCTTAAATTGGATGTTACTGTTAATAGGTCATCTTTATTTGGGTCTAAGTAAAAATCGTATCAAGGTGCCCCAACTCCCCCTATCAATTAGCGAGAACGCATCGAAATTGGCCCAGTAGTTTCTATGTGAATCTCGAACAAACAGATAAACACAAAACATTTAGGAAAGAAAACACTACATTTTAACAATTTTATAATATTACAGAACTAAATTATTTCTTAGAGCCATGTAGAGTTCATATTGCCCTATGATCATGTTTTTTTCAATAACAATACTACGGACTCGAGGTCCGTACCTTTTTTACAACTTGATTGTGTGTGACATTAATTTTGTGGTTTTTATGTTGTGTCGTGTACCTTGAAAATAACTTTTTTTTCTAATTTTAATACTAAACTTATACTAATGTAGAGTGTATCTATTACAAGCTAGTGTTGTGAGAGAGTGCATGTGCAGTGTGTCCCTTATATCTATACCTGTTATATATATTGTCTTAACTAGTGCCATGTATGTTGCTATTTCTTTTTGTGCCTAGGTTGTTAATTTTTAGGCTCTTTTTGTGTCTTGGTTTGTTTGTGAATTGTGCGTGTAATGCAATGCAGTGATAGTGTGCGTTGGCGTGAGTGAGTGTATAAGTTTTGTTGTTGGTTGTGTGTATGTGACTATGTGGTGTTACTTTTTGGTTAATTTACCTATTTTTAACGTTCTGTACCCATTTTAACAAAAATGGCAACATAGGTTCGTCATTATTGTCTGTCTGTGTATATTACAGCCAAAAATATTTTATTAATCCCTGATCACAGCCCTGTTTATGTCTCTTCTTAATGGTTGTTCCTTAATTATTATTACTTCGAGAGAAGCAACCAGCAAGGAAGAAAGCTAAAGTTAGACGTGCAGTCATAGCTAGAAACAGTAATGCTACTTGAGAAATCTTCAATTAAATCAAGACTTGCAAGACTTACTCCTTAAGTCGGAAAACTCTTAAGGCATGAGTGAGCCTACCAACTCCGGTATCGCTGAAATAGCTATTTTTTTATTGCGAAGCTGGTAAACAGGCAGACAGCTCAGCTCATGGAAAGTAGTTACCGTCGTTTATAAGCGTTTGCAACACCGGTGATGAAGTCAATACGTCATTAGCCTTTAAGATGGGATAGAGAGGTTGAGATGGGATATGGGATTGGAATAGGGGGATGGGATAGGGAAAGTTGGATAGAGAAGAATGGATAGGGAAGATTTGATAGGGGGGGGGGGGGACTTGGACCATCGAAACTCTCACTCATCGCACGAATCACGATTGGCTTAAGGCTAATAATTTCACAGCAATATTCTGCGGCCATAGAGGTGGATCGTGCACAAATAAAAATCTTACAGAACAAATTCGACAATAAATTCCATAAAATTTTATATTAGTGTGGACAAAGGGATATTGATCCAATAATATCGTTACTATTGGTTTCTCTGATGACACTGAGTGACACGCAGACTCGGGGGAACACAATCCATCACTGATCTTCGATCTAGACACATTAGTAGCATTTCTTTGGTTTGTGGTTTTCTATTGATTGAAATGGACGCATTACTTCTTACTACTGAAAATAAATATTCGTACTAAGAAACGATATAAGAGTTAAATTGAGATTTATTTTCAGATTTATAGAACTTGTAGAAGTAGAAAATCTTTGAGATTGTAGCAGTGAGAGGTAGAGGTTAAATGATCTTTCAGATGCCAGAGAGTTCACAGTTCACTGACAACTGCTGATGTGAACTAAAGTTAACTGATTTACTTTTATTTTGGGAAGCGGTACCTTATGTACAAATATTAACAAGTCGTACAGCTATTACAATATATAACACAGTGTGTGAGCGGCACGAATGATGTGCAAGTGAGACAGAGCAACTAATAATATGTGCGCTCTCGTGTTGCGTCAACCAGTAGTTCGTTGTCCGCATTTTTTTTATCTCTACTTTCCTGGGGTATTTTTAGCTATATGTATATTTAACCCGAAAAACTGATAAACCCAGTAAGCTCTCATAGAATCCTAAGCCATAACATTTAAATGACATGCTGGTGACTTTACAGTCCATCTACAATGCTTATTTAACTCTTAAAATCATGTTCAAAGGAATAAGGATGCAGCTATATAACCAAATTGATTTTCAATGCGAATAGCCTCATAAAGCATGAAAGCTTGAATGTGACTTCGCTAATAAACAGTGTTAATAATACGCGTCTATAAAGCTATGCTTTCACAGTGGCCTTTAAATATTGATGGCCATTATTTCATCAGGTTCCCTCGGAAGCAATAACTATTTCATTATGAAATAAAATTCTTATTGAAAAGCAGAATGGATGTCGATAGTAAAATCTTGCTCTACAGTCAGGTGGACAGAATAACATAATATTAAAAGTCGCTTATATTTATTTATAAAGCTTTGAGCTAATAATAGCCTGCTGATGGACTATAAGGACTAATTCAAAATTGACTCACAAGGAAATATCAAAAAACGAAACAGTTTCTTTTTGAATTAAATTAATGTTTTTTACAATATAAAATGAGATGTAATTGAAACCTATCTTGTCACAATATAATATAGTCTGTCTTACAGGTGTGATTGCACCAGTCCAAATGATGGACTACTAAAGTGATAGACTACCTACGTCTCCACTCAACTAAAATGAGAATGTTGAAATGGATGTGTGGTCTAAGTATAATGAATAAGGTGAGAAACGAGTACCTAAGGGTATCTTTGACAGTTGCACCTGTGAATGATAAATTGAGAGGAAGAAGACTAAGGTGATATGGGAATGTAATGAGGAGAGATGAAAGTTACGTGACAAAAAGAAAGTTTAAACTGTAAGATGGAGGGATTGTCTGAAGGATGATGTGATGATCACACTGTGACATAGGATGTATGTCAGAATAAAGGAGTGAGGAAAGAAAAGTCGTATTGTATCGACCCCATATAATTGGGAGAAGGTGAAAAAAAGAGACAGAAATGTAGTTGTGTTTGTTAGTCTACGGAAGTGCTTTATGCATACCCCACGGCATCGATGAAGAAGTCAGTTTACAGTGGCAGGCTTTCTCCTTGTTGAATTCGCCATATTTTGTGCAAATAATACAAACCTTGTGTTTTAGATAATATCGCTCTACCTGACCCAATTTGGTTTAAAAATACCCATGTTCTTATTTTTTAAGAAACGCAGTCTCATAAAAAAATATAAAACTGGCGGTAAGCACAGTAACATGCTTACAGCTTTCGTTCACCATTGGTTTTAGTGAATATTATCAAATATATGCTGGATTTTTTCACAGGCTCGCCACATAGACCTTTTTTACATGAATCCAACTCACCTTATCAGTAAAAAATGAATTGTGTTATTTAGATAATGCTTTGTTGGTTTTATTGTGTAATGAAATTTAAGTGCGTAATTTAACCACTTTATTTAATCCTACATGAAAAGCAAAAAGTTATTTGTTTCTTTTATCTGGCCAGACCTATCCTATTGTAGAGCCCTTTTAAATAATATATGTAGGATATTTTCCAACATTGCCTGGTCGTACAAATGTAGTGTGGTGGGAATAATTGAAAAGTTTAAGTAGAGAAATGATGGTACTTTTTATGTTTGCTTGTAGGCAAACAAGCAACCAGTCCTAATCGTAAGTGACCACTGTCATATCATTGATGTAACAATAATAAAGGTAGATATGTTATGTCTTAACAAACCGAGTATAAATATTGGCCACATTTACTCACACATGTTGACGTGTCGCAAAAGGTACTTTTAAAGACATTTGAAATAACAAGACGTTTTAACGTTATAACACGTTAAGCGCGGTATTTTATTTGATTTTTATTGACGTTTGACGACTAATCAATAATAAAAGAAAAAAGTCAACACTTAATTATGCTCAAACCAACTATTGAACTTTCTGTACTTTATTTATGCTCTTTGGTAGATGGCATTTTGCTCTCTGTCGCACTTGACCGCTGGGACAATAAGAGTTTTAATAAGATATTTTATAAAATTTAATCAAAAACACAATTAAATATATAAACTTAAGCATGGAAAGTAATCCCCCGGCTTTTAGTTGTAGTTGCCATAGCGTCGGATGTCACAGGACGGCACTATTATTATTTTCCCGCTATCACCGCTCCTCGTGAACGTTCAAACGAGACTGAAGATGTAAGTAATTAGTAACATTTCGCGGTGCCACATTTTAACGCAGATAACTCATCTACTTCTTTTATTGCTACATCAATGTGTCATATAATACATTGACGTCTGCAACACTAATAAAAAATGTGTGTGTGTGTGTGTGTGTGTGTGTGTGTGCAGTTCACACGCAGTAGAAGTCAAACTTCAAATAATATACACACACTCACAGATAATTCTTCTCTAACTTATATTAATATGAATAGTATTTCTTTGACCTACATCCGTCAACATATTATAATTAAAAATTACGTTTCTAAGTATCACCTCTATTTTTTCACTGTTATAGTCTAAAAAACATTATTATCAGTTTTATTTCGGTCCTATGTTTAGTTATCGGTTTTATCGACTCCCTAGTCTGGTGCACAGTATAAAATTCGTATCTGAAGGTCTCGCAGGGTTACTCCTATAGATTTATATGTTTATCTTTTTTTAGTGTCGCTTTTTCGTTTCATCGAGTTTAAAATCACAACGATTCTAAAGAAGTTTCACTCCAAAAATTCTAGTGCAAAAGAAACCAACATCAAGAATAACAAAATGCAAAAATAAACATTTTCTACAAGATCCTAAATTCCGTGCAAAGTTAAACATAAGACATTACTATATTTTTAAAATTTGTTGTTGTTTTTTTTAAATTTTTACTTGGCACCGACTTCTATGTTGTAGAATTTTTCGCTTTTAAATTGTCTATGTATTGTCTATCTACAATAACATGAGATTTATATGTAAAGACTATTCTGTAACCGTGCAGAATCCATCGCAAAAGAATCGTCAAAATTGGTTGAGGAACAAAAATTATGGCAGAATATACGTAAAAAAAATAACACAACAAATTGAGAACCTTTTTTGAAGTCGGATAATAAGTCAATGTTGGCTACTTCGTAGAGATTTTAAAACTAGGTGCAACTCAATATTTGGTAGGAACAAAGGCATCCTGTTCACGTATGTAGGTATACATAAGGATTTATTAAAAGAGGTAAGGTCGGTGAAAACGTCTGAAATATTGAAGATGTCAAGTAAATTTATAGGGATAATATGTTGTAGGTACGAGAAGCTCAATTTCCGTGAGAGTTTACTGTGATTTTTTCTGTCTAAGAAAAATAGATAGTAAAGAATGTCTGAACCCCGAGAAGTTTGTTCAACTCTCGTACCATTACTGAAAGATAGAATGGAGCGTAGGTGTTTCGTTTATCTACATAAAACAGCCTCCTATTATAATAAAATGTTATCATAATATTTACTCGAAGTAAATCTACACATTAAACGAGACGAAATAAAAACAGTGATTGCTTAAAGGAGGTATCTTTAACTCTATATACAGTCCGATGAAAGTAGAGACCCGAATCATTTGCAAACCCATAACATGGCAACGCGTAAGCAAGATTAAATTTTGTCATAAATCCTCGATAGATTAATACAATATCCGGTGAACGCGTTTTCACATTTACAAGTTATATATATATAACGCAGTTAAATATAGAGCGCGGGAGTTATCGCTTTGACCTAATTTAGTACTACATACATATATCAATGCTGACATACTAATATTATTTACATAATAAAAAACAGGAATTAAAATACCATCTTATTATCTTACTTTTAAAATATCATGATATTAATTATTTTGATTACTATTCAAACAATATAATTAATGCGCTATTTGACTTATTGTACTTCTACAAAATTAAGACATAATTCTGTACATACGTAAAAAATCTATGACATCTCGACGTTTCGGAAGATGATAAAAATTTCTTAGTCGATATGATGACTGTCATCTACCTTATTTTGAATGTTAATTGAATTTAAGCAAAAATAATACAGGTTACTTTCATGATATCACATTTCTCTTATATTAGAATGATAATTATACATATTTTGTAGAAATTCTTAATCTTTACGAATATTGTTTCGTTCTTACAATTTTATTCCTACCTATATTACCAATCACATTCTTACAAGTTTTATAACACTGAATATATTTTTTATAACACTAAATAATAACTATAACAATTTAGGAAAACGGAGAATGCAGTTACACCGTGCAGCAAACGACAAAGCAACCATCAGCCATGTGGTAGGACATTTGCCCGTCTGAATGGCTACCAACCCTGGTCTACAATATGCCGCCATAACAACCTTGTATTGTGTTCCGGCATTAGTGACCAGGTTCCAGTCTCCCTTGAGAGAGCAGCAGCGCATTTGCAGCACCTTTGGTGTTGCAAAAGTATATAGGCGACGGTGACCGCTATCTATTAAGTGGGCCGTCTGCCTGTCTGCTGTACTCCAGCAGTAAAAAACATAAAAAAGGTCGCACGCTTGTCCAAGGCTGGTTGGCGAGTTTTATACAACGGTTTTTTCGATATGCAGATTTAAGGCAGATTCCTTTATCTCATTATTCATTCGATTGGTAGGGGTAGGGACAATTGGTTGAAGTTTGACTTGGTTTGTTAAAATGCGTTACAATTTTATGTTGATTGTAATGTTTTATCGGTCCCGATAAAAGCGGTCTGTTTTACGCCCCTGATAACTTTTACCGCAATATATTTCTTATTTAACAGTACCTATCTCTGGCTAACGCTCCCGGGAATAGTATCCCGTTGGATGTGAGGTATATGCGAAGAGGGTTAAGCTCGAAAAGGTATTGAAAGATGAAGCAATCCCCTTTTGTATTTACTATTTACTGTTGTTTTGTAAGTGCTATACTTTAGTTTCCTCAGTTGTAATCCATATTATATAATGTAATGGCAGAAGAAATATTAAGACACGAAAGTTTCAGTATTTTACTTTAATGTGTTGCAATAATAATTAGTTTTACTATTTCCTCTACTCTCTAGATGTCATTAAAAATATTCGTAGTAATTTTGGACGCAGTAGAGCCCTTTATCCAATCCGTCCTGTCTGGTCCTTCTAACTCATCACATCCTATTAGCCCATCCCTGCTATTCTATCACCTCTATCGCACCCTAAAGCCTGGCAACGCTTTGGCTTAACATTCCATTAGGTAGGTGCTTGTTTGCCAGTTTCGCAAAAGAAACCTAACTAATCTTTGTGAAAACTTATTGCTTTCTGATAATTGGTTTAAATATAATAATATTGAAAAATATCCCATTGAGACTTTAAATTTTTGACAAATTTGTTCTAGATTTAGTTCTAAAAGTCGTAGTAGCTTAATGGCTAGGCACGAACCCCAAACTCAAAGGGCACTGGTTCGACCCTGACCGGAACGCATGCCCCACTTAGTCAGTTTTCTAATCAAGTGTGCATATTTTTAAAATTACCATGTCCTAACAACGGTGAAGGAAAACATCGTGATGCAACCTGCACATTGAGATAACCGATGTGTCAAACCTGCCAAGCCGGTTTGAACAAGCGTGGCGGGCTATTCTGTCCATTCCCCCTATGATGGGAGGCCCGCGCCTAGCAGTGGGAGGTTTATGGGCTGATATTATTTTATTATTGTTCTAATAAATATTTTTTAATAACAAACCGCTGTTTTTTTCTATATTAAAAAGCAAGAAACAAAGACTCGTGAAACACAAACTGGTTGTTCTATCTTGCTGTAATAGTTCGCATGCTGGATACAAAGTGTACATAACCACTGCCACGTGGAAACATGCACTTTAATCATACTTCTGAGTGGTCAAAAGTAAAACTATTTATCACTAACTTTCTAACGTCGTCACTTACTAATAAGCACGGATATCTCAGGTACGTACTGAAAATTATGGGTTGTTTGTTTGACAAAGTTTGGCTCGATTAGTAAAGTTAGCTTAATCGTATAAGCAGATTAAGTTTTGCATTGTATTCACAAGTAAGATTGGTTTTCTTCGTACAGGCCGTGTTTACTTTACGTTTAGGAAATGGCGATATATTATTTTTTATTAGAATATTCATGTTACTTCATCTATATTACGGAAGAAGAATAGCTGTTTGTCTGTCTGTCCGTCTGTCTGTTCCGTTTGACCGATTTGGCTGAAACTCAGTATATATTTTCGATACCGAGGATGAACATAGGTTACTTTTTATCCCGCAAAATAGGACACTTTCCGGGATATAAATATATTTGTGTTTCTGTTTGTTATGCTTTTACGGAAAAACTGTTGGACCGATTTTGTTGAAATTCGGTATATATATATATATATATATATATATATATATATATATAATAAGAGTTTAGCCCGCGGCCAAATTTGGTGCACTCGCTCCTTACGCCGGTCACGCCTGTTAGTGTCGTTTTGACTACTTTACTGGCTGCAGCTCTCACGAAAAAAATCTTTATACCGTCTTGCGCTATTAAAATGTGTCGGAACTATTTTAAAAGAGATAAGTATAGGATGTTATTTCAACGAAAAACTTATCACCTTTTTCATGATTTCTTAGTAAAAACATGAAATTTAATTTCGATATTTCCAAGGTTATCGAATTGACTAATGTTGTCAGGTGAGAAGTGGAATGTGTTTTCCAAAAGTTGGGGACTTTGTTACGATTTATTTTTCATAAAATATGAATAATTAAAAAAGCTATAGAAGACAGACATGTAATGTGGGTCCGTCCGGTTTTCTTAAACCAGTTTATATTACGTTTTAAATTTCCTACGAATCCAATTGTAGCAAATCGTTGTATAAAATAAATCTGGGAATCGAAAGATGTCCACCACTGGAATCCAAACAAAAGGACGTTTGTGTTTTCCAATCATTTTGAGAAATAAGAAATTTGTATATCGGAAAAAGGTTTTAGAAAAATTAAAAAAGGAGCTGTGTTCAAAAGGTGTATTGAAATAGCACTACTAATTCAATTATAAGATTAATAGTAATCATGATTCGTACCCTTCAATAATATTTTCTAGGTATTTATTGGTTTGGAAAATGAACCAATTTACCATGAATCTCGACAATACAAACTTATTTTAATACTGTCATATGTGTATACTTGCGGTAATGGAAATAAACATAATATACTTTTAAAAACAGAAAATACGGTATATTTTAAGTATCATGCAAACAAATTTTAAACAACCAATTATATATTGTTGCAGTAGTGCTTGTTTTTGCTGCATAGAAAATTTACAACAAAGTAACAAAGAGTAAATTTTTGGTGCTCTAAAATTTTAATTAACTTTTACTGTTTAGTTTCTTCTAATGCAATTTTAGTTATCGCTAAAGAGAAGTAGTGAGGGAGAGAGGGAAGGATTTCGAAACTTATTTTTTGTATAGCTTTATTTTATGTTACCTAAAAACATGTAATGAATTTATGGAGATATGGTGTATTGACAATTTTTAGTAGATTATTGTCATAATTAAGAAATTAATTTTGTCTATATTCATGCATCTCCATTAATTCCTAATAAATAATAATTTAATATATTGATATGTTAGAAAACAAATTTTAATTTATGAAATAATCAAATCGTAAAGTTTGAATAAAAACTTTTGGATATGAATATTTTATTTTAATAATAGCCCTTTTCAAGTGGTTTAGTTGCTCTTAAAGCACTGAATTAAACTATTCCGTGTGCTTACCCCTTAGTTCCTACTACTGATATAAATTTACATTATATATAACGCACCCAGTATGAACCCATCGAATCATCCCAAGTCCGCTATAACAAATTATTTCATTGATTTTTAGTGTAGAATAATCTTTGGGCCATAACTAGTCATCTAATAACCATCGTGAACATATTGTGTAACACAAAAAGAATTTTCCATTATGGATATTTTTTTTAGAATCGTTAAATTAGTATTGGTAATTAACAGACTTATTGTATGAGATTATAGTGATGGAAAACTGAATTAAAAGCAAAACTTGTTAAATACGTGGTTTATTCCGAGATACATAAAAAATCAGAGAGAAAAAGTCACAGATTACATAAAGGGCGACCACCAAGGTCACAATAGGCAGGCAACGTAACTCATCCATACAGCCATGTAAATTAGTTATTGCCAGAACACTTATAAAAATGTACTAATATCTGTACAGACATTTAATTGCAAATTAAAATTACTACATATACTAAAATGTGTTATGAATTAATTTGTGCATATATTTTTATATGATTCGGTCTACGACACACAACTTTAGTTGCTAATTTTATAGATTTTTATTCTTTAATTATAGAAGAAAACTGAAACCTCTGAGTAATATTAACTTATAACACAAAGAGGGATTAAATCATTACAATCATTTAAACTTTTCACTTATACAAAAATATTTAATTATAAAATATAAAAAATGGGGTAATATTTTTTAGCTGATATCCCGAAATCATGCACACATTGATAGTTTTTCTAGAGTGAATATAGCAACGCTTCGCGTTTTTTATGCCGTTCTTGGCGATCTTGTTTGTCGCAATGCTCTCTCTAGACATGTTATACCTCAATGATGATACGATATATGAGAAGAACAGATTTCATATAAATCTAAATTATGTAATATCAATAACTGGCTTGTGGCTTTCCATGACTTTCACTGTGATTTTTAAATTCATGACATTCCAACCAAATAAAGAGAAATTTAATCGTAATCTAATATCACTATTATTTTAATGTATGGGATGTGATGGTCAAAAGTAACCACAAATGAATAAACAAACTTCATCTAAAATATCCTGCGGCTGGGCGGCAAACAACCAACAACCAAGTGGTACGCTATTGTTTATCTGAATGGCTGCTACCTCTTGTTCTAGTCTATGCTGCCATAACCGTTTATCCGTGCAGGAGCGGAGAAAGAATACAATTTCCTGCGGTCGGGCGGCCTGTCGTAAGAGGCGACAAAACAACCCACAGGCAGGTGGTAGGGTATTTACCCGACTGGATGGCTACCACCCCTTGTCTAAAGTATGGTCGCCAAAACAACCTTGAGTTGTGTTCGGGTATTATTGACCAGGTTCCAGACTCCCTTAAGAGAGCAGCAGAGCATTTGTAGCACCTTTGGTGTTGCAAATGTCCATAGGCGATGGTAACCGCTTTCTATCAAGTGGGCCATCTGCCTGTCTGCTGAACTCCTGCAATAAAAAAAAAGCTTTTTCAATGCAAACAAATAATCTAATCTTTCCTCTTAATAATATTAGTCCAGATATTCATATATTTACTTTAAAATTAATTCGATATGTGCATATTATAAAAAGCGTAAGATTTTGCGCTAGAAGTTGTTTAATAGATTTGGGAGCTGGGTTGCCCTAAAAAACGCTTTATCTATCTCCGAACGCGCTATTAAAGCCCCACTGAGCCGAGCGCCGGGGAAATCCCGTAAACGAGAAAGCGAGAGAGAGAGCGAGCGAAAATATACCTCGTCTTAATATTTTCTTAACTTTTTACGCCTTGTATACATAATAAAACTACGTTATTACTGCGCTTAAAACCGTTAAAACGTAGTTTTATTATCTATACCTCTGCTCTACACGTGACTGGGTATCAGTGCCACTACTTATGGTTTATGTAAAAAAAAAAATAGAGTTTGTTAAGGAAACAAATTAACAACAAGAAAACTTTGCCAACGGTTCAGTTTTTCGAAAGTCACAACAAAAGTGACTGACAACGAACGGCAAAACTGTTGACGTAAAAAATAGTCGGTGCGTGTGTAGCGTATTACACCATTAAAATGTACCTAACATAACCAAATTATAATTTGCAGTAAACCTGCGAAAAATCTAAATGTGTGCTGGGACACATATTAGAAGTGAAACTTCAACGGACAAGTAGAAAAACGAATCGCAACGGACAAGAGGAAAATCTTCAACTGACAAGTGACAAAATGAATCGCAACAAAATTTTAACTTGAAGTTTTACGGGCAGGTTTTCAATTTGGACAAGTACATTAACAATCTGCCCGTAACACTTCAAGTTGAAATTTTGTTGCGATTCATTTTGTCACTTGTCAGTTGAAGATTTTCCACTTGTCCGTTGCGATTCGTTTTTTCTTTCATAATTGATAATTGATAGATACAATTGCAAGTACTGTTTAAGGAGCAATTAATAAGAAACTTGGCTCGTTACACTGGTGACGCAATAACGCAGTAAGCCGGTACAAAATCAAGGAGTAACACGTCATGTCTAATGGTTCATTCATGCTAGTCATACTACTTTCGCTTTTTGTTCTAAAATAAAATATGCTTGTAGATCATATTAATCAAGTAAGCAATTAAAAAAGAATCTATTAATTTTTAAGGAATTTCAAAAATTAAAAAATGATTTCAAGATCAATCAAGTAGTTTTTGAGATCTGAAGTATTATTGATTAACAGTTATTTTAGGCTCTTATAATCAAATAATATAAACTAAACTTTGTTAACAATGCAAAACTTATTGTGTGTATGAATGAATTGATAAACACTTGGTTAATTTCAAATAGTTAGATTCGACACATACGTAACACAACACATGTGTATGTAGTACATAGCGGATGTTGTAAAAAAATGAATAAAGAGATAAATCAAAATTATAGTGCGCATGGCGACAGCAAGCGACACTGTGATCATTGCGTATACTGTATACTCGTAACACCGTAATCGCCGGCGCAGTCTTCATTCCCGAACGCGATCATCCCATCGTAAAAATTTATATGAAAGCAAATTCCATCACGGCTCGTAAACGGGACACCGTAAAAACGATGCGCGCCAGCATCGATACCAACAGCTGATGATGGCGATTATGTTTATGTGATACGCATTCCTGCGGATACTGCCCTAAGCCTGAGCCTCGAGGCGTTCGGGCCCAAAGTGCTGCAATGTATCATTTTTACGGCCTGGCTAAAGTGAATTTGCAGGCAGAGATAAGTTGGACCTGTTACCCGTTTACGATTTAACGTGATCGCCAGTAATTTTGAGGAAACCGCATCCGAGATTGCTTCCGAAAGTTGTAAGTTGAACTATATGTAAGTTATTCATGCTACTTGTTTATTTGATAAATAGAAAGTTGATAATACAAACACTGACGGCCTCTGTGGTTGAGCGAGCTAATCCGGCATGCCTCACTGTAAGGCAGGCCCCGGGTTCGATTCCTGGTACAGTAAATTTCTGAAAAGTATTTCTCCGTTATTTACTATCCGTTATGGTGTTACGTCAGACGTCACGGTGTCTGGGATCGGCCCCAGAAAAGTCCGTTGTATTATACCCATAGCACAAGCGTATCTTGCTTAATTTGGCGATATACAATATGGTGTTTGTCTGTCGATGATTATTATCATTAAAAAATTCATGTCATTTATATTGTTATAAAATATATTTAATTATGTATGTACACACACACACACACACACGTGTGTGTGTGTTTATTTACGATTGAATGAGTTTTAATTTAGTTAAATAACCAAATATTATTTATTTTTTCTTTTAATGTCTCCTTGGACCCGTCTCCTTTAGATCGGTATGAGCGAGAAGGTCGCCCATTGTTCTAATAAAAATGTATTCATATTTAATTGTCTAGGTTTAAGTTATGGTGAATAAAGTATAAAGAGTATAAAAAGTTTTCATTTATTCATGTCCCATATTTCAAAAACAACGGCCCTGATTCGGACATAAATATATAACACTTTATTGCACGACAAAATAAACAATTACAAAAAAATCCATACAATACTTTCTAGGAAATACAATAAGCGGCGTTATCGCTAATATCAAAAGTTGTTTGTTTTTTTTTTTTTTTATTGCAGGAGATCAGCAGACAGGCAGACGGCCCACTTGATGGACAGCGGTTACCATCGCCTATGGACATTTGCAACACCAAAGGTGCTACGAATGCGCTGCTGCTCTCTTTAGGGAGCCTGGAACCTGGTCACTAATGCCGGAACACAACACAAGGTTGTTATGGCGACATACTCTAGACCAGGGTGGTAGCCATCCAGTCGGGCAAATGCCCTACCACCTGGCTGTGGGTTGTTTTTGTTTTTGTCTTTTTTCTTATTGGTAAACCACACAAGCTGACAACTCATCTGATGGAAAGTGGTTACCGCTATGGACATTAACAACACCAAACGTGCTACCAATGTACTGTCGGACTCGAAGAGGAGACTGGATGATAGAATATCATCTGGTTACTGATGATAGAACATAAGTCGTTATAGCGGAATGCTTTAGGTATACCAGGGGCCCAAATCTGGTATTCAATAGCTTTGCGAAGATATTCAAAGTACAATTTGTTAGCGATAGTGTCCAAAATTTGGTATTCTACTAAATCCACAATATATTCTCGATATCGTCGGGTCAGAATAATAGTAGAAAGATATCATCATTAGCAGAAATGACATTAGCCAAAATAATGAAAAACTACCAAAACGTTAAACATTTATTTAGTGAGTTTCGCTTATAAAAATTAGTTAACAAAGTACGGAAATCAGGAAAACCTATGATTAAGACAATATTGTCCGGCGGTTTGACGCAATAGTAATAGCAGAATTGGGGCGCAGCCCTATTTTGAAATAATTTAAAAATGTTTTCAAATTAATTAAGTATTTATTATCTAGTATGCAGGTTAGATTAACGTATTTGTAGACCATTTTCCCTTATATTTTTAAGTATTTATATTTTATACAAGATATTAAATAAATATATTAGTAATTTATCAATTTAACGAGAAGATTCTAAAATTTAATATGTAGCAGTAAACGCTGGACAAGTTAAGATTCGCGCTATCATGCTGTAATATCGCTGGCGAGAGTATTCGGATCATCATGACTATTTAAAATTGTAGACAAAAGCTTTATACCTACATTTTCGGTTTGATTGAAAGAATCCGACTCACACTCGGTCATTTGTTCTTGAGCTCGTAAAAATATAATAGTACTACTCCAAGAGAAATAAATTATATTGTTGTGTAAATACAAACATTCGTATTTTAAACAGAGTGGTTTTGTGGTTTTATTGGTCTGATCTACCTAAACAAACATCGATCCGATTTGCAATGACGTTTTAGGTAAGTTTGTTCTAATATTTACTGTTTGTTATGTTTATAAAAAATAAAACAAATAAGATAGGTTTTAAAGAAGGCACTTACGACGAAAGATACGCCTTCATATATTTGGGCCAGATTGTAATAAGATTAGAATGATTTAAGATTTATTTTTATTATTTTGATATCTTATCTCATACTTTAATATATAAAGCTGAAGGGTTTGTTTGTTGAACGCGCTAATCTCAGTAACTATTGGTCCGATGTGAAAAACTCTTTCAGTGTTAGATTGCCCATTTATCGAGGAAGGCTATAGGCTATATATAATCACGATGAGACCAATATGAGCGGAGCACCAATGTAGAACGTTTCAAAATCAGGCTTTTTTTTGGTTATTTTTTACTATCCCACGCGGACGAAGTCGCAGGCAGAAGCTAGTTTTTATGGTTGGGTTTGGTTATTTTTAATGAATTGATCGTGTCTTATAAGTGTTTTCATATTATTAATTCTTGAAAATCGTTCACATAGATCGATTATTGTAGTCAATAACTTCTTTTACTTGTTTCTTATTATAAGATTTTTTGGCTTCCAGATAAAATATAGGACTTATATTTTCCGTTTTGTAATTGAAAAATGTAACGTTGTTTTAAAGCGATATCTGAACTCTATTAAACTTCTTAAGTCCAAATGTACCTTTCTCCTTGTATAGTTATTCTATATGTGTGTGTGTGTGTGGTGATAAATTTCCTGGGGTCTAAGCTTTAAAATAACATCCATTTAATTAAAGTTAATCTGGAATGATGTTGCGAGCGACGACACGATTCCATTAGCAAGCTACAGCGAACTGGCTACATAGGTTGTGTTATTGAAGTTGACTGTTTACATTACGATCTATTGTATCTTTACGTTCTATTGCAGACAGCATTAAAGTGATACAACACATTCTTACAATTTAATTACAGCCTGTAAACGTCCCATTGATGGGCTCGAGATTACCTATTTTGTGGGACGGGTTATAACCTACTACCCAGAAGCACTTATTGAGGGCGTACTGGCGAGTATATTGGTAAGATTACAACGAGATTACCAGTAAAAAAGATTATTAGAAAACATGTACTACACACAGATGTAGAATAGAATAGAAACGCGAAATAAAACGCTTTATAGTTCACACATATTAAATCAAAAATTACAGTAATCACATTAAATAGTAGGAACAGTGGGCGATGTTATAGTTTTAGAGCGATCTCTTCCCGAAAACCTGAGCTATGGATTTTATAATCGGAAACTGAAATTTATGACGATGTTGTGCACATTAAATAAATACATATATAAATATTACACAATAATATACCTAAATAAATAAACAATAACACATATTAATATTATATATAATATACTTATATATACATGAATAATGTGTAAACATATTAGCAACGTCAATAGCATAGTAGATGTATGAACATGTTTTCTCATAATCTTTTTGCTTATTATCAGGATGTGGTAGGAATGATGATATACAAATTGAGTCAGGAAAACCAAATGATGTGATATTATATAAATATGTTCTAAGTACCCAAAAATTATATACTCTATATCTTTAATTACTTGGACTAAAATGATCGTTTTTTTAAGAAAGACGTTAGACAGCAAAATTCATGGAGCGATCTTCTACCCACTTTATACTAGGCAAAGACCGAACACAGTATAGATTAAAGGTAATATTAAACAAAATATTTGTTTAACGTTACCTGCGGGTGCGCTTGGAGAATGAAAAGGGACGTGAAGGAAGGAACAAAGGAAGATAAACTTACCTCGCCGCTGATCCCCGGCCACACTTCATTTTTCCTCCGGGGGCTTCACACGTCACTAGGATTTAACTTTTACGTCTTGCTGTTAAATGATCATATGAATATGGATTTATTTATTTTGTATTCCAAGATACATAAGCAAAGACACTGACACACGACGTGAGTTTTCGTGTTTCGCGCATTCTTGATTTAGTGTTGTTCTTCGGTACAATCTATACTAAGTGTTAAATGTGCTCTAAGTAATCAAAAATATAATTCTAGATTAAACGCAATATTAAATATAGTAGTGCGGTGAGTTGGTGCTTACAAACGAGAGCTTACCATAGTCACGTAAAAACCAACAACCGCATGTGTGTTATACCAACGTTTTCAACACATTTGCGAGAAAACAGTACAAAAGCAATGAAACAAAGATAAACATCAGTCACAAAGTCTTTGACGTTTCTATATAAAAATGGCGCCCATTTGCAAATGGCTTCACATGCACGTGGTGAAAATTAGAACTACATCTTTCGTATTATTTTCTGTTTAGTATTAAAGTACTACAAATGCATTGATAAAAAGAGCTTCCAAGGAGGTTCAATTATTCAACTATTTATTCTCCTAATGTGAAACTCCTTGGTGGAATTCTTATATATTTTATTTTTACCTAAGCACGTTTAACGCACGTTCCATTTTAACTTTGAATAATGTATATAATAGGCTTCGTAAATGCATTTGAGCAAATGTGTCGAACAAATATTTACACAACATTATCACAACACCTTACCTACGTCGTTTGTGTGTCTTATTATGACGTTCTAACTATATGCATGCTCTCAAAATGACAGATTTAGGTTTAGTGGGTAGTAGTAGGTCTCTTCACTCATAGAAGGAGACGCCGCTCGCCTACAAGACGTTAGACGTTGCGTGTGGTACAGGAGTCCCACACGCACTCGAGCACGCGGCATTAAGCGCTGCTTTTGATCTCCCCCTGTATTCACGACGCGTGTGGGTGTCGCAAGAAAAGACATCCCCTGGGTTAACAAAAAAGCAACACCTTACCTACTGTTTATGAAAATTGTCACATGCATGAACAATAAAATACGTATGTTGTATTTTGTTTACAGACTCACCTATATCACACTTACCTATTGTTCAAAAATCTTAATGTTATGTGAACATTATTCAGAATATCCTTAAATCAAATGTCACTTTCACGCGACGAGGTTCTGAAGAAGGTAGGTAATCTCAAACGATAATAACGTTCTTATTCACCAGGTACATTATATTTTCTTATAAGCATGATGGGAAAATACTTTATTATAAAAAAACACACTCACGAAGGCATCTGCGAATAACACGGCAATGATATTACGAACTTATATACAGCAGTATAAGATTTTTTTATTTTAAAATAATTCTGTCTCGTGATCTCGCCTACATTAAATTTTGAATCAATATTATATTCGTAGCTCGTGTTAATTTTAATACATTATTTTCAGTATGTATACTACATACTGTACATATTGTGGGCTTTTTGTGAATTAATTCACATGTGTTTATAATATCTTGATTTGTTCTAACTTCTTACCCCCATAATTCAAAACGAAAAGAAGGGCAGGGACACTGCGAAGTTTATAGCAAGAAAAATATTTGCTTATAAATACGTAAAAAAACTGTTGACCGAAACAAAAATAAAAACCACTAAAAAACATCGTTATGAATTTTGGACAACTGGGAACGATACCCTACACAGAAGTGTAAACAGCCTTGCAGAGATTTGGGGTAATAAAGTACCAAATATACCAAATATTGGCAGGGTTTCCCATTTATTGTTCAGCCTTTGGTGTGACTATTCACACCGCACAGTAAGCAATGAACACCGTCTACACGCCACACCGCCTTTTATACGAAAATACTACGAAACTACCCTACAAAATAATTATATTACATTGCTAAAAATAGCAATTATATCATAGTGTTGCCAGGATCATATTATTATCTATGACGATTGTCTATGTGATATTAATATACTCTATGACTGCTGTGATGGACATTGCGTAACAGAAGATATGGCGGCTCTGTCGCTAAGCTCTCTCAGAATATCGGGTTCAGAGTTTTGAGAAAAATGTATATGATATTAAATATGCATGATATAAGTATAGATAATGAACGTACATGTATGACTATTTCACAGGGGACTTTGCCAAAACGGATGCAGAACCCTAAAATCTTACTATCTTAGCTAAGCACACCTGCTACTAGGAATCAAACCTACATTCGTTTGAGCCATAGTGCTGATATTGGACTTATCAAATTGAATAATAATAATAACCCGCAGCGTTGTAGCGAAGCGTTAGGTGAGTAGCGACTCCTCGGACTTGAATCCGTGGGCAGCACTGAGCCGGCGCGGAGTTAGATCGCTCCAGTGAGCATGCAACCCACCTCTCTACACCCCTTAGCGACTAAAACCCATGTTGCCCTAGTCTTCTTTTGCATGTTTTAGATTCCATGAAGGGTGTGCCCATTTTTCCATATTCTTTGAACATTGCGACGGGCAGACGCACTAGTCCCTATAGTCCCCGATCTGTAACTCCACTGGCAGTTGATCCCAATAGCCCAGAATATTTTGTTCTCATCCTTACTACTAATAGTCTTACACTTAGCGAGGGTTGTCATTGAGTGCATCTTTATATGGTGTAGACAGGAACAATCGCCGGTCAGTGTCACGCCACATTTACATTAAATTTGTCAAGGGGCCTCTACAAGTTGGCCTTCCCATGGCCCCACGCAAGCCCTCTAAATGTCTGGGCCATTTTTATGGCCCGTGGTCTCGAAAGACATACTGTACGGTTTAGAACGCGGAATTTGGACAAGACCAAATGCACAACCACTTACCTTGCTTGCTGTGCTGCGGGAACCTTCGATTATGGATTGTAACTCCTCACGTTCACTGGCACGATTTCTTGATTGGCTAATTGTATGTATTTGAAAACGGAGTATTGAAAATTGCGAAAAGACAGGAAGGTCTATGCGGCGCGTGCGGTGTAGCAAGAAGCACTAACTGTCCGCGTGAGGCAGCATTGCCGTCGATAGCTCACACGGGGTGGCGATGCATTTGTATTAAATATACCAAAATTGGAAGTTATGAAATCGCGGAAAAATTGATTATGCTAAGTTTACGGAACACATACATATAATAATAATAGATGGCACTACAAGGAACAAATGTACTCAGAAATGTGTATTTCAATATTAACGATCATTTTTACCCGCAATATATCTATATTATAAAAGTAAGTTTTATGTATTTTGAGAATTTTCTATAACATCAAATTGTACGTAAAAATTGAATTTTGTTTGTTGTTAATTGCGTACTGTAAAAAGTTTTATGTAACAAAAGGGTTTTCTAAAAGACGAACGAAGAGTTTAATCAAAGACGTACCGATAAATACCTTCTAATTAATTTAATTTCCTCCCACTAATTAAAATTCCTTTTTGTAGGTACCTGAGGAAATTTTTGCTCTTTTTCATTTGTTCAGTTGTTTTGAAGTGCGATGGTATGTAATTATTTCGCACCCGGGCTTTAATTTAAGTGGCCCTTTCTGGAATGTCTTTTTATCTTACGGTCTATACAGTTGAGCACTTATGACGGTTTTTTAAATTCATATTTTATTCTCGTTTATTATAGCACCCACAGTTTTTGTTCGTAAAAATGCTCCTATAAATTGTCATGTTCGTCTGTCTGTCCGTCTGTAGGTCCATTTCGATGACAATCAACGTACAACAAAGTAGAACAAACAATATTCAGGTTTCCTAGTAGTACCATTTCAAAGAATTATTTCTAAATGATGTAGGAACTGAGGATGAACGACGTTTTTATCCTCGAAATGAACTACATGGACAAAAACTACATGAGTATCCCTTATGAGGCTATATTGTTGCGCCGAGAAACTACCCTTGGCACCTCACTATCTATAAAAATAACATAATTCAATCGAAGAATGGGCTAAAAAAATTGGTGTCAATGTCGTCTCGTATATCGTTGAAACATATGAAATAAAGAATATCTTTAATCTATTAACATTATAGAAATATTATATAACATTTTTAATATATAATATTTATAGAATTATAGAAAGGTAACGTTTATGCGTTTGTTTGTTGGTAGTCATCTCATGAACTATTAAACCGATTTTGAAAATTCTTGCACCAATGGAAAGCTACGTTATTGTAAAGTGACATAGGCTACATTTTAATTCAGATGAATAACATTTTTTTAATGTTTTAATGCAACCCAGCGAGGAGAGCACGGGAACGCCTGTCAAATATGCAACAGCAATAAAGTTTCATGTAGCAATTGAGCACATCCTTCTACGAGGCGAGTGGTTTCCCGCTTTTATGAATTAATTAAAGGTTACAAAGCCCGTTTAAACCTTGATTTGCGTGAGTGTATGTGTATTTTAAATGACATCCAGCGAAATGCGCACGGGTCAGCTAGTATATATTTTTTATTGCAGGAGTTCAGCAGACAGGCAGACGGCCCACTTGATTGAAAGCGGTACCATTACCTATGGACATTTGCAACACCGAAGGTGCTACAAATACGCTGCTGCTCTGTTAAAGGAGACTGGAACCTGGTCACTAATGCCGGATCACTACTCAAGGTTGTTATGACGACATACTTTAGACGAGGGGTGGTAGCTATCCAGTCGAGCAAATGCCCTGCCACTCAGCTGCGGGTTGTTTTTTCGCCTCTTACGACAGGCCGTCCGGCCGCAGGAAATTGTATTCTTTTCCGTTCCTGATCGGATAACTAAATATTTTTGTTAAATCCTAGTAAAGAAAAGTGAAGTGAAGACCGTTCACGGCTCCTTACTTTCCATGAACCCTCGCATCTCGTCAGCTCGTATATAGTTGTAATAAAAAGAAACATAAAATGGGATATTTAATTAAAAACAATTATTACACGACTTTACCTTATGGACTATAAAACGTTCACGTAATAACATTAACGCGAAATATCATAGCCGGTAAGAAATAAGGACGATTTATAATTCAACACAAATTACAAGCTAATGTCTTACCTCTGGATAAATCGCGGGTCGTAAATTATAGACGGTGGCCTTTAAAGACGTTGGCAGAGAAAAAGCTGTTTCAGTTAAAACAAGTTACTTAAATTACTTGCACTCACTAATTGCTTAGTTATTTACAATATTGTTGATACCTTTAATTGTTTATTTAAAATGTTCTAATCTATAAAATTATGTAATATTCATTATGGTCCAGTACCTAGTTCACTTCAACACAAAGATTGCGTGGTTCGATTTCCGGATGGTAAATTTTGTAAACTAACTTTTAATTATGTATTTTAGTCGGGTGTCTAAAGTCAACCACAGAATTATCTAAGTGTGTGTTTATCATACTAAAAGTGTACTAGGAAAGCCAGCTTCATTAAAATTTAAATTTGAACACCACTTGATTGGTAGGCAATATTTGTAATGATTTGCTACAAAGTTTAATTGCTATTTGAACTCTAATAGTACGGCAGTATATAATAGCCTATTTGAATACACACAATTCGTAAATAACAAAACAATTCATGAAGCTTAGTTGCTAAGGCACCCAAGTTTGTTACAATGATATAGTTTGGAATCCCGACCAGAGAGAATGCACAGCTGTTGATTGTTTTCCTAACATAATGTGCATATTATACAATTATCACGTGCGTTAGAACTATACAACACGCGTGCGATGTTAATATTAAACATCGTGAGGAAATCTACACATCAAAATTAGCGTGAAATCCGCCAATTTTCCTTAGAGAAGCGTGACATGCAGACCTGGATCAACAGTACGACTGTAGACAGATTACACATATATTTAAAGCTATTCAAGTAATAGTGAGTACATATTATTATACTAAAATAAGTGATAAATGATTAATTACACTTAATCAACCATGAGCCGTTAATTCATGCTCTAGATAAAACCCCTGAGATTTTTAATAAACACGCATGAATTACTTTTCCCTTTACAAGATCCTGAATAAATAAATAAAGACCGTCCCACACCGCTTCTTCATTCCTTTGTGCTCTCATACTTCCTGGCATGCGTAATGGGATACCCTACTAAAATGGCGGAGAAGGAATCTTTTGTCCTAAATAAAAAATCAGAACAATAGGCAAAGACTGATCTGCCTCAGAAGGGTCAGTTTTCTTGCTGGTTCATCACAAAGAAAGCTTTATTAAGCCTTCAACTTTCGCCAGTTTGTGTGAAAAATGGTGTTTATTATCCGAACATAAAAGTGTTGAGCATCAATGAAATGGATTTGTACGAAAAATATTTAAACTGTTTATGTATCATAAAAAGGGTTTCCATCGGACATAATAAGAGAACGGTAATTTCTTTAGCATTTTTGTTTCTGTCTCAAAAATAAAAATTGAAAAACTAATTAAAAACATTTTAAAAGTATCCTAACAAGGCAGTTTCATTTCATTTCTCACTTAATCATATTATTTGCTCTATATTTATTTTACAACTAGCTTGTTCTCGATAAAAAATATCCCCTCAAAGTTACTCATTTTATGGAGACGTGACACTTATGTATTATAGTAAGGTAAGTTGAAAATTTATCAATTGTAAGAGAGTTTTTATCATCTTACAAAGTAAATACTAACCGTTTTTGAGGGAAATATAGAGTATTTTCGATTAATTATTACCTATTTTTATTTTTTCTTAAAATTAATACTATCAACGTTTCTCTTTTAAGTAAAGTTACTTCAAAAAAATATACAGTTTTTTTTTGTAAATTTAATTAATTTTTATATAGTTTCGTAGCCCAATAAAAATACAAGAGACATTAGTCATTTCTACGGAACCCTTCGTTGTACATGGGCCTACAAACACTTATCAAATTTTTATTTTTATGTATGGGAATCACTTGGTTAAATGTTTAAAAATGTTGTTTGTTCTCATGTATATGTCTATTCTTTCGATATCTAAAATCTATCTTTGTAGTTGTTTTGTTGGACATATGAACTGGGGGATATTACTCATAGCGGCGCGGAAGTGCAGACAGCGACATCCGCGATTGCAGCGCATTGGTGTTTGTCAATGTTGCCGTGATATATCGCCTGTGGTCGGTGCCAAAATTGCACACATGTTTACCTACCTATACTGCCGAGTTACGATTTACTTTTGACCAAACATATCGACTGTACACATTGTACGACTGTACACAAAGTACGGCTGTACACAAAGTACGACTATACACAAAGTACAAATATAAACACGGAGTGAGCATTGAGCATACAAGATTAGTCATGGTATACACCATTTTAGAGATGGTATTACACAGAAACAACATTATTGTATTGATCTGAACTGCAGTCATTATTAGAAACACCAATATATAAGAAAAAGGTTTTAAATCTCTAAGTGTCTTGTAATTTTGGATACAATGCCTTAAAGTAAGTTCTTAGTACAATATTTAAGCCTCTTATTAGGATTAATTGGCAATAAATCAGACACAAGTACTTTCAGGGATCAGACTGATTTTATTACTGAACTACCTACACATATAAGTGCATTATTTCGTACGTAATACAATCATATTACACCTCCCTCCTGAATTTTTACTCTACTATAAATCTTACCACGGGTTTGCACTGGCAGCTTGGGTAATAGTTACGGGGTGAAATCGACTTCGTAACATCACTTGTTGGAGGTAAAGCGCTACATCCAGGATACAACGTTTTCACTACTATTAATCCCACCATCCTCCTCAATGGTATTTTTTCGAAATATCATCGGCATTGTGATCTTGAGGAACGACACCCTCAACCCCATTATTATCGTTATTCATAGACTTTCTTTTAGGACTTTTATTTGGACTAGTAACATTTGATAATAATGACCTGTAAATTAACAATTCCGTACGATGTCTATGGATTTGAAATAATTTTTAGAGACCTTTGTTTGAAATTATCATTTGTTTCGCTTTAATATCTGCAGAGCTAGAAACATTCATTCAACATAGAGTTAAGTTCAATATAAAATGACAAAATGTCACATTATCAAAAACTGTACATACAATTCGTATTGTGTGATATGAGTCTAGTAGATATTGTTGCGAATTGCGAGACTTGAATTAAAATGCCGTTGGAATTATTATAGAGTTTTTAGAACTATACAAACACGTATAACACAGGTACAAATATAACCGAACATAACAAACCCAAACGTGATGCAGAAGACCGTAATTCAATAAAATGCGCTAAGCCCGTCACTATTAAATCCCCGATCGTACACTCGTCACGCTCGTATCGTAATCGTCGCTTGACTGCCAACCCCTCTTCATCAG